>CM062815.1:189693556-190893556 GCA_031772625.1 Pinus tabuliformis
GATTAACCATGCTCATTAACCCTGAATTTGACCCTTTTTACCTATGTTTCAAGATCGTCATGGGACATCAGTATCAAGAGTACATCTGTTCTCAGTGACAGTCAGATTTTAGGGATTATCGCAGGTCATCAGTATCATGCCTGCGACGATAGCCCAGAATGCACTAACGCCTTGCGACATCGTCTCTGAGTCTCAGTGTTTAACCTGCGACGACCCAGATATGCCAAATTAGTTCAAACAAAATACTTCTGGGTGGTTCTAGAGCTGGTTGTTGGGTCAAAGAAGTTCGCCTCTCCTTATTTGAGATGGTGGTTCCACCTTTTGAGTAACCTCCTTTGAAGATAAGCTTCCTCTCCCCTCATTTATGGAGGCTCCTCCTCTTATAAAAGCATCCTCCATGACTATGATCGGCTAGTGCTAGTTGAGTTTTTTGGAGTGCCAGTTCTTAGTTAGCTAGTTCTTGGTATGGATTGCTGATAACTTAGCAATTGCTTGTGAGGTATGAGAATAACCTTTCATGTTGTGGATTGAGAGTGTAAAATGGTTTTGTAAGAAGGAAGTGTTGTTGTGATTGCCTTAGTTTCATACTTGTGCTTTTGGGTGAGAGAGAGAGTCATCAATGTTTCTGGGAGACCTTTGAGAGTGAATGATTATGGAGACATACGAGCGGACCCTTCAAGGAAGCTCGCGATGTCAAGGCGTGGTTGTAAGCTTTACTGTTGTTTACATTAATACAATCAATGGTTATTTCCTATATCATGTATGAAATGTATGTTGATATCTTATGGTTCCTTGAATCTATAAGTAGATAGTTCATTGTTGTGCTCTATTATGTTTTTTCTCTTTTTCATATGTTGTTTCAGGTGAATCATTCATTAAGGAAAATAAAGTGATAGCTGAAGCAACGTGACGAATACTTCATCAAACACCAGTGTAAGGTAGGCCTCTTCAACGATAACTATTTAAGGAATTAGATATTGTCTTTGTCTTGCTGTGACTAGCCCCACTCTAGGGCTAGAGGGGTTGTCTCTGTCTGCAGAGAGAACTTACCTACATCACATGAACGAATTGAGTAGTTAGTCACAATGCGACATAAGGTACCAATAATATGACATCAGGGAAGTTTGGCAGGGGAAAGGTAGAAGTTCAGGGCCAATCTAAATGGAGAAGTGTATGGTATTGACACATTTAAAAAGGAAAGTAATGGAAGATAATGTAGAGGAACCGCAAGAAACCAGTGAATATAGCATGTGCCGAAATAGTTTTCATTAACAAGGTGTTTGACCGGATAGATGAAGTGGATGGAAAAGTGAATGCACTTGAGGCAGAGAATGTCAAACTTCAGGATAATTTCTCTGAGCAAAGTGACATTCATGCGGACCTCAAGGTGCGATATGAGTATCTTGAGTGGAGATATGACGAAACTGTGAAGGAGGTCGAAGCACTGGGAGCTATGAAGGATCAAGGCACGGAGGAAATCATGAAGGTGCAGAAGAACCTTAATGAAGCTCGAAAGGATATTGTGATTTTGAAGAAATTAGTAGGGAAGAACTTAATTGGGGGAGTTGCCCACATCAATATAGGAGAACCATATTCGTATGGAGTAAGAAGTGCAAAATCACATGGGAATTTTCTATGCGATATGGAGCAGTATCTTAAAAACTTGGGGCTTACATCAAAGGAGACTAAGGTCAAGGTGGATGCTCAACTATTTATGAAAGATTCCAAGTTGTGGTGGAAGAAAAGAGTGGATTAGGTTTCACATGTTGATGCTAAGGATATTTCAACTTGGAGAAATTTGAAAGAAGCACTCTTGGCTCACTTCAGCCCACAAGATGAGATATTGAGTGCATGAACGAAGATCAAGTATATTAAGAAAACATGGAGTTTATACGCATATCAGCGAGAATTTGAAAGTGTGGTCTTGGAGCTACCTGACATGGTAGAGAAATATAAGGTGTCCAACTTCATTATTGTATTGAAACCTTGGGCACACAATGAGGTCAAGCGATAGAAGATCCAAACCCTTGAGGAAGTATTTGTATTGGTTGATAGATTAGTGGAACACTATGATGAAGGAACTAAAGAGAATAAGAAGAAGTCCAATAAACTGAAAGAGAAGGCTTCGAAGGAGAATGATGTAAGGACCGGTGGCAAACCGAAGGAAAAGAAACCTTTGAAGTGTTGGCTATGTGAGGGTGATCATATGGCGAATAATTATCCTTCAAGACCAAAGATTGTGGCAGTCACACAGTTGGAAGGAAAGAAGAAAGAGGAACCATCATTTGGGATGATGAAAATATTGGGTGTTGTAGAAGCAATAGAAGTTTCCCCAAAGCGCGATCCTAAGAGGAACAAGTTGGAATATGTTGAAGTGAAGATTGGGCAGGGCACATTTCTCACCATGGTGGGCAGCGGTGCAACCCATAACTTCATGAGAGAGGAGGTAGTAAGGAAAGTTGGTTTGAATTTTGTGCCAAATCAAGCTCATCTCAAAGCAGTGAACTCTCCACCAAACTAAGTTATTTTTGTTGTAGAGAATGTGGAGGTGAAGATAGGTGAATGGCATGGAAAATTTGACTTCGCAATTGTTCATATGGATGATTATGAAGCATTTTTGGGCATAGAATTCATGAAAGTGTATGAGGCTATGATGGTCCCACATTTGAAGAAGTTGTATATTTATTATAGATAGGAGGATGAACTATTGGGTGTCCCTACCATGGCTTCCATGATGGGCGGATGTAATTTGACAGCAATAGGTGTGGAAGACATCAAGCAAGATAAAGAATTCTATGAGAGGTTGAACCATACGAAGGCAAAACTCATAGAGAAGGCAGAGATTATAAAAGCATTTTCCGATAGTGTTTTGGATTTGACAGGCAAACTAGAGGCAGTATAAGATAAAAAAAAATGTGACACCGGAGACTCATCATGAGTAAAGTCGAGAAATATACATGCAAAGGTTGGAAGAGGAGGATGTCGATGCATGGATTGAGATGTTAGAGGAGGATGGAAGGCCTTCAACCTTCCCATTCCCACCCTCTTTCTAGACTGAGCATGGGGATAGGCTCATTGTCATCTACTCAAGGCAATGACACCCCTTGGAATATGAGCAGGCTTTGGAGGCGAGATAGATGTGATTAACAACAAGATGCAATGACAGTCATGATAATGTGAGATGCATGCGTTCTTATGGAGGAAATGCTACAGTCGGATTAGCTAACTGACTAGCCACCATCACCGGGGGATCAATCACATGATGTTCTTGCAGAGTTACATTGGGATATGGGCATGGAGTGGGCCATGGGAAAAGCTATCCAGGTGTCGATATGGAGATGATGATCTTGGTGATGGAGTTGTTGGTATGGTGTTGTTGAGGATGATAACATTTTTAGAGTGGGGGAGGATGTTAGGGCCTCGAGTTGATGATCAGTCGTGATGAACTCGTGGAGAGTCAAAAAACTGAACGGGTGGTCAAGCACATTTAACTGAACACACATGGGCAAGTTAGAGGGGCGTGCACACTTAACCATGGGGTGAGTCACTTGAGTGTGTTTAACTGAAAACGTGCGACGGGAAAGACGGACACGCCATAGCGGCAAGCGTCCGCCCAAGAAAATGGGCGCGACATGTAGCATATGTGTGATGGGCATGCAGATGAAGGAGACATGGGAGTGCGGATGAGTTGGGAAACCAGGGTGCGTGACAATTAGGCTTATGCAAATGAGTTATGGCATCCACCCATACAACTAAACGTCGGACCACGACTTAAAAAATATGGGGGGCATGGTTGAAGTGTGAACAAGTCGATTGGGCAGCATATGGGCGATTCAACACATGTTTGAACCAAGAGACAAGACCCTTGGAAAATTAACACAGGTGGGAAGCATATATATTAGTGAAGGAGGCCATTTGTTGGAGAATCATCAAACTCACACAAGTTCAGAACAATTGAACAAGTGTGAGCTAAGGAAAGGGGCCGAACTTGGCCGCAGCAAGGACAAGGGATGAGTTGAGGCTTGTGCAGTGAGCCACAGATCTGAATGTTGAAGGTTGGGAAAAGTTTGGGGTTTCCGCAAGGAGGCCGGAGGGTGGTAAGACCTATTGGGAATAATACTAAGAGGGGGTGAATCAGTATTTATAAGTCAATAAATTTTTCATTTCATAAACAGATTTATATACGCTACTTCAGTGAAGGTAACTCGTGTGTACACGCAACTGTTCTTAAGGCAACCAGCGTATATCCAGTGAACTTATTGATCCAAATCGGATCCATAAACAACTATCATAGAACCATGACCGTATCGAGACAAAACAAATCTCGAATGGAATCCAAAACAACAATCGAAAACACCATGAACCAGTGGCCATGGCAGCCGGTGCGGAACGACGAGGACCTCGGTCAAAGCGCACTAACCGAGGCCCATGGAGACCGCGCAGGAGGTCTATGTAGCCCCTGGGAGCCTCGGAATGGGAAAAGGAGCTGATTTTTTATGCTGGGCGAACAGGGCCAAAATGGAGAGCCTTAAGCACTCGATCACGTTGGTAGCCAGAGAACTGTGGGCGGAGAAACGAAAAGCGCCATCATATGAAGGTGGGACCCACAACCTGGAAACTGGCGGTTTGATCGGGGCGCCCTTGAATGGTAAGCGGTTTTGGAGAAAGTGGAGCAATCACACTCAACGATTGACGCGTGGCAGCGGAGGTGAGAGAAAAACCACCGTGATTGCGTGTTATCGGTCGAGCAAGTCAACCGCACTCGACGTGCGAATGACATCGGATCTGGAGGAGCCCAGATCAGACGGCTGAGATTGCGTCTGATAGACAGAGCGGAATTGACAGGGAATTAAGCCACGATTTAAGAGGATTTGGATTCCATTGACCGCCACGGTGGAGAAAGAGAACGAATCGACGAACATGTTGGCGTTGTTCCGATGCGGACACATGGCTACTTCTCAAGCGTTCATGCTAACTCCGAACAGGGAACTCCAAACACACAGGCAGGAGGCGAATCAACATAGGCAGGAGAGGAACTGAATAGGTGTGGAGGTCAAATGGCTAAAGCCATGAAGAGAGACATTGAACAGAGATTGGAAGACAGATTCAGAACAAGAGTTCAAGCGACCAAGAGAGACAGTGAACAGTGAACCCTGAGAGGAGGACTGAGCATAACTGTAAAGCGAGCAGAGGAGACAGAGGGCCGAGCTGACCACAAGCAGCATCGAGCACCAGAGAGCTTGAAGAATCAAGCCTTCCCATAGAGGAATCTATCCGGATTGAGCATCACAGTTGGCTCTTTCCACTATAGACTGAGGATCACAGAGCTGGTAGGAAGAACAAGAGTCTGTGTACTCTAAGTGGCTTGGGGAATCCAAGAACCACCCTGCCAAGCAACATCTGCTTCAGGAGAACTCATATTGAGTCCCTGCAATGTAATTTCTCTGCTGAAAGACACAATAAAATAAGGCCAGCACTGAAGCTGGACTGGAGACGTAGCCTTGGAGAATAGGGTGAACTCTTTATTAAAAATTGTTTGTGTCTTTGTATTCCTTACTGTATTTCTCTGTTGTCTTTCCATTTATTTTCTATGTATTGGCAATCTGATCGATCCGTTGTTTCAATAACACAGAACACACACACCAGCACATGGGTCTCTAATACCTTTTGTTTAATAAATCTTCAACTGAGGTCACTCATAGGGTGATTATCAGATCAAGTGGTATCATAGCTCTAGGCTGTAAGGTTAGACAAGCTTGTGTTGGTTTAGTTGTGGATGCTCACTAGATCAAAGCTCAAATTAGGAGAAGGAGAGTTGGTGGAAACCAATCCTGAAATTGGGAAAGTCTATTCTCGAAAGACAATGTCAGAAGAAGGTTCTGTAGGGCTAGACCCTCAATTCATAGAAAGTTTCCTAGCTATAAAGTCCATGGTGGAAGAAATGTATAGGGACTTTAGAAATCATAAGGGTGAAGATTCATCAGGCTCTAAGGAAGATAAAGAAGAAGATGAACCTCATTCCCATGACCACTCCAAAGGAAAGGGGAAAGAAGAGAACTTCCCTACACCTCCTAGTAGCCCTGTGCATAATAAGAAGGCATATTTGATTAAGTTAGATGTTAAATTTTATTTGCCTATATATGATGGAGAGTTGAATGTTGAAAAGCTGGACAACTGGATAAGACAAATTGATGTGTATTGTAGAGTACAAAATATAGACTCGGACAAGAGAAAGATTCAGCTAGCAAGCCTTCGCCTAGGGGGCACTGCCTTGGTTTGGTGGGAAGGCAGAACCCAAGCTGATATGAAGAAGCATGGTAAGACATCTCTGTCTAGAGTGACTTTGTTACTACAATCAAAAAGTAGTTCTATCCATTGGCCTACATGCAACAAGCCATAATGAGCTGGAAAACTCTTTGGCAGTTGAAAGGGAAAAGTGTACAAGGGTATACTCAAGAATTTCGAAAGAGAGCATTGATGTTGGGTATTTCATTAGACTCACCAGAAACTCTTTTGAAGTACATTGGTGGTCTACACAGCTACATGAGGCATACCATCCTCATGTTTAATCCCACTAGTATAGATGAGGTATTTGTACAAGCTACTCAACTAGAAGCTAGAGGAAAGAATGGAAATCCAGAAGTTGGGGGACCACCCCAACCCACTGTAAGCAAAAGAAAGGAGAAAAGAAAGCAGAAGTGGAAAGCAAGGAAGGCTAACACTGCACAAAAAGGCAAAGCCTCATGCACTCACTGTAAAAAGGAGGGGCATGATGATGAGCACTGTTGGATTCTGCATCCAGAGCTGAGACCTAAGAAGTCCGAGGGAAAGAAGAAAGCGACTACTGCAGCTATTCAGAAAGATTTGGGGTCAGACCCGGGAGATGAAATAATCATTGCAGCCACAGGTATAAAAGGTAAGAATTCTAAAGCATCTACTAGTAATTCTGCTTAATCTGTTATTGATGAAGAACATGAGAGAAAAAGGCATGAGCTTTTCCATATTCGAGTTGTTTCCAAATATCAAAAGATTGATACTTTGTTTGATAGTGGCTCACAAGTAAATCTGATTTCTGAAGCAATTGTAAAGAAATTGGGATTAGCAACTACACCTCATAAGAAGTCATACCCATTAGGATGGTTGAATGATAAAGCACAACTACAAGTGACTAGACAGTGCAAACTCAAGTTTTCTTTTGGGTCAGCATTTGTAGATGAGGTTGAGTTAGATGTAATTCCTTTGGATATATGTGGAATTGTTTTAGGAAGTCCTTACTTGTATGATAGAAAGGCTATTTTCTATAGAGCTGAGAACAAGTATCTACTTGTTAAAGATGGAATCGAATACTTTGTAAGAGCTCATAAGCTCAAGAATAATTATACTCTCATAAACTTAGGACATTTGAAAAGAATGATAAATTCATGCAAACAGTTCTTACTAATGGTTGTAAAGGAAAAGAAAACTGATAAAACCAATGTATTTGAGGGCTATAATTCTGATCAGCAAGATGATATAGAAAAGATTGTTTCAGAGTATGATGTCTTGTTTCAAGAACCTCAAGGTCTGCCACCCAAAAAGGGAATAGTACATGATATTATTTTGCAGCAAGATGTTCCTTTGCCTAACATTGGGATATACAGGTTATCTGCTTTAGAGAATGCTGAAATCAAGAAGCAGGTGCAGGAGTTGCTCGAGAAAGGGTTCATCAGGCCTAGCACATCACCATGTGGGTCACCAATCGTTTTGGAGAGAAAGAAAGATGGCTCATGGAGAATGTGCATTGATTATCGAGCACTAAATAAAATAACGATCAAAAATCTGTATCCCCTTCCTCGCATAGATGATCTTTTAGATCAATTGAAGGAAGTTGTTTATTTCACCAAGCTGGATTTGCACAGTGGATACCATCAGGTCAAAGTTGCAGAGCAAGATGCATGGAAGACTGCTTTCAAAACAAAATAGGGATTTTATGAATGGCTAGTTATGCCTTTTGGCTTGACCAATGCCCCTGCTACTTTCATGAGATTAATGAATGATGTACTCAAACCTTTTCTTGATGATTTTTTTATTGTGTATCTAGATGGCATTCTGATTTTTAGTAAAACGTGGGAAGAAAATTTGAAGCATGTTAAGAAAACATTAGATGTTTTGAAAAGAGAAAAACTTTATGTTAAACTCTCCAAATGTTAATTTGGAAAAACCTCTCTAAATGATTTGGGTAATATAGTAGGGGAGGTGAATTGAAAATAGATCCCTCTAAAGTGGCAGGCATTATAAACTGGCCTAAACCCAAGTCTGCTACAAAAGTGAGAGGCTTCTTAGGAGCAGCACAATATTGGAGGAAGTTCATTTCAAATTTTTCCTCAATTCCAGCTCCCTTACATGCTTTGACAAGATTAAACAAGGTGTTTCACTGGGGAGGCAAACAGCAAAAAGCCTTCGACACCTTGAAAGAAAAAATTAGTACAGCACCTGTACTAGCACTACCAGATCTACAAAGACCATTTGAGATCCAAACTGATGCTAGAGACTATGCCATGGGAACAGTGTTGACACAGCACGGTAAACCCATATGTTATCATTCTGAGACTTTTAATCCTGCAGTAGTTAACTATCCTACACATGATAAAGAATTGTATGCATTAGTTCAGAATGTGAAAAAGTGGAAACATTACTTAATGGGTAAAGAAACAGTAATACATACTAATCATCAGCCACTTCAATATCTACACTCCCAAACTAAGTTGCAACAATCAAGACATTACATATGGATGGGTTTTCTACAACAGTTTCATTTAATCATCAGATATAAAAAGGGTATACATAACAAGGTTGCAGACATGTTATCTAGACCCATTATAAATGCATCTACCATACTTAAGCATAATTTTGTGCTACATGAAAGCTACATAGAACAGTATGCTCAGGATATGGACTTTAAAGATGTATATGCAACTTTGAGTCAAGTCAAAAGAGTAGAAGAATTGGACTATCATGTAAAGGACCGACTCTTATACCATTGTGGGAAACTCTGCATTCCACAAACTGAGAGAGCAAAGATAATTAGGGAAGCACACACTTCTCTGATATCAGGTCACTTTGGGGAAAGTAAAACAGTTGCACAACTGCAAAGGTTCTGTTATTGGCCAAAAATGGGTGAGACAGTTTCTAGATATGTAAAGGGGTGTGCTATGTGTGCTAAAAGCAAGCCCGCCAACAGAAAACTAGGCTTGTACACTCCATTACCAGTTCCTTCTCACCCTTGGGAAAGAATTTCCATGGATTTTGTTGGAGGACTGCCTAAATCTAGGAAAGGTCATGATTATCTATATGTTGTTGTGGATAGGTTCAGCAAAATGTGTATTTTGACACCCTGTAGTAAACAGATTACAGCTGAACAAACTGCAAAATTATTCTTTGAACATGTATGGGTTCATTTTGGATTACACACTTCTATTATATCTGATCGAGACACCCACTTTGTGGGGAATTTTTGGTCCAGTCTGTGGGAGCTAATGGACACCAAATTAAAGAAAAGCACAGCTTTTCATCCACAAATAGATGGCCAGACAGAAGTAGTTAACAGGACAGTGAAGCCAAAAGCTCCCTTCAAATTTAATCACGAATGGTTACAGGACCCCTCCTACATCAAGCTGGTCAAGGACTTTTGGACACAAAATCCTATTGATAGAGTGGGCTCACTATAAAAAGGGTTCTGCATGAACCTTTTACAGCTAAAACATCTGTCAATAGAATGGGCCAGAGAAAAGAACAAATAGGATAATACTGCGCTCATGCGCATTGAATCTGAAATCTCCTCCCTTACTGATGATAGAGGTTTGGGCTTCATCACTGCTGCAGACAAAGTACACCTGGTAGAGCTCGAAGTACAGAAACAAAAAATCTTAAGGGAGAGGGAAGAATCCATCCGTCTTCGGAGTAGAGCTACATGGCTAAAAGCTGGTGATGAAAACACCCGATTTTTTCATAACTTTGCAAAGGGTAGGAAGGTTAATAACACTATATGGAGTCTCCCTACACCTGAAGGAGATGTTGCTGATACTTTCCCAAAGCTCTCACAGTTGGGGTCCTCCCATTTCAGAAATCTATACAAGCAACCCCAGGCCTCTTCCATTGCTGAGATCATTAATATAGCGGGTTATTTTCCCAGATTCGTAAATGAGGAGGAGGCGGAAAATCTCTTTGATCCTGTCTCTCCTGAAGAGCTAGAGAGCACCATCAAATGGTTCAAGAAGGACCGGAGCCCGGGGCCGGATGGATGGTCCATTGAATTCTACATTGCTTTCTACGAGCTTATTAGCAATGATTTATTGAGGGTGATTGAGGAATGTCGGGAGACCGGATCCATGTACAATGCCATCAACTCCACCTTCATCGCCTTGATTCCCAAATCTGATTCTCCTTCCTCCTTTGATGACTACCGTCCCATCTCCCTCTGTAACGTGCTATACAAGATCATATCTAAAATCATTGCTAATCGCATCCGCCCTATTCTATCACGTCATATTGCTCCTCATCAATTTGCTTTCCTGGAACATCGACAGATCCATGAAGCTGTTGGTGCTGCTCAGGAAGCTCTTCATTCTATATGGACCAAGCACCAGAAGGCCATCATCCTCAAGATTGACTTAGCCAAAGCTTTTGACCGAGTCAGTTGGCTCTATCTCAAAATGATCCTTATACATCTCGGGTTCCCCCAAAATTTCATTTCTTGGATTATGGCCTGTATTACCACCCCGACTTTCAGTGTTTTGATAAATGGCTCTGCATCCCATTTTTTTCACTCTGAGCGCGGACTGAGACAGGGATGTCCACTATCACCCCTCCTCTTCTTGATCGTCATGGATGCCTTGAGTCGGCTTATCGATTCTGCTAAAAGAAATGGGGAATTTAGTGGTCTCAGGATTACTGATGAATGCTTCCTTACCCACCTTCTCTTTGTGGATGATGTTATGATCTTCCTCGATGGCAGCATTCGTGACTCTCGGTCATTCTCTAACATTATCAATCTTTTGAATCAGAGACCGGAGAATCCACAGTATGAACATTTTTACACCAACGTTTCAAATCCCAAGTGGGATCCATCATCAGGGCTGAAGAATGATAATAAAAGAAGAGCAGATCAGGGAAATAAATACTAATGAGGAAGGAAATTACAAGGAGGAACACACTGTCGGCTAGAATCCTTTTTAATTTTATATAGTTTTATTTAATTTAATAAACTGCTTTTAATTTCCTTAATATTATTAAAAATTTATTTAAGAGAAAGAAACTTGGTTCAAAACCTAAAAATAAAACTAGGGACAATAAGAAATAAGTAAATTAAACTAATTTAATATATATTTAAATCATATTAATAATTATAAATAATTAATTTTATAATTAATTAATATAATAATATAAAATTAGTCATTATAAAATAATTAATTAACAATTATTAAAGTAATAATTAATTATTATTACAATAATTAATTAATATAATAATTAATATATTAATTAATATAATGATTATTGTATAAATTGAAATTAATAGATAAAATTTTTATTTAATTAAAATTAATTAATCTAAAATTAGTTATTATAATATTTTATTTATTTATTTATTTTTCTATAAAAAAAATTTAGGAACTTAATTATAAAATTAGTTAATTAATTATATAAATTTTTTTTTCTTCATGTACAAAATTAATTAATATAAAATTAATCATTATAAAATAATTAATTAACTGTTATAATAATAATTAATTATTATAATAATAATTAATTAATATAATAATTTAATATATTAATTAGTATAATGATTATTATATAAATTAAATTAATATATATTAAACATATTAATATTAATAATTAAAATTTTTCTATAGAATTTATATAATAATTAATATAAAATTAATTAATCTAAAATTAATTATTATAAAAAAATTTCATTAAATTTTTTTCATTAAAATTTTTATTAAATATAAAATTAATTATAAAATTAGTTAATTAATTATATAAATTTTTTTTTATCATTATATAAAAAAATTTCCATTATACAAAATTAATTAATATAAAATTAATCACTATAAAATAATTAATTAACTGTTATAATAATAATTCATTATTATAATAATAATTAATTAATATACTAATTAATATATTAATTAGTATAATGATTATTATATAAATTAAATTAATATATATAAAACATATTAATATTAATAATTAAAATTTTTAGAATCAATATAATAATTAATATAATAAATAATAAATAATAAAATAATTATTATATAAAATTAAATTAATATATATAGCTTATGATAATATTAATAACCATAAATAATTAATAATTAATATTTATAGAAATTAATATAATAATTAATATAATAAATAATAGCTATATATAAATATTAATATATTATAGTATATTAATGATATAAAACTGGACCAAAAAATGGAAAGGAGAGGGGAGATAACTTACCTGAGCGGTGCATTACCTGGGGATGGGATGGCGACTTTTAATTTTCTTGATCAAGGGAAGCCAGCTTCCGCTAATTTCCAAACCACTGTCTCTGTTCAGATTCTGAGGATGCTTGATAATTTCAAGTGCCTCTCTGATCTTTAGTCTTTGATGTTGTTCTTCTCTTGCGATAATCGAAGCGTCTTCCAAGCAGATATGGTGCTTAGTCTTCAAGGAGTGTTCTGCCAATGCTGAGGTACGAGATCTTCCATTCCTAATATCAGCGCCATGCTCTTTGAGCGTTGTCTGGAGGGAGCGACCTGTTTCACCTATGTAGCTTTTTCCACTTAAGCTGAAGATTGTCAATATCATCTTTAACAGACTTCAAACCTTGTCTGATAGTACCAGGAGCTGAGAAATGAGTGATAATGTTTTTCTTTCTTAGGATTTTAGCGATTTTATCTATAACACCATGGATGGCAAGGGTGTTTAGAACCCCAAATTTCTGGGCCGGGTGATGGTGGGAGTCCGCATGGAGGTAACTTTCTGTGTGGGTTGACTTTCTGAAAACCTTGTGGCCTAGAGAGCCATCCTCTTTTCTGATGATTAGAACGTCCAAAAATGGGATGCTCATGTTTTCTTCGAGTTCCATCGTAAATTTTATTTCTGGGGAGATGGAATTTAAGTGAATGAAAAACTTTTCAAGTTCTGCTTTACCATGCGTCCATTTTATGTTGGTATCATCGACAAAACGTTTCCACCATGCCGGCTTTAAAGGATATGATTCCAGGGCCTTCTTTTCAAAGTGTTCCATGTATAGGTTGGCCATGATTGGTGATAGGGGTGATCCCATTGCCACAATTGATGTCTGCTCATAAAATACTCCTTGGAAGGTGAACACAGTTGACCTTAAGCAGATCTCAGCTAGCTTTGCAGTCCCCGGATCAGTGACATATTTTATAACCTGAATGGCTTCATCAAGAGGAATCTTCGTGAATAAGGATACTACGTCAAAGCTAACAAGGATGTCATCACGTTCCATCCTTTCATTTTTAATCAGATTCACAAAGTCCTGGGAGTCTTTTATGAAGGAATCAGTATTTCCGATGAGAGGTTTAAGGATTTTAGCAACATATTTAGCAAGCTCATAGGTTGGGGAACCAATAGTATTAACTATCGGTCTGAGGGGGACCCCTTCCTTATGGATCTTGGGTAATCCATAGATTCTAGGTATGCTTTCACAATAGGGGATTAATTTCTTTTTTAATTTCTCGTCAAGCTTAGAATCTGAGATGATCTTTCTTACATCCCTCATGATTTTGGGAATGGGATTACTGTTCAACTTCTTATAACTGCCACAATTTAGGTGATCATTCATTTTGCGCACATAGTCTTCTTTATCTAGGATGACTGCTGCTCCTCCTTTATCTGCTTTAAGAACCACCACCTTGTCATTGTTTCGCAAGGATTTGAAAGCTTCTTGTTCTTCCCTACTCAAGTTGCTTTTGGGAGCTTTGGCTTTTCTCATGATGAGAGAAAATTCTTGCCTCAAAGCTTCTTTGTCTTCCAAAGGGAGGTTACCAATTCCATCTTCTATGCTACAAATCATGCTTTCAACAGGAAGACTTCTAGGAGCCACTGCAAACCCCATACCCTTGCTAAGAACATCGATTGCCACAGGATCTAACTCTTGGGAAGACAGGTTGACCACTTTCCTTTTTGATCTTGACTCACAAGTGTTTTCTGGAGACATACTTTTTCCCTTCTGAATACTCATGTCTAAGCCTTGATCTTTATTGATTCCCGTGTCATTACCTGAATTCTGAATGTGCTCATCAATGTTATTGATTGCGCAGTTATTATTGTTTGTACTAACGCAGCTTTTAATGATTGAAGCATTAGAAGTATCTGCGTAGTTCTTATCCTCAGCATTAACCGTACCTGCGCAGTTGCTTAAATTGTCATTGCCTTTATCATTGCTTGTCTTCTGGGCAATGGTCGAACGGTTTTCCACCATAATCTTTGAATCAGGTAACGTATTATTATCAAAGCTAATGTCAGCGCAGTTATTATTTGAAACGCAGCTTTCAATGCTTAAAGCTTCAGAATTATTATCTTCTGCGTAGCTTCTCACCATTCCTATGCAGTTGCTGCCTTTCTCGTTGTTCATTCTGTCAATGTTCTGGGCAATGGTCGAATCTGCTATGGGCCCCTCCTCATCACCGTTTTGCAACAAATTTAAACCTGTTATCTTAACGCTGATCACCTTAGGTTTATTCTCATGGCTATTTATGCTTCTACAGCCGTTTTTCATCAACTCGTTCTGCTCACTGGTCACTTCGAGGTTTGAATCAGAATCAGCTAGGATTAACTCATCATTCATAATAACGTTGTTCAGCATGTTATGCTCACTGTCCACTGCGTAGTTTCTACTGATATTAACATTTTCGCTGACATTTTGAGCAGGTTCACTGGCGGGGAACGGATTTTTGACCATCACCTGAGACCTATCTAATAGCTTGGATAGTTTCTTTCGCTGCCTTGCCAGAGCAATCTGTCCCTCGTTATCTGCTTTCAGGGCAGTCCTGGCATCGATAATGGCCCAGAGATCTTTATTGATGCTGTTGGCTAGCTTAAGGTGGGATGAGAGGGCTAAACGCCCAAGATTTTCCAGAGAGGCCCTAACCCTTTTGATTTCAGACCGAATCAGAGAGAAGCTAAGCTGGATAAACGCCTTACTATTATATTTGTTCTGCAAATCCGCCACTGGTATGCTTGCAAATCACTCCAAATCATCCGCCACTGGTATGCTTGCAAATCACTCCAAATCATCTATCATTTTATCCAGAACCTCCATCCATGAATCTCACCTGGCTCAACAGTTCTTTCCATATACCATCCTCCCATTAGATCATGGTCTAAAATATTTGGGATTTAGAATTAAGCCCGTCAGCTCTAAGATCACCGACTGGATCTGGCTAGTGGCTAAATTGGAGAAGAGACTTAACATCTGGAGCCATCGATACCTCTCCAGAGCTGGCAGGCTCGTCCTGGTAAAAGCTGTACTAGAGGCTACTCCGGTGTTCTGGATGGCTTTAGCCTGGATTCCGAGAAGCATCTTGGCGAGGCTACATCAAATTTGCAACAGGTACCTATGGAATGGGAATCAGGAAAAACACATATTTGCTTGGGTTGGATGGAAGAAGATCGCCACTCCCAAAAAATGGGGAGGATGGGGGCTAAAAGATCTCCCTTCTTTTGCCCAAGCTCTCGCTGCAAAAATGGGGTGGACTCTTCTCACTGGTAACAATCTATGGACCAACATCTCATACAACAAATACATTTGGCCGCAAAATATCCTGGATTGGGTTCGTCTCCCCACCTGGCCAAAAACAGGCATATCCTCTGTTTGGAAAGCTCTCCTAAACTCTCTGCCTCTCATCAGGGACAATCTGGTTTGGAGGGTCAATGATGGAACCTTAGCTCGTATTGGCATGGACCCCTGGTCTAGTTGTGGAGGTAGACATATATTACCTGATGCCCTCATACAGCATCTCCACTCACAGGAGATAAGAGTTCTGGCAGACATTGCTGATCCACAAAACTCCTCCATTTTTGAACAGCGCTGGAAAACAGCTAATCAAATCAATCTTCCACCTGTTTGGCATCAGGAATGGCTGGAATATATCAATGCCTTAGCAGAATCACATATAAGGATCAAACAGGGACAGGATGAACTCATTTGGTACCACACAGGAAATGGTATATACACCCCAAAGTCGGGGTACCTTACACTGATTTCGCATAAAGTCCCGGACACGATCTCCTTTTGGTGGCATACTGTATGGAAACTCACTGCACCCCCCAGGCAGAAATTATTTTTTTGGTGCATACTAAAAGGAGTTGTCCCCACGGGGGAATATCTTATGCGCCGCGCTGTATACGGTCCGACCTGGTGCACTTTCTGCAAACAATCATCTGAATCCTGCACACATTTGTTCTTAAACTGTCCCTCTATATCTGCAATTTGGCAAGCCATATCAAATGCTATCCAGCATACAGGCAAATGGGAGGGTGACGATATTATTCGTTCATGGGAATCTTGGTTTTACAACCATAAAAATTCAAAACTTCAAAGCTTGCCTATTATTACATGCTGGTACATATGGTTAGCCCGGAATCGTTTGATCTTTGATGACAAACCAGCTATCTGGCCACACATTATTTCTCTCATTATTGTTGCCTATAACGCACTACCTGACCCGCCTCAACCCAGGAACAGAAGCCCGCGTGACCCTCCACAAATTGACCATAGCACTCCATGGGCTTTCTTTGATGGCTCAGCACAACAGCAGGGTTGTGGGGGTGGTTTTATATTATTCATCAATGACCAGCATTTCTACAAAGCCAAACTGGGGCTGGGACCTGGCACAAACAATTTTGCTGAGATTATCTCTCTTCGTCATCTCTTGCATTTTGCATTGGGGCACAACTGCATGCATATCCATATATTTGGTGACTCTAAGATTATCATTGATTGGTTCAACAATAATACAGAATGCCACACACACACTCTCAGAACCATTTTGGATGATATTCATATACTGAAGGCTCAATTTATTGACATCACTTGTCAACATATCTACAGGGAACACAACAGCAGTGCCGACCAACTTTCCAAGGAGGCTACGGCACTTCCCAGAGGCGTGTGGCTGATCCAGGAGCAGCGAGGCACAGATTTTTACCAGTACTATCATCGACCATATATTGATACACACTACTATAGGGCGGACAGCCCATGAGATATAGATCTGTTTTTGATACTTTTTTGAACTCCTGTACATAGCTGAAACAGACAATATATGATGCCCTGCGTGGCAATATGTTTCATATTTTTAACAGATAGATTAAGGAACATCCTGCGTGATGGTTCATTTTGCCTTTTGTGATCAGACTTAACAGCTTCACAGATTTCCACATGCAGTGGAAGAATATACAGCATATGCCAATGCATCTACAACATGTAATTTTTCAACTTTTAATGAAAGATTACGATTTTTCCAGTGGAAAAAAAGTTAATAAGACAGTGATCCAATTACTGAGAGGATATTGTAGCAAACACCCTAAGCTTTGGGATGAACACTTGTGTTATGTGCAGCATGCTTACAACAAAGCCAAACACTCTTCTACCCAGAGATCTCCTTTTGAGACCTATTTTGGTTTCATACCAAGGTCTCCCTTGGATTTTGTCTTCGGTAAAGATACCATGGTTGATGGACACAGTGATGTGGACAAAGAAACTAGGTTCATTGAACAGATCCAGGAGATCCACCAGGAAGTACAGGAACATCTGGAAAAGAGCCAGGCCAAGTACAAAGCTAGGCATGATAAGCATCGGATGGAGCATAGTTTTCAAGTTGGAGACCAAGTCTGGCTATATATCAGCAAGGACAGGATGCAAGGTGAAGGTAAGAAGCTAAAACCTATCAGGTATGGACCCTTCAGGATACTTGAGAAGATTGGTGAGAATGCTTTTCACCTTGATCTGCCAGCTTGCATGCACATCTACTCAGTCGTGAACACAGATTGCTTGAGGTTGTTTGAACCTTCAATGATTGAGGACCTTGAAGAGCAGAGTCAATTGCCTTCTGTTGATGACCTGCTATCTAAATATCTTAATGAGCTGCAGGAAGACACAGTGCTGGAGCGGAAGGTAAGGACGACATGCAGTGGACAGGTGGAATACCTCAGAATTGGCTTAAAGGTTTGAAGCCGAGCAGTGCAAAGTGGATTGAGATTGGACAAGTGAGACAGCAGTTTCCTCACTTAGTTGATGCTTGAAAAAAAATCAACTTTTGGTGGTCAAAAAGCTTTTCAGTTGGGAGGTCATGATCCAAATTGAATCCATAAATGACTGTCATAGAACCATGACCGTATCGGGACGAAACAAATCTCAAATGGAATCCAAAACAGCAATCGAAACACCCTGAACCAGTGGCCATGGCAGCGGGTGCAGAACGACGAGGACCTCGGTCAAAGCGCACTGACCGAGGCCCATGGAGACTGTGCAAGAGGTCGATGTAGCCCCTGGGAGCCCTGGAATGGGAAAAGGAGCTAATTTTCGATGTTGGGCAAATAGGGCCGAAATGGAGAGCCTTAAGCACTCAGTCACGTTGGGAGCTATAGGACCGTGGGCGGAGAAACGAAAAGTGCCATCGTATGAAGGTGGGACCCACAACCTGGAAATCGGCGGTTTGATCGGGGCGCCCTTGAACAGTAAGTGGTTTTGGAGAAAACGGAGCGATCACACTCAGCGATCGACGCGTGGCAGAAGAGGTGAGAGAAAAACCACCGTGATCACGTGTTATCGGTCGAGCAAGTCAACCGTGCTTGACGTGCGAATGACGTTGGATCTGGAGGAGCCCAGATCGGATGGCTAAGATTGCGTCCGATAGACAGAGCGGAATTGACAGGGAATTAAGCCGCTATTTAAGGGGATTTGGAATCCGTTGACCACCACGGTGGAGAAAGAGAACAAATCGACGAACAGGCTGGCACTGTTCCGATGCAGACACGTGGCTACTTCTTGAGTGTTCATGTTGATGCTGAACAGGGAACTCCAAACACACAGGCAGAAGGTGAATCGACATAGGCAAGAGAGGAACCGAACAGGCATGGAGGTCGAATGGCTAAATCCATGAAGAGAGACAGTGAACAGAGATCAGAAGAGAGATTTAGAACAAGAGTCCAATCGACCAAGAGAGATAGTGAACAGTGAACCCTGAGAGGAGGACTGAGCACAAAGAACAGAAAGTGAGTAGAGGAGACAGAGGGCTGAGTTGACCACAGGCAGCATCGAGCACTAGAGAGCTTGAAGAATCAAGCCTTCCCATAGAGGAATCTGTTCAGATTGAGCAATGAGCATCATAGTTGGCTCTTTCCACTGTAGACCGAGGGTCACAGAGCTGGTAGGAAGAACAAGAGTCTGTGTACTCCAAGTGGCTTGGGGAATCTAAGAACCACCCTGCCAAGCAAAATCTGCTTCAGGAGAACTCATATTGAGTCCCTGCATTTTAATTTCTCTGCTAAAAGACACAATAAAATAAGGCCACCACTGAAGTTGGACCAAATACGTAGCCCTGGAGAATAGGGTGAACTCCTTATTAAAAACTATTTGTGTCTTTGTATTTCTTACTGTATTTCTCTGCTGTCTTTCCATTTATTTTCGGTGTATTGGCAGTCTGATCGATCTGTTGTTTCAATAACACAGAACACACACACCAACACATGGGTCTGTAATACCTTTTGTTTGATAAATCTTCAACTGAGGTCACTCATAGGGTGATTATCATATCACTTATGATTCAATTAATTCATCATATGTTGATCTTTAATCAATGCATCAAAACTTTATTAACCATTTAAACAGTAATGATGTGCAGTAAAAACAGAATAAACCATCACACATGAACACTAAGATTTAAGGTGGAAACCCAATGCGGGAGAAAAACAACCTATTGTTGTCGTCTTTGCCTTATTTTAATATAAGAAAAACTTGTTTACAATCTTGTACTAGCACAGACTCATACCAGTATGTAGGCACCCACCTATAGAAGGCTACAACCTTCTCTTGTTCTCCAGCTTCTACTTAAAGGGAGCTATAACCCCCTATCTCTTATACTATCCAATATGTTTACTAGTACATAGGCGCAGGCCTACAGAAGGCTCAAACCTTCACTCGTTTTCCAGCTGCTACTGGAAGGGAGCTCCAACCCCCTAGATCTTGTACTAGCAGAAATTTTTACCAATACGTAGGCACCGGCCTACAGAAGGCTACGTCCTTCTCTCTTCCTCTAGGACCACGTTACATAAATTTTCAGACTAGATACTCCTAGTACACAACAACACAATATGAAGGCTACGTTTCATCCAATTTTTATACTAGACCCATCAGCAACATTGAAGCTCAAAATCAATCACCACTGCAATACAACCAATCACTAAAAACCCATCATCACTAAAGCAAATCACAATCAATCAATTTGAACATTTAGAACACTGTCACCAAAACATAGTCACCAGAACATAGAGAAGAACCTAGAACTCTGCATCAACAACTAGAACCAACTACAACTTCAAACATCATATTTCATAATGTATACGCTACTTTGAAGTACCAAACCAGCATGTATACGCGCCTTCACCAAGGCGAACCAGTGTATAGATCTATGAATACTAACTTAAAACTTCACAGTTGTTCCAGACTACAGCCATACCTAGATCATAACATTTATAGAATAAAACATGTGTAAGCAATCAGATATAGCCCATCCATTATCAAGTCATACAATGATAATTCATTTCAGGTCTTATGAACCTGATCCATCATTAGATCTCGTTAATCATCCACCACTTATGTGCATACTTAATTCAGATCAAGAAAATCACAAGAAACCCATAACATGTATATTTTCTTTTGATCTAACTCTTCATAAGATATTCATTACTTGCAAACTTAACCCTTTGATCTTCTCCTCCTTATATACTTATATCATTTGTCAATACCTCGGACAAAAACCATAGTTATGCTGTTGGTATTCTCTAATGGTATCAAGATTCTTTACGGCGCTCATTACCATGGATCAATACCATGGTAGCAACTCCTAGTATTCATTATCCTTGATTTTCCATCCCATACACACTTTTCCTTATGTGAAAGTATGTGTATATGTATATGCTTCTTTTGTTCTATGGACTCATGTGTATACTCTACGTGGAAAAAGTGAATCAACGTATACTTCTTAAACCATTCTCTTTCTTCAATCTATGAAGTTTGATCTGTAATCCTTTGTTGTTAACTTGCTGCACTATGAACTTCCATCATTCATCATAGATGATAGTTTCCATCAAGGACAACACATGTACCATAATGCCAACAATCTCTCCCTTTGGACTTGATGGCAACTATGTTGGTGTTTATTACGACAAGTTGTAGAACATGTTAGACACTCTCCCCCTTTGACATCAAGGGCAAAGGGCGGACCAATATATTCTCTCCTTTCGAGATCAAGGGCAAAGGGTTTACCAAAATGAAGACTTCCATATCTGAACAGCTGAATATGAACATTGATCATGCTTCCCCTAGGCACATGTTGAATTCTCTGATTAAACTCCCGCTTTGTACATGATAAGATGCACTAAACCATCCATGCTACCCTTGAGCACATCCAAAGTCTGCAAAAATATTTTCCAAAAGAATAACATGACTCTATTTATCAACTATGTGAGTATGACCTTCCTATCACCAATGACTCATACATACATCAATCTCCCAACCAAGTGGAGATATACCAAATTGGACTCATCTACCCAACCAAGTGGGGATATACCAATTGTTTATACACTGAAAGTTTGAAATTATTACATCATCCTTCTCATGCATAGTGTTGTTACAAATTACATCATAGGTCCTTACATGACCTTTACATCAAGGACCAATGATCTAAACAATACCATGAGAGTCATCAGCAACTATCATACACTATATATGATTTGCACCATAAGCATCTGTCAGCAGCATCAAGATCAACAACCTGTATATGTCCATCATCAAAAAGAAACTATGTGAATCAAGTAGTATAAGTATTATCATGTACCAAGGTCTTCTATTATAATGCCAACAATGCATTATTAGAAGCATATGCTCCCCCTGAACATGTGCTAATTGTTCATTGTCAGATTTGATCATTGCATTTGTCAGTAACAATCATCAAGGCATCAGCATCAACCAATTATTCATCAAGTTATTAGCAGCTTATGAGGATCAAAAGAACTTCTACATATCATCAGTAGACTATAATCATAATCAATCAAAACGGAAAATATAATTGATAATTGACTGAACCATTTAAGACCCTTTTTCCTGAGTCTGTCCCACTACTTCTTCAACAAAACAACATATAAGTGATTGTGCAGCTTCTAACTCGCGTATATACGTGACTTGTCTTCATGATAACTGCGTATGAGAATTGGAATTCTGAAGTTTCACACTTTCAGCTCCCCCTGAGTCTATTATGTCTATATGCTAAGCTATGCCATATCTTTCTGACTGTACTTCCTTCTTCTTCCATACCTTGGAGTGTGATGATATTTTCTCGTTTTGGTATGTTGGCCAATATTTGCTCCTACATACTTTTGCTATATGCCCAAACTTGTTGCAAGCATAACATATTATATGTTTCATATTCCCTCTATATCAGTCAATGGATTTGTGACCAAACATATTGCAAGAAAAACAATATCCCTTAAAGTACCTAGAAGCTGATGATCTTTCTGTGTGATGATTATCTTCTTGAACCTTTCTACTTTTGCATCTGCCTGCAACATGTCCATAATTATGACATCTAAAACATTCAACATTATTCATTTGATTAACACTTCCATAGTTAGGAGTAAATTTTCTTTGAATACTTTCTTTCCTTAGTTCTTGATGGGGTTGACTTCTTATCTCCTTGTTGAGCATTTCAGATGTTGCATTAGAGTTCCTTGCCTCGTCTTGTGAGCTAGATTCACCGTCAACAGTTTCATGAAAACCAAGACCAAATTTGATGGTAGGAGACCTTTGACTACTAAGAATATTATCCAGAATCTTAGTACTATCTTGAAATTGTAACAGTTTATCGTTTTCTTCTAATTTACCTTTTAAGATATTCACCTCAACCTGGTATTTCTCTTCCTTTTCCAGATATTGCTTCTTCATGATTTCTTCAACCTTTCTTCCTTCTTTCACTTGTTGTCTTAATTTGATAATCTCATTTTCTTGTTCTTCATTTTCTTGAGGTTGTTCTTCATTCCACCTTTTTGAATTTTCAAGATCTTCTTTTATAGAGACGATCTCAGTTTCAAAACTTTCATAGTAAATGGATCTATCTTTAAGTTTCTTGATCGTTATACTCTTTTCATTTACTTCATTTCTTAATGATGTCACTTCATCCTACATCTTTTGACATTGATCTTCCTTTTCCTTGTACTGCTTTCTTACTTTGTTTCCTTCCTCCAACTGAGCTTTTAATATGGTAACTTCTTCTTTGATCTCTAATTTTATCTGTGAGACTTTTAACTTTTGCCTCTATATTTCTTTCACTATCACTTTCAATATCTTCAACATTGCATGAACAGAGAAAAGCATCACCAAAAGACCAAAAATTTGTAAGTGATACTTCTTTTTCTTGTTCATCTTCAATCTGAGGTGACTCTGAATCTGAATAATTGCTTCCACCTAACGGCCAATTGTCTCTCCTATTGTCACTCTTCCTTTGAGTTGTCTTCTTCTTCTTAGGCAATTTCTTATTTATCTTCTTTCCCATTGTTTCTACAGATCTCCTTCAAGCAATCAAGCTTCTCCCAAAGGACTAGCTCTGATACGAATTGTTGGGAATAATACTGGGGGGGGGATCAGTATTTATAAGTAAATAAATTTTTCATTTCATAAACAGATTTATATACGCTACTTCAATGAAGGTAACTTGCGTGTACACACAATTGTTCTTAAGGCAACTAGTGTATATCCAGTGAACTTATGATTCATTTAATTCATCATATGTTGATCTTTAATCAGTGCATCAGTACTTTATTAACCATTTAAATAGTAACCATGTGTAGTAATAATAGAATAAACCATCACACATAAACAACACATGAACACCAATATTTAAGGTGGAAACCCAATGCGGGAGAAAAACCACCTATTGTTTTCATCTTTGTCTTCTTTTAATATAAGAAAAACTTGTTTACAATTTTGTACTAGCACATACTCATACCAGTACACAAGCACCCACCTGCAGAAGGCTACAACCTTCTCCCATTCTCTAGCTTCTACTCGAAAGGAGCTACAACCCCCTAGCTCTTGTACTAGCCGATATGTTTACTAGTACGTAGGTGTCAGCCTACAGAAGGCTCCAACCATCCCTTGTTTTCCAGCTGCTACTGGAAGGGAGCTCCAACACCTTGGCTCTTGTACTAGCCGATATGTCTACCAGTACATAAGTGCCAGCCTACAGAAGGATATGACCTTCTCTCTTCCTCCAAGGACAACGTTTCATAAATTTTCAAACTGGATATTCCTGGTACACAACAATACAATATGAAGGCCACGTTTCATCCAATTTTCATACTGGACCCATCAGCAACATTGAAGCTCAAAATCAATCACCATTGTAATACAACCAATCACTAAAAACCCATCATCGCTCAAGCAAATCACAATCAATCAATCTGAACATTTAGAACACTATTACCAAAACATAGAGCAGAACTCAGAACTCTGCATCAACAACCAGAACCAACTACAACTTCAAACATCATATTTCATAATGTATACGCTACTTCAAAGTACCGAACCAGCGTGTATACGTGCCTTCACCAAGGTGAACCAGCGTATAGATCTGCAAATACTAACTTAAAACTTCACAATTGTTCCAGACTACAACCATACCTAGATCATAACATTTATAGAATAAAACATGTGTAAGAAATTAGATCTTGCCAATCCATTATCAGGTCATACAATGATAATTCATTTCAGGTCTTATGAACTTGATCCATCATTAGATCTCATTCATCATCCACCACTTATGTGCATACTTAGTACAAATCAAGAAAAGCACCAGAAACCCATAACATGTATATTTACTTTTGATCTAACTCTTCATAATATATTCATTACTTGCACACTTAGCCCTTTGATCTTCTCCTCCTTATATGCTTATATCCTTTGTCAATAACTCATACCAAAACCATAGTTATGCTACTAGTATTCTCTGATGGTATCAAGATTCTTTACCGCGCTCATTACCATGGGTCAATACCATGGTAGCAACCCCTGGTATTCATTATCCTTGATTTTCCATCCCATATGCACTTTTCCTTCTGTGAAAGTGTGTGTATACGTATACGCTTCTTTTGTTCTGTGGACCCGCGTGTATACGCTACTTGGACAATGTGAACCAACGTATACTTCTTAAACCATTCTCTTTCTTCAATCTATGAAGTCTGATCTGTAATCCTTTGTTGTTAACTTGTTGCACTATGAACTGCCATCATTCATCATATATGAGAGTTTCCATCAAGGACAACACCTGTACCATAATGCCAACAATCTCTCCCTTTGGACTTGATGGCAACTATATTGGTGTTTATTATGACAAGTTGTAGAACATGTTAGATACTCTCCTCGTTTGACATCAAGGGCAAAGGGCGGACCAATATATTCTCTCCTTTTGAGATCAAGGGCAAAGGGTTTACTAAAATGAAGAATTCCATATCTAAACAGTTGAATATGAACATTGATCATGCTTCCCCTAGGCACATGCTGAGTTCTCTGATTAAACTCTCGCTTTGTACATGATCAGATGCACTAAACCGTTCATGCTCCCCCTGAGCACATGAAAATTTTGCAAATATATTTTCCAAAAGAATAACATGACTTTATAAATCAACTATGTGAGTATGACCTTCCTATCACCAATGACTCATACATACATCAATCTCCCAACCAAGTGGGGATATACCAATTGTTTATACATGACTAAAAGTTTGTAATTATTACATCAACCTTCCCATGCATAGTGGGGTTACAAATTACATCATAGGTCCTTACATGACCTTTACATCAAGTACCAATGATCTAAACAATACCATGATAGTCATCAGCAACTATCATACACTATATATGATTTGCACCATAAGCATCTGTCAGCAACATCAAGATCAACATCTTGTATATGACCATCATTAAAAAGAAACTATGTGAATCAAGTAGTATAAGTATTATCATGTACCAAGGTCTTCTATTATAATGTCAACAATGCATTATTAGAAGCATATGTTCCCCTTGAACCTGTGCTAATTGTTCACAGTCAGATCTGATCATTGCATTTGTCAGTAACGATCATCAAGGCATCATCATCAACCAATTATTCATCAAGTTATTAGCAACTTATGAGGACCAAAATAACTTCTACATATTATCAGCAGACTGTAATCATCATCAATCAGAACAGAAAAGATAATTGATAATTGACTGAACCATTTCAGACCCCTTTTCTTGAGTCTGTCCCACTACTTCTTCAACAAAACAACATATAAGCGGTTGTGCAGGTTCTAACTCACGTATATACGTGACTTGTATTCATGATAACAGTGTATGAGAATTGGAATTCTAAAGTTTCACACTTTCATCTCCCCCTGAGTCTGTTATGTCTGTATACTGAGATATGCCATATCTTTCTGACTGTACTTCCTTCTTCTTCCATACCTTGGAGTGTGATGATGTTTTCTCCTTTTGGTATGTTGGCCGAAATTTTCTCCTGAATTTTTTTGCTATATGCCCAAAATTGTTACAAGCATAACATTTTATGTGTTTCATATTCTCTATATCAGTCAATGGCTTTGTGACCAAACATATTGCAAGAAAAACAATATCCCTTAAAGTACCTGGAAGTTGGTGATCTTTCTATGTGACGATTATTTGCTTGAACCTTTCTACTTTTGCATCTTCCTGCAACATGTCAAAATTATGACATCTAAAACATTCAACATTATTCACTCAATTAACACTTCCATAGTTAGGAGTAAATGATTTTCTTTGAATACTTTCTTTCCTTGGTTCTTGATGGGGTTGACCTCTTATCTCCTTGTTGAGCATTTCAGATGTTGCATTAGAGTTCCTTGCCTCAGCTTGTGAGCTAGATTCACCGTCAACAGTTTCATGAAAACCAAGACCATATTTGATGGTAGGAGACCTTTGACTACTAAGAATATTATCTAGAATCTTAGTACTATCTTGACATCGTAACAGTTTATCCTTTTCTTCTAATTTTCCTTTTAAGATATTTACCTCAACCTGATATTTCTATTCCTTTTCCAGATATTTCTTCTTCATGATTTCTTCAGCTTTTCTTCCTTCTTCCACTTTTTGTCTTAATTTTAGAATATCATTTTCTTGTTCTTCATCTGCTTGAGGTAGTTCTTCATTCTGCCTTTTTGAATTTTCAAGATCTTCTTTTAGAGAGACGATCTCAGTTTCAAGACTTTCATGGTAACTGGATCTATCTTTAAGTCTCTTGATTGTTGTACTCTTTTCATTTACTTCATTTCTTAATGATGTCACTTCATCCTGCATCTTTTGATATTGATCTTCCTTTTCCTTGTACTGCTTTCTTACTTTGTTTCCTTCCTCCAACTAAGCTTTTAATCTGGTAACTTCTTCTTTGAAGGCACGCTCCCTTTTGTTAAATAGATCTTATTGATCTCTAATTTTATCTTTGAGTCTTTTAACTTCCTCCTCTATATTTCTTTCACTATCACTTTCAATATCTTCAACATTGCATGAACAGAGAAAAGTATCACCAAAAGGCCAAAAATTTGTACCTGATACTTCTTTTTCTTGTTCATATTCAATCTGAGGTGATTCTGAATCTGAATACTTGCTTCCACCCAATGGCCAATTGTCTCTCCTGTTGTCACTCTTCCTTTGAGATGTCTTCTTTTTTTGAGGTGCTTTCTTCTTATCTTCTTTCCCATTGTTTCCACAGATCTCCTTCAAGCGATCAAGCTTCTCCCAAAGGACCAACTCTAATACCAATTTTTGGCCATAATACTGAGAGGGGGGGGGGATGAATTAGTATTTATAAGTCAATAATTTTTTCATTTCATAAACAAATTTATATACGCTACTTCAGTGAAGGTAACTCGTGTGTACACGCAACTGTTCTTAAGGCAACGAACGTATATCCAGTGAACTTATGATTCAGTTAATTCATCATATGTTGATCTTTAATCAGTGCATCGATACTTTATTAACCATTTAAACAGTAACCATGTGCAGTAATAACAGAATAAACCATCACACATAAGCAACACACACGAACACCAAGATTTAAGGTGGAAACCCAATGCAGGAGAAAAACCACCTGTTGTTGTCGTCTTTGTTTTCTTTTAATATAAGAAAAACTTGTTTACAAATTTGTACTGGCGCAGACTTATACCAGTATGCAGGCACCCACCTACAGAAGGCTACAACCTTCTCTCATTCTCTAGCTTCTACTGGAAGGGAGCTACAACCCCCTAGCTCTTGTACTAGTCGATATGTTTACTAGTACGTAGGCGTCAGCCTACAAAAGGCTCCAACCTTCACTCATTTTCCAGTTGCTACTGGAAGGGAGCTCCAATGCCCTAGCTCTTGTACTGGCCAATATGTTTACTAGTACATAGGAACCAACCTACAGAAGGCTATGACCTTCTCTCTTCCTCTTGGGAGAAATTTTCATAAATTTTTAGACTAGATACTCCTGGTACACAACAACACAATATGAAGGCCATGTTTCATCCAATTTTCATACTGGACCCATCAGCAACATTGAAGCTCAAAATCAATCACCACTGCAAATCAACCAATCACTGAAAACCCATCATCACTGAAGAAAATCACAATCAATCAATATGAACATTTAGAACACTGTCACCAAAACATAGTCACTAGAACATAGAGCAGAACCCAGAACTCTGCATCAACAACTAGAACCAACTGCAACTTCAAACATCATATTTCATAATGTATATGCTACTTCGAAGTACCGAACCAGCGTGTATACGCGCCTTCATGAAGGCGAACCAATGTATAGATCTACAAATACTAACTTAAAACTTCACAGTTGTTCTAGACTACAGCCATACCCATATCATAACATTTACAGAATAAAACATGTGTAAGCAATCAGATCTAGCCCATCTGTTATCAGGTCATACAATGATAATTTATTTCAGGTCTTATGAAGCTGATCTATCATTAGATCTCATTCATCATCTACCACTTATATGCATACTTAGTTCAGATCAAGAAAAGCACCAGAAACCCATAACATGTATATTTTCTTTTGATCTAACTCTTCATAAGATATTCATTACTTGCACACTTAGCCCTTTGATATTCTCCTCCTTATATACTTATATCCTTTGTCAATACCTCAAACCAAAACCATAGTTATACTGCTGGTATTCTCTGATGGTATCAAGATTGTTTACCGCACTCATTACCATGGGTCAATACCATGGTAGCAACCCCTGGTATTCATTATCCTTGATTTTCCATCCCATACAGACTTTTCCTTTTGTGAAAGTGTGTGTATATGTATACACTTCTTTTGTTCTATGGACCCGCATGTATACACTACTTGGACAAAGTGAACCGGTGTATACTTCTTAAACCATTCTCTTTCTTCAATCTATGAAGTCTAATCTGTAATCCTTTGTTGTTAACTTGTTGCACTATGAGCTGCGATCATTCATCATATATGAGAGTTTCCATCAAGGACAACACCTGTACCATAATGCCAACAAGGCTGAGTTGTAGGGTGAGGGCAGAGGGTCGAACATTGAACACGGGTAGTGGGTCGAACGCAGAGCACGGGTAGTAGGTTGAACGAAAGGGTGCGGGAAGGCTGCTACAGGCAGAATGTGTAGAGGTCGAGTTGGGTTACACGCTGACATTGTAGGTTGCACGTTGCACGGTAGGACGCGTTGCACGACTAAAATGCAAAATTATGAGCAAAGTCGCAGTATCGGTGCAAGGCATGCACAACTGGGTTACACGAAAATTTAGTTATTTGGGTGAATTATGTTGAGGACTACACGACATGGCAGGTAGTCAAGGAGGCCTGCATGGTAGGCTACACAGACTAGTGCTCTAAGGCAGAGTTTGCACAGTTGTATTTTTATTGTAATTTGAATTTGCATAAATTGTATAAGTGTTGGGAAGATTTGTTTGGGAGTTTCCCCTCCCATTCATATATGTGTGTACATTATTTATGATGTTTATATTTCCTGCATAAGAAGATAAATGGTTGAATATAATTGAAGTTAATTATGTTGCATTGTTAACATTTAATGAAATAATTCGAAGTGTTGGAGCTTAGGCATAGTCCGAGAACCATAGTAGTAGTGAAATTAAAAGGTTGGTCGGTGCTACACCCTGCCCACGTGTGGTTGGAAGTCACCACTAGCGTGGGGTCGTGACACTCCCCCTCCGGTTTCCCCTAAGTAAATAAGTATAATCAGCAAGAGTTAATACCTACCATTATTTGTGCAAGTCTTTGCACAAAAAGGTAGGAGTATTATGTAATTAAATTTGCTATTCTTAGACAATGAATTATTCCAAGAATATCTATAAAGACGTGTCTATTTTGGAATATGGCTTTCATAATTTTAATTCAATTATCAATAATTATTTGCCCATCCATATAAATTAAATGGTTGGTAAATGTCAATAGGCATCAATCCATAACAAGAATTAAAACACTTAATTTATCATACATCTCAAGTTGCCAAAATAAATATATCATAAGAATTAACTAAACTATATATGTATTTAAAATCATTATTATTATCACTATATATATATATATATATATATATATATAGAAAATCATGTAACAAGATTCTTAATCATGGAGATTCACCCCCACTTTATCATGGAGATTCTTTAGGCTTTGTTACAAAACCACGGTTTATCAATACCACATACCCAAAAAAATATAATTAATTTCATATGCACTTCTTCATGTGACATTTCTTTAATTAATGAATTGAATTAAAAGGGAAAAAAAGGCATAAATATTTTGGAAATAACTCTCACCCTTTGATTTGTGTATACTATTAGGAATATTCTAGAATATTTTATGGAGGTTAAATCCCTGCCATCTACCTAATAATTATTGATAATTAAATCAAATTATGGAAGCTCTATTCAAAAATAGACGTGTCTAACGGTATAATTAAGTAGATGGTAGTGATTTAACTTCCAAGGAATATTCTAAAATATTCTTAGTAGTAGTCACCAATCAAATGTTGAAATTTATTTCAAAAATAGATATGCCCTTTTTCCATTTTAATTAAATTGATTAATTAGAAAAATGTCATATGAATATGTGACATGTGAAGTTGAGTTTTTAGGCATGCAGTATTAGTAATCCATGATATTGTCCCATGGTATTTTAACAATTCCTATTTATAGCTTAAGAATCTCCATGGTAAAGTGGGAGTGAATTTCCATGGTGAAGAATCTTGTTATATGTTTTTTAAAATGTATATTTGTTCAACTCATATATTAATTATTTCTATAATTAATTAATAATAATAATAATAAAATCATTATTTAGTTAAATTTTATAAATTTTTAATTTTTATTTTGACAATGTGAAATGTATCATAAGATAAGTGTTTTGATGTCTATCTGCATTTACAAGTTATTTAATTATATGATTGCTCTAGTAAATACACATATTTTACCATCAATACAAGAAATACCAAAATAATGATTTTCTCTAATAAAAGGACAAAGAGCCAGCATACATTCTTCTTTGAAACAATACTCTTGAAGATGTAAATGAGTACAAGTACCTCAAGATTGATTTCAAAAAAAAGCTTAATTGGGAGGACTATCGAAAGAGGAGAATTTTAGGAGGATGGAAAGCATTATATGCTCTTCAAAACATATGCATAGAGACATAGTTGTGGGATTAGAAAATAACTAAACTGCTTTTTGGGATCCTAGTTCGTCTAGTGATGCTCTATGGGTGTGAATTTTGGGCTAGCAACACCCCCATTTTAAAATGGAAACAAATAAAGAAAATCCAAATCGCTTGATCATAGCAAGTTCAAAATAAAAAGTTTGGTTCTTTATGATATAATGTTGAGTGAAACAGGGGCAGCTCCTTTTGATCAATTTATATGGTGCATCTCATCAGATGTCTAAAAATAAATGAGGAAATGGGGGTATGTAGATGGCTTAAAGTTGTCTTCAATGAATGCATGAGAGAAATAAAGAAAACATGGATGAGACAAAATAATAAATGGATGCAAAAAAGGAAACCTCAATGCGTGTCCCATAAATAGCTAGGAGTTAAAGAATTTTGTTATGGAGAAGTTCCACAAACATATATGGGGAAAAGAGTTGGGTAGAAAGAATAAGTACTATGTGAGGAGTTCAACCTTACTTATGATCTCCAACAAAAAGAGTACATTGGAGCTAACATTTTGTGGAGAGAAATGGTTCTTATTGCTCAATCAAGAACTAATTCACATCAACTTCGGTGTGAAATCGGGTGGTGGAAAAGACCTAAAGAATTTTGGGAAGAACGGGTTTGTATTTTTTTCACTTTTGAGGCAGTGGAACTGGAAAAACATTTCATTTTGGACTATGATGCTTTCAAGGACATCAAGAACAATTATGGCAATATGTTAGCATCAGTTTCTTAGCATTTCCTTTTCAGCTAGGGGATTGTTATGAGGATGGGCTAGCTCATCATCATTTTGAATAGGAAAATAGTTAAATTGAAAAAATCGAAAAGCAGGGAGGTTGGTAGTCCAATAGACTATTTTTAGTCTTTTGGACATTAAAATCTCATTCATTCGTCCATACCTATAATTTTTTAACTCAATTATATCCATAAATATTGCATATATATATATATATATATATATATATATATATATATCACTAATTCTCTTTTCCATAATACAAATATACACATCCCTAAAGATAATTAAATTCTTATCAAGAATTATTTCCCACCAATATTTTTTGACATTATTTGCATATAAACTTATGTTTAATAAATGTATGGATATCATTTCACTCTAACTATATACATACACATATTAATATTTATGTTTATGCTTATATTTATATTTATGTGTTTTCCTCCTATGCCTCATTTATATCTCAAGTCACACTAGGGCCAAGGATTTACCCATATAAAGGGAAGGTGGGAAAACATAAAGTGAGGGGCTTGCATGCTTTAATATCATTATAATTAAGTTTTAACAATTGAATTTAGTTGAGGTATAACATTAATTTAATCTATAGTCAACACATTGTAAGTGAAATCTGTTAAGCAAGCTCAAATGAGATAATTTAATGCTTGTTAAAATCCCATTACAAGTCAAACATCAAGGCCCAAGTCTTGGCCTAAATCCTTTTTAGGAGTTTGTCTTGTCAAGACTTCAAGTTATAGCTATATTTTAATATCATTTGATTCTTATTGCACAAGTATGTAATAGTTATTTATTTACTTCTAGGAAGGTCCATAACTTTTCTACCATTTAAAATAACTAATATTCCAAAGTTAACTTGTAGAAATTAATTTTTTAGGAATAACCATTCACAAGTGAAAATTTTGTTCCCGTGTCTTCAAAAGTCCTCTGAATACTCCAAAAACTTCACCTTCCTCATAAATCCAAGGATTCAATCATGGAAAGAACCATGGTTCAAAGGAAAGGAGCACTAAGCTCAACTCCCACATAATAGAATTGTGTACAACCAAGGAAGTCACAATTACAACATCATAAGATCACATGACACATAGCCATTATATCATATATACAACCTCGTGTGCACAACCCAATCCTTAAAATAAACATACACAAATGGACCCCAATGTATAGAGACAACAATAATCAACATAATAATCCTCTTGAGAACTAATAACTAATCTCATAACCAAAGATATATGATATTTAAATTTTTACAAATATACACATCCCTAGAGATAATTAAATTCTTATCAAGAATTATTTCCAGCCAATATTTTTGAACATTATTTGCATATAAACTTATGTTTAGTAAATGTATGGATATCATTTCACTCTAACTATATACGTACATATATTAATATTTATGTTTATATTTATATTTATGTGTTATCCTCCTATGCCTCATTTATATCTCAGGTCACACTAGGGCCAAGGATCTACCCATATAAAGGTAAGGTGGAAAAACATAAAGTTGTTGGAAATAATACTGAGATGGGGGTGAATCAATATTATCATATCAATAATTTTTCATTTCCCAAACAGATTTATATACGGTACTTCTGTGAAGTGAACTATCATGTACACGCTACTGTGATTAGAGAAACCGGCATATACCCAGAGAACTTGTGGTTTAGTCAATTTACCATGTGTTGATCTTTAACCAATGCATCATTAACTTATTAAACAGTATAGTAAAAACATAATAAACCATCACACGTAAGCAACACACATGAACACCAAGATTTAAGGTGGAAACCCAATGTGGGTGAAAACCACCTGCTGTTATCGTCTCTGTCTTCTTTTAATAATAAGAAAATATGTTTACAATCTTGTACTGGTGCAGAATCATACCAGTATGCAGGCACCCACCTACAGAAGGCTACAACCTTCTCTCATTTTCCAGCTTCTACTGGAAGGGAGCTACAATCCCCTAGCTCCTGTACTAGCCAATGTGCTTACTAGTACATAGGCGCCGGCCTATAGAAGGATACGACCTCTCTTCCTCCAGGGACCACGTTTCATAAATTTTCAGACTGGATGCTCCTGGTACACAACAATACACATGAAGGCCTCGTTTCATCAAATTTTCATATTGGACCCATCAAAACTTTCAAACTGCATCAACCAATAATCAGTTAATCTGAACAGTCAGATCACTGTCACCAGAACACTGTGCTGAACCCAGAAACCTGCATTATCATTCAGAACCAGTTGCAACCTCAAAAATCATGCATCAGAATGTATACACTACTTTACTAAACCCAAATTTCATGTATACAATACTTTACTAAACCCAACCTACGTGTTTATGATACTTCCTTTAATCAAACCTGTGTATACCTTTAAAACTACTGAAAACATAAAACTTATGAATCAATTTTGTACCAACCAGCAATATACTAAGCATCTACTATCAATTTATAGAGCTTTACATAGGTAGTAGTAGAGATCACCCTTATCACTTATACAATCAATCAATCAGATATCAAACTCCTTATGAATTTAGTTTTACATTCATATCCAAGAATACTTCATTTACAGACAGTAGTAAATCAACAAAATTGATCAGATAGATCAATTAGATCTTGAAGAATATGCTTTTCCTTTGTATACGCTACTTGGAAGAGTAGAACCTGCGTGTACACACGCTTTTACCGAGACAAACCATCGTATATATCTGCAAATATTAACTCATAACTTCGTTGCTATTCCATACTTCAGACAAACCCAGATCATGACATTTAAAGAATAAAACATGTGTACATAATCAAATCTGGCCCAAACAATATCAAATCATTCAATGATAAGTCATTTTAGGTCTCATGATCCTGATCCAGCATTGAATTCAAGGTGCACAAAATATTTCAGATCAAATCACAAACATAGCCCCTATAATATAAAATATACTTCAAATAGAAGTATTCCTTAGAAACCCTTTTCACTTTCACACCCTGGCCTTATGATCTTCTCCTCCTTATAGTTTTAGGCCTTTCTCAATACCTTGGACCAAAAACACTTAGGACCCATGGTGTTCTTGGACAGGATCAAATAGTCGTTACTCCACTCAATATTGTGGGCTAATACCATGGTATTGACCCCTGGTATTGTCTCCTCTTGAATTTCCTTGATTTTCCAACATATACATGCTTTTCTTCTTGTGAAAGTGTGTGTATACGTATACGCTCTTTTTGTTCTGTGAACCAGCGTGTATACGTTGTTTTGACTAAGTGGACCTACGTATACATATTAAATTGCTTTTTACCATCCTTTACCTTCAACTTCTTCATTCTGATTAGTACACTTTAGTTCCATCTTCTTATTCTTCTGTACCAATGCCCTGTTACATCTGAATGGACCTATTACACTGTGGGTTGCCTTTCATCAAAACTGAACTGACCTGTGAGTGAGTTTCCATCAAGGACAACACTTGTATCATAATGCCAACAATCTCCCCCTTTGTACTTGATGGCAACCATGCTAGTTTTGATTACTGCAAGCTGAAGAAAATGTTAGAGATAACAAGAAACACCAAAATACTCTCCCCCTTTGACATCAATGGAAAAGGCCGAACCAAGCTGAGTCTGCAAAGATATGTTTCAAAATAATAACATGACTCTATAACTCAATTAAGTGAGCATGACCTCCCTATGATTAATGACTCATACATACATCAATCATCCAACCAAGTGGGGATACACCATATTTGACTCATCCACCCAACCAAGTGGGGATACACCATATTTGACTCATCCACCCAACCAAGTGGGGATACACCATATTTGGCTCATCCACCCAACCAAGTGGGGTTTGTTAGCCCTAAGATGCAGTGTTGACTTTTGAAGGTTGAAGGAAAAAGGCTTGGTCTGCTTCGTTGTTCCTAAAAGGGCCTCACCGGCCATTATTCCCTTCCTTCTCTTACCCCGCTCACACTCTACTGGCCCCGTTTCCTGACTAAACCTTCTAATCCCGACGAAACTCCCCTTTGGCCTTAGCCCCAAACACAAAAGCCAAAGTACCCATAAAACCTTACCCATTCACCATACGCGCCTTCAGCATAGCTCCCGAGGGTGTCTCTTCATTCACCGCGTCTACGCCGTTGATCTTCTCCTGCCAATCCAACGGCCCATATTGCTCTCGATAAAGGAAACCTACCTGATTGGCCTCCACCATTAGATCACCTCCACCAGATTTGACGGTCCTCTCTCATATCGCATGGACAACAAGCACGACAGGTACCCACATGATGAGGGCGGTTTTCCTCTCTCCTCCGCTGCTACGTGATCCACTGAATGGCATCGCGTGAGTTCTGAAAATTACTGCTTACCAACCGATGCCCGTCCGATAAAACCATTACCACTCAAATCAAACTTCCCTGCGCGTTATTTCCCACACACCTCCGTTGCTCGATAACCGTCTGATCTATTCACTTGAAGATTTGACAGCTCGGACATATCCCACTCCCACCACGATTGTTAGCCTCTGCAAATTGATCTCCACCACACGTCTCCTCAATCTGACAGCCACCATCCATGACCATCCTCGCCATTCATCTGCCCATGCACTCCATCCCCACGTCCAATCTGACCCCAACAACCGAATTAAACAAAGAACATGGCCAAATGAAGAAAAGGACACAGCACGACTTAGCAACTAAATTTATCAGTTATGGAGCCCCTCTGCCGTTATCAGTCCAACCCCCTGTAGGATAGTACAGTTCCAAAACTGATGGAGTTTCATAACGGAGAAAGTAACCTCGTCCAGAGATGTTATCAGAAGTTAATGGTAGTTGGTAGTCAATTAAGACCCCTCCATCCCTAAATGGCTGAGAACCATTGCAATAATAGAATATAAATAGCCAGAAGAAAGAGGTAATCAGAGTTGGAATTTGATGTAAGGTTCAACTTCTGGAGACTATAGACACTCTGTAATTTGCAGCGTCTCATCTTCATTTTCAACAATGCAGGCTTCTTTTGCTGTTACATGCTCACTATCCATTTCTTCTCTGTTCTAAGCTTGTTCCTATGGCATTGTATTCGTGATTGCTTCCATGTTTAATACTAGATAATTGTCATCTTATCTCTATATTGAAATATTGAATGTATCAGTGAGTAGGCCACTAAGGTTTCTTTTGTGTCTGATGCAAAACAACTATCATCTTGTCTTTGCATTGATAGATTAGATCTACAAGTTTCTTTACTAGTTGCAGCCGGTCATCACATGGTTGTGTGTATTTGTTGGTGTGGTCAATATTCTCCATATTCACTTAATTCCTAAACTGTTGATAATTGGTGGTCTAAAGCCGTGTAGTCTGAGCGTGTTCATGCATGTCTAGAGTGAAAATAGAGTAGAAGTGGTTATCTGGCTTGAACCAAACCATCATTCCTTCCAATAAACTTCTGCAAAAATAATTTAATTTATATGTTACCAGGCATCTCCGAGCTACAACCTAGGAGAGTTTCCTGGAGCTCTAACATAATTAGCGCCGTTGCCAGGGAGAGGAGATTGAATCTCAGCTTCCCTGGGAGAATGACACAGATCCAGCTTTGATGATAGACAAAGTCTAGACACATTTTTTGTTGTAATCATCTATTTGGCGACTCTACTAGAGGCCGAACCTCTTGGCGACTCCACATCACAGTTCTGGCTCAGTTTGTGAGGCACACTCGGAGAAATCCTGAGAAATAACCAGCTGACCCAGTACCTGACCCTAAGAATATTATCAAGGAAAGGAAGACATCACAAAAGGGAGCATTAGGATCAGGTAAACCTAAACAATCTTATGCATCTCTGCAAGAAAGGCATGTAACAGAGAACATACATATTGAGAATATATCCTCTAGCACTAGTAGTGAAGCAAAATTTTCAGAGATTCATAAAGCTCCTTATTCTTTAGGTCCTCCTTTGGATTTCAGCCCAAGGGAAACCTCTCCTCCTATCCATCATATTCCTTTAACCTTGTCAGTCATTTCTCAACTCCCTACCTTTCAGACTGTCAGCACTCTTTCATCTACCCCAGTCATGGCAGGCCCACAAGCACCCACCAAAACGGAAAGAATCATAGCTGCTAGGTATGGAACCTTGGTCTTGCCTACTCCTTTGAATTCCATGCCTGTAGGAGAATATCAGAAATACATGCCTAAGTTCACTGGGACTAAAGGGGTTACAGCTGAAGAGCATCTTGAGTCTTTTTATAGCTATGCTGATAATCTAGACATTATTGAAGATGATGTGTGGATGAGAGTATTTGTCCAAAGCCTAGATGGAGAGGCTAGGAAATGGTTCAGAGAATTGACCCCTAGGTCTATAACAGATATTGAGGCCTTGGATGATGTATTCCTAGCGCATTGGGGGGATAAGAAAGATCTGCTCTACTATCATACTGAGTTTGGGAACTTACAGAGGGAAAATGGTGAGCTTCTATCTGATTTCAATAAGAGATTTAACCACATGTACAGCAAGATACCAGCTGAAATGAAACCACCCCTACCTCTGCTAAGCTCACCTATGCTAATGCCTTCAATTCTTATTTCTGTTTACTATTGAGGGAGATAAGATGTGCTTCTTTGGCTGATATGCAAGATGCAACCCTGGAAGTAGAATCAAACATCATGGTTGTAGAAAATCTCAAAGGTAATTCTGATAGAAGAAGACAGAGGGGTGAGCCCTCATCATCTTCAGATCCTAAGATCGATAAAATGGCCAAGATGATAGAGTCATTAGCCTCTGAAGTTTTCAAATTAAAGGTTGAGAAGCATTCTGGAAAAGTAAGGGTTCCTAATACCTTTGCTCCTCCAAATCCAAATCCATATAGAAGAGCAAATGAGCGGTTGCAGATTTTGTGAAGAAGCAAAGATGCCAATGAAGACCAAAGGGTGAAGCCCCCTTTTCAAAATGTAGTCATGGAAGAGGAACAGTTCGAAAAAGATGATGAGACCCATTGTATGGAAGACAAAGGAAGCACCACCTTTTTAACCAAAGCTGCCTATGAGATGTCATTATTCAATGACCAGGTCAGCCAAGAATGGGATGGTGAAGCTGTTCTGCAAACTGAAGATCAGCAAAGATATAATCTGAAGTCAAAGATGAAAAATGTCAATGAAACTCCTGTTCATAAATTTGTTGTCCCTTCATAACAACAAGGTAGTAAGCAAAAGCAACCAGCAGTTGATCCTATCATCTTCAACGCTCCAACCATAAAGGTAAGAGGCCTTGAAAAGTCCCCTTTTTCTTTCAGTTTTCAATCAGAATTCTAGAAGCCAAGAATACCTATGCCCCTGGTTGAACCAATGAAGAATGAGTCCTTCAAGAAATCTATCCTTGAGGCTCTTGAGCCTAAAACCATCCAAACCTTCATTAACTCTGTAAATCTGAAAAATAACCAACCAACTGTTATTCTCAACCCAATGATTGCAAATTGTGAAGATAGCTCCCCACATCCTATGTTTCTCTGTCTATTCATGATGAAATCCTTCATAATTTTCTTCTAGACACTAGAGCCAGCCATAATCCAATGCCCAAGGCTGTCATGGATAAGCTTTGTCTTGACATTACCAAGCCTTATCGTTTGGCCTCTACGCGGCTTAAAAAACTAGTTTGCCAGATCACAGAGGAAGAAGGCTCACAGATTTGGGACATGTTCTTTGATGGGGCTTACTCTAAGGAAGCTGCAGGAACAGGTGGATTCCTTTTGTCCCCCACACAAGAATGAATTGATTCATCCTTCATATTAACTTTTTAGGTCACAAATGACACAGCAGAATATCAAGCAAACCTTATCATTCAACAGGTGTACAAAACCATCCAAGCAGAGCATCCAAAGCTGAAAGCATACAGAGATGAGGTGAAATATAGACCATCTCTGCCTGATAATATCGAGTGCTGGAAATTTTTTGAAGTAAACGATCAAATAAATAGGCTTTTGCAAGTCTTTGATAAATTGGCTGATATGCACATTGACCAAGACAAAGAAACCTTTCATAGAAAAGAAAAAAGGGTCAATTTTCAGTTTAATAGTTGTTTTCTCAAAAGGAATGCTTTAGAGGGAGAAACTGTTTTAATGGCCTAGTCAATGGGCGGTTTTTGAAGGTTTGTTTTCTTTAAGGCTTTCAAGCCTCAGTATTGTAAATATGTTATTTTGCAAGGTTTTACTTTAGGCTTAGATAGACTCCATGCCCAATGGAACACTAGGTAGTATTTCTAATTTTGCTGCTTACAGGAAAGGCAGTGGTCTATGGTTCTTAAAACCTCATAGGGAGGATTTCACCCCCAGAAGGAGCCAGTGTTAGCCCTGAGATGCTGTGCTGACTTTTGAAGGTTGAAGGAAAAAGGCTCGGTCTGCTTCGTTGTTCCTAAAAGGGTCTCACCGACCATTATTCCCCTCCTTCTCTTACCCCTCTCACACTCTACCTGCCCCATTTCCTGACTAAACCTTCTAATCCCGACGAAACTCCCCTTTGGCCTTAGCCCCAAGCGCAAAAGCCAAAGTACCCATAAAACCTTACCCATTCACCATACGCGCCTTCAGCATAGCTCCCGAGGGCGTCTCGTCATTTCACCGTGTCTACACCATTGATCTTCTCCCGCCAATCCAACAACCCATATTGCTCTCATTAAAGGCAACTTGCCTGATCGGCCTCCACTGTCATATCACCTCCGCTAGATCTGACAGTCCTCGCTCATATCACATGGACAACAAGCGCGACAGGTACCCGTGCGATGAGGGTGGTTTTCCTCTCTCCTCCACCACTACATGTCATCCACTGAATGGCATCACGCGAGTTCTGACACTTACTGCTTACCACCCAATGCACGTCTGATAAAAACCATTACCACTCAAATCAAACTGCCCCGCGCATTATCGCCCGCACATCTCCGCCGCCTGATAACCGTCTGATCTGTTCACTTGAACATCTGACGACCTAGACATATCCTACTCCCACCACGATCGTTAGCCTCTGCAAATTGATCTATGTCGCACATCTCCTCGATCCGACGGCCACCATCCACGACCATCCTCGTCGTTCATCTGACCATGCACTCTATCCCCACATCCAATCTGACCCCAACAACCGAATTAAATAGAAAGAATGGCCAAATGAAGAAAAGGACACAGCACAACTCAGCAACCAAATTTATCAGTCATGGAGCCCCTCTGTCGCGATCAGTCCAACCGCCTGTAGGATAGTACAGTACCAGAACTGATGGAGTTTCGTAACGGAGAAAGTAACCTCATCCAGAGACACTATCAGACAGTTAATGGTAGTTGGTAGTCAATTAAGACCCCTCCATCCCTAAACGGCTGAGAACCATTGTAATAATAGAATATAAATAGCCAGAAGAAAGAGGTAATCAGGGTTGGCATTTGAAGTAAGGTTCAACTTCTGGAGACTATAGACTCTCTGTAACTTGCAGCATATCATCTTAATTTTCAGCACTGCAAGCTTCTTTTGTTGTTACATGCTCATTGTCCATTTCTTCTTTGTTCTAAGCTTATGCCTGTGGCCCTATATTCGTGATTTCTTCCATGTTTAATACTAGATAACTGTCATCTTATCTCTATATTGAAATATTGAATGTATCAGTGAGTAGGCCACTCAGGTTTCTTCTGTGTCTGATGCAAAACAACTGTCATATTGTCTTTGCATTGATAGATTAGATCTATAAGTTTCTTTACTGGTTGCAGTCGGTCATCACATGGTTGTGTGTATCTGCTGGTGTGGTCAATATTCTCCATATTCACCTAATTCCTAAATTGTTGAGCATTGGTGGTCTAAAGCCTTGTAGTCTGAGGGTGTTCATGCATGTCTGGAGTGAAAACAGAGTAGAAGTGGTTATCTGGCTTGAACCAAACCATCATTCCTTCCAATAAACTTCTGCAAAATTAATTTAATTTATATGTTACCAGGCATCTCCAAGCTACAACCTAGGAGAGTTTCCTGGAGCTCTAATAGGGATATACCAATTGTTTATACATGACAAAAATACAGCAATTATTACATCATCCATCCCATGCAAAGTGGGGATACAAATTACATAAAATGTCCAATAAGACTCATTCAAATATAGACCATGACAGGAGAATTCATATCACACCCTAGATCTTTACATGACTTATGCAATAAATGATATAAGTATCTGAAGCCATAGCTGAACTCAGCAACCATGATGCCAACAATGTTGAATGTGTGTGAAGGCTAATGCTCCCCCTAAACCTGTGCTACCTTTGCATTGTCAAAATTCATTCATCAAGGCATCTTTCTCAATCAGATAAAAAATCAATGAACAAAGCAGATCGTCAGATTGTAATCATCAATATCAGATATAGCACCCATATCAGAGTCTAACCCATTGTTTTTCTGTCATAAAAACATATACGCTCCTTCAGCCACAGAAACCCGCATGTATACATGACTATACTTCATGAAACCAACATATAATAACCTTCCTCTGAAAACTAGATTTAACAGCGGGATGATGTAGCAACTACTCTGAGCTTTTGTCTGAGACATTCAAATGTTTCTCTGGGAAGCAGTTTAGTGAATATATCAGCAACCTGTTCTTTGGAGGGGACATACTCCAATTTAACCTTTTGTTCAAGAACTTGTTCTTGTAGAAAATGGTACCAGATGGGTATGTGCTTGGTCTTGGAGTGCATGATAGGATTTTTCAAAATACTGATGGCACTTGTATTATCACATAGAATGGAGATGGGTGGAGTACATGTGATCTGAATGTCTTACAATGTTTGCATCATCCAAAGTACTTATGTGCAGCAAGATGCAGTAGCCACATATTCTGCTTTAGTTGTAGATAAGGCAATCGAACTTTGTTTCTTGTTGAACCATGACACTAACCAAGAACCCATATAGAATGCACCTCCACTAGTTCTCTTTTGATCATCAACATTTCCTGCCCATTCTGCATCTATATATGCATGAAGAGTAAGGTCTGTATCTTTAGGATACCATAGTCCAAAGTCTTGAGTTCCTTGAAGATATTTGAAAATTCTTTTGACTGCCTAGAGATGTGATTCCTTTGGATTTGCTTGGAACCTTCCAACAATTCCTACTACATGCATCATATCAGGTCTGGTACCTATTAGATAAAGCAAACTCCCAATCATAGATTTGTAAGTTGGTTGGTTTACTATTGGTGATTCATTGTTAGAACTAAGACTGCATCCTATTACCATTGGAGTACATACTGGTTTAGAATCTTCCATTCTGTACTTCTTCAAGATCTACTTGAAATATTTTGTTTGTGAAGGAAAGATACCATCTTTTGTTTGTTGTACTTGTAGACCAAGAAATTAAGTAAGTTCACCAAGTAAGGACATTTCAAATTCTTGTTGCATTACTGAAGCAAAATTTTGACTCATGGATTCTTCATTGCTACCAAAGATGATATCATCAACATAAACAACAATAATTAGCAGTTTATCATTTTCAATCTTTGTGTATAAATGTTAGGCCCATATACTACTAGTGTAACCCCTTATTGTTATTAGTACAACCCTCTTATTATAGTGTTGTACCCATGTAGTCCTCATATTGTTACTATTATGCCCCATAGAAGCCCACTATTGTTATTATTGTGCCCTTTTATTATTATTATTATGTCGACTCTGATTATATTATGACCCCTTAGACTCCTATATGTAGAAAGGAGGTCTTGTCATTTGTATCATCCAAGAATTGTTCATTTGTGTAATGTAAAGGAGGTTTCCCCCTCAAAGAGGCTTATTTCTAAGGCATTCATCTATCTTTTCTATCTTTTTGTGAGCTAGTTTCATAACATTTGGTATCAAAGCTTTGGATTCTAGGGTTTCGCTGCTCCAAACAGGTCATCGTGGCATTTGCGCTATAACTTTTTTCTACGACGTTTCAGATGCTAAAAAAAAACCCATTTGGACTGAAATCATTCTGAATCTCAGGTCCAAATTTCAGAGATTTTCGCGCTATATTTGCGGAGCTATGATCTGAGGAATTTGGCCTTTTTGCAGACTCCCGAATTACATTCCAAACAGGTGACTTGGGGAAAATAGTCATAACTTTTGTTTTGAGCATCAGCTTGAAATTTCGTAAGAAGTTACAGAAAGAGAACATACTATAGTTTCCTGTGTATATTTTTCATATTCTAAGGTCAAAACAGTGATACGTGGCACTTCATACAAGTTCGATATTCTGAAAAGGTATATAATCAAGTCATCTTTGGAGATTGTGCATAACTCTCTCTTGGAGAATCTAAATTCGATCAGACTGGTGACATTGGAAAGAGGACACAGAGGGCTACTACAGATCGCAATTTCAGAACTTAAAGATCCAAAAGTACAGAGTTACAGTCGTTTCAAGATCGAGCTCCTAAAATCAAGAAAAATTGAGATGAGGAAGTTTGATGGCAAGGATCCAGTAAATTGGATACTACAGATGGAGAAATATTTTGATCTACATGGTGTACCACTGATACAAAAGGTATGTATTGCATCTTCATATTTAGACCAAGATCAATTTTTATGGTATAAAAGGCTTTGTTCTCGTAAACCACTTGTTACGTGATCAATTTTCACGGAGGAAATTATAGCACATTATGAGAATACAAAGAGCAACACCTTCTTTAGAGAAACAACACAACAATTGGAAGAAAAAAGAGCAAAAGGGATTTGTTACAAAGTTGAAAGCAAAATTATGGAAACCAGGAAGTCTACCCCTCACAACTATAAAGAAGTGTTGTTTCTCCTAGCCTTCCACAACCTACAAGGGTTAAACCACAATAATTGGAAGAAAAAAGAGAAAAAGAGCTTTGTTACAATTGTGGTAGCAAATGCACTAAAGGTCATAAGTGTGCTGAGAAGAAATTATTTTACATAGATTATGAAGAGGAGGAAGAAAAGGATCAAGAAACATCAAAAGAAGAGGATATACACCAGGAACCAACCCTAGAGAAAGAAGAAATGAATCCGGCCATATCTTGTAAAGCATTGGCGAGAATTACCACTCCTCAAACTCTCAATATAGAAGGACATATCAAGAAGAAAAAGGTTCAAGAAGTGAAAGATCGCATCGAGAAAGAAGAAATACATCCAACCATATCTTGTAATGCATTGGCTAGAATTACCACAACTGAAACTATCAAGATAGAAGGACATATCAAGAAGAAAAATGTTCAAGAAGTGAAAGATTACATCGAGCATCAAGAAATGAGTCCGACCATATCTTGTAAAGCATTGGAAGAAATTACCACTCCTCAAACTCTCAAGATAGAAGGACATATCAAGAAGAAAAATGTTCAAGAAGTGAAAGATCACATCGAGCATCAAGAAATGAGTCCGACCATATCTTGTAAAGCATTGGAAGAAATTACCACTCCTCAAACTCTCAAGATAAAAAAAGGTTCAAGCAGTGAAAGATCACATCAAGCATCAACAACAAGTTCTCCAACTTTTAAAGGATAATGACACTTTGGTTCAGAATCAAATGAAACAATAGGTAGATCAACATCACAGTGAAAAAAATTTTGATGTAGGTGATTGGGTATTTTTATGGCTACATCTCAAGCAAGCTATTTATGAGAACGAAATGTTGGCAATACTACATGCACTTAAGAAATGGCGACCTCACCTAATGGGAAGACACTTCAAGGTAAAAATGGATCATGATAGTCTTAAATACTTTTTAGAACAAATATTATCTTTAGAAGAACAGAAAAAATGGGTCACAAATATGTTGGGTTATGACTTTGACATCATCTACAGAAAAGGGAAGAAATTTTTTGTTGCAGATGCACTCTCAAGAAAAGATGAGGATGTGGAAGCATTGTTTTTTGTTATTTCTATTATCCAACCAAATTGGATAAACGAAGCAAAGGATGAATGGAAGAAGGACGAAGAAGTGTGGCCACTCATTCAAAAGTAGCAAAAGATCCCAATTCAAACAATATTGCCAGAACTTGAAGAGGAAGGAAGAATCATATTGGAACCTGGAGCAGTCACAGAAACAAGAACCCGACAGCTACGAAATCGATCAATTTCAAAGTATCTCATCAAGTGGAAGAACTTAGCCGTTGAAGATTTCACATGGGAGGACAAGAATTTATATAGAAGCATCAAGAACTACTCAAGCATTGAGGACAACACTTTTTGAAGGAGAGGGGCATGTTAGGCCCCTATACTACTAGTGTAATCCCTTATTGTTATTACTACAACCCCTTTATTATATTTTTGTACCCATGTAGTCCCCATATTGTTACTATTGTGCCCCATAGAAGCCCACTATTGTTATTATTGTGCCTTTACACTATTATTGTTATGTCGGCTCTGATTATATTATGACCCCTTAGACTCCTATATATAGAAAGGACGTCTTGTCATTTGTATCATCCAAGAATTGTTCATTTGTGTAATGTAAAGGAGGTTTCCCCCTCGAAGAGGCTTATTTACAAGGCTTTCATCTATCTTTTCTATCTTTTTGTGAGCTGGTTTCATAACAATAAATTTCTATCTGCATAACCTTTTGTGAAACCTTGTTGTTGTAGATATTTGTCAAGGCGGTAATACCAAGCCCTTGGAGCCTGTTTTAGACCATAAAGAGCCTTTTTGAGCTTGCATACGAGTTTTGCATCATTTCCAAGAATGAATCCTTCTGGATGTTCAATATAAACTTCTTCTTCTAAATCTCCATTAAGAAAGGCTGATTTTACATCCATTTGATATACTTTGAATTTTCGAAAACTAGAGAGAGCAAGAAACATCCTTATGGCTTCAAGTCTGGCAATAGGTGCAAAAGTTTCTTCAAAATATATACCTTCTTGTTGAGCATACCCTTTACAAACAAGTCTTGCCTTGTTTCTAATAACTTCTCCATTTTCATTCATCTTATTCTTAAATATCCATTTTGTTCCTATAACATTTTTATCATGAGGTCTAGGAACTAATTCCCAAGTATCATTCTTTTCAATTTGGTCCAGTTCTTCATCCATGGCCTTGACCCAGCATTCATATTTGCAGGCATCATTTACATTCAGAGGTTTGGTGGAAGATAGTAACGCTAGATAACTTGAGGTCCATGTAAGAGTTCTTCTCGTCTGTACACCAGACCCTTTTTCTCCTAGAATTTGAGATTCTGGATGATTCTTCTAAACATACCTAGATGGAGACTTTTCCCTGTCTGTTGTATCTTCTTCTAATGCTTCATTGGTTTCTTATTCTATATCATTTTGATTTGATGCAGGAAAGCATTCCCCCTCTTCCTCATTGTCATATTCCTTTGTTGATTTCATTTGTTCCGAATTTCTGCATGCTTCATCAATTACAACATCAATGCTTTCAACAATTTTCCGAAGTCTTTTGTTATAACATTTGTATCCTTTACTTTTGGATGAATAACCAAGAAGAATTCCTTCGTCTGCTCTGGGTTCAAACTTACCTAGCTTTTCATCAGTCCTTTTCATGAAACATTTGCTTCAAAAAACTCTAAAGCGTTTTACATTAAGAGGCTTACCATACCAAAGTTCATATCGAGTTTGATTGCTATTTACCCGAACATTCACTTTGTTGAGAATAGCCACGGCAGAAAATGCAGCTTCACCCCAGAAGGTTGTAGGAGTTCCAGATTCATCAAGCATCGCTCGAGCCATTTTTTGAACTGTTCTGTTCATTCTTTCCACCACGCCATTTTGCTGAGGAGTTATTGTGATGGAGAACTTCCTTTTATTCCATGGTGTTCACAAAAGTCAGAGAATTCATCTGATATGAATTCCCCTTCCCCCCGATCAAATCTAAGACATTTGATTTTTCGATCTAATTCATTTTCTACTAAAGCTTTGAAGGCTTTAAATTTTTCAAATCCTTCATTTTTATGCTTTAGTAGTCCTATCCAACACATCCTGGAAAAATCATCAATAAATAAAATAAAGTATTCTTCTCCACGCAGTGAGTTTTTCCTTGTTGTCCCACATAAATCAGTATGGATGAGTTCAAGAGGCTTACTTACTGATCCTTCTTTTTCATTGAAGTGAACTCTGCTTTGCTTACCGACTTGACATGGTTTTCATATGGTATTTTCTGGGATGCTGATATCTGGAATATCACGAACTGCCTTGAACCTGCATGCTTTTCTTATTTGTGAAAAGCTAAGATGTCCCAATCTTCTATGCCACAGCCAGCTTTCATTTGTTTTGCTTAGATAGCATTGTTGTTTTCCTCATTTAAGTATGTATAAGTTGTTTGGAGTTCTTGCTCATTTGATCATGCTCTTTCATGTATCAAGTTCACGAACCACACATCCGTTTGATCGAAACACAACTTCATTTCCTTGATCACACATTTGACTAACACTCAACAGGTTATGCTTTAAACCATCTACGTACATGACATTTCCAGCTTTAACCTTTTATTTCAAGAAGACAGAACCTTTACCTTTAATTACAGCTGGAGTCATTTCCAAATGAGACATTCTTTTCCTTTTCTAAATCATTATATGAATGAGGTTTCTCTTTATCACCTGTCATGTGTTTGGAGCATCCGTTGTCAATGTACCACTGATTTTCTTGTCCTTTTGCATACAAAGTTATGCCACACCTTTCTGATTGAGATTCCTTCTTTCTCCATATATTGGGATTGAATCATGTTTGGTCCTTTTGAAGTGATGGCTGAAATTTGCTCTTGCATTCAAATTTTTCAAGACCAAAGTTGTTACAAATTGAAAATTCTACTTCATTTTTAAGAGGAGAAAAGTTATTATGGGAACTTTTCTTGATTCCTGTTACACTCCTTTGATTGCATGCTTCTCTAGTCATGAAAGTTTTGTAAGCAACACATTGAGAAGCCTTATGCCCAAAGTTATGAGATGAAAAACATTTCCCATTAAAGAAGTTTCTTCGATCATAGAATCTTTTAGCATTGTTTACCTGTTGGTTGAAGCTTCTACTAATATTCATCCTTGGAGTAAATTAGGTATGATTTACCTGATGAATAATTTTAGGCCATTGTTGACGATTAACATACTATTCACTGGTCTTTGATGCATCAAGATAGCTTCTGGTGGAGGCTGACGGCTTCTGTGATTGAGATGATTCTTCAGTATATCCAAGACCTGTCTTTATCATAGGAGAACGCTAAACTTTGATGATCTCATTTAAAGTTTCAGATCCTTTAGCAAATCTAAGGTTAAGAGATTTTGTCTTCTCAAGTTCTTTTCTTAGACCCACGATTTCACATTCTAGATTTTCAATGTGTTTTTCTCTTTCAGTGAGTTGGCGTGTCAATGTATCTATGATCATATTATTTTCTTCTAAACAGATTTTGAGTTTAGCGATTTCTTCAAGAAAGTCTTCCTCTTCTAAGGCATCCAAAAAATCATCATTGTCATAAGCCATGAGTAGTCTATAATCTTGTTCAATTTCATCTTCATCACTATTGGATAAGCCATCACTATCTTCATGCATATAGTAACTCCTTCTATTCACAGCCTGTTTTCTATTTCCTTTTTCATAATCCTTTCCTTTTTCATATTTATCTTTATGAGGACATTTGGCAGCATAATGGACGACTCTACCACAAGCAATCATTTGAAAGGTATCTTACCTCTGAATCTTCTGGAACCCCGTTGAAGCTTCTTAACAAAATTTACCTCATCTTCTTCTTCTGAAATGTGTTTTGATTCATTGTGCTCTTCCTTTTCTTTTCCCTTTGCTAACGCTTTAAAAGTGGCTTCTCTCATATCTTATGGACCTCCTTTTCTCATTTCAAAGGCAGTTAGGATTCCATGGAGTTGAGTCATAGTAATAGTTTGAAGATCCAGTTTTTCTTCTATGGCAGACACTTTTTACTCAAATTTATAAGACAAAGATCTCAAAATTTTCTCAAATAAAGTAGCTTCCTTTATCTCTTCACCGAGATTCTTCATACAATTAAAAATCTCATCTATACGTAAAAAGTAACTAGCAACACTCTCATCACTATGCATCTTAAGAGTTTCATACTAAATTTTGAGAGTTTGAAGCTTAGCATGTTTTATCGAAGAGTCTCCTTCGTAGCTCTGAATGATTTTGTCCCATATCTCTTTGACTGTCTTAAGCTGCATGACTTTGACAAATTCTGATTCTGACAGACTTCCCAATAACGTATTGGCAATTTTGGCATTGGTTTCGTATAACTTCTTACCTGCAGAATCTATAGGAATTGCTGCTGGGAATTGATATCCTCCTTCCACAATTTCCCAAACATCAACTCCAAGCAATTGTAGATATGCTATGGTTCTTATTTTCCAATATACTAAGTTGCTTCCATTGAAGATTGGTGGTCTGATGGATCCCATGCCTTTGTGATTATTCATCTTGAAAGATCTTCCTTCAAGTGATCAAGCTTCTTCTGAAGGACCTACTCTGATACCAATTGTTGGAAATAACACTGAGAGGGGAGATGAATTAGTATTATCAGATCAATAATTTTCCATTTCCCAAATAGATTTATATACGCTACTTCTGTGAAGTGAACTAGTGTGTACACGCTATTGTGATTAGAGAAACCAGCGTATACCCAGAGAACTTGTGATTTAGTCAATTTATCATGTGTTGATCTTTAACCAGTGCATCAGTAACTTATTAAACAGTGCAGTAAAAATAGAATAAACCATCACACATAAGCAACACACATGAACACCAAGATTTAAGGTGGAAACACAATGTTGGTGAAAACCACCTACTGTTGTCGTATCTGTCTTCTTTTAATAATAAGAAAATCTGTTTACAATCTTGTACTGGTGCAGACTCATGCCAGTACAAAGGAACCCACATGCAGAAGGCTATAACCTTCTCTCATTTTCCAGCTTCTACTGGAAGGGAGCTACAACCCCCTAGCTCTTGTACTAGCCAATGTGCTTACTAGTATGTAGGTGCCGGCCCACAGAAGACTATGACCTTCTCGCTTCCTCCAGGGACCATGTTTCATAAATTTTCAAACTAAATGCTCCTGGTACACAACAAAACACATGAAGGCCTCATTTCATCAAATTTTCATACTGGACCCATCAGAACTTCCAAACTGCATCAACCAATAATCAGTTAATCTGAACAATCATATCACTGTCACCAGAACACTGTGTTGAACCCTGAAACCTACATTATCATTCAAAACCAGCTGCAACCTTAAAAATCATGCATCAGAATGTATGCGCTACTTTACTGAACCCAACCTGCGTGTATACGCTACTTCCTTTAATCAAGCTTGCATATACCTTCAAAACTACTAAAAACATAAAACTTTTGAATCAAGTCTGTACCAACCAACAATATATTGAGCATCTACTGTCAATTTACAGAGCTTTACACAGGTAGTAGCAGAGATCACCCTTCTCACTTATACAATCAATCAATCAAATATCAAACTCCTTATGCATTTAGTTTTACATTTAGATCTAATAAGACTTCATTGACAAACTGCAGTAACACAATAGAACTAATTAGATAGATCAGTCAGATCTTGAAGAATGAGCTTTTCCTTTGTATACGCTACTTGCAAGAGTAAAACTTGTGTGTACACGCGCTTTTATCGAGATGAACCAGCGTATATATCTGCAAATATTAACTCGTAACTTCATTGCTATTCTGGACTTCAAACAAACCCAGATCATGACATTTAAAGAATAAAACAGGTGTGCACAATCAGATCTAGCCCAACCAATATCAGATCATTCATTGATAAGTCATTTTAGGTCTCATGATCCTGATCCAAAATTGAATTCAAGGTGCACAAAATATTTCAAATCAAATCACAAACATAGCCCCTACAATGTAAAATATACTTCAGATAGAAGTATTCCTTAGAAACCCTTTTTACTTGCACACCCTGGCCTTATGATCTTATCCTCCTTATATAGTTTTAGGCCTTTCTCAATACCTCGGACCAAAACCACTTAGGACCCGTGTTATTCTTGGACAGGATCAAATAGTCATTACTCCGCTCAATATTGTGGGCTAATACCATGGTATTGACCCCTGGTATTGTCTCCTCTTGAATTTCCTTGATTTTCCAACATATACACGCTTTTCTTCTTGTGAAAGTGTGTGTATATGTATACGCTTTTTTGTTTTGTGAACCAGCGTGTATACGTTGTTTTGACTAAGTGGACCTGCGTATACATCTTAAAATGCTTTTCACCATCCTTTACCTTCAACTTCTTCATTCTGATTGGTAGACTTTAGTTCCATCTTCTTGATCTTTTGTACCAATGCCCTGTCACATCTGAATGGACTTGTTACACTGTGGGTTGCCTTTCATCAAAACTGAACTCACCTATGAGTGAGTTTCCATCAAGGACAACACTTGTATCATAATGCCAACAATCTCCCCCTTTGGACTTGATGGCAACCATGCTAGAGATGAGTATTGCAAGCTAAAGAAACTGTTAGAGATAACAAGAAACACCAAAATACTCTCCCCCTTTGACATCAAGGGAAAAGGGCGGACCAAGCTATTCTCTCCATTTGATATACATTATGTTGTCCATGCTCCCCCTAAGTACATGCTGAGTCTGCATAGATATGTTTCAAAATAATAACATGACTCTATAACTCAATTAAGTGAGTATGACCTCCCTATGATCAATGACTCATATATACGTCAATCATCCAACCAAGTGGGATACACCATATTTGACTCATCCACCCAACCAAGTGGGGATACACAATATTTGACTCATCCACCCAATTAAGTGGGGATATACCAATTGTTTATACATGACAGAAATACAAAAATTATTACATCATCCATCCCATGCAAAGTGGGGATACAAATTACATCAAATGTCTAATAGGACTCATTCAAATATAGACCATGATAGAAGAATTCATATCACACCCTAGATCTTTACATGACTTATGCAATAAATGATATAAGTATTTGAAGCCATAGTTGAACTCAGAAACAATGATGCCAACAATGTTGAATGTGTGTGAAGGCTAATGCTCCCCTTGAACCTGTGCTACATGTGCATTGTCAAAAATTCATTCATCAAGGCATCTTTGTCAATCAGATAAAAAAACAATGAACAAAGCATATCGTCAGACAGTAATCATCAATATCAGACAGAGCACCCATATCAGAGTCTGACCCACTGTTTTTCTATCAGAAAAACATATATGCTCCTTCAGCCACAGAAACTCGCGCGTATACACGACTATACTTCATGAAGCCCACGTATAATAACCTTCCTCTGAAAACTGGATTTAACAGTAGGATGATGCAGCAACTACTCCGAGTTTTTGTTTGAGATATTCAAATGTTTCTTTGGGAAGCGGTTTAGTGAATATATCAGCAACCTGTTCTTTGGAGGGAACATACTCCAATTTAATCTTTTGTTCAAGAACTTGTTCTCACAGAAAATGGTACTTAATGGGTATGTGCTAGGTCTTGAAGTGCATGACAGGATTTTTCGAAATACTGATGGCACTTGTATTATCACATAGAATTGAGATGGGTGGAGTACATGTGATCTGAATGTCTTGCAATGTTTGCATCATCCAAAGTAGTTGTGTGCAGCAAGATGCAGCAGCCACATATTCTGCTTTACTTGTAGATAAGGCAATCGAACTTTGTTTCTTTTTGAACCATGACACTAACCAAGAACCCATATAGAATGCACCTCCACTAGTTCTCTTTTGATTATCAACATTTCTTGCCCAATCTGCATATGTATATGAATGAAGAGTAAGGTCTGTATCTTTAGGATACCATAGTCCAAAGTCTTGAGTTCCTTGAATATATTTTAAAATTCTTTTGACTGCCTAGAGATGTGATTCATTTGGATTTTCTTGGAACCTTCCAACAATTCCTACTACATGCATGATATCAAGTCTGGTACGTGTTAGATAAAGCAAACTCCCAATCATAGATCTGTAAGTTGGTTGGTTTATTGTTGGTGATTCATTGTTAGAACTAAGACTGCATCCTATTACCATTGGAGTACATACTGGTTTAGAATCTTCCATTCTGTACTTCTTCAAGATCTACTTATTTCGTTTGTGAAAGAAAGATACCATCTTTTGTTTTTGTACTTGTAGACCAAGAAAATAAGTAAGTTCACCAAGTAAGGACATTTCAAATTCTTGCTGCATTACTGAAGCAAAATTCTGACTCATGGATTCTTCATTGCTACCAAAGATGATATCATCAACATAAACAACAATAATTAGCAGTTTATCATTTTCAATCTTTTTGTATAAATTTCTATCTGCAGAACCTTTTGTGAAACCTTGTTGTTGTAGATATTTGTCAAGGTGGTAATACCAAGACCTTAGAGCCTGTTTTAGACCATACAGAGCCTTTTTTAGCTTGCATACAAGTTTTGCATCATTTCAAAAAATGAATCCTTCTGGCTGTTCAATATAAACTTCTTCTTCTAAATCTCCATTAAGAAAGGCTGATTTTGCATCGATTTGATATACTTTGTATTTTCGAAAACTAGAGAGAGCAAGAAACATCCTTATGGATTCAAGTCTGGCAATAGTTTCAAAAGTTTCTTCACAATCTATACCTTCTTTTTGAGCATACCCTTTACAAACAAGTCTTTCCTTGTTTCTAATAACTTCTCCATTTTCATTTAGCTTATTCTTAAATATCCATTTTGTTCCTATAACATTTATATCATGAGGTCTGAGAACTAATTCCCAAGTATCATTCTTTTCAATTTGGTCCAGTTCTTCATCCATGGCCTTGACCCAACATTCGTCTTTGCAGGCTTCATTTACATTCATAGGTTCAGTGGAGGATAGTAACGCTAGATAACTTGAGGTCCCTGTAATAGTTCTTCTCATCTGTACACCAGCCCCTTTTTCTCCTAGAATTTGAGATTCTAGATGATTCTTCTGAACATACCTGGATGCAGCCTTTTCCCTGTCTTTTGTATTATCTTCTAATGCTTCATTGGTTTCTTCTTCTATATCATTTTGATTTGATGCGGGAAAGAATTCCCCATCTTCCTCATTGTCATATTCCTTTGTTGATTTCATTTGTTCTGAATTTCTGCATGCTTCATCAATTACAACATCAATGCTTTCAACAATTTTCTAAAGTCTTTTGTTATAACATTTGTATCCTTTACTTTTGGATGAATAACCAAGAAGAATTCCTTCGTCTGCTCTGGGTTCAAACTTACCTAGCTTTTCATCAGTCCTTTTCATGAAACATTTGCTTCAAAAAACTCTAAAGCGTTTTACATTAGGAGGCTTACCATACCAAAGTTCATATCGATTTTGATTGCTATTTACCCAAACATTCGCTTTGTTGAGAATAGCCACGGCAAAAAATGCAGCTTCACCCCAGAAGGTTGTAGGAGTTCCAAATTCATCAAGCATCGCTCGAGCCATTTGTTGAACTGTTATGTTCATTCTTTCCACCACGCCATTTTGCTGAGGAGTTCTTGCGATGGAGAATTGCCTTTTATTCCATGGTGTTCACAAAAGTCAGAGAATTCATCTGATATGAATTCTCCCCCTCGATCAAATCTAAGACATTTGATTTTTCGATCTAATTCATTTTCTACTAAAGCTTTGAAGGCTTTAAATTTTTCAAATCCTTCATCTTTATGCTTTAGTAGTCCTATCCAACACATCCTGGAAAAATCATCAATAAATAAAATAAAGTATTCTTCTCCACGCAGTGACTTTTTCCTTGTTGGTCCACATAAATCAGTATGGATGAGTTCAAGAGGCTTACTTGCTGATCCTTCTTTTTCATTGAAGTGAACTCTGCTTTGCTTACCGACTTGACATGGTTTGCATATGGTATTTTCTGGGATGCTGATATCTGGAAGATCAAGAACTGCCTTGAGCCTGCACGCTTTTCTTATTTGAGAAAAGCTAAGACGTCTCAATCTTCTATGCCATAGCTAGCTTTCATTTGTTTTTCTTAGATAGCATTGTTGTTGTCCTCGTTTAAGTATGTATAAGTTGTTTGGATTTCTTTCTCCTTTGATCATGGTCTTTCCTGTATCAATTTCATGAACCACACATCCATTTGATTGAAACACAACTTCATTTCATTGCTCACACATTTGACTGACACTCAACAGGTTATGCTTTAAACCATCTACATACATGACATTTCCAACTTTAACCTTTAATTTCAAGAAGACAGAACCTTTACCTTTAATGACAGCTGGAGTGTCATTTCCAAATGAGACATTCCTTTCCTTTTCTAAATCATTATATGAATGAGGTTTCTCTTTATCACCTGTCATGTGTTTGAAGCATCCGTTATCAATGTACCACTGATTTTCTTGTCCTTCTGCATATAGAGTTATGCCACATCTTTCTAATTGAGATTCCTTCTTTCTCCATATCTTTGGATTTAATGATGTTTGGTCCTTTTGAAGTGATGGCCGAAATTTGCTCTTGCATTCAAATTCTTCATGACCAAAGTTGTTACAAATCGAACATTATACTGCATTTTCAAGAGGATAAAAGTTATTATGGGAACTTTTCTTGACTCATGTTACACTCCTTTGATCGTGTGCTTCTCTATTCATGATGGTTTTGTAAGCAACACATTGAGCAGCCTTATGCCCAAAGTTATGAGATGAAAAACATTGCCCATTAAAGAAGTTTCTTCGATCATAGAATCTTTTGGCATTGTTTACCTGTTGGTTGAAGCTTCTACTGATATTCATCCTTGGAGTAAATTGGGTATGATTTACCTGATGAGTAATTTTAGGCCTCTGTTGATGATTGACATATTATTCACTAGTCTTTACTGCATGAAGATAGCTTCTGGTGCAGGCTAACAGCTTCTGTGATTGAGATGATTCTTCAGTATATCCAAGACCTGTCTTTATAAAAGGAGATTGAACTTTGATGATTTCATTAAAAGTTTTAGATCCTTTAGAAAATCTAAGGTTAAGAGATTTTGTCTTCTCAAGTTTTTTTTCTTAGACCCACAATTTCACATTCTAGATTTTCATTGTGTTTTCCTCTTTGAGTGAGTTGGTGTGTCAATGTATCTATGATCATATTCTTTTCTTCTAAACAGATTATGAGTTTAGTGATTTCTTCAAGAAAGTCTTCCTCTTCTAAGGCATCCAAAAATCATCATTGTCATAAGCCATGAGTAGTCTATAATCTTGTTCGGTTTCATCTTTATCACTATTGGATAAGCCATCACTATCTTCATGCGTATAGTAACTCCTTCTATTCACAGCCTATTTTCTATTTCGTTTTGCATAATCCTTTCCTTTTTCATATTTATCTTTATGAGGACATTTGGCAGCATAATGGACGACTCTACCACAAGCAAATCATTTGAAAGGTAGCTTACCTGTGAATCTTCTAGAACCCCATTGAAGCTTCTTGACAAAATTTACCTCATCTTCTTCTTCTAAAATGTGTTCTGATTCATTTTTCTCTTCCTTTTCTTTTCCCTTTATTGATGCTTTAAAAGCGGCTTCTCTCATATCTGATGGACCTCCTTTTCTCATTTCAAACGCAATTAGGATTCCATGGAGTTGAGTCACAGTAATAGTTTGAAGATCCAGTTTTTCTTCTATGGCAGACACTTTTGAATCAAATTTAGAAGACAAAGATCTCAAATTTTCCTCAACTAAATTAGCTTCCTTTATCTCTTCACCCAGATTCTTCATCAAATTAACAATCTCATCTATACGTAAAAAGTAACTAGCAATACTCTCATCACTATGCATCTTAAGAGTTTCATACTGAATTCTGAGAGTTTGAAGCTTAGCACGTTTTACTTGAGAGTCTCCTTCATAGCTCTGAATGATTTTGTCCCATATCTCTTTGGTTGTTTTAAGTTGCATGACTTTGACAAATTCTGATTCTGCCATACTTCCCAATAACGTATTGGCAATTTTGGCATTGGTTTCATATAACTTCTTACCTGCAGAGTCTATAGGAATTGCTGCTAGAAATTGATATCCTCCTTCCACAATTTCCCAAACATTGGCTCCAAGCGATTGTAGATAGGTTGTGGTTATAATTTTCCAATATACTAAGTTGCTCCCATTGAAGATTGGTGGTCTGATGGATCCCATGCCTTTGTGATTATTTATCTTGAAAGATCTTCCTTCAAGGGATCAAGCTCTTCTGAAGGACCTACTTTGATACCAATTGTTTGAAATAATACTAAGAGGGGGGATGAATTAGTATTATCATGTCAATAATTTTCCATATCCCAAACAGATTTATATATGCTACTTCTGTGAAGTGAACTACCGTGTACATGCTACTGTGATTAGAGAAACCAGCGTATACCCAGAGAACTTGTGATTTAGTCAATTTATCATGTGTTGATCTTTAACCAGTGCATCAGTAACTTATTAAAATGTGCAATAAAAACAGAATGAACCATCACACATAAGCAACACACATGAACACCAAGATTTAAGGTGGAAACCCAATGTTGGTGAAAACCACCTGCTACTGTCGTCTCTGTCTTCTTTTAATAATAAGAAAATATGTTTACAATCTTGTACTAGCGCAGACATAGACCAGTATGCAAGCACCCACCTGCAGAAGGCTACAACCTTCTCTCATTTTCCAGCTTCTACTGGAAGGGAGCTGCAACCCCATAGCTCTTGTACTAGCCAATGTGCTTACTAGTACGTAGGTGCTGGCCTATAGAAGGCTACGACCTTCTCTCTTCCTCCAAGGACCATGTTTCATAAATTTTCAAACTAAATGCTCCTGGTACACAATAAAACACATGAAGGCCTCGTTTCATCAAATTTTCATACTAGACCCATCAGAACTTCCAAACTACATCAACTAATAATCAGTTAATTTGAACCGTCATATCAATGTCACCAGAACATGTGCTGAACCCAGAAACCTGCATTATCATTCAGAACCAGTTGCAACCTCAAAAATCATGCATCAGAATGTATACGCTACTTTTCTGAACCCAAACGACGTGTATACACTACTTCCTTTAATCAAACTTGCATATACCTTCAAAACTACTGAAAACATAAAACTTTTGAATCAAGTCTGTACCAACCAGCAATATATTGAGCATCTACTGTCAATTTACAGAGCTTTACACAGGCAGTAGCAGAGATCACCCTTCTCACTTATACAATCAATCAATAAAATATCAAACTCCTTATGCATTCAGTTTTACATTCAGATCTAAGAAGACTTCATTAACAAACATCAGTAAAACAACAGCACTAATCAGATAGATCAGTCAGATCTTGAAGAATAGGCTTTTCCTTTGTATACGCTACTTGCAAGAGTAGAACCTGCGTGTAAATGCGCTTTTACCGAGATGAACCAGCATATATATCTGCAAATATTAACTCGTAACTTTGTTGCTATTCCAGACTTCGAACAAACCTATATCATGACATTTAAAGAATAAAACAGGTGTACACAATCAGATCTGGCCCAACCAATATCATATCATTCAATGATAAGTCATTTCACATCTCATGATCCTGATCCAACATTGAATTCATGGTGCACAAAATATTTCAAATCAAATCACAAACATAGCCCCTGGAACATAAAATATACTTCAGATAGAAGTATTCCTTAGAAACCCTTTTCACTTGCACACCCTGGCCTTATGATCTTGTCCTCCTTATATAGTTTTAGGCCTTTCTCAATACCTTGGACCAAAACCACTTAGGACCCGTGGTGTTCTTGGACGCGATCAAATAGTCGTTACTCCACTCAATATTGTGGGCTAATGCCATGGTATTGACCCCTGGTATTGTCTCCTCTTGAATTTCCTTGATTTTCCAACATGTATGCGCTTTTCTTCTTGTGAAAGTGCGTGTATACATATACACTCTTTTTGTTCTGTGAACCAGCATGTATACATTGTTTTGACTAAGTGGACCTGTGTATACATATTAAACTGCTTTTCACCATCCTTTACTTTCAACTTCTTCATTCTGATTAGTAGACTTTAGTTCCATCTTCATGTTCTTCTGTACCAATGACCTGTTACATATGAATGGACCTGCTACACTATGGGTTTCCTTTCATCAAAACTGAACTGACCTATGAGTGAGTTTCCATCAAGGGCAACACTTGTATCATAATGCCAACAAAAGTGAGAGGCTTGCATGCTTTAATATCATTATAATTAGGTTTTAACAATTGAATTTAGTTGAGGTATAATATTAATTTAATCTATAGTTAACACATTATAAGTGACATTTGTTAATCAAGCTCAAATGAGATAATTCAATGCTTGTTAAAATCCCATTACAAGTAAAACATTAAGGCCCAAGTCTTGGCCTAAATCCTTTTCATGAGTTTGTCTTGCCAAGCCTTCAAGTTATGGCTATATTTTAATATCATTTGATTCTTACTCCAAAAGTATGCAATAGTTATTTATTTACTTCTATGAAGGTCCATAACTTGTCTACCATTCAAAATAACTAAGAATCCAAAGTTAACTAGTAGAAATTATTTTTTTAAGAATACCCATTCACTAGTGAAAATTGTGTTCTCTTGTCTTCAAAAGTCCTCTGAAGGCTCCAAAAACTTCACCTTCCTCATAAATCCAAGGATTCAATCATGGAAATAACTATGGTTCAAAGGAAAGGAGCACTAAGCTCAACTCCCACATAATAGAATTGTGTACAGCCAAGGAAGTCACAATTACAACATCATAAGATCACATGACACGTAGCCATTATATCATCTATACAACCTCGTGTGCACAATCCAGTCCTTAAAATAAACATATACAAATGGACCCCAATATATAGAAAGAACAATATTCAACATAATAATCCTCTTGAGCACTAATAACTAGTCTCATAACCAAAGATATATAACAGGTTAACATCCATATCACCTTCCAAATTCCATAAACTAGACGGAACATTTTTTCATTTCTAATTAACCAACATTATTTGATGAGAAAATGAACAATAATCATATGAACGAAGGAAACACTTATAAGAAATTCCAACCTAGTAGTCAATCTAGGAGGCAGTGTTTTCCATGCAACCATAGGCTCAGCTACACCAGTGTTATCTATAACTATCCATGCTCTAGCATAACCATGATACCATAAGAAGAAACTATCAATGCTTATAAATTTGGGATGAGTGAAAGAAAACCTTCTTCACAAATACAAAAGCATCAAAGAACACTTCTACCTGTTGACCCTAAGGTGTCTACAAATATCAAGTACCTCTTAGTTGGATAGCATATAAAAATGGAAATACCTTCACTACTCTATAGTACCTTGGTGATTTCCTTACAAATTGCATATCATGCTTTCCAAGCACGCATCAATTTGCAACCTCATTGCTCAACTAAGTTACAAAACTTCCTTAGTGACTATATAGTATGCAAAATTCGTTTCTACAAAGCCCAAAATGCACCAGTATTGTTCCAATCCATTATTGCCACTTTTCTAAGCATATTTGGGCACCCAAAACTCTAAATAAATACTTAGAACATTGCAACAAACTTCCACTCAAGAATGGCAACATTCTACTCGCAAAATTTCCACTATAGAAACTCATGTGCCTCTAATCTCTCCTTATATGGCTGAATGTTTATGTTGATCTCTACTCCACATGGTTTTCCCCCATTTCTCCGCACCATTTATGGTTCAACCATCAAATTTTGAGATGGGTATTTCCCATGCTTCCCTTTGAATTATGAATATACTCCATAACCACCACTCAACCCTCATAAAGGTAGTGGGTGTTTTCTTTAACTACCCATGCTTTATTCAATTAGCTATGCACTAGTGATAAAAAGAAAAACTACAAATTCAAATATTAGCATAGATTTTTTTGGTGAGGTTGTTCTAGTAATAATTAGTATGGCTAATTTCCTGTAAAACCCTCACCAATTCCCACTTGTGTATCATAGTCCATATCAGTGCTTGCGTTTCTAGACAGCGGCTCAATATTTTTAATTAATAGAGAAATATTTAAATACACATCATTTTAATTCTTCAATTTTCTCCATCACAATGATGACAATTAAATTTCACTACAAGCAATAATGGCATAATGAGTTACAATAATTCATGTTTGTTACAATAGATTCAACAAACACAATATATGAGTAGACCTACATTTCCCAATCAAGAAGTTAGAGTTAATTTCCTAAGAGGGGGTCTTAGATATGTGGAGGGCCATGTTCCTAGACATAACTTTCACATATGTAGAGTGGATTTAGTTGCAACCAAATAAATACTAATGGATGATTTGGATAAAGTTAATGCACTCCATGCTATAGTGAAGAACCACCAAGTTGAACATCACTCCACTATACTGCAAACATCGGGTAAGATTAAAGACGTCAATTTTCAAGAGCAATAGAAAGTTTTATTTCTGGTGATGCAGCTTTAAAATTTGAAGTGATAGTAATTAATGAGAACATTTCAAACAAGTAGAAATAGATTCAAGAATTAAGTAAGGAGTAGGCATTTAGCTAACGAATTTGAGATTGATTTAGATTAATGCATAACTTGAATGTTGATGTATTCGACTATTTTGGAATCTTGTGATGTAGGAATAGGAATGAACTAATTAGAGAATCAAGAAGTGATATTAAATTGTAAGAATAAGAAGCTTTATTTCATAAATGATGTAAGAAACAAAAATATTTTAAATGGGATGAATAAAGGATGGTCATTAAGATTCAAATTAATCTTACTATAATGCTCATCAAGTTACCCTCAAAAGCATCTTCTCCTTATTTTTTTGATACATTATGATGGCATACCTTCTACTTAAAATAATGTAAAAGTGTAATAGTAAGAAACTATTTTCAAACATTGTTTCACTTAATAAGATTATTTTGCTAGCATGTCCATAGCTTTATTATGTTATTTATTGTAGAGTCTTAACATACAAACAAGTTATATCCAAGTAACAAAAAAGTATACTACTACCATCGCTAGTAATTGTTTATGTGTAATGATGGCTAAAATTAATATGTAAATATAAATCTATGTAGCTTTGTATTAGTTATTTTATTCTCAAAGTAATACATAATATATAAAGTGAAGTGACCTATCGATTTACTAATTCTTCACCTAAGTTTCTTCGCAATACACAAGTTGTAGAATTTTTCCAACAAAATCAATACTAAACTTTTCAATCCTAAATACATATATCATATATAAATGAAATTATGGTCATTTCAAAACTTATATAATATGTGTGTTAATATAGTCTTAACTATCTATTATTCAATTATTTAATACTAATATACTAATTTTAAAACATTATAAATATCAATATTAAACACGGCGTGAGTGAGCCTAACGGTTAAGAACATGTGTTTCCTCCTAAGATGTCATAGGTTCAAATCAGAGATGAGTAGAGTATGTGCACCTCCATAGAATTTAATAGTCAAATCGTTGAGGGGGGTCTCTTATTCCACAAACAAGAGAGTCGCATACAGAAAATTAATGTCTACCTTGATTGTGACCTTAAAAATAAAGTATTATTAATATACATTAATAATTCCTGCACTACTATCCATCATTCAATTATTATTATAATAACATTTTTTTTAAACATTATAATATCAACATTAACAATTTCCATATAATTATTCATGATTTAATTATTTAATATAATATAATACTTTTAAAACATTTTCGATTCTAATACTGACTATTCAATAGTTTAACTATACCAATTTTTATCTTAAAACATAACCAATACTCGAGCATCTAAAAAATTATTAACATAAAGAAACTTCAACTTATAATAGAGTTACGAATATGGAATCACAATGTCACAGTTGGACTTAACTATTCACAACCACTTTGCATCAATAATGAATTATTCTTATGTCAATTAAGGGTAGGTAGAGTGGTTAAGATGGGACATTAACTTCCTCTCCACTCGAGTTTGATTATCCGAAATGACATGTTAATCCTAATGTGATGAGACTAGAGAAATAGGTGGGCCCATGGAGTTACTTTGTTCGTGGTGAGTATGGGACATCTTTGTTCTTGCTAAGCCATATATTCCTAGTATATTCATCTTAGAGGCAGATCTGGTATGCTCTTGGTGGTATAGTGGCAGCTGAAAGGTTTGATCCTAGGCCTAGCCCAAATCACTCTAACGAGTTATCGATCTGTCAAGCTAGGTTTGTAACTTTGAATGAATTGATCATTTTCATTAAGAGAATACGTAAATATATACAAGGAGAGGGAGATTATTTGGATTCATTTTCCAATGTCTCTTCATCTTCTTTATTTTTTTATTTACAATATTTACATTAAGTTCCCAGACTCTTAGGATTAGGTGTCAACATCCCCCCCCTAATCCGAAGGGATGTTGGTGAGTCCAAGCATCATTCTGAATCATTCAAGATTTCTCTTTCAAGTGCTTTGGTGAATATGTCCACAATCTACCCATTTGTGGAGCAATGTCGTAGGTGGATAGTCTTGGTGTTGGGTAATTTAATTGTGAAACAAATTACATTCATTAAATTTTCAAACTAGGGTTCATGAACTTGTGAAGTACACTTGCACAATATATGCTAGGAAATTAGCTTTCAATTAAAAAGGAAATTAACCTATGAAAATGATTGCAAGGCTAAAAAGAAACTTATTTATGAAAAACACATGTTCTTTCTCAAAGACTATATCTATCAAAGCATCATATTCAAAACTTAAAAGAACAGGCTATTCTAATTCTATATTATGAAAGCTTTTGAAATTCTATTTTACTAAACATAAAGGCATATCTTATTATATTGGACTTGGAAATGAATCTAATTTATAAATTTGATCAATGGATTTTGAAAGCGATTATAATCTATTAAACTTGAAAACAATTCTAATATATTAAGATTGAAAGTAAATTTGATCTATTGCACTTAAAAGTAAATCTAATCTATGTAAAGCAAAGAATAATTTTAAACTATGGAATCCTACAAGAGAAATAAAGCAATTAGTGAGACTATGAAACTAATTATAAAAAGAAATAGAACATCTTAAAGAAACAAAGTAAAATGGAGCAAAGGTAAAAGGGATTATGCTACAGGTCTCGCGTGCCACAAGGGGGCCCTCTAAGTGATGCACGAGATTAAGAACTTGCAGAAAACTTTACTATAGATGTCACAATCTATTCATCAAAACTCAATGGAAGCATAAGGAAAAAATTGATACTAAGCTGGAAACTATGTATACATAACTTTTTCAAAATTACATAACATCTCTTGTCTACTCTCCTCCTCATCTTAACACCTTTACCAGGAGAAGGCACTTCTATTTATACAAAAACTAAGATAACTCATTTATAAATGTAGATCCACAAATCTCTCCCATATCCACATATCTCTCATAGATCCATCAATATCTCATGTGGTTATAACCATGTGTTAACATCTAGAAACTAACATCCTCTCACAAATCTCTCATAGATTTGACCATGATTCTTCTCCATGACATGTGCTTGATCAATGATCCCAAATCTTCCTCAAATCTTCAATAATTTAAAGAGGAAATTCGAATTTGAGACTTAGAGGCCAAATATGACTATGTTTGAATCTTCAAATAGGCCTACACACATCATAAACTCATCCAACTTTTATACATGAGTAGAGTATGTGCACCTCCATAGACTTTAATAGTCAAATCGTTGAGGGGGGTCTCTTATTCCACAAACAAGAGAGTCGCATACAGAAAATTAATGTCTACCTTGATTGTGACCTTAAAAATAAAGTATTATTAATATACATTAATAATTCCTACATTACTATCCACCATTCAATTATTATTATAATAACATTTTTTTTAAACATTATAATATCAACATTAACAATTTCCACATAATTATTCATGATTTAATTATTTAATATAATATAATACTTTTAAAACATTTTCGATTCTAATACTGACCATTCAATAGTTTAACTATACCAATTTTTATCTTAAAACATAACCAATACTCGAGCATATAAAAAATTATTAACATAAAGAAACTTCAACTTATAATAGAGTTACGAATATGGAATCACGATGTCACAGTTGGACTTAACTATTCACAAGCACTTTGCATCAATAATGAATTATTCTTATGTCAATTAAGGGTAGGTAGAGTGGTTAAGATGGGACGTTAACTTCCTCTCCACTCGAGTTTGATTATCCGAAATGACATGTTAATCCTAATGTGATGAGACTAGAGAAATAGGTGGGCCCATGGAGTTACTTCGTTCGTGGTGAATATGGGACATCTCTGTTCTTGCTAAGCCATATATTCCTAGTATATTCATCTTAGAGGCAGATCTGGTATGCTCTTGGTGGTATAGTGGTAGCTGAAAGGTTTGATCCTGGGCCTAGCCCAAATCACTCTAACGAGTTATCGATCTGTCAGGCTAGGTTTATAATTTTGAATGAATTGATCATTTTCATTAAGAGAATACGTAAATATATACAAGGAGAGGGAGATTATATGGATTCATTTTCCAATGTCTCTTCATCTTCTTTATTTTTTTATTTACAATATTTACATTAAGTTCCCAAACTCTTAGGATTAGGTGTCAACATCCCCCCCCCAATCCGAAGGGATGTTGGTGAGTCCAAGCATCATTCTGAATCATTCAATATTTTCTCTTTCAAGCGCTTTGGTGAATATGTCCACAATCTACCCATTTGTGGAGCAATGTTGTAGGTGGATAGTCTTGGTGTTGGGTAATTTAATTGTGAAACAAATTACATTCATTAAATTTTCAAACTAGGGTTCATGAACTTGTGAAGTACACTTGCACAATATATGCTAGGAAATTAGCTTTCAATTAAAAAGGAAATTAACCTATGAAAATGATTGCAAGGCTAAAAAGAAACTTATTTATGAAAAACACATGTTCTTTCTCAAAGACTATATCTATCAAAGCATCATATTCAAAACTTAAAAGAACAGGCTATTCTAATTCTATATTATGAAAGCTTTTGAAATTCTATTTTACTAAACATAAAGGCATATCTTATTATATTGGACTTGGAAATGAATCTAATTTATAAATTTGATCAATGGATTTTGAAAGCGATTATAATCTATTAAACTTGAAAACAATTCTAATATATTAAGATTGAAAGTAAATTTGATCTATTGCACTTAAATGTAAATCTAATCTATGTAAAGCAAAGAATAATTTTAAACTATGGAATCCTACAAGAGAAATAAAGCAATTAGCGAGACTATGAAACTAATCATAAAAAGAAATAGAACATCTTAAAGAAACAAAGTAAAATGGAGCAAAGGTAAAAGGGATTATGCTACAGGTCTCGCGTGCCACAAGGGGGCCCTCTAAGTGATGCACGAGATTAAGAACTTGCAGAAAACTTTACTATAGGTGTCACAATCTATTCATCAAAACTCAATGGAAGCATAAGGAAAAAATTGATACTAAGCTGGAAACTATGTATACATAACTTTTTCAAAATTACATAACATCTCTTGTCTACTCTCCTCCTCATCTTAACACCTTTACCAGGAGAAGGCACTTCTATTTATACAAAAACTAAGATAACTCATTTATAAATGTAGATCCACAAATCTCTCCCATATCCACATATCTCTCATAGATCCATCAATATCTCATGTGGTTATAACCATGTGTTAACATCTAGAAACTAACATCCTCTCACAAATCTCTCATAGATTTGACCATGATTCTTCTCCATGACATGTGCTTGATCAATGATCCCAAATCTTCCTCAAATCTTCAAGAATTTAAAGAGGAAATTCGAATTTGAGACTTAGAGGCCAAATATGACTATGTTTGAATCTTCAAATAGGCCTACACACATCATAAACTCATCCAACTTTTATACATGAGTAGAGTATGTGCACCTCCATAGACTTTAATAGTCAAATCATTGAGGGGGGTCTCTTATTCCACAAACAAGAGAGTCGCATACAGAAAATTAATGTCTACCTTGATTGTGACCTTAAAAATAAAGTATTATTAATATACATTAATAATTCCTACATTACTATCCACCATTCAATTATTATTATAATAACATTTTTTTTAAACATTATAATATCAACATTAACAATTTCCATATAATTATTCATGATTTAATTATTTAATATAATATAATACTTTTAAAACATTTTCGATTCTAATACTGACCATTCAATAGTTTAACTATACCAATTTTTATCTTAAAACATAACCAATACTCGAGCATATAAAAAATTATTAACATAAAGAAACTTCAACTTATAATAGAGTTACGAATATGGAATCACGATGTCACAGTTGGACTTAACTATTCACAAGCACTTTGCATCAATAATGAATTATTCTTATGTCAATTAAGGGTAGGTAGAGTGGTTAAGATGGGACGTTAACTTCCTCTCCACTCGAGTTTGATTATCCGAAATGACATGTTAATCCTAATGTGATGAGACTAGAGAAATAGGTGGGCCCATGGAGTTACTTCGTTCGTGGTGAATATGGGACATCTCTGTTCTTGCTAAGCCATATATTCCTAGTATATTCATCTTAGAGGCAGATCTGGTATGCTCTTGGTGGTATAGTGGTAGCTGAAAGGTTTGATCCTGGGCCTAGCCCAAATCACTCTAACGAGTTATCGATCTGTCAGGCTAGGTTTGTAACTTTGAATGAATTGATCATTTTCATTAAGAGAATACGTAAATATATACAAGGAGAGGGAGATTATATGGATTCATTTTCCAATGTCTCTTCATCTTCTTTATTTTTTTATTTACAATATTTACATTAAGTTCCCAAACTCTTAGGATTAGGTGTCAACATCACCCCCCCAATCCGAAGGGATGTTGGTGAGTCCAAGCATCATTCTGAATCATTCAATATTTTCTCTTTCAAGCGCTTTGGTGAATATGTCCACAATCTACCCATTTGTGGAGCAATGTCGTAGGTGGATAGTCTTGGTGTTGGGTAATTTAATTGTGAAACAAATTACATTCATTAAATTTTCAAACTAGGGTTCATGAACTTGTGAAGTACACTTGCACAATATATGCTAGGAAATTAGCTTTCAATTAAAAAGGAAATTAACCTATGAAAATGATTGCAAGGCTAAAAAGAAACTTATTTATGAAAAACACATGTTCTTTCTCAAAGACTATATCTATCAAAGCATCATATTCAAAACTTAAAAGAACAGGCTATTCTAATTCTATATTATGAAAGCTTTTGAAATTCTATTTTACTAAACATAAAGGCATATCTTATTATATTGGACTTGGAAATGAATCTAATTTATAAATTTGATCAATGGATTTTGAAAGCGATTATAATCTATTAAACTTGAAAACAATTCTAATATATTAAGATTGAAAGTAAATTTGATCTATTGCACTTAAAAGTAAATCTAATCTATGTAAAGCAAAGAATAATTTTAAACTATGGAATCCTACAAGAGAAATAAAGCAATTAGCGAGACTATGAAACTAATTATAAAAAGAAATAGAACATCTTAAAGAAACAAAGTAAAATGGAGCAAAGGTAAAAGGGATTATGCTACAGGTCTCGCGTGCCACAAGGGGGCCCTCTAAGTGATGCACGAGATTAAGAACTTGCAGAAAACTTTACTATAGATGTCACAATCTATTCATCAAAACTCAATGGAAGCATAAGGAAAAAATTGATACTAAGCTGGAAACTATGTATACATAACTTTTTCAAAATTACATAAAATCTCTTGTCTACTCTCCTCCTCATCTTAACACCTTTACGAGGAGAAGGCACTTCTATTTATACAAAAACTAAGATAACTCATTTATAAATGTAGATCCACAAATCTCTCCGATATCCACATATCTCTCATAGATCCATAAATATCTCATGTGGTTATAACCATGTGTTAACATCTAGAAACTAGCATCCTCTCACAAATCTCTCATAGATTTGACCATGATTCTTCTCTATGACATGTGCTTGATCAATGATCCCAAATTTTCCTCAAATCTTCAAGAATTTAAAGAGGAAATTCGAATTTGAGACTTAGAGGCCAAATATGACTATGTTTGAATCTTCAAATAGGCCTACACACATCATAAACTCATCCAACTTTTATACATAAGTGAATACATGTTATTTTTCTAACACTTAACTAAAAAATCACTCAAAATACCAAAATAAATGTATTGGAAAATAATACGTCTAAACCCATATTTAATCATGAAGATCATCTCAGTGAATGGTTATTGGAGCTACGGAATTAGGTAAATTCTAAAGGAAAATGATAGAAAAGAGGGTGAAATGAATGAAATTTTGGAAAGTCAATACTTCGACTCAACATTATGTTGAGCCAAATGATACTTTTTATTGATGTGCTTGGTTCGATCATGGAACTTTGGGTTTTTGGCCAACTTTATTGCAGAAGTGTTGTCAATCAAAAAAGGATTTGAATGCACTTATTTCTCTTGCAAATATTTCAAAAATTTTCTGAGCCACACAATTTCCTTCATTGCTTCAGCGATTACCACATATTTTGCCTCAGTTGTGGAATCTATTGGAACTGACTGTTTGTGTGACCTCTAGGAGACAGCTCATGATCCAAGACTCATAACATAACCTGAAATAAATACTCCATTTTCTTTATATTCATCAAAATCTAAACCAGATTATCAAATCAAGTTGAAGTTATCCACTTGTGTATACTTGAGTTCAAAGTCTTGAGTTCCCTTCATGTACTTTAGAACTCTTTTTGTAGTAGACCAATGACCCTCACAAGGCTTTTTCATAAACCTAGAGATGATTCCAATAGTAAATGAAATGTTTGGTCTGGTAGTAGTCAAGTAGTTGAGACTTCCTACAAACTATTTGTACTTTGTTGCATCCTCGAATTCTTTTCTTTCAGTGCATGTGAGATTTAAATTATGTTCCATTGGAGTATTCAAAGGATTTCACTCAATCATGCCAAATTTGTTCAACGTATCTCCAATGTTCTTCTTTTGAGAGAGGAATATAAACTTTAGATGTTGGGTTACTTCAATACCAAGGCAATAGTGAACATATCCCAAATGTGTCATTTCAAAACCCGTATCTCGAATGTGCTTCTTTTGAGAGAGGAATATAAACTTTAGATGTTGGGTTACTTCAATACCAAGATAGTAGTGAACATATCCCAAATGTGTCATTTCAAAACCTTACCACAGTTCTTTCTTTATGGATGCAATGTAGTTTTCATTGTTCATTGTCATCAAAAGATCATCTACATACACCACAAGGTATACAATTGTTTTTCCAACTTTCTTGACAAACAAAGTTGTACCATAAATATCATAGTATTTTAAATTGAGTTTTAGAAGATGCTCACTCAATCAGGCTCACGGTGTTGGAAACACTGAAGGGGGGAGGGGGGTGGATGAATCAGTATTTCTTAGAAATTAGCACTTTTTAAATCTTTCAGAGCATCAGTTAATCTTCAATTATTATTAATGTTTATTTAGTAAAAACAGTAAACAATATAACATAGTAGGCACAATAATTTTAGGTGTAAAACCCCCTCTGGTTCAAAAACCACCGAACAATTTTCTAATAAATTCTTTAATCTCTAGCTCCGACTGAAATGAAAGTATGACTTCCTAGAATTCTAGAAAAGCATTCATCTCCAGCTCCCACTGGAAGGACGCCCCAACGCCTTGGTTTTATCAGCAGTCAGCTGAATGGATGCCCCAACACCCAAGTGAGCCACAACTCACCCTAGCACCACCCTACCACCCTAAAGTGTTTACAGGCCCCAACCTGCCGGTGACTTCATTCACCTGCCTAGCACCACCCTATAAAGACAAAATTTAAATACAAAAGTGTGGACTCCCGTACCAGGGACAATGATCCACATTACAATGATATTACAATTATTTTCTTTGACTAATCAATAACACTAAGACCTAATCCCTTGTCCCGATAAACCAAGAACCTTCCCAAAATAAGTTTTCCTTCTTCAACTCGATGCAATGACCCAAACTCTTTATAAATGCGGGCTCCCTTACAAGGGATAATGGCCCAATTACAATGATATATAATATTTTACAAATGACACTAACTCTTGGACAGACCTTTTACAAGACAATAGATATATATGGGTATATTGTTGAATTGCTTCTGCTCTTGGTCACTTGCTTGCTTGTTCTCTCACTGCTTGATCTCTTCTTCAATTTTCACAATTATGTTGCTTGTGGCTAGCATACTTATTTTCTATCACTGTTCTTGCATCAGTGTTTGAACTATGTTGAAACTCTGCTTGCTTTAGGTGAACTATTGTTGCTTCAGACCTTCACTGCTCTAGTGCATACTATATGAAGATGTTACTGAATAATAATATTGTTGCTTGCCATGACTTGCAGTTCCTTTTAACCTTTCTGCCAAAAATTGTTAAAGTATTCCACCTACAAAAATCAAATGTGCCCATACCAATCCCAAAAAATTATCCAGGAGAACCCTTGACTTGACCGAGTATGATTTGATCTAATAGACCTATACCTGCAATATATATATTTAACTAAATCTAATCTTATATGAATCTTATGAACACAAAAGAAAATATTAAATTGACAGTATTGAATAGTTCACTTAAATAAATACACAAAATTAAAAAATTGACCTGAAATATGCACTCTTCCACCTGTAATAAAAGACATACTGTGAGTTTAAAAACTAAGAACAAACATAACACGTGACTTACCTTGAATTGGATATTTTCTCAACAAAAATCTTTATATTTGATCTCCTTTACCAAACCTTTCACATTGTGTTGTGTGAGCTATGCCCTAGATGAGGGCCGAATATATGAAGGGAGACTTGTACCTCCACCACAGATCAGAAGTAGAATACTTGCTACATGTCTATATGACAAGCTGAAAGGTACAACAAAGCTTGATTTTTTTTTTGTGTGCCAATACTCTATATATACTTCCACATAGCCTTCGCTTTTATTTAATAGGAAGACCTACACTAAATCAAATCATCAAACCCAAACAGAACCAAATGATCGTCACTCTCTTCTAATTGTTACCACACAGATCTGCAATTAGGACTACAAATCCTTCACAAGAGTGTGCCTAAATAAAGCCTCACTGGTCCTGCACAAACTTGAATAATGACAAAGCACCTTGTCCAAACTATTATCAAACAAAATTATGACCAAAACCTAGCCCTCTGGTTTCTACATTAACTTCCACAGGATGGCTGAAACAATACAGAGAGTATATCATTCAAAGATAATCCTTTTCTTATAATACTTGTGAAGGATATTAGGTCTATATTTATAGACATAAGTTTAACTTTAGACTAACTTCAATAAGTTGAACGTTGGAGGTTAGGAGGGATTTATGTGGCAGAAGTTAGTTAGGAATTAAGGAGTTTAAAAAATTATTTTAAATGTGGCATGTAATCCAAAGGTCTCATATTTTAATAACTTAGTGATTCTTAATAAATACTAAATACTTTAAAAAACAACTTTAATAAAACTCTTAATACTTATTACTTAAATAATAATAAATATCCTTAATTTAATTAATTACTACCCCTTATTAATATTTATATAGAAAAAAAATCAATTCCATTAGAAATTTGAAATCAACGATTAGCTTAGTGCATATCGTCCTACCCGAGTGTAAAGTCAATGATTGGTTTACTATCTTTGGATTTTCAGTTTTTTCAACTTATACGAGGTGACATTACAGTGAGAATCCCTGTCATATATTGACAATCATTGGGGAATAAGGTGATGTCTCAACCCTTGGGGTTTTAGCCCACTGATGGGGGTTTCCGACTTCAAATGCAAATAGCTCTCAAACTATGAAGAACTGGGAGGCGTACCATATATCAACGGAAACATCTCGATGAGTAGAATCCATTGAGAAGATCTTTGACGCAAAATAATGAGTTGTAAAGTCAAAAACTCCCATTCAAGATCGGGGTAGACCCTGGTGTTGCTTGCGTTGACATCAATGACAACCACTAATCAACAATCTCCCCCTTTGGCATTGATGGAAACACAAGTAATCCCCCTGATATCATGACACCTCTTCCTACTGCCTTCTCTCCCCCTTTTTCATCAATGACAAAGGGTAACTCCCCCTAACAAATAGCCATCCTATGGACCTGTACACACCTCCCCTCCCCCTTTCTACTTGAGTAGATAAGAGAAAGAGTCTACTAAAAACTTGGGAGAATCCCAAGCTTTTGACGAAGATACTCAAATGCTTCACGAGGTAATGGTTTGGTAAAGATGTCAACAATTTGTTCCTTTGTGCCAACATATTCAAGTTTGATATTATTTTCGACGACTTGCTCTCTAACGAAATGATATTTAATCGGAATGTGCTTCATTTTGGAATGCATCACAGGATCCTTGGAGATACTGATGGTGTTGGTGTTATTTCAAAAGATGGGAATAGGCTCATCGAACTTGACTTGAAGATCTTGCAAAGTTTGCTTCATCCAATGAACTTGAGTACAACAAGTTGTTGTCGTGACATATTCTGCTTCTGCTGTGGATAACGAGATTTAACACTGTTTTTTACTTAACCATGAAACAAGACAACCACCTAGATAGAATGTTGTTCCACTGGTACTCTTACAATAATCAACACTTCCTGCTCAATTTGCATTTGTATAAGCTTGGATAACCAGATCATTTCCTTTGGGATACCATAGACCATATTCTGTTGTGCCCTTAAGATATTGAAGAATTATTTTGACGGCAATAATATGAGATTATTTTGGTGTTGCTTGGAATCTTGCTACTTGTCCAACTCCCTGCATCACATCAGGTCGATAGGCTATCACATATAGGAGACTACCAATCATGGATCTATACAACCTTTGGTCCACATCCTTTGATGAATCTTCTAAGCTTAACTTGCAACCTGTTATCATGGGGGTAAGGATTGGCTTGCAATCTTCCATATGGAATTTTTTGAGCATTTCCTTGATGTACTTGGTTTGATATATGAATATTCCTTTAACCTGCTTAGAAATATGAAGTCCCAAAAAGTATGTCAGCTCTCCAAGCATAGGCATTTCAAACTCACTTTGCATTTTTGTGGCAAAGTATTTGCTTAATCTATCATCATTTCTTCCAAAGATTATATCATCCACATATACCTCGATAATCATTAGGTTATCTTGATCCACTTTCACATAGAGATTGATGTTAGCACTTCCTTTCTTGAATGCTTGTTGATGTAGATACATATCAAGATGAGCATACCAAGCCCTAGGAGCTTGCTTGAGACCATATAGTGCCTTCTTTAATCTGCAAACGTAGTTTTCTTTGTCAATGAGCAGAAAACCTTTGAGTTGTTCAATGTAAACTTCTTCTTCCAATTCACCATTTAGAAACGCTGACTTAACATCCATTTGGTAGACCTTGATTTTTCTCGAGCATTCATAAGCGAGAAACATCCTGATAGCTTCCATTCTAGCAACGGGAGAAAATGTTTCTTCAAAATTGATTCCTTCAACTTGTCAATATCCCTTACAAACTAATCTTGCTTTATTCCTGGTAACATGTCCATCCTTATTCAATTTGTTTCTGAAGACCCATTTAGTTCCAATAACATTTTTATCCTTTGGTTGTGGAACCAATTCCCAAGTGTCGTTCTTCTCAATTTGATCTAGTTCTTCATTCATAGCTGCTACCCAGTGTTCATTTTGACTAGCTTCCTCAAAATTGCTAGGATCAAAAGTTGCTAAAAGGGAAATATTGCCTTGTTGTGATGAACGAAGTTGTTGACTTCTTCAGGTTCCAATTCCTTCATTTATGTTACCAATGATCTGATTTGACGGATGATTCTTTTGATACCATTTTTTTTAACCTTTTGAAGAAACTTCTTGTACATCCTGCTGATCATTTCTTATTTCTTCTTGGTTGACTGGTGTTTCCTGATTTGATTGGTCTTGTTTTGGAGCTTCTTCTTCATCCTTCACAAATTCTACCTCAAGCCCCTCAAATTTGCATGAAGAGAGGATCTCATTGTTATCATTTAGAACACATTCTTCGTTAAAAGTAACATTTATACTTTCAACTATTTGTTTTTGCCTCAGATTGTAGCATCTATAAGCCTTTCTTTTGTGCGAATAACTAATGAAAATACCTTCATCAACATGGGAATTGAACTTGACCAATTTTTGGTCTTCTCTTTTGATGTAGCATTTACTTCCAAATAATTTGAAGTATTTAACGTTAGTTGGTCTTCCTTTCCATAGTCCGTGCGGAGTCATGTTACAATTGTTCCTGAGCAAGCCTCTGTTTATAATGAATATGACAATATCAATTGCTTGAACCCAGAATTTATCATCTAAGTTTGAGTCTTTTAACATGGTTCTAGCCATTTCCCGTACGGTTCTACTTTTTATTTCAGCTACTCCATTCTGCTATGGTGTTTTGGTTGTTGAGAATTGCCTTTTTATTCCATGTTCGTCATAGTATTGATGAAATGATTTGGACATGAATTCTCCGCCATTATCTGATCTTAGACATTTGATCTTCAAACCGGTTTCATTTTCAACCAATTCCTTGTAGATTTTGAAACATTCGAATGCCTCAGACTTTTTCTTCAGGAAACTGACTATTGTCATTCTAGTATAATCATATATCATTAACATAAAGTATAATTCACCGTCTAAACCTTTTGTTCTCATAGGACCACATAGATCAGTATGTATTAATTCCAATGCACGTGACGCAAAATGTTCCTTTGTCTTGAACTCGACTTTTGTCTGTTTTTCGTGCCGACAAGATTCACATATCGTATTGGTAGGTTTTGAGATTGGCATTTCTCAAACTGCTTCCTTTTTGTTGATCTTGACCAAATTGTCGAAATTTATATGTCCCATTCGTTTTTTCCATAACCATCTCTCATCTTCTTTTGCCAAGAAACACCCTTTAGGTGTCTCATCCAAAATATATATGTCGTTTGGAGCTCTACTTGTTGTAGCCACAATTTTACCAAACTTGCCTTTCCTGATTTCACATTTCTTCGAGTTGAATAACATAGTTTGTCCTTGATCGCACATATGTCCAACACTGAGCAGATTGTGATTCATATTTTCAACCAGCAATACATCCTTTGCTAATGCATCCTTACTTCCAAGAGTGACTGTACCTGCTCCAATTATGTTTGAAGACCCGTCATTTCCAAAAGACATTGTTCCGTCCTGCTTTTCTTTCAAGGATATGAACTTATTTCTATCTCCAGTCATATGCATTGAGAAACCACTATCAACATACCATACGTTTATTTTGCTTTGAGCCTTGAGAGCAAGAGCACACCTTTTAGTCTTCCTTTTCCATACTTGTTCATTCTGATTTTGCGAGAATTCCTTAGAAGAATTTCCAAGTCTGCAATCTTTGGCCAAGTGTCCAAAAATTTTACATTTGTAACATTCAACATCATCTCTCAAATGATCAAATCTGTTGATATTCTGCTGAGTTCTGGAATATCCATTTCTGAGAGATCTCCTGGAATTATATCATTCCAAACATACATGTGACATTCTGCAACTCTATGTCCAAACCTTCCACATGAATAACAATGACCATAAAAGATAGGTTGATATCTGGCAGGAAATCTTCTTCGAGGAATTGTCTTCCAAGGTTCTTCTTGCGAGTCTTGATCTCTTGACCTAGCTAGGAGATCTACCTTCTTGGTATATTTTGCATATCCATCTTCTTTAGTTGTCATAGGAGGACTTGACTCCTTTTCGAATTTTTCTTTATAACCAATATCAGTCTTGTCGCTTCATGATTATTGGTTGCTGATGAGTTCTTCCAAAGTCTTTCAGTTGTTGGTGTAGTTTTGAAGATTTTTTCCACTTTTTACTTCCTTTCGTAAAAAAATGATTTCAACTTCCAATGCTTCTCTTTCCTTGTTGCTTTCCTTAAATTATTTCGTGAGCGATTCTTCAATTTGTTTGTATTCTTCAACCATGACCTTAATATTTAGGACTTGTTCCCTTTCTGTCTTTAATCCGTCTTCAAGAGTGTTGACATGCTTCTTCTCGGCCTTGAGCTCTTTGATAACCCTAATCACTTCGTTTTGAAATTCAACCTCAGTCATTTCTTCTTCTTCGTCAGGTTCCTCTTCCTCTTGCTTATTGTGTGTGGCCATAAACAATACTCTTTCGTTGAATTCTTCTTCATTATCACTGTCTTCTTCAGATGAGTAGCTATCTTCTTTGGAGAAGAAAATTTTCTTAAACCATTTCTTCTTGCCTTGCTTGTTGAACTTCCTAGGACTTTTCTTTCATTCTGTAACAACCTCATTTTTGTGAGGACATTTGGCTACAAAATGCCCAACCTCACCATAATCAAAACATATTAATGGAAATTTACCTTTGAATTTTCCCGTACATGTTCTCATTTTCCGCGTGAAGTAGAAAAACTCTTTATTAGAGAATTCTTCTTCATCTTCTTCCTTTTCCTCATCCTTACAATTGCAAGTTTTTGCTTTCAAAGTTTTCTTGTCCTTACTATTCTTCTTGGATGTGGAAAATGATGTTTCTAAGTGAGATGTGTCATCCTCTTCTTCAATCCTCATTTCATATGCCGTGATAATTTCATGTGATTCATCTATGCTGAGATTGGTCAAATTCAATCTATCTTCCAAGATAGATACCTTAGGGTTAACTCTTGTTGGAAAGGTTCTAAGGATCTTTCGGACAACAATTTTCGTTTCAACAGGTTCTCCCAAACCTTCCAATGTATTTGTCGTTTCATCAACACGCTGAAAGTATGTAGCAATATCTTCATCTTCCCTCATTTTGAGTTGCTCAAATTTTTCCCTAAAAAATTGAAGCTTTGCTTCTTTCACCTTTGAGTCACCTGCATATATATTTTCAAGCTTGCCCCATACCTCTTTAGCAGTTTTGCAACTCAATACCTTAAGATAAATAGATTCGATAAGCCCATTGATAATAAGATCTTTAGCCTTTGCATCATATACCATATTTTTCTTACCTTGTTCATCCTGGGTCGGTGTGAAGCCTTTGTCAACGATTTCCCATACTTCGTATCCTTGCGCTAGCAAATGAACCTGCATTCTTCCACTCCAAAGTGCATAGTTATTTCCATTGAACAAAGGAACTCTATTCTTAGTATACTCCATGATCTCCTTCCAGTTGTTAGACTACTATTGAAGGAACCAAGCTCTGATGCCAATTGTTGGAAATATTGAGCGGGGGGTGAATCAATATTTCTTAGAAATTAGCACTTTTTAAATATTTCAGAGCATTAGTTAATCTTCAATTATTATTAATGTTTATGCAGTAAAAAAAGTAAACAATAGAACACATAAGGCACAATAATTTTAGATGGAAAACCCCCTCCGGGTCAAAAACCACCAAACATTTTTCTAATAAATTCTTTAATCTCCAACCCCAACTGAAATGAAAGTACGATTTCCTAGAATTCTATAAAAGCATTCTTCACCAACTCCCACTGGAAGGATGCCCCAACACCATGGTTTTATCAGCAGTCATCTGAATGGATGCCCCAACACCCAAGTGAGCCACAACTCACCCTAGCACCAACCTACAACCCTGAAGTGTTTACAAGCCCCAACATGTAGGTGACTTCGTTCACCTGCCTAGAACCACCCTACCACCCTATAAAGACAAAAATTAAATACAAAAGTGTGGACTCCCGTACCAGGTACAATGATCCACGTTACAATGATATTACAATTATTTTATTTGACTAACCAATAACACTAAGACCTAAACCCTTGTCCCGATAAAACAAGAACCTACCAAAATAAATTTTCCTTCTTCAACTCGAGGCAATGACCCAAACTCTTTATAGATGTGGGCTCCCTTACAAGGGATAATGGCCCAATTACAATGATATATAACATTTGACAAATGACACTGACTCTTGGACAGACCTTTTACAAGATAATATATATGTGTGTGTGTGTGTGTGTGTGTGTGTGTGTGTGTGTGTGTGTGTGTGTATTGTTGAATTTCTTCTGCTCTTGGTCACTTGCTTGCTTGTCCTTTCACTGCTTGATCTCTTCTTCAATTTTCACAATTGTGTTGCTTGTGGCTAGCATCCTTATTTTCTAACATTGTTCTTGCATCAGTGTTTGAACTATGTTGAAACTTTGTCTGCTTTAGGTGAACTGTTGTTGCTTCAGACCTTCACTGCTCTAGTGCATACTATATGAATATGTTACTGAATGATACTATTATTGCTTGCCATGACTTGTAGTTCCTTTTAACCTTGCTACCATAAATTGTTCAAGTCTTCCACCTGCAAAAATCAAATGTGCCCATACCAATCCCAAAAAGTATCCAGGAAAAACCTTGACTTGACCGAGTATGATTTGATCTAATAGACCTATACCTGCAATATATATATTTAACTAAATCTAATCTTATATGAATATTATGAACCCAAGAGAAAATATTAAATTGAAAATCTTGAATAGTTCATTTACATGAACACACAAAATTACAAAACTGACCTGAAATATGCACTCTTCCATCTGTAATAAAAGACATACAGTGAGTTCAAAAACTAAGAACAAACATAACACATGACTTACCTTGACTTGGATATTTTCTCAATAAAAATCTTTAGATTTTATCTCCTTTACCAAACCTTTCATGTTGCATTGTGTGAGCAATGCCCTAGATGAGGGCCGAAGATATGAAGGAAGACTTGTACCTCCACCACAGATCCGAAGTAGAATACTCGCTACAGGTCTATATGACAAGGCTGAAAGGTATAGCAAAGCTTGATTTTTTTGTGTGTGTGCCAATACTCTATATATACTTCCACATAACCTTCATTTTTCTTTGATAGGAAGACCTGCACTAAATCAAATCATCAAACCCAAACATAACCAAATGATCGTCACTCTCTTCTAATTGTTAGCACACATATCTGCAATTAGGACTACGAATCCTTCACAAGAGTGTGCCTAAATAAACCCTCATTGGTCCTGCACAAACTTGAATAATAACGAAGCACCTTGCCCAAACTATTATCAAACAAAATTTTGACCAAAACCTAGCCCTGTGATTTCTGTGTTGACTTCCACAGGCTGGCTGAAACAATTCAGAGAGTATATCATTCAAAGATAATCATTTTCTTACAATACTTGTGAGGGATATTAGGTCTATATTTATATACATAAGTTTAACTTTAGACTAACTTCAATAAGTTGAACGTTGGAGGTAAGGAGGGCTTTCTGTGGTAGACGTTAGTTAGGAATTAAGGAGTTTAAAAAATTATTTTAAATGTGCCATGTAATCCAAAGGTCTCATATTTTAATAACTTAGTGATTCTTAATAAATACTAAGTACTTTTAAAAACAACTTTAATAAAACTCTTAATACTTATTACTTAAATAATAATAAATACCCTTAATTTAATTAATTACTACCCCTTATTAATATTTATATAGAAAAAATTTCAATTCCATTAAAAAATTGAAATCAATGATTGGCTTAGTGCATATGGTCATGCCCGAGTGTAAAGTCATTGATTGGTTTACTATCTTTGGATTTTCAATTTATTCAACTTATACGTGGTAATATTACAGTGAGAATTCCTATCATATATTGACAATCGTTGGGGAATAAGTTGATGTCTCAACCCCTGGGGTTTTAGCCCACTAATGGGGGTTTCTGACTACAAATGCAAATAACTCTCAAACCGTGAAGAAGAGGGAGGTGTACCATATATCAACAGAAACATCTCGATGAGTAGAATCCATCGAGAAGATATTTGACATAAAATAATGAGTTGTCAAGTCAAAAATCCCATGCAAGATCGGGGTAGCTCCTGGTGCTGCTTGGGTTGACATCAATGACATCCATTGATAAACACGCGGTGCTTGTTTGAGGCCATACAAGGATTTTACAAGCTTACATGCTTTGTGTTCCTTACCCTTCACAAAAAAACCTTCTGCGGACATAAAAACATTTTCTTTCAGATATCCATTCAAGAAGGCAATTTTTACATCCATCTGATGGACTTTCCAACTGTTTTGAGTTTCCAAGGAAAAGAGGGTCTCATTGATATCCCATTTTGTTGTGGAGGAAAAATTATCCTCATAATCAACATTTCCTTTTGTGAAAAAAAAATTTCAACGAGCCTATATTTATGTTTTTCAAGTGATCCATGTCCTTTATACTTGTTCTTGAAGACCCATTTCTAGCCTATCGGTTTGGTTCCCATGGGACATCAACCAGGTGGCATTCTTTATCAAATGATCATATTCTTTCTGCATCATTTATTTCCATTCATCATGAGAAGTGGCTTCTTTGAAGGAAGTTGATTCAAAATATGTAGAAAAAATTAATTCACAATCATAAGGAACATCCCTATCAACAGATGAATCAAAATAATCTACATCACCTCCATTTTGTATATCAGAGCTTCTTGTCCCTATATTTCTAACCTCATCAGGATGAAAACTTCAAGTGTCTTTGGGAGCCATTTTGGAGGACCTTTCTGAGATGGCCCGGGTTGCTCAGTCCACTAAGATGGGGCTAAATCATGATTTATCCTCCCATTTCTCTCAATCACATAACTCAAAATGTCTTCTTGATCAGTGGTTGGAGCTTCATGAGGTGGAGAGAGTACTTCAGAAAGAGACTCTATAGATTGATATTGTATAGGGATCCCCCCTTCAAGATGTGGAATCTCATTATCAAATTCTTGAAAAGTTTTTCATGCACGAATTTGTCCAAGCAATTAAGTTGTCATTCAACAACATTTTCAGTCTTGAAATACTTAAGAAAGATCACATCTATAGAGATTATAAATTTCTTATTTACTTCATCATAGAAATGGTATGCTTTGGAGGTATATGAGTACTCCAAGAAGATACATTTTTGACTCATTGCGCTAAGTTTGTTTCTCTATTCCTTTAGTATCAAGGCATAGTAGGTGGAACCAAAATCCCTGAGATGCCTCACTAAAGGAATATGGCCATACAACATTTCATAGGGAGTCTTGTTTTTTAGAGCATGAGATGGAAACTCATTCTTAATATACACTGCACATAGAACTACATCAACCCAAAACATCAACTTAACATTCTTGAAAAAACATCATTGAACATACCATATTTAAGATTTTCCTGTTCATCCTTAGTTGTTTAACCATTCATCTTCCATGCTCTCTATGTCACAGTGTCGGATCCTTTTTCATATCGTAACTCTATTAAAACAAACGTTACAAAAATATAACGCTTTGATTCCTTAAACCCCTTTTCTCTTAAGCCCCCTTCCAATCTCTCCTTCATGAGACCATGTGTTGTGACCGGAGGCTTAGCGCTCGTGTGCTAAGGTATTTGCAACCTTGTCAGGGGCCTCTCCCTTAGTGTACTTCCTCTCACCCTTTGGTTTTTTTAGGTCCCAATAACCAAGCGCCCATAGCGCATCGGAGCGCCTTTCATTGTAATTTTTCTCAAAAGGCCTTTATAGTGGAGTTTTTATCTCCCCTACCTACAAAATACTTTATAGCACCTAGGTGCTCTTCCCTCTCTATGCCCTTGGTCCTTTGAGTCCTCATGACCAACTGATACTTCACATCGGAGCCCCCTTCATCGGATCATAACTTTTCATAAAACAAGTTTGACAGGAGTTACGAAAACTCCACCCTCCAAAAAATTGACCTCTAAAATGATTTCATACTAACATCATCACTATCAAATCATGCTCACATCATCTGCCACGTCTACTCCCCGAGGCCAATCACCTACTGCAATGTGTCTCCCTTGAGGAGAAATAAAGTGAACTTGGGGTCCTTGGTTTCACGATGATTTCCTTTGTATTTCCTCTACTCCTCACTACTTCGACGCTTCTAAAGAAATCCAATTTTAAAGGAGTTACGAAACTCCGATATTTTGATACCACTATGCTCTAAGGTATTCTTCTTCCAATATCGGGTCCCGAAAAGTTGAGGCTCTGATATGCTCTCTACTTCTCGTTTTGATTACCTTCTCTGATATTCAATTTCGTGTCCGCCTTTCATTAGGGGAATTTTGAGGTCTAAAATGGGCCTCCTAAGAAAAATGTACAACCAAAATAAACTTTATAAGAACCAATAGGATTCATGATGATGATGTCAACCGTGGGGGATGATTCAACATTTTTGGAGTAAAAAAGTAAAAATATTAAAAAATAATAAAATAATAAAATTACTTTTTCAACTTTTATTTTAAACTTATCTCCCTAAGGTATTAATCAAATTTTGAGCGGGAGTACTCTTTGGATGCAAAATCTAATTCCTCATCCAAGGAGTACCTGTGTTGCATACTTTCGTTGGTCCTTGCTACACGAAAAAATAGAAATACATGAAAAAACGTGATTGCAATCACGTTTTTCATGTATTTCTCAGTTTTCGTGTAGTTGGGTCCATCGAAAGTATGCAATATGGGTACTCCTTGGATGAGGAATCAAATTTTTCATCCAACGAGTGTTGTTACTCGAAATTTGAGCAAACCGATAAGGAGATAAGTTGAAAATACGAGTTGAAAAAAAAAACTGTTTTTTTCTTTTTTTCCCTCCAAAATTTGATGATGTAATATAATCTTATTTTATTATTTCCACTATTATTTTACAATTTCCTTAGGAGGCCCAATTTAGACCTCAAAATTCCCTTAATGTAAGTATACTGCCAAGGTCCCTCATGCTCTGATCCTTGATATCTCGAAGTCTCGATATGCTACCTTCTCGTCCTTCCGATATCAGGTTCTGATATGATTGGCTCCAAAATTTCAGCCCTTCCTTTTGATATCAGCCTCCAAATTTCGACCCTACCATTTGATTTTGGCTCTTGATTAAATATAAGCCTTCCTTCTCATTTCCCTTTGGTTTTCTAACTTCGTCTCTTCCTTTAGTCTACCAAGAATGCATCGGTCCTTCTCTGCAACAGGGATGAAAAATAGGACCATTTGTCATAAATATAAGATGGTATGACATGTGACAACAAACCTCATGCACTACTTCCTCGGGTTGGAAGTATGGCAAGGTGATGGGGAATTGTTTGTGTCTCAAGGAAAGTATGCCACCGAGATACTGCAGATATTTCGCATGGAGAGTTGTAAGCCCATGGAGACACCTCTAACGACCAACTAGAGAAAGAAGGATGTCACTTCAGGTGAAGAAGTTGATGTTACCATTTATTGAAAGCTAGTGGGTTCACTGATGTATCTTTTGAACATGCAACTAGATATGTGATATGCAATCAATCAATTGAGCAAAGCCATCGTTGGGCTGACCAAATTGTATTGGAAGGTAGCGAAGCATGTTTTACAGTACCTCAGAGGCACTACCCAATATGGATTATGGTACAAACAAACAGAGGGAGTGAAGTTGTGTGGCTTCACAGATGCAGATTGAGCAGGGAATCCATCCTACCAAAAGATTACACTAGGTGGAATCTTTAGTGTTGGGTCCGCAGCGGTTTCCTAGTACAAGAAGAAGCAAATGTTTGTGGCGCTCAGCTCAGCAAAAGAAGAGTATGTGGTTGCAAGTCAAGAAGCATGTGAGGCGATCAGGATGAGAAAGATACTTATGGGACTGTTTGGTCAGGAGATGGATCCAATTTCGATCTATTGTGATAATCAAAGTTGCATTAATCTCTCTGAGAATCTGGTATTTCACGATTGATCCAAGCATATAGATATATGGTATCATCATTTACGGGACTATGTGCAGAGGAGTATAATGTTGCTACAATACATTCTGAAAGAGGAACAAGATGTTGACATATTGTCAAAGGCCTTGTCAAGAGGGAAGTTTGAATTTCACAAGTGCAGGATAGTGGTGGTTGAAAATCCCTTTCTTGCTAAGAGGGAGTGTTGAGAAGTGTAGCAAGAAAGGCTCAATTTCACTTTACCTTGGTCAAATTGAGAAATTTTCAATTTCCACATCAACAGACATCTTGTATGTTTTTAATTGATGTGACATGGATCTTTCCATTTAGTTAGATCAATATATTTGAGTTATAGGGATTGGAGCTCAGTTAAGAATGTGTGATTGCTACATTTTAGTAATCCAGTTCAGTTATTTCTAGTTGTATTCAGTTAAACTAGTTCCAATCGTTGATAGAACTAGTTGGAGCTCAGTTATGCAGTGGGACAACAGTCCAACTCAGTGATCATCCATTTAATTGATCAATCAGCTCAAAATATCTAGTGCATGCAGAGAATTTGATTTCCGCAGTTGTGGTGGAGATTCCAAGGCAGTGTAACTAGCAGTTGTAAACTAGTTTGAGTGTACAGGTGTTGCATGCAATCAAATGGTCAACCCTTGGGAATTGCGCAATCAATTGGAGGAAAATTTCCTAAAAAATAGGGGCTAACTCCTCAGGATGTGTGCAAGGAAATAAGGGATCAAGATGAGGCAGAAATTGACTAAGTCTAGGTCAGAGCTTCTCATTGAGTAGAGAGATAGGTTATTCACTTGTAGGTTGTGCTCAGAGAGGGAAAGCAATTGTAATACATTCTCTATTCATCTAATTAATGCAAAGAGGCTTGAGAGGTTTTTCCCAGTTGGGTTTCCCTGGAAAAATATTGTGCATATGTGGTTTTTCTATATGCATGTTTGTGAATGTCGTTCTAAATTTTGAATTAAATTTTGTAGATCAGTAGAGTAGAATTGTGTCTCTTGATTTTAGATTAAATTTCTTGAGCAGTTGAAATTCTATCACCATATTTATACAAAAGCATTTGCTATCAAAATAGAGCTTAAAAGGCCATTAGATGTTGGTTTTAATATCCAATACCCTTGACAAAATGGGTTTCCATTCATGTTCTGATTACTAAGAAATAAGGGACGATTAGGTTTTGTGTTGATTATAGGAATTTGAATTTGGAATTTCCAAAGGATTACTATCCAACCCCTTTCATCGATCAAATTCTTAATGCTTGCACCGAGAATATTATATTTTCCTTTACGAATGGTTTTTTTGGTTATAAAAAAATATAGATCAAACCATGGGATCAGCACAAAAATGCCTTTATTTACCCATGGAGAATGTTTTCTTATTAAAAGTGTCCTTTTGGTTTTAAAAATGTTGGTGCCACTTACCATCGATTCATTTCCTACGTTTTTCACAACATCAAACACATCATCAAGGTCTATTTGGATAACCTTACCACTCAGTCCCTCCAGCGTGAGAACCATCCAACCCATTTGAGGGAAGTTTTAATGCTATATTGATATTGTCAGATTCATTTGAACCCACACAAGTGTGTCTTCTGCGTGGTGTTTGGGAGGTTGTTAGGCTTGTTAATCTAGGTTGTCATTGATCTCAATATGACATTGTTGAAGATAGATAAAACCCTAAAAATTTCATAACCCTAATTGCATGAAAAGCCCTAATATAGAATCGGTTGAATAATGGATGGTGCCCATGAAACTATAAGCATATTGCAAAACTAAAACCCTAGATGTACATGTGAAAACCCTAGGTGTCATGGAGTAAACCTTATCCCTAGAAGCAAACCACAATAAAGAACCCTAATTATTGAAGAAACCCTAGCATTATATCTTGAAGCCCTGAGTCCTAAATGATGTGCCAAATATAAATCTAACCTTTAAACAACAAATACATATAACCAACATATAAAATAATTTCCTAACGTACATTTATAACCATGACAATACATAACTAAATTATGTTTCCAAAGCGCTATATAAAAATAACATGTACAAGCATAACATTTTTAACGTTGGTCGTGTACAAAATTAAATTAAGTTGGAAACAGATTATTTTTTAGCGTTAACTGGTCAGCTCCACCACATACATTACATAATGCATATCGACTCTCCATATTACGTCACATACCACGCTTATTGTGTCAGCTTTAGTTATACCCAACAAACACGATTATTCATTTATGTGTCGGCTCCATACATGACAATTCAAACCATTGCAAGTAGATATATATACAGTGTGAAGATCATTTCATTAGACAATTCTTCAAGGGTTTGACCTAGAGATTGTTGTTACCAAGGCTAAAAATTCATTGACATTTGTTGAGTTGATGTATGATTTACCCCAAGTTAATGAAAAATTTGTGCCTAAGGACTTACTACCTGATGATTCCTTATTCCTCATTAGCTCGTTTGATCTATGGTATGGGGATGTCTTACTTTATCTCCAAAATCAACATTTTTGGTCTAAATTGTCTCACAATGAATGTCTTTGTATATGTCATCTGGATAAGAATTATGTTATTATTGTTAATACTCTTTAACTCCATGGAGTTGATTCAGTATTGTGTCGATTTCTCACTCATGAGGAGGCCAAACAAGTCTTATATGAATGCCATGATGGAGCATGTGGCGGTCATCTATCCAAGTTTTCCACAGCCCATAAATTTTTGTGTGTCGAGTACTTTGGGCTTTCGATCTTTAAAGATAGTGTTACAGTGTCCCAAAAATTGTCTGACTTGTCAAATTTTCACTAAATATGTATGTGCTTACCCTACTCCAGTCCACCCTATGGTTTCTTTCAATACCTTTGAAAAATGGGGCATTAATTTCATGCAGTGTAAGCCAACCTCAACCAATGGACATTGTTACATCATTGTGGCAGTGGACTACTTTACAAGTGGCTTGAGGCCATGACTACCCTCTCTATCAATGGCATAACCACATAATTATTCATGTTCAACCACATTATCTCTCATTTTTGGGTAACCATGACAATCATGATTAATCACAGTTCCCATTTTCACAATCATGTGATGACGAAACTAACTACCAAGTTGGGGCTTTTCCAAGAACACCCAACCACCTATTATCCCCAAGATAATAGCCAAGTAGAGGTCGTAAAGCATGTCTTTAAAACCATGCTCTGAAGGATGGTAGGGAATATAAGTAAAATTTTCATCTTATGATTTTTTCTGCATAATGGCCCTATTGAACTTTAGTAAAAAATGCCACATATTTCACTTATTTTCAACTAGTTTATGGGGTGGAGGTTGTATTACTTGTTGAAAGTGAGATTCCATATTTAAAACTAGTCATAGAACTGTTACCTAACACTTCCTTCAAAGAAGAATGTCTCCTTTACTTGGACCATCTGAATGAACAGCATGTTATGCTACGGTATCCAATGAAACTCATAATAAGCGTGTCAAAACCTAACAAGATAAGTTTATTTGACCTCATGTTTTTAGGAAGGGGATATGGTTCGAGTCTATTATCAAGACCGTAACAAGTTAAGTGCATGTCAACTAGAGCCCCTATAGCATGGTCCATATGTTGTTAAACGCATTCTAAAGAAAGGGGCCTAGAAATTAGTGAATCATAATGGAAACCCTTTGTCGGAGCCTCATAATGGTCTCTACCTAAAGAAGTATTATGTATGTATCTTATTGTTGCATGGTGCTTGTACATATATATATATATATATATATATATATATATATATATATGTTTGGGTGTGTTATGTTTTATATTCTTTTTTTTGTATCTGTTTCTTTGAGTGTTCTCTTATGCATGGAACTTGAATGGAAAATTTCTAATTCCTCTGTGATCTATGTAGGCTTTGTAGATGGTCCCATCTATTGTACTAAAAACCTAGCTTTTGTTACTTGAGTTCTCTTTTCACCTACTGATGATCTCGTGACTTCAGTGGGCGTTTGTCTTGGCCCTGTTACTAACAACTTCGTTGAATATAGTGTTGTTATTGAGCTCTTGTTTGAGGCTATTACCCTCAACATTCATCACTTGGTTGTTAAACTTGACTCGAAACTCATAGTATCTCAGTTGAATTGTGTCTATTATGTGAGGAATCTTGTGTTGTTTCATCAATACTTAAGGGTACATCTCTTGGAATGATCTTTTGATACAATTTAATATATACACATTTCTCAAGACTCTAACACATTGGTTCATTCATTGGCTAAGTATGTTTTAGACTAGAATTTGTCCCACTAAGTGAATAAACCATGCATACAAAATATTCATCATGAGCATAAAATAAAACATCATAACAATGACAAGTACATGTGAACACCATCACAACCATCATATGTATATATCATAGTTCCAAAAAGTTTTATTTACATCATAAAAGATTTTGGGTACATAAGTCAAAAATTAGGCATCTGAGGCCCAAGCTCATAAGCCACTACATATGTCAATATATCATCCTAGGAATAGTATCCGAAGAAATATAATCCTCTCCATGTCGGTGACAACATAACACAAGAAGGAAATAAATGTCCTCCACCTCTAGCTGCAAAATCTCTCCCTTTACCACAAAGTAACGATCTTAGGGATTCCACATGTCAACCAGTCATTGAAGGAACATTACATGCCATTTCTTGCTTTATTTCTTGAAGAAATTCAATAGGCCACAATCCCTGAGCACACGCAAGGTAGGAGGGTGAGCTAAGGCTCTCATAAAAATAACATTCCTTTTCTTGAATAAATACAAAAGTCAAAAGTACATTTATGAAGACTGAACCTAGCTACATTTCCTTCAACACTCCCTCTTAACTAGGGAGGTATTCATACAACATTACAAGGTGTTTGGCTATTATCAATCTTGAAGAATTCACATAAGAGAAACTGGATTAGCAATTCATCTGCTATAGCATCATAGTAACCAACATTGTATCCACAATAAGGCCTTGACTGACAGATCTATCTCTCAATAGATCAAAGCACAATGTTGGCAATACCAATGACATATAGACACCATAATCATTGTCTCTCAAGGTACATACCCACCCGGGTGTTCACTGAGTATGACCTTCTAGGACTATTCTTATCTTGGGTTCCCAACCCTCAAAGAATATCAGCCCTCTTACCTACTCTTGTATTGGATGCTCTATACATCCTCAAAGAATAGCAGATGTCAGATGATTACCCAATCCTCCCATTCTTTCTTCCCAAGTGAAGACAAGAATGTTGTGTCTATCACTTGCTCTCAATTGAGGAAGACATACCCAAGTATCCTCTAACAAGGTACTTATCCAAGCTCCTTTGTAATTGGAAACTTGTTATAACTCCCTCTTAGCTAGGGACTTGTCCATTCATCAGCAACTTCTTCTTCGTGGGTCCTTCAGCTACTTGATCTTTGTCTTTCCTTCAATGTCATGAAGTCTTGGTTCGAACTTCCTTTTGGTAGGGCACCATCCATTGATCACTTTCCTTCCTGGTTTGTCATGTCATTTCTTCCTTTGTGGAAAGTGGTCTTCTTGTCATATATCAGGATCTCTTGTCATCTGGCTACTCCTTTTTCAGCGTGTCCATGATTCAGAATACTCTTCTCATGGATGCTTCGTTAAACTTGCTTGTTTGCATGCTTCGGTCGAGTAGCCCTTCATGACTTCATCCTTTTATTGCTTCAACATTAATTTTTGTTGGATGGCTTAACTCATCATGACATCTTTGTAGAGTAGAATCAGTTATCTGCACCTTTTGTATCTCCAAGGCATTCACAAGTGTCAAGGGTCCTTTGATATTTTTCCTTCCTTGTCAAAGTTATCATGCCTTCTTTCGGGAGATGTCTTCAATGGATCTTGTCAGATAGTGATTCTTTGTGATCATGGTGTCCTTCACATGCTTGATCTCTTTCTTCATTTTGATTCTTATTGGATAGATTAGTCAACCACCTTCTACTCCTTTGAGGGAGCACTTCTTCATTGCTTGCTTCCTGGACTAGTCAGCATTTCTTCTTGTTTCTTAGTCAACAATCTTATACTCCTTATGTGAGTATTTCATTTTTTTGACCTTCATTGCATTGTAGTACATGCCTTCAAGCATGTTATTGGTGAAAGAGATTATTTCATACTTGATGTTAGGTCCCTATACTACTAGTGTAGCCCTTATAGTTATTAGTGCAACCGCCTTATTGTATTGTTGTGCCCATATAGTCCCCATGTTGTTATTATTGTACCCCATAGAAGCCCACTATTGTTATTGTTGTGCCCCTACAATATTATTGTTATGTAGGCCCTGATTATATTGGGACCACTTAGACTCCTATATATAGAAAGGAGGTATTGTCATTTGTATCATCCAAGAATTGTTCATTTGTATAATTTAAAGAAGATTTCCCCTCGAAGAGGCTGATTTTAAAATCGTTGATCTATCTTTTTTATCTTTTTGTGAGTTGGTTTCATAACATTTGGTATCAAAGCTTTGGATTCTAGGGTTTTGCTGCTCCAAAATAGGTCATCGTGGAATTTTCGCAATAACTTTTTCTCTACGAAGTTTCAAATGCTAAAACAAAAACCCATTTCAGCTAAAATAGTTCTAAACCTCGAGTCCAAATTTCAGATCATGTCTCACTATATTTTCGAAGATATGAGCTGAGGAAGTTATGGTCTTTGCAAGCTCTAGAATTCCATCACAAACAGATCATCGTGGAATTTTCGCTATAATTATTTTTCTACGAAGGTTCAGACTCTGAAATTAAAACCCATTTGAGCCGAAATCTTGATGAAGCTCAGGTCTGAATTTCAGAGCTTGTCTCGCTATATTTTCAGAGATATAATCCAAGGAAGTTGGGCTTTTTGCAGGCTCCCGAATTACATCACAAACAAGTGACCTTGGGCAAATCGTCATAACTTTCTCTCTGAGTATCATATTGAAATTTCGTAAGAATTTACAGAAAGAGGACGGACTTTAGTTTTCTTTGCATCATTTTTAGGTCCAAAGGTTGAAACAGTGACACGTGGCTCTTCGTACGAATTCGCTCTACTGAAAAAGTGTATAATCAGGCCATCTTGGGAGATTGGGCATAACGCTTTCTTAGAGAATCCAATTTTGATCAGATTGGTGGCATTGGAAAGAGGACTCAAAGGGCTACCACAATTCGCACTTTTAGACCTTGGAGATCTGAAATTTCAAAGATACATCAGATTCAATATCGAGCTCCTACAAAGTGAAAAAAGGTGTGTAGGTTGTTTTTTTTTTGCATAAGTTTGGTTTGAAAAATTAGTTTGAAGGAATTCAAAGGGAATAGTGAAGCATAATTATCATTAATTGATACCTCGGAAAAAGAAAATAGAAACAGCTAGTAAGCAACCTAAAAGCGCTAGTATGACTCATGAAGAAGAGGAAGAAATAAAACATGATATATCAAAATTATGAGACCAAGTGCAACAAATTTCACTCTCACAAAAAGTAACAGAAGCTAAGATGGATGGTTTAAAGAAAGGCGTGGAAGATGTTATGCTCCTATACCAATAGGTGTCATATTTCATGATTGACTTGGTTAGCTCTGTAATATTTTCATACCTTTTTTTGTTGCAAAGGTTTTCCATATTTTGCAAAAAAATCAAAAAAATTTAAAAATGTAAAGAGGGTATACCCTAAAAGAAAAATCAAAGGGTGAAAAGAATAAGATGGTCAAAAAATGAAAGAAATGAACCCCAAACAAAATAGACCTAGAAAGTGTGCAAGTCCAAATGCTACTACTATTTCATTTTCTATAAATAAAGCATCATGTACAGCTTGTTGAACTTTATGCCACAATTGATGAATGGCCAAATAGCTTAATCTTGTCCAGTTCATGTTTGAATTTCTTGTTTTAGAGATAGAGAATAAAAATATGTCCAAACTGTTTAATTTTCGCAGATAAGTAGATAGGTAGAGAAGCAAAGGAGCTCAACTGTTTAATCTGAGCCCTTGGATGTAATAGGTGCAGACTTAGATAGGCTTATCATGTAAAGAAAAAAATTGATGAGGGTTTGTTAGTCCAAGTGCACCCAAAGAAAAAGAAGAAAAAATGTTAGGTACAGTAGGCTGGGTAGATAGACTGGTGTTGCAGAAGCATACTTGTGGTTGATTTTGTCTCTCAAGATGTTCATCTTACTGTTATCACAAGTACCATGGCAGATGTTTGGATGCAGATCAAGCGAAGCATGACTAACTCCCCTTCTTACTTTCCCTAATCATTTACTAAATTCCCCCAGAGATATTAGGATCTGTTTGATATCCTTTAAACCACTTATCTCATTTCATAAGCATTTCCTCAAGTAAAACCCTGTTTTTACTTAGGATAATTCGCCACATTTCTTGTATAAATCCCTGTTTTTCCCCTTTTGCCTAAGTTTTGTAACATTATACTTAGCGCGCATTCATTTTCAAAAGTTTCATATTAACAAATTAACATTTATTATATTAAATCCCTTGTAAATAAACCCCTTCCCGTATTATGTATATATATATAAAATTCCCAAATGTTAAATATCCCGCCCCAGTTTTATTATAAACCATATGTTACTGTACAAATGGGAATTATTGGTTTATTTGAAACCTTTAATAGCCTTACCGTGCAAATAAAGGAATAATTAACCTTCCAGGTTAATTATAGCCAAAACCCGACAACCAATACAATCGCTCCCGAAACCATTAAAACCGTGGTTAATTACATCGGTCCCACCGCTTAAAGTACACGCCATCTTAGGAGAGCGCCCATCGTCCGATCTCGGCCCTCGCATCTGACGGCTGTGGATCATTTTGCAACCCGCCTATCCGCTACGCGTTAAGTCCTGGGAAACTGGTGGTTTCGTGCCCGTACCTGGGACACGTGTCACTCTGTCGCCGTGTTCACTACCCCTCTGCCCAAAACCGCCCTAGCCCAAAAACGGTGCGGGAAAAACAGCTTACCACCCTCCCGCTGATCCTCCGCTGACATCACCACCATGTCACCGTCTCGTACCCTCCACTAAACGACAAAATGTCCCATCGCTCAGACGTCATCTGCCCAATAAATGCCAAAAAATCCCAGCCAACCCGAAGTTCATTAAAAAACGACGAAATTTCATTTTCGTTGTAGTTCTCTTTGTTTAAACTCCCATGCAAAATAACGACTGGAGCCACTGTACCAGCTTTTCAACCACCACCCGGCCGAAGAGACCACGGCAACGCGCTCTGCAATCCGTCATTCAACCTGCAGTTACTCAGTTTACCTCCGTAATCCAGGTATTTATCCGTTTTGCCCTGCAAACCTGCAATTTCGCTTTTCCACTGAAAATTCTGCCTGAGAAAGCCAAATTCGAGTTGAATGCAGTCTGTTTAGTCCATAAAAAGACTCATAAACCTGCTGTTTAGTCCAATTTTCCACAGAAGCTCGAATTCCAGTTTGAATACACAAGAACCAAACATGGAAGTCCCTGCAACCCTGAATGTCGCGCCCATGAATACACCCCACAAAGACTTAAATTATCTGCCTTTTGCAGATAAAGATTTCCAAATAAAGGACTTAACCATTTATTATAATCATCTTCAGACCTTTTGCCAAATTAGGGATAGTTATCTAAGCAACTCTGATATTTTTGGACTGTGGGAATCAAACCTTCCCATGTACTTCCTTCCCTCAGTCCATGTTTTCCCAAACATCATTCACCAATGTTGTGCCAACTATGACCCTGTCCATAGAGCAGTTATGTCTCCTTCCCAAACTGTCATTTTTTCCATAACTGCTGAATCCATCAATGAGATGATACATTTCCATTCCACTGAGCCCCTTGCTCGTCTTTCCATAGGATTTTTACTTGAACAAGCATCTCAATTACCCAAGTCAGAGATAACCCGCATTGCTCCGATGTTCATGTTACCAACGCACCAACCTAAAGGTCCTCATCCTTATCTGCACGTTTTTTCACTGAAACTGGTAGACTTATTGTTGACATGATATCCTTGGTCTTGGGATTTAGGTCCAGTGAATATGTGGATGATATCACCATGGCTCTATTATCAATCTTTACTCCAAGACAGCCCCCTGTTGTCAAGTATGAATATGCCACTTTTATTGCCAACAAAATCCATGATCAATTTATAAATTTGGATAGAGAATGAGTCTTCAAATACACATCTTTTATATACCATCTGTCGTTATATTATCAGCCAGACAGCTTTCCATTTCCCATCAGGAAATTAGACTCAAAGGGAAATCGGAGGTCTGTGATATTTTGGAGCTCAGTCTTCTACAATACCTATGAGTGCCCTTATACTTATAACGAATTCATTGACTGGTTTGTATATCCAGCATCCACTCAGGTGATAGGAGCTACCCCTCCTAGGATCACTGGTGATATGAAGAGGATTCTGCAACTTTCTAAACAGGGCAGGATAGGTGACTGGTACCTATACCAAAATTACACAGAGATCAGAATGTATGGGTGTGAACTTTGCCCTTTCAAGTTGCCTAAATATGTGCCCATGATATTATTTGCACTAGAGTATTTCAGACAGATCATCAATGCATACTTGACCCATTTTTGTAATGCAAAGAAAAATGCCCAGCTAAAAATCAAAAACCAATTAGGCCCTTATGTTATCCATTCTAGGGATGCGTGGAAAGATGCTAAAAAAATCTTAGATGACCACCTTAGATTGAAGAAGAGTTTTCGGTGGGTGCCATATGATCCAAATAGTTTCATAAGTAACAGAAGGGTAAGAAACAAGCTGTCAGTTCATATACATCATAATATCCCAGAAATTGAACAGTTTTCAAATCAGGATGAATGGGTAGAAGCGACATTAATAGAAGAAATTAGTGAGCAAAAAAAGATGGAAAACCCTATGAAGAATCTTGAAAAAACCCTTGACCTGGACTCTTTTGGACAGGTATCATTCAAGCTGCCTCAACAATCAGGAATTGGAACATCCTCTGTTGGAACTTCTCAGCAACCTGCACAGGAAACCAACATATCAGTTACAAGGATTTCCAAGGGCAAAGAAGTGGAAACTACAGAGCTGCCAATAATGACTGATCAGCCAAGGATGTCCAAAGAACAAGGTCAAGTACAAATTCCTCTAGCCCAAACTAAAGCAGCAGAAATTCCAGCATTGCAGACTCCTCTAAATGAGGAAAGAAACAGGAAGAGAGACATAGAAACCACCACACTTATCAGTGGAACTGCGGAACAACGAAGAGCAAAAAGACAAAGACTAAATCCTCTTTCAAAAGAGGAAATCATTGAAAAAACTACTGATAGTTTAGGACAGAAAGGGTAGTCAGCCAGCAGACTTCCCCAGTGGTAGAGACATCAACTCACTCACATAAGCAAGAGCTAGAAAGATAGCACAGTGTTGAAGTATCATCTACCAGACCACAAAGCAAACAGGCCTTAGACATTAAGAAACCTTTCAAAGAGATAAAGGCTAGGAATGATCCCATGAGAATTGAAATCTATAATTAATACTTGAAAATGGCCCCTTCAAACCAGCAAACATTAATGTCTGCATATGACATCAAAAAGGGTAAAATGATAATGAGTTATTTTAAGCCAAAAGTGCAGCAACCCCAGTCAGCAGCAGATTATATCAGGACAAACTTGGAGATCCTGGCCAAAGATATTCACCCTATGGACCAGATTGAGCTTCACAAACAAACTGGGGAAATGGTTTATTCCACACTAACTGACAAAGCAATGTTGGCCCACCAGTTACAAAGTTCCTTAGACAACACAACAGCTCAGTTACAGTGGGAAAAAGCTTCTTCTCTGGCCAATGATAATAGAATCAAATCCTTAGAAGAGATCGTCATGGAACTGGGACATGACCCCAAAGATGCTAAAGGCATAAAGGCACTAATCAAGAAGAAGGAAGAGGACATTGCTGCCCTGAGGAAACAGCTGAAGCTACCTCCTTCAAGGCACCCTCAGACTACAGAAATTATAGAGCAGAAATCAGAGGAAGACATGATGGACCTGCTCATGAAACTCAATGAAAGATTAACTGATACAGATCAGGCACTGGAAAAATCATTAAAAGAGAAGCAGGGAGAGTCAACCTCCTAGCCACCTGAGGTAATCCCCATAGTCTCAACTGCAGTCCCCTCCACACTAGGAACAACATCAGCTCCAAATGTCCCAGCAGCCACAGCAGAAGTAATTACAGGTACAGAAACAACAGCAACAGCACCAGGCAGCAGTACTAATATGAGCACAGAAGAATTGATAAAAGCCATGGAAGAATTGAGACTCCAAGTGTCAGAGCTGAAACAAGTAAAGGAAAAATTGGCAAAAGTAGAAAAGAATTATGACAAATCCAAGATAAATGTTGCAGAGAAAATAAGAGAGGTTAAAGCATTAGAGAATAAAGTGAGAACATTAGAGAAGGATCTCACTCTGGATAAGCCTCTGGCAGAAATCAAAGGAATTCTTTGGACCAACATCAATCAATCCCTAAATAATCTTTGGCCATCCATCCAAGTTATCTCTGAGCAAATTGACTTAGTGAATGCAGCACATGGAGAAATTCAAAAATCAAGAGCTTTATTAGGACAAATGCCTGATCAAGCCAACCGGCTCATACATTTTTTGAATAACAGAAATAGGGAACAACTCGGCATCCTAGACAGGACAGGCACCATTTTTGAAATCAAAAGAGTTCTAACTAAAAGAACTTTAATGCAAAATTTGGAAAGAAGATGCCAGGATATGCAAGTAGAAATTAATTCTTTCATGGAAAGGTTTACAGTTTTGCAGGATAAAGGGCTACCAAGTCTTTTAGGAAATAATGACCGGCTTATGACACACATAGATTATGTACATAAGTTTAACAAATATGCTGTTGATCAAGTTAGTTCATCAACAAGTGCTTCAGGAGTAAAAGCACTCCCCACAGGCCAAGTACTCTATGATAATTTAGAGAACTTATTTTATATTGAACATGAGTAAAACATCTGTTCCAGCTCCAGCCTAATCTTTTCAGATATATAGAGACTGATGAAATCCTGAGGAAACTTCAGAAGCATAAATTGCCAGAGAAAAAATGGTGGGAAGACATGTTGGGGATTTTGTAAATTTCTCTTAGGTAAAACGTAGATTTCGGGTTATTTTTCCATGATAAGATAAACAGAGATAAATGAGGCTCAAGCGGGTCAAAGAATGTCCGGCAAAAACGGAGTAGCCAGCACAGAGTATCAGTGGAAGACAGCTGCAAACCGACTCACAGAACCTACCTCCGGTACATCCAATAAAGATGGAACAACCAACACAGCATCAGTTTATCATTTCCCTGCTTTCGAGACTATTTGTTTCTATGTTTTGTAAAAAAGGGATTAGTCATCACTAGATATTATCTCCATCAGATATTTTGTATAAATACCCCCCCAAACGAAGTATTTGGGGTTGGTGGGCATTCCTAGATTTTGCTGTAATACTGAAATTTTGGAATAAAAGTTGTTGGAACCATCTGTTGTCTGGCCTACTGGATGAGGAATTAATGCGGAAGACTTGTCACAGAATTCTTGAATCAAACTTTGGATCAATAAGTCCCCTATATCTCATGTTTTACAGTTTTCTCATTTGCTATATCATTTGTGTTTCATAATCTGAATGGTAAAGAAAAGGATTATTTCAGAATTTGCTTAAACTGCACTCTGTTTTCAATCTTTATTATTCTCTGTGTTTTCTTCAGAATTAGTATAAGCAGTGAATTCTTAATTGCTCCTGCTTCCTGGTTCTTTCATGTTGTCTATTTGCTAAGGAATTCTTAATTGCTCCTTACCAGTAATCATCCATTTTCTCTCTTTCAATATGTTGAAGGATTCTTAACTGCCCTTCATCCATTTGATTCCATTCCATCTTATTCCAACCTATATTTGTTCCATGTTTGACTACCTTGCTCTGTGATACCATCTTCTGTTAAGAAACCTAATCCAGAAAGCTACCTTCTTCGACTCCATCATGCCCAATGGACTGAACTATTCAGCTTGCCTCACTGTTCTATTGAATCTCACCATCCAAACCCAAAACAAAACCCTTGAACTTCATAACTAGCCTAACACATTTCAAAACAAAGATAAATCATAAAGAGAGAGCCCTCTCTGGATGTAGTTTGGCTAGAATCTGTATCTAACAGATTGGTCTGTGGTTACCTCAGTCGTATTCCCTTTCTTACAACTTTTGGGAACAACCTGAGTGATAACAGAAGATAAGATGGATGGTATGAAAGAAAACACTGAAGATTGGAAGAAATACATGGAAGGTTGGAAGGAAGTTTTGACAAAGTTACTACAAGAAAGGCTTCCGAAGACCGAAAAGGTAGTAGAGGAAACGCATAATAGAGAACAAAAGAAATTTTAATCATGATTCAAAAAATGACAACATTGAAGATTTGAAGAAAGACGTGGAAGGTTTGACAAATTTTCTACAAAAAAGGCTTCCTAATGGCGAAAAGGTAGTAGATTAAATTCATGATGAGAAAAAAAGAAATGTCAATCATGATTTCATAGACTCTAATGTTGGAATAAAGACCCACCACGTTCCAAAGATCGATATGGGGAAGTTTGATTGCAAGGATCCTATAACATGGATACTATAGATGGAGCAATATTTCAATCTCCATAATGTGAAAAACACACAAAAGGTACACATTACAACTTTATATTTGGAACACAATCAGTTTGTATGGTATTGATGGCTTTGCTCTCGTAAACAAAGTCTCACTTGGGCAATTTTTACGGAAGAAATGATAGCACATTATGCGGATACAAAAAGCAACACTTTGTTTAGCAATTGGTAAATCTCAAATAAAAAGGTTCAATGGTGGAGCACATTGAGGACTTCCAAAAATTGAATATAAGGGTAAAAGATATTACAGAGGAGCATAAGATTGATGTGCTCATAGGGACATTAAATGATAACATCCAACATGAGGTTCGCATTTGGGACCCTGATTCATTGGAGAAGGCATTCAGGTTGGCAAGAAAAACTGAAAGCAAAATTATGGCAACAAGGAAGCCTACCAATCACAACTATAAATATGGAAGTGTTGTTTCCCCTAGCCTTCCACAACCTACAAGGTTGACACCACAACAATTGGAAGAAAAAATAGCAAAAGGGCTTTGTTACAGTTGTGATAGAAAATACACTAAAGTTCATAAGTGCGCTGAGAAGAAATTATTTTACATAGATTGTGAAGACGAAGAATAAAAGGAACAAGAAACATCAAAAGAAGAGCATACACACCAAGAACAAAGCCTAGAGAAAGAATAAATGAATCCGACCATATCTTGTAATGCATTGGCAAGAATAACCACTCCTCAAAATATCAAGATAGAAGGACATATCAAGAAGAAAAAGGTAATAGTGTCAAGTGATTCAGGAAGTACCCATAATTTTATTCATTGTAAGATAGCGAAGGAAATGAATTTCTTCCTATATCTAGCACCGGAGTGTCAAGTGATGGTTGCAAATGGAATAACCATAAATTACTCTGGAAAGTGTCATAATATCAAGCTATCCATGGGAGAATATGTGTTGAATAGTCCAAAGTTTTCCATTCCAATGGGTGGTGCTTATTTTGTACTAGGAGTCCAATGGCTACAGTCTTTGGGTACGATAACTTTTAATTTTCAAGAACTTTTCTTGAAATTTTTTTTAGAAGGAAAGGAAGTTGAATTAAAGGATATCGTATGGAAACCAGGAAAGATAATCAGCTCTAACGGCATGAAAAAGCTTCTAAATAAGGAACAATGTGGAATAATTGCACAATTATGTTCGCTAGAGGTTCCCACGTCGAAATCATCTATTTCTCCAGATCTCCAAAAAGTCTTGGACAATCATTCCAAGGTATTTGAGACTCCCAAAGGCCTCCCACCTATTCGTGATCATGATCATGCTATTTATTTGATTCCAGGAAGTGTTCCTCCAAACATCAGGCCTTATAGATATCCCTATGCACAAAAGAGTGAAATTGAACGTATGGTTGCAGAAATGCTAGAGGCTGGTATAATTCAACCTAGTCAAAGTTCTTTCTTTGCTCCAGTAGTATTGGTGCACAAGAAGGATGGATCATGGCGCATGTGTCTAGATTATAGGGAGCTTAACAAGCTCACTATTAAAGATAAATTTCCCATTCCTCTCATTGATGAATTATTGGATGAACTTCATGGAGCAATTTACTTCAGCAAGTTGGACCTTCATGCAGGATATCATCAAATCAGAATGAAGACTAAAGGCATTCTGAAAACAACATTTAGAACTCATGAGGGTCATTATGAATTTTTGCTCATGCCTTTTGGCCTTACCAATGCACCTTCTACATTTGAAGGTTTGATGAATTCCATTTTCAAACCCTTCCTTAGAAAATTTTTGTTAGTATTTTTTAATGATATACTAATCTACAACAAGTCTTGGAAGGATCATGTTCAACATGTTGATAGAGTGCTCAAACTATTGGAGGAGAAACAATTATATGCAAAACCTCCAAAACTTTCTTTGCAGTACAAGAGGTGGAATTGCGCAATTTGTTCTGACAGCCTGCTGGGCTCCAGGATTGCGCAATCATGCTAGCCAACCCTCCCAGCAGGATTTGCTCAATTTTTTCCATCAACAAGTTGTTCAACCCAGGATTTGCACAAATCTGGGCAGCAGTCAGCTACTCTTCCTAGAAATTGTGCAATCCCCTTGGGCATTCAGCCCAACTGACAATAAAAAAATGCGCATTTCTTTCCAACAATCGAGCTGTCACTTGCATGTGCAGCTGAGTTGATTGATTCCCTCCGGGACCGAGCAGAATAGACTTGCATGCATAGGCTACTTTTCCCAAGGCAACATGCAAAGGCATCCCTTGTTTCAGGGATCAATGTTAAGCAGTTGGAGGTTACATGCAAGGAGTAATTCAGAAACCTCCCTCCAAGTGTCGCTTCCCCTAAATTTGTGGCATGCGCATCACAACCTCGATGTTATCAAAACTCATCAACCAAACACTACAAATCTCATTCCTCACATAAACCTTGCAAATCTGGCATCCCACATCACATCTAGGAGCATTCAGCACATTCAACTCGGTTGTTTTGGGGTAATCTCGCTTCCCATGCCTTGTGCTGCATTTTTTTCGCCTTTTTGTGTTTTCGCTTGTGGGAATATTGTTTTCTTGATTTCTTTGAATGCTTGCTATCGTTTACATGTATACTAGCTTGTTCTAGCTCTGTTTCAGTTTTTGTTTCTATCTAACTGTTGTCGCATGCACGAAACTATTTTGCACGAACGTTCGCCCAACCGGCGAACTGCCTCACCCACATGCATGTTGATCTGTTTGTCGAATCTTTCATTCATTTTTTGCATGCATTTTTAATCACTTATGCTATCACTTAGTGTCGCCATGCATTCATTGACTTGCTTTCAGTTGCCCATCGGTGAGTCTGGCCAACCTTGGCCCGGGCTCTGCCTTCACCAAGACTGCATTGCGCAATCTGGGAAAGGAAGGCTCACCTTCCTCTCCGTGTTTGCGCATTCCTGCCCATCACTAGACTCCAGAACTGAATTACGCATTTTTGGAGGTCAGTGGCTACTTGGCCCAAAAATTTGTGCAAATTTGTCCCTGGGCCAACAGTCTTTCCTAGCTATAATCACGCATTGCGCAATCCCAATAGCCAACTGCCCAACTAGATTGCGCATTTTGTAGTTCCAGCATGCAATCAGAATCCCAGCAGCCCGAAATGTGCCTTGTGCAGTCTTGGCAGTTGGTCTCTCGACCTCCCGGCTGAAATTGCGCAACCTTCATGATCATTCACCCAAGTATGTTGCAAGTCAGTTCTCATGTTCATTTTGGTTTTCAACTGACAGATTGCTTGCTATGAGTGTTTCCATGTCTCCAGGTATCATAGGTGTTCATCTACCTCTCAGTAGTACAGGTACAATGGTTTCCAAGAGAGCAGAGACGAAGACACCGTTCAGAGCACGCTTGGGGATGCAATCGATCAAGTGTCCATGGGCTTACCTACTCACGAAGACATCAAGTTGTTCATGGACAAGGACATCAAGCAGTAGCATCATAGCGAGTAACATCATGAACAACAGCTGAAGGCAGCATACCGAATGCAACGAATGCAACAAATGAAGCGAACGCAGCAAATTCAAGAGGAATGTTGTTGACAACATAGGGTCGGAGAAAAGTGCAAGATCAAGCAGATCCACTGATAATGAAAGCAAATTTGGAGACTCAAGCTATGAAGTGACGGCGCGACATGAAGATCGTGCAAAGGCAGAAGATGGAACAAAGAAGAAGTTGCATGTGTTGAAGCAACAACTCAAGGAGAACATGAAGCTGCACAGATAGTTCAATGAGTTGCAACGGGAACAGGGACAGCAGTGGGCGCTGTTATCACTCAGGTTGTTCCCCAAAGCTGTAAGAAAGGGAATACGGCCAAGGTAACCATAAACCAATCTTTTAGATACAGATCCTAGCCAATCTGCATCTAGAGAGGGCTCTCTCTTTATGATTTAGCTTTGTTTAGAATATGTTAGGCTAGTTATGAAGTTCAAGGGTTTTGCTTTGAGTTTGGGTGGTGAGATTCAATAGAACAGTGAAGCAAAATTGAAGAGTTCAGTCCATTGGGCAATGATGGAGTCAAAGAAAGATGGCTTACTGGATTAGTTTCCTTAACAGAGGATCGCATCACAAAGCAAGGTACTCAAACATGGAACAATTTACAAGTTGGAATCAGATGGAATGGAGTCAAATGGGTGAAGGGCAGTTAAGAATCCTTCATCATATTGAAAGAGGGAAAGTGGATGCTTACTGTTAAGGAGCAGTTAAGAATTCCTTAGCAAATAAACAGCATGCAAGAATCAGGAAGCGGTAGCAATTAAGAATTCATTGCTTACATTAATTCTGAAGAAAACACAGAGAATAATAAAGATTGAATACAGAGTGCAGTTTAAGCAAATTCTGAATTAATCATTTTCTTTTCTATTCAGATTATGTAACACAGATGATATAGCAAACAAGAAAACTGTAAAACATGAGATATAGGGGACTTATTGATCCAAAGGTTGATTCAGGAATTCTGTAACAAGTCCTCAGCTTCTGTTCCTCATCTAGTAAGCCAGACAACAAAATGATTCCAACAGCTTTTTCTTTTTCCAAAGTTCAATATGGCAGCAAAGTCTAGCAAATCTACACAAACCCAACCTCCCTAAAACTCTGATGAGGAGGGTATTTATACAACAAAAATATGTACAACCGGATGTCTCATCAAAAGCTATGAGATAATTTCTGGATTTTAACCTAACGTATTTTACAAGCAAAGTAGATACGGCTCAAAAAAATATCTGATGTTGCGTTGGATACTGGCTCTTTTAGGGTTTGGCTTGCAGGTGTCCTTTACAATGACTGTGTGCATCTGGTTGTTTTTAACTGTTCTTTAATCTTTGACTTGCTTTTCTTCGTCGACTCTAATACTCTTTATCGTTGATCTGACCCCTGCTCACCGTTTTTATGGCAAAATTGAGACTGCAACATGTCTTTATACCACCTTACCTCTACAATTTATGTTTCGAAAGGTTTACACTAGGTGGGGCAGCGAGTATCCCTGTTTATCTCTATTTCTTTCTTTGGCAAACTAGGAAGTCCTTCTGCTTGCTTTATACTGTAATGAAGGGTAAGACTACAATTATGTTGTTCGAGTAGCTAGTCGCGGAGCTTGCTGTAAACTTTCTGGTAGATCGGCGGTAGAAAAAAAACGGTGAACTCAGTTGATTTTAGTGCCTGGAGAGCGTGTGGCGCTGTGTGCAAAAACATAACAAAATGACCTTTCACCCCTTTATTGAACAACATGATTTTTGGTGGGAAATTTGATTTTTTTTTGGACGGGTGATGTAAGCATGATGTCAGCGGGAGTACGGTATGGATGACGTGGAGGTTACGTCAGCAGGGGGAGGGCGGTAAGTGGTTTTGCCCGCACCGCTTATGGGCTAGGGCGGTTTCGGGCAGAGGGGCAACGAGCAACGCGGGTGCACGACACATGGATCTGGTACAGTGGCGAAACCACCATTTCTCGCGGCTTAATGTTCGGCAGATGGAGGGCTAGCAAAATGCATATGGACCGTTGGATATGGAGGTCCAGATCAGACAATTGGCGTCAAATGGAGATGGCGGAGTTTTAACACTGTGGGCCCGCTTAATTAAATCAAGGTTTATAATATCCCAAGACTGTTTTGATTGGGTTTTCGGGGTGAATGGTTAGGTTATTAATCAACCCTGATGGTGATTAATTCCATTATTTACATGCAGAGGTTTATTAATTAATTCCAGATGAACTATTAATTCCCATTTGAAACAGTGACATACAGTTATAGTTTAACCGAGGCGGGGAAGTTTAAAACATTGGGGTTTTTGTTATATATACGTGATATGGGAGGGGTATATTTGCATGGGATTTTTTAAATAATAAAGTCAACTGTTAATATGAGATTTTGAAAGGAAAGCGTTGAGTTAACATGCTTTTTGGGCATTTCAACCTTAGGCTAGAAGGGAGAAAAAGGGGGTTTTACAAGGAATATGGTTAATTTCCTAAGTAAAGTAGGGTTTTACTCAGGCCATTTATGAAATGAGATGGAGTGACTTTAAGGATATTTAAGCAGATCTTAATACCTTTGGGGGAAATTAGTAAGTGATTTGGGGAAACATTATGAAGGGGAGATTAGTCATGCCTCGCTTGAGCTGCTCCAAAATATTTGTCTTGTACTTGTGATAGAGATAAGATTAACATACATTTCGAGAAACAAAATTTATCACAAGTCTCATTCTGCAACAGCAATTTACCTACCCAGCCTACTTTGCCTAACATTTTTTCTTCTTTCTTTGGGGCACTTAGACTACCAAACCCTTATCAATTTTCCTTTCTTTTCATTGCAAGCCTACCTAAGTCTGCACTTATTTCTTCCGAGGGCTCAAATTAAACAGTTGAGCTCCTTTGCTTATCTACCTATCTACTTATCTGCCAAGTTTAAACAGTTTGGATAGATTTTTATTCTCTATCTCTAAAACAGGAAATTCAAACATGAACTAACCAAAATTAAGTTGTTTGGCAATTCATCGATTGTGGCAAAGGTTGAACAAGCTGTACATGATGCTTTATTTACAGAAAATGAAATAGTAGTGGCATTTGGGCTTGCACACTTCCCTGGTCTTTTTTATTTGGGGTTCATTTCTTTTCATTTTTTCTTTTGACCATTTATTTTTTCACCCTTTGATTTTTCTTTTTCAGGGTATACCCTTTTTACATTTTTTAACTTTTTTTATTTTTTCATAATATGAAAACCTTTACAGCAAGGAAAGGTATGAACATATTACAGAGCCCAACCAGTCAATCATGAAATATGACACCTATTACTATAGGAGTATAACACTGGCTCCATATGGGGATGGCTGTCCCTTGTGGAAAGTCAAGAACAGCAGGTCAGATGGCCTTCTGCATGAATTTTGCTCTGCTCTGAAATTTTCTTTTGCAGGTTTCTTTATTGTATATATGATAGCACACTTTCTGAAGCTTTAGGGCCTTCTCTTCGCGCTTCAACTGCAGGAAGTTACTATGCAATCCAAATTTTAAACAAATTTTTTTCTTTTTTTTCTTTTTTCTTTTTTTTTTATTTTTTTTCATTCCAACATGAATCCTTCTTGAGCACCTTGTAGCTTGGGTAGGAATTTTGTAGCCTTGGTCTTTTTATCAAAATCTTTTCAACTTTTCCCTGCACAGTTTGAGATCTGACCTGAAAACAAAAAAGGTACTGCAACTTTTCAAACCAAATTAGTAAATCATCAAGATCTTGGATTCAAATTTTTAAGGATTTATTTTGTAATCTACAAACAACTGAATTAAAACAAACTGGAATCCTACCTACTTTACTTTAATTAGCCTTCTAGCTGCTGGTTAGGTAAAATGAAACAACCAATGCAACCACTTAAGCATTATATACATCAGTGACCTGTGTTTCTTGTGTTTGATGGTGCTTAAAATTGAGATCTTGCAATCAAATTTGGCTTCGTTAATCTTTGAGAAGACGAGGAAATTCCTGATCTCCTTTGTTGAATCTAGAAACTGTACAAAAGGATCTTGAAAAATATATACACCATTCTTGCACTGATTCAAACAACAACTATACAAATGTCCTGGATAGCTTTTATGTTTTGGAATTGAGAAATCACTTTTGTCTTTATCACCATGTATGTTTTCAATTATTCTTTGTGGTGATATTTTTACTGTCTATCTTGTACCACCATTATCATCTTGATTTTGGCTCTCATAGTCTGTCAATGGAGAAAAATTATGACTGCTTTCATCATTCAACTTGTCAGCTGATGGATCATAGAGAATTTGGAAAGATTGTTGCAACTTATTATATACAGGTTCAAATGGAACTTGACAGATTTCTACAAGCTGCTCTTCTTTTTCTTTAAACAATTCAGATGATTCAAAACAAAGAGGCAAGGAATCACTTTGGATTTTTTGATCATATGATTCTAGTTCCAGGGTTTCTTCTGCAACCTGACATTCAGTGGCATTTGGGGCTGCAAATCTAGATATGATAAGTTTTGAACAAAGACTTGATTGCCCTCTAGATGGTTAATATCAAGACTTGTTGACATTTTATTTCCTATTACGTGATAGTTATCTTTGATAAGCTGAAATGAATTAAAACAAAATGGTAAAGTTCCTTCACTGATTTCAAAATTTTCTGTACTTTCCTCCTCATCTTTATCGCTGAAATGAACAAGCTAATCACTAATTTTAATCTGTTGAAATTGAATTTCCTTATTCCCCAACTTAACTTCTGATTCCTCTGCAAGGTTAAATTGGTTTTGAGGAACATAATCATCATCATTTTGATCATACTTGGGTGAATCATTGAAAGAAGAAATGTTATCAAATGCACACATTAGGTCAGGATATTGCTCCTCCACATATTGCTCTATGAATCTGACTTCTGATCTATGGTAGCTTGAATTAGTAGGAATTTTTCCATGAATACCAACCTTTTCCTCTTGTGAAACAAATGTGTCAAGATGATTTTGAACAAAACATTCAACTTTTATTGTGATCTTCTGCATTATTTCCTTTGCCTTCTTTATCAAAATACCAAGTTTTTCCTCTTTTTTTGTTTTCAATTTTTCTTTTCTAATTTTCAGATTAACCTCTACATCCACTGCCATGTTCTGCATCTACTCCATAGTGGAGGGGTTTCTTTCTCTCAGATGAAATTCTATCTCTGAATCAAATGCTCTTGGGTAATGCAGTAGAGCTGAATCAGGGGGAGGTTTTACATTTAATGGTATCGAATGATAGATTTGATTGAATCTGTCTGAAAATTTTTGTATTGTTTCACCTGGATGTCTTTCTAACTGATTATATTCTTCTATGATCATGAGGAGATTGACTTTGATTATCCATCTATCAAGGAAGAGTTTGAGAAACTGCTCAAGATCTGAGATGCTTGCCTCAGGCGGGGTTTTGAACCAACTCCTGACTTTGCCTTTCAAAGAAAGAGCAAAAAGCCTAATATTAAGATCCTCTTCATCCACTTCAAATAAGTTAAGATAATCTTCAAAAACTTGGATATGTTTTTGGGCAGTGACACCATTCTCTCCATCAAATCTAGGGAGATACTTGGGATAATCGTTAGGGAAAGCATGGAGTGTAGGAGGCAGAATGAGTGGTTTATACCTATCAGGAACTTTATGAGGTGCCGGAATATGTTTAGGGATTGGCTGATTGGTCTTGATTTTTGGATTCTCCTTAACTAAAAAATGATCTTCATAAGAATCAGAAGACTGTTGTTCAAATGTGTAAGGAGAATTTTCATCTACATTTTTGGAAGGAAAATAATAAAAACTTAATCTAAAATCATCTCTAAAGTACAATATACATTGAAAAATCTTATCAATGAGAAAGAAAGAACATAATGTCTTGGATAACAATCCAAGTCAAAAGCCTGATCTTTTCATACAGTTCTTTCAGGTTCATTTCTCTAGTGGAGTCTTGATTGTGAAATTGATGTGGAGTCGCCAGGTGAATCATTTTAACCTGTTCATGTTTGATCCTTGTCCACCATCACAGATCAGATCTAAACACGTAAAACAGTTGCTGAAGAGAAGGTTTAGTTTCTCCACGAAACAAAAAAAAAAAATTGAGCTTTTATGATTATTTTGATGATTTTTTTTTTAAACAACTTTTATGATTCCTTTAAGAGGCTTTGGATATGAGATTTAAACTTTGTTAAAGATTTCATTTGATAAGGGGAACTGATCAGGTATTTGGAACCAATTGTTCAATACACAAGCTAGACCGGAGATAGACTGAAGCAACATTTATTTACTTCTGCAATTGCTAAGCAAAAGTAGTTTCAAAGGCTACCTGGCTAACTTCAGGCTCCATCTGTAGTTTATACAGAACACAGTAGAAACAAACAATTTATTCAGATCCCCAGTGGAGTCGCCAATGATGTTATCACTCAGGTTGTTCCCCAAAGCTGTAAGAAAGGGAATACGGCCGAGGTAACCACAGACCAATATTTTAGATACATATCCTAGCCAATCTACATCTAGAAAGGGCTCTCTCTTTATGATTTAGCTTTGTTTAGAATATGTTAGGCTAGTTATGAAGTTCAAGGGTTTTGCTTTGAGTTTGGATGGTGAGATTCAATAGAACAGTGAAGCAAAATTGAAGAGTTCGGTCCATTGGGCAATGATGGAGTCAAAGAAATATGGCTTACTAGATTAGCTTCATTAATAGAGGATCACATCACAGAGCAAGGTACTCAAACATGGAACAATTTAAAAGCTGGAATCAGAAGGAATGGAGTCAAATGGGTGAAGGGCAGTTAAGAATCCTTCATCATATTGAAAGAGGGAAAGTGGATGCTTACTGTTAAGGAGCAGTTAAGAATTCCTTAGCAAATAAACAACATGCAAGAATCAGGAAGCAAGAGCAATTAAGAATTCACTGCTTATATTAATTTTGAAGAAAACACAGAGAATAAAAAAGATTGAATACAGAGTGCAGTTTAAGCAAATTCTGAATTAATCATTTTCTTTTCTATTTAGATTATGTAAAACAGATGATATAGCAAACAAGAAAACTGTAAAACATGAGATATAGGGGACTTATTGATCCATGGGTTGATTCAAGAATTCTGTAACAAGTCCTCAGTTTCTGTTCCCCATCTAGTAAGCTAGACAACAAAATGATTCCAACAGCTTTTTCTTTTTCCAAAGTTCAATATTGCAACAAAGTCTAGCAAATCTACACAAAGCCAACCTCCCTAAAACTCTGATTAGGAGGGTATTTATACAACAAAAATATGTACAACCGGATGTCTCATCAAAAGCTATGAGATAATATCTAGATTTTAACCTAACGTATTTTACAAGCAAAGTAGATACGTCTCGGAAAAATATCTGATGTTGCGTTGGATACTGGCTCTTTTAGGGTTTGGCTTGCGGGTGTCCTTTACAATGACTGTGCGCATCTGGTTGTTTTTAACTGTTCTTTAATCTTTGACTTGCTTTTCTTTGTCGGCTCTGATACTCTTTATCACTGATTTGACCCCTGCTCACCATTTTTCTAGCAAAATTGAGACTACAATATGTCTTTATACCGCCTTACCTCTGCAATTTATGTTTCGAAAGGTTTACACTAGCTGGGGCAGTGAGTATCCCTGTTTATCTCTGTTTCTTTATTTGGCAAACTCGGAATTCCTTTTGCTTGCTTTAGACTGTAATGAAGGGTAAGACTGCAATTATGTTGTTCGAGTAGTCGGCCGCAGAGCTTGTTGTAAGCTTTCTGGTAGATCGGCAATGGAAACAAAACAGTGAACTTAGTTGATTTTAATGCCTGGAGCGCGTGTGGCTCTGTGCGCAAAAACATAACAAAATGACCTTTCACCTCTTTATTGAACAACATGATTTTTGGCGGGAAAATTTGATTTTTTTGGACGGGTGACATAAGGATGATGTCAGCAGGAGTATAGTATGGATGACGTGGCGGTGAGGTCAGCAGGGGGAGGGCGGTAAGTGGTTTTGCTTGCACCGCTTATGGGCTAGGGCAGTTTCGGGTGGAGGGGCAGCGAGCAACGCAGGTGCGCGACACGTGGATCTGGTACGGTGGCGAAACCACCATTTCCCGCGGCTTAATGTTCGGTAGATGGAGGGCTAGCGAAATGCATATGGATTGTTGGATATGGAGGTCCAGATCAGACGGTTGGCGTCAAATGGAGATGGCGGAGTTTTAACATTGCGGGCCCGCTTAATTAAATCAAGGTTTCTAATATCCCGGGACTGTTTTGATTGGGTTTGCGGGGTGAATGGTTAGGTTATTAATCAACCCTGATGGTGATTAATTCCATTATTTACGCGCAGAGGTTTATTAATTAATTCCAGATTAACTATTAATTCCCATTTGAAACGATGACATACGGTTATAGTTTAACCGGGGCGGGGAAGTTTAAAACATTGGGGTTTTTGTTATATATACGTGATATGGGAGGGGTATATTTGCATGGGATTTTTTAAATAATAAAGTCAACTGTTAATATGAGATTTTGAAAGGAAAGCGCTAAGTTAACGTGCTTTTTGGGCATTTCAACCTTAGGCTAGAAGGGAGAAAAAGCGGTTTTTACAAGGAATATGGATAATTTCCTAAGTAAAGTAGGGTTTTACTCAGGCCATTTATGAAATGAGATGGAGTGACTAAGGATATTTAAGCAGATCGTACCTGTGGGGGAAATTAGTAAGTGATTTGGAGAAACAGTATGAAGGGGAGATTAGTCATGCCTCGCTTGAGTTGCTCCAAAATATTTGCCTTGTACTTGTGATAGAGATAAGATTAACATACATTTCGAGAGACAAAATTTATCACAAGTCTCATTCTGCAACAGCAATTTACCTACCCAGCCTACTTTGCCTAACATTTTTTCTTCTTTCTTTGGGGCACTTACACTGCCAAACCCTTATCAATTTTCCTTTCTTTTCATTGCAAGCCTACCTAATTCTGCACTTATTTCTTTCGAGGGCTCAGATTAAACAGTTGAGCTCCTTTGCTTATCTACCTATCTACTTATCTGCCAAGTTTAAACAGTTTGGACAGATTTTTATTCTCTATCTCTAAAACAGGAAATTCAAACATGAACTAGCCAAGATTAAGTTGTTTGGCCATTCATCGATTGTGGCAAAAGGTTCAACAAGCTGTACATGATGCTTTATTTACAGAAAATGAAATAGTAGTGGCATTTGGGCTTGCACACTTCCCTGGTCTTTTTTATTTGGGGTTCACTTCTTTTCATTTTTTCTTTTGACCATTTATTTTTTCACCCTTTGATTTTTCTTTTTCAGGGTATACCCTTTTTACATTTTTTAACTTTTTTTACTTTTTCATAATATGAAAACCTTTACAGCAAGGAAAGGTATGAACATATTTCAGAGCCCAACCAGTCAATCATGAAATATGACACCTATTACTATAGGAGTATAACAGGCGCAACATGCACTCACGAATGAAACTGTGCCAATACAAGTTAAGGATCTATCCTAGCAGCTGACACAGAGAAAACATTGTGAGCAGTGTTGTTTATCGCATGCAAAGGATCCAGCAGCATGCATGTCATTGAGCGCGCACATGCAATCCAACCCATTTAACACACTCACTAAAGCGAAGACAAAAAGCAAGTCCAATTGGGTTGAACATGCACTTCGGCAAGTTGATGCGCATGACCACCAACACGCACTTGAAGATCAGCACGAACACTATGCATCAGTGTGTTGCCGGTTCAACCATACCCAAGAAGACCATGTGCATGTTAGCAGACGAGTTGGATGAAGGGGTCGAATCAATGCACTGGTTGCAACAGAGGTAAGAATTCGCTTCAGCAAGATGTCACCATGAGGTGCATGCACAGCATCACAGACGACCAAGCTTGACATCAGTTCACCAGCTCCACCATCACAAGCATGTCAAAGAGTTGGTCTCACCACAGCGGATTGAGTGTCAGTGATGTCTTGCAAGGCTTTCTCAAGCCATGTTGTCTCACATGAGTACATGTACATTGTAATGTTGAGTCATGTCAAGTGTAAGTCGAGTGTCAACAATTGGATGTAACAGTCATAGAGTAGGTGAAGAGTCATGAGGGTAGTTGAATTGTCACAAAGGGGAATGTCAAGGGTCGGCCCACCCTTTGCTATAAATAGTCCCTCATAACTCATTTTATAGTCTTTTGGTCAGCCAAGCTTCTACTAAGACTATCTTGAAGAAGGTTTGGACAATATTGTAACGCGCCTTGGCTTCTCCACTGCATGGAGCTAGTACATCTCTTTGGAGGAGCGAGCGGATGTGGCTGTAACATTCCACTGATGGGGCTAGCAGGTTTACATGGTGTATTGTATGATTGCAACTTATACTTCTTTTATAATAAGAGCTAGCACATTTTCATGAATATGTTGTTATTGTAGTTGGACTGTTCCGGTTGCCTTAATGATATATGTTGTTTAACTTATGTACTTGTGCATGAAATAATTTGTATGCAATTATATGAATCTTGTTGTTAATGTGTTGCATATGTTATTAATGTTGTCACTGTCCATGTCGACTGCTCTGCTGGACATCAGACAGACCTTTCTCATGAACCTGGTTATATCAACTGTCACACTCGTTTCGAATTGATCCGTGAGTGTTGTTCGTATTATCTAACCTTGTATGTTGTGACTGCCGCATCTGTGTCGACTACTCTTCCGGAAGTTGTGCATGTCCTTTGTGTTGTGTGTTCCTAGCCGAGTTGGGACTGATCCCTTTCAACCTGGAACTCACCTTCACCTTCCTCTCCCTTTTAAGTGTTGGAACCTCTCATACTCATTCCTTGACTCACTGCATCAGTCACACCCTTGCTACTGACAGAGTTATCTTACTTGCCTTTGTGCGACATCGCGGTCAAGGCATTACCTTCCGACCCACTGTTGGGACTCCTACATCAAACGATCTGAGGTCTAATTGGGACTTCTTACCGAGGAGATCCCCTTGACATGTTGGTGGGTCCAGCACCGTCAACAGAGCCTTTTTTGGACAAGCAAGTGTATCATAGCATCAAGGAGTGTACACTTTGTTTCAAGACCATGCAAATGACATGAAGAAGCCACCACAAATTCTATAACAGAATTCGTGCACACCCAATTGTATGAGAAATGGCCACAATAAATAATCGAATAACTGCAATTAAATTATGTCTCAAAATTATCTAAGGATGTCTGATTCTGAAGTAGCAACTTGACTCCTTAGTGACATTGTTTGGGCATTCTCACAGTAACAGTGATATCGTAGGGCATTGTTATTCTCACAGTGATATCACCTGGTATCTCTAAGGCTTACAGTGACTGACTGTTGTGCATCAAACTTCATGATACAATATGTAACAATGTTTTGTATGAAAGCCATACATTTATTGACATTCTTGGTAGCCTTGATAAAATTGTGACCCTGTAATAGTGATTTGATTCGTTGTAAGGTAGTGGTCTTACTGACAATGAATCAATGATCCATGTGACAATTGTGATAGAACCATTGACTTGGCAGAGACCTATTAACATATTGACTTGGTTATATATGTAACAGTGTGATGTATATGACAGATGAGGCACTGAGATAGAAAAACCAAGTATTGCAGTCCTTGTCTAAGATTAAGTAGATAGACAAATAACTAGTCCAGAACTAAGGACAAATAATTGGATCTTCTGCTTATTGAACAGAACGGTTTGCAAATTGAGTTGATGACATTAATTGTATCATCCTTGTATGCAATAGTAGATGTAGTGTGCTTGCACCTGTATATGTTGTCCTTGAATGCATAGCTGGGTCCTTGAATGTGTGATTGGGTGTGCTGAGACAAAGTATTGAAGGAGTCCTAAATTTTGGCATCACAGTGGTCTTCAGTCAAGAGGATAATATCATCTTCAACAGTATATCATCAAGTCAAGGAGAAGGCATATTGTAAGCAGTTTGTGTATCTCTCAGCAGTTGAATTTGGACATAAGCATTATTGTCCTTAAGGTGGATTGTTTCTTGGATTATCATTGAAATAGAAGCCCAAGCTTGATATTGATCAGTGTTAAGAGGCAAAGTGACTGAGCTAAGGTGCAGCAGTGTGTTGTGAGGTAGAACATCAGCAGTGAGAGCATGCATAGCAGAAGCACAGGCAATTGAAGGGGCAATGCACAGTAGCAACAGTAGTAGTAGTTGGAGCAGGAGTGACAAGGAATTGTAGTACAACAGTGAGTGACAACATTGGCAGCAATGGCAGAGGATAGCAGTGACAAACGACAGCATGGACAGTGATAGCAGTAGTAGTGGCAGCTGGTAGTTGTGAAACAGTGAAGTGCAAAGGTGCATTGAGTGACATAAGCAGAGCAGTAGCAGCAGTGTGGACAGTGGTAGCAAGTGGCAGTTGCAGAAGGTAGTGCAACAGTGAGAGCAAAGGCAGCTAGTGATACTGGTGCAACAGTGACAGTGGACGATGGCAATAGTGATGGTAGCAGAAGCAAGGGTGAATGATAGTACCAGCAGCAATAGTGGTGTATAGAAGTAGTTGCAAAAGACAGCAGCAAAGAGTGATTGTACTTGGGCCATTATCCCTGGTACGGGAGCCCAACCTTCAAGGAGCATTCTGCTTCTGGAAACTCTTGGAAGTCTCACACTTCCTTCCAGGTCTTCTTGGTAAAGTATTGTATGTACATTGTACACTACATAATACAACGCTTGTTAGAGCTAAATACCTTGTGTACTGCTCTTCATGTCATATATTTTATGGTCTTGTAATAATGTTCTGAATTGTCCTTAAGAATTAAGAATTTGTGAAAAATAATAAGAAATATTGATTCACCCCCCTCTCAGTATTTCCAACAGATAGATTTTGAAATGTAGTTGACTTCTTTTCTCCTTGAAGTCTTGATGGCTTGCTTTCCTTGAATCTTGATGTTCCTCAAGATGTTTTCTCCAAGTGGGCTTGCTTGATGCTTTGTGGCTTGATGTAGGTTCCCTCTTTGATCTGCTCTTCTTTGTAGGTGCCTTTGTAATAGGCTCTTCTTCTAGCTTTGTAGTCTCCCCTGATGAATGATAGATGATATACCTTCTTGTCCTTGATGTGATAGAGACTTCTTGGCTTGATGCTTCAACTTTTGTAGATGTCCTTCCTTGATGAGTGTTCTTGAGATGCCCTTTCCTTGATGTGTCACCTTAGCTCTGATACCATGTTGAAGAATCTAGGGCAATGAGATGTAGAGTGATTCTTCAAGACTAGATAACAATTTGTGAAGTCTTTTTACAATTTGTCTTTGTTAGCTTAATCTTATTCTTCTCTTATTAATGCATGTGTGTGTACTTCATCAAACTGCTATCAAAAACATAAAACAAGAACACAAGATATTGGCTCTCTGCCAGGGCCAAAACCTCTCTTCTCTTGAGAGGAAAACCCTTCAGTAAGTTTTCTCTTATTGAAGCTTTTTTCTTGATCAATGCCAAACCCTAGACCCTTGACTAGAAGATCCTCCAAGCACATGTCAAGTCCTTCCTTTTCTTTGCATTATGTTTCCCCGGCACTTCATTCCCTACCACTTCGTCCTCCTTCCGGCGCTTCATTATTCCTTCCACTGTTAGTAGTCCTTCTAAAAGAGACACTTATCTTTTGTACTTAGTGAGATCCTTCACCTAAGGATAGTCCTTCCTTCTCTTGACCAACAGAGTTCCTTCTTGATGTATAGTTGTAGGCTTTGTGTGACGGCACTACATCCCTAATTCTCACACGTGCGAGAGGCCTTGTTGATGTTATATGGCTCCTCTTTCCTTCGCTTGAGGTCCTTCCTTCTTCGCTTGGATAGGAGGCCTAGTTTGTAGCCGAAACGATGAGGTATGTTGAGAGGTGACTTGTTGTTGTCCTAACCACAGATAGCCCTTCCTTTTCTTCACACGTGTGGTTGGTATTGGCTCCTTCTTTGTCCCTTTCTCGACTTCTTTTTTGGTCCTCTATCTTCGCTGATTTCAGAGTGAGTTGCTTGTCGTTTGAGGGAGTGGACAACCTCTATATATAGAGGATTGTCCATCCTTTAGGCCAACTTGTAGGCCGACTTGACTTCCTTTGCTTCGATGGGTGCTTTTAATGGTGTCATTTCTTCTTTTGATGGCGTCTTTGCTAGGACGAGACTTGACTTTGCTTGGAGGTGTCTTATTTGACTCTTATACATAAATATATATAATGTAACATACCCTTAAAGTCTTCAACATAATTCTTTTGACTCTTTGACTCACCTATAGCAATTTAACATGTGTTAAACCTACTTCAATGAGCAAGAAACTCATTAACATATATTATAAAAATAATATTTCTTTTCTTGAATAAATACAAATATCAAAAGTACATTTATGAAGATCGAACCTAGTTACATTTCCTTCAACACCTAGGTGTTGCGTTTGAGGTAAAACAAGCAGACAGAGGCAGCATAGGAGTGGAGGCATATTCCCTTGGTGATCCACAGTCTTTGGAGGCTGTCTTGTTGAGCTTTGTGGAGTTTGAGGGCAGCGTGGTGTGCCCTAACCAGTGGTACAATGACAGTAGTGCAACAAGGTGAACAACAGTGTTTTGGAGAAGTGTATTAGGTCAAAGGAGTTGACCAGTTTGGATCAGAATTGGAGCAACCTCTGGGAACCAATTAAGAGGCTTATCTTAGTTATCGATAGCCTATTCTCGTAGCACATCTCACAGTGAAGTATTGGGTGTCATAGAGTTGATTGGAGGGCAGCGTGTTGGCTACCCAAAGTAGCCCTAGAGTAACAGACAAGAAGGATGTTGTTGATGCGAGATTCGGTGAAGATTGTACCCTTATGTGCAGCACTTTAATGGACGAAAGTGACTGCTAGATTGGTAGATTGGAGCTCGGAAATTAGGCCTACCCAGAGAGCAATTTGATGGGCATGTGTTCATTGTAGCAGACGAGACTTGCAACAGCGATAGGAGGCAGCCCTCTTGGAGTATCGATGTGTAAATGCCTTGATGGACTAAGGCACTACTAGTGAGCAGTACGGAAGCGAAGGACAAGAAGGACGAGATACGACATAGAAGTTACAGCGAAGTTTGTCATTATATCTTGTATAACATAGATTGTTGTATTATTTAGAATTTGGTTTAATATAATGAAGATTGGGATTGTATATATTGTACTATTTTTTTTTTAATTGTGTATATTGTGCATATGTGATTTACTGCTTTATATTTTCGTTGTTCAAAGTTACAGTTTATGGTTGAGATTCTTGGTTTGGTAGCGTCGGTGATTTTAAGGCTCTAACCTAGACCCAAGGTCATGGAAATTCAACAGTTCCATCATCTCGAAACAATTTGCTACATTTCATACCACTCGTTCCTCCACAATGAGATTCCTTTGTGTCCTTCTGATACTCATTAAACACTGAAGGGTACTTAGCATCATTTTATCTCTTTTTCAGACATATTAAAACCTCACAAAAAAGACACTCTCTATCAAGCATACTACTATCTCATTTTCAAGCTCGTTAAACCATGAAGAAGACACCTTATCGAGTATCCCTTTGTTTAGGCTTGTTAAAATTGGATGAAAATGACACTATTGATCTTACTTGTATTCTCTTTCATTACTATTAAACCATGAAGGAGATACCAACAACAAAAAAAGAGAAAAAGGGTGGGGTGGGGATCATTTTGGTCCATTCTATTAGTCAAAATGGTAGCATCAATTGTGTCACCCTTGAACATGGCACTTGTCTATGTTTATACCTTACAGCTAGGTTTTATCTTGCCTAGGAGTCGTACCATACATGTGAGTATTCTACTCCTCTAGCTAGTTACTCTTCCAGTGATTATGGACTAGTGTGCTTCAATGCCTTATGCATTGTCATAAAATATCACGTGGTAATCATTAGTCAATGATGCAAAGTCACCTTTGTGTCATGAAATTACATGTTCAAGGGAAGTTTAAACCGTAGTCGGCCATATCTAGTCCTCGTTGACCTTTTGTGTCAGTCATCCATGTGTCGATTGTACCTCATCAATTCATTTGTTTACATTATCTCTTAGCCTATTCTATATCGATTAATGGGGGATACATTAAGGCCCTCCCCCAATGGATCTTCTCCTATCAACTTCAACTCATTATCCAGGAGTTTGATCTAAGAACCAGTGATATCTTGGAGCTTGTAGACCTCAGTGGCAGGCTTCCTCACAGTCGACAATGAACTTACCCCATTGGATCCTAATCAACTGAATCCACAAATTTCAACATCAACACATTTATTTGCACTCTATGGGTTGTGATAGGCACCTTTGGGTACGTTTTCATCATCGATAGACCCTCTAACATATGTTAATGATATCTTTTAATGATTGATAATCAGACAGTTTCTACCATGCTCGACATCAGCTCATTTATTCACATGTTGTAAATTTGTACCATCAAGGTTGAGTAGAAGAAATCGGGTTATGGACATATCACTCTTATATGACACCCTTCCCAAGATGTGTTGGAGTTATGTACCATCTCATGTACTTTGAGGGATACTCTAGAGAACTTCTTCTCTATGTGTCCATAAGCCTTATTGATGTATTCTATGACATAGATCCACGTTGCATTTGTTGGTGGCTATGTTCTTTTAATGTTTCGAATGGATCCATTGTGTATGTCTCATTACTAGCATTTGATTTTATGGACCCATAGTGTATAGTTAGTGCCCATGTTCAGTCTTTATTTATATCAAGCATGGGTATGCCTTCCTCGGGGATAATCATCTTATGATTGAGACATTGTTATCAGTGTGACTTTGATCTGGTCCTTTGGTATTGACTCCTTTCTCGCATTCTGATACATGTTTTCGTAATGCATTTCGGCCATCAGTGTCTCCGTTGAACTCATGCATTAGGGGGCATATGTTATAGCCCTTTTTCCCACCTTATGTTAGATAGAGGAACCCTAGCTCAACCTCCCTAATTTGTTGGTTTGAATTCATCCTTCTCCCTCCTTGATTGTACTTCGTTACTATCCCATCGTTCCCATAGTCCTTCCATCCTATCACCAATCACTCCATTGCAATGGAACAACCTGACACTTGAACATTCATCATGCCTTTGGCATGGGAAAGATGGAGGTCAACATTCTAGAATAGATTACTCCCAAGGAGATCATCTCGACCCACTTATTCATGAGTTGGATGGGGGTCAATTATTAGAGCAGTTTCCTAACTTCTCATGGCCCTAGGTGTCTAGATACATCCTCCTGAGTCTAGGAAAATCCTATGCAATGAGACCTCTCAAGGGGAAAGGAGAGGAGAAAGAGAGAATAACTCAATTATGTTTGTGTATTTACACCAGAACTTCTCTTGCATGTTAGATGAGCTAAGTTTTCTTGTAAGTCGAGGGAAGGATGGTGCCAAGGATTGGAGTTGAGATCACACTGTTACTAAGGCATATTGTGCCTGGTACTTCTTATACTAATATGAATGAAAATCCATTCCCTTCCAATGCCTTGTCTATGATATGGAAATCTTGATCAAGTTTATGTATTGAGTTTATTTGTTAAGCTAATATGTCATTCACGAAGGCAAGCATTATCTTTGTATGTTTGTGCTTGTGTGTAGGAGATCAGGTCTAGTGGTTGAAGTGGAATCTCTAGGTAAGAGCAATATCTTTAGAAGCCAAGGATCTACACAGTCTACACCCATCTGCAAGGGCTTAGGTACGAACTCTTTCCTTGTTTTTCTCTATTGTGTATGCATATGGTGGTAATATAGCTACTTGGATTGAGTTTGAATATTCACACACTATCTGACAAATCTTGGGTGAGATTCATGAAGCAATAACTCCTTAGCTTATGAGTAAAATTTTAGCTAACAATAAGCATGTGTGTCAATATCTTGAGGAGAACCATGTGTCTTAATCTTGTTATTTTTTGTTTCTGGTACCCTTCATGCTCACATTCTGACACATCTCTTTGTATGCATTCATCTCTATATAAAATACAATCATTGCGGCATTTGATATGAAATTTACTCAACACCAACCATTTCAATATTTTCTTTACCTCTGCAAAATTGTTGGGCAAGACTATCACTCAAAAGTACCTTATAAATAGTTTGTAGTGAATGGGAAATAGAAATGTACACTATCATCAAGCATGTATAAAATCAATCATTTTCAATGTTAATTGTATGAGACGATTCATTAAAAAAAATAGGGGACTTAATGGTTAGTTACTTCAAAAATGCTCAAAAACATGTGTCTCACATACTAGACACTACTTTCAAGTTGTACAATAATATTGATGTCCATAGTCAGGTAGACCTTGTTGGTCCATGTTCAAAGACAGGGGTGGTGGAAGCAAATTTTAGGCCTTCAAAGAAGGCATTAGTGATATCAACATCATCGCCTAGTTCATTTTTTTTGGAATCATGTAGTAGCATTCCCTCCAACATGAGTATCTTGTAAGAAACCATCCATGCCAACCTCTCTATCATTGCCTTTATCCCAACATGTGAAGAATTAGTGTTACTATAAAGGTTTTGAATTGGTGACTTGGGATCTAGTGGGAATTGAATAAGTGGTTGATTCAACCATTCTTGGTATGCTTCCTCTCCAAATTGTGCTCATTTAATTTATTTCTCTACTTTTGACATTATCGTGGGTTGCAACAGTAAATGGTAGATAGGTTACTCATCATGAAAATCTTGATTGTAAAAATATTGAAAATTACATTGATAATATTAGTAACACACATGCTACTGGGATGTCATAAAAGAGATATAATTCAAAGTGTAATACCATAGAACTAAGTTGGTCGTTGCAATATTACACGTTACAATTGGTAGGGTAGTGTAGTTGTCCAAATTCGTCAATTCACTATCTACAATATCTTTCTCCTGATAAGAAATTGCGGCATTTTGGGATTGGTGGAATATCATGCACATATAAATTTGATGTTGAATCTTGTTCCTAAAAAAAACAATAAACAATTATTCAAATGCATATGCAACAATAATATAAAATTAATTATATAAATGAATCATAAATACAATCTAGACATACTACAATCAGCAAGGGAGCACTTGAGGACTTGCAACGATATAAAATGAGTTGGAATTTGAAGAATTGGCCATTTGATATTGTAACATTTTTTCCGTAAGTTTCAGCCAAACCCATCCTCAATACTTTAATATTTAAAAAAAAAAAAAGATTGGAAAGCACTAAACAAGATCATTCAAGCATAATTTCAGTTAACTTATAAAAAAATATTGGTGCACCAAAAAATGTTTTAGTGCCCCTATGCCTTTTAGTATACATAGATGTGTGCATTAATGGAGCACGATGAATAGTGCCCTCCGTTTAAATATCCACAAAGCAAAATCTTTGCAAAATTTTAACTAGCAGAAGTTTGCATTTTAATTTTGTTAATAAAATATTTTAAATGTGCACATTTTTTACGCATATGCGTTGATGTGATTTTCTTTGTAAAGTGCATTAAAAAGCTAAGATGGAAAATATTATGCACATTTTTATCATCTATGAACAAATATATCCATTAAAAATTTAAGCCAAGAATTTTTAATTTTCATTTTTTAAATGTGTTACTACAAAACAAAACCTAATCATTATTTTGTTCTTTTTCCAAAATTTAGAAGGGAAAATTCTACAAGACAGATCTACCAACAAAGTCTTTAGAGGAGGTAGATTTTTTTGAAAAGCCAATTTGTAATAGATCGTCATAGATCACATATAGATTTGCAAAGGGAAAATCTCAACTATATTACTTCATCCTATTGATCATCTCAAATAATTTTCATTTTCTGAATGTGTTTATATAATAAAACCCTGATCCTTATGTTATTTGTTTGCCAAATTTTACATGGGAGATTTCTACAAGAGAGTTTTACAAATAGAAATTGCTTTGGGTACGTAGATCCAACGCATCCTCTTGGGAGCCCTAGATTTCTTATTTCTCATAGTCTCCCTTTCTTTCCATTTCTTTTTTAAGTGGTTCACATACCTTGGAGATCAGTGACTTCTATGTCCACAAAATATTTGTTCTAGGAAAATCCACCCAAAAGGATCACTTCCTGTTGACTCAACGATAGAGCCTGAACATGAGAGTGTCAAAAGAATTGAACCTGTGCCCTCTCAATAGCAAAGGTACTTTAATGGCGGGGATATGACCAATTGAGCTAATCGTTGGGGCTCATAGCCTCCTTTTCTATTTCACAAGAACACTTTTTTTCTTTCAAGCAATAATTTTTTGTAGGGTTTCTTTACTTTTGTGGTTATTTGTTAGACATTCATATAATTATTGTATCTTATCTTTACTTTCACATGGAATTCTTGTCATTCATTGCAATAGAACCACTCAGTGCATTGGATCACAAACCTTGACATTGTCAATTTTGATTAAAAAAAAGGTTTCTTATTTATCAGTGAGCACAACAAAATAATAATGTACCAGTGCATTTTGTAGGTCTCTTTTAAAAGTGGCATATTTTCCTTTTAAAATTGTGGTCATTTTCCATGTCAACTTGTACTACAAGGAAACTTGATGAGGTAACATCTTACACATCTAAACCATGTTTAACACTTTCCATTGTAACCCTTCACTCCCCCTAATCCATGAAAATTATTTTCCCTTTCATGTTTGACTTATCAAAGGTCATAGAAAATATCTAAATTAAGGAAAGCCTAATCCATTTAATCCAGAAAATGGCTAAGAGGTGGAGAGAAAGTAAAATTAAAATCCAATAAATGAAAAGCTTGAGTAAATATTCCTTGATAGGAGGTCATTGTCTCTAGTCCCAAAGTTGTCTATGAATATCTAAAAAAAATTGAGACTTGTTCAATGAAATGAACACTTAAAGAAAAAGGAAAAAGGGGTAGTAAGAGCCAACATCAAGGATAAGTTGTTCAATGTTAGGCTCCCTCTTTAAATGCTTCTATACATAAAATACATAGCCCTTGAAATCTAGATGATAAAAATAAGGCCTCTACGTCATCACTTGACTTTGAAGGTCATTGCATATAACTTTCCCCTTTTGTTGTCATGATTTTCCATCACATAATCTACCTTTTACTAAGGGACCTAGAAAACACACTTTGTCCTAGGACTAGATACATGTATAAGGGTTAATTGTTGTTCCCCCATGTAAAACATATGCAAATTATAAAATTAACCTTTGTTATGTTGTGTTTGAAGAAATCAATAAGGTTATGCCACCTAATGGCACATCAAAAAGTTGGACCAACCACTACAAGTGAGCGCCTTACATTAAGACCCATGTACCATGTATCGAGATCTATGAAATTGTATTGGGATCCATGATGTTACATTTAGATTTGTGTGCCCATATTTGGCCATGTCCACCGACCTTGGGATCTATGTCATTTTTCTTGGTATCTATGTACTGCATTGGAATCTATGATAATGGATCGGATGATTATGAGGACACCACATCATCACAGTTTCCACCTATACCACTTTGAAAGGGACCCCTTGCCCAATTGAATGCCTTTCTCACACAATGGCATGATTATTCCTCCTAAGACCACTCATTCGGGTTTTTTGAGACATTTGAGGATTACTAGGAGGTGATTACATAGGGTTACAAGTTGTCACAATAGTTGGAGATGACATGGTTGTTGACCATTTTCATTTGACTAATGAGCACCCTACTTGAGGACCCACATGTCCCATCTCACATTGGATCCTTCATGTGACATCACACTTATAGTGGTGTTTATTTCATGTTTTTTCCACTTCCTCACTCTTGGGAGTTGGTTGGAGGGGTGCCTTAGTGTTTAGGCCCTCTGGTTGACCACTTCTGCACCTACTCGAGGCACGCTTGGCATAGCCTCCTTAGCCTCACATTGTTGAGTAAATTGTCATTGATGTCAAAGCAGGTGTAGGATATCATCATTGATGTCCTCAATATGTTGGCATGCATGGATGAGATGATGCATTGATGAAACCCTAGCTCTAAGGTTTGGATCCTTTGGAAGATGATCATACCCTGTAATTGTTGAAGATTTTAAAGAAGCACATCAATGAATTCACTTTGAAAACCATCATCATTAGATTCTCCTTGTCATGTCGATTATGTTGATATGTGGATCGCCACGAGAGTCCACGCGGTTTGAGAGATATGCTTGTTTAAAGATAAAGCCCCTTATTGCGGTCAATAACCCCATGAGCTAGATGATGTGGCAATTTATTATTAGCTGGAAATTCATAAGATCAAAAGGAATCATTAAAAATCAAATTAATATTTTGTGGGTTAAGTATTTCATTGAGGGCAATAAAATTTAAATCAAATGCTAAGGTCGGCCTTATTTTGTTTGGGGTTTTTGGCTCCAGTAAAAATAAAATTAAATTTTTGTTTTCCCTCCCATTTATTCAAATTGGTTCCATGGAACCCCTCCTCAACCTCTATATAAGGGAGATATTTAGCCTTCATTCTACATGGAGGATGAACCACACTAATGACACATCTTTTGTGGTCTTATAGAGAAACGAAGTGGCATGATCTAAATAAGTTTTGTTGGTTTAATTATTCTATCTAAAGGATATTCACATGGGTTAGAGTCTAAAAGGGATTCGTTTGTTTTAGTTCCTTTTGCATGAAATCTAAACGCTGTAGAGGGGTTAATTCTTCCTTGAAAAACCACATCATTTCTTTGAAGTAACTGCATCCTTGTAATATATAAGGGATCTCGTGCTTTTGATTGAAAAATGCCCTCGCTGCTTTGAGTTTATCTGCGACCATCAAAATTTTGTACATCCTGTGGAAGGACGAAAACTACATAATTCTGGAAGATTTAACATGAAGAATTTTTGCTCTAATCCAGTGATTCTTTATTGAAGATTTTTACCGCAGAAGGAACAATTGTTGATCCTTGTTCTACCCTGTCTTGATGGTGTGAATCTTCTGACCTATGCTCAGCTGCAAATCGCATGGATCTTCTGAGGCTTATTTGTGTGTTGGTGGCAATATCTATTGTGTGGAATTTCATCTCCTTGGCCTCTAGAAATCTCTAAAGAGACAAACCTTATATAGATCCGTGATACATTGAGCCTTTGTCTGATGAGGAATTAAAATGAATGCATGTAGCATCTGGTCTGCCAATTCGACTTCTTGTAAACAGTATAGTTTCATGCTTAGGCCACCCATAGTTATTTATAATGATCCAAGATTGGTTGTAGCATTTTTTATACAAAAGGGCGGACTTGGGGTCTCTACCAATATTTGTGATAACTGGAGTTGGTTAATACTTATGTTGTTTATGATAAATTGATTTATGAAGCCTACTCAAGACCCAACCTCTAACCAGACTTGATAATGTACATTAGAAAAGAAATATAATCACCCTTTAAGGTTTTGTGTTCTCCCATTCTGTAGTAGCCTATGTAATAGCACATTCGGGAGATATCTATATTGATTTTTTTTTTAAATGAGAGACTTGAGAGCCTGTCAACAAGTTATACTATGGTGTACCTTAATCTCTATGAAGCAGCAGTATCTATGAACTAGTGTTGCACAAGACATCTCGGCATTTGAAGCTGACAGTCCACAAACAAAGCAGATTACTCCAAGGAGACTTGATTGCTGGAGAAAGTTAACCCAAGGGATTGGCCTTCCTCTTCAAGACAAGTTTGTAGCAGATTTGTTGCAATTCTGAAGAAGTCATCAGTAGGAAGAGTCTTGCATTAACTGCAAGAAGCAGAAGCAGCACTAAGGGTAGATGTATCAGCGTGTTAGTAAATGACACATTCAAGAGCACTTTCATCAGTAACATCAGCATGGTTGAGACACCTTCAAGTAGTGGTATAGCAGTATACTTTTAGGACAGGTGGAGTCATCTCCAGCAAATAAAGGTAAAAACATTTACAGCAAGAAAATATTGGTATAGGTACTTGAGCAATTTTTGAAGAAGTTTGACCTCATGTTGAAGAGATATTGTGTTATTGTTCATCATTGTATTTTTGATAAGTATGTTTGCCGCAAGGTTTTGTTGGGAGTCATTGTCAAACTCACAACAGTAAAGAAGTCTTGTTGTTCTTGGTAGTGAGGGTTTCATCTAGAAGGGCCAGAAGCAGTCAAGACAATGTCATATTAGAAGTTAGCTAAAGTCTTTTGTGTAATGTCTGGAAGGTCTATCTTTAGCATCAAGTAGACTATCGTACAGGATCACGTGCTTAGTGCGTATGTTACCATTGATGAAGTTGAATGCAGATTTAACGGTTGTGGATCATGCTCTAAATTAGCATGCTTGAGTGACAACATTGTAAATGAACCTTATGACTTGATTATTGACATTGGTCAACAATATAACAACTTCTTGAAGAATAATCTTAGCAACAGAGGCATCATCAAAATTGTCAAGCATCAAACAGTGGTCAACATATTCAAGCAATCAGCGAGTGATTAAAAACCACAGTTTAAATGGTATGTTTACTTATCAATAGCAGTCATTTGTTTAATTGAATTTTATGGATTCTCCAACAGTGTGGTTGGTTTGAAGTTGGGTGTTATTCTGCAGTAGAGATTTGTTGTTGTGAAGTTGTTTTTGAAAATATTGTAAGTAGGCCATTATCCCTGGTAAGGGAGCCCACGCATATAGATCTTGTTGTAAAGGGCAGAGATGGTAATTGTGCAGACTGTAAGAAATTTGTGATAATTGTTGTTGAGCAGAGTGTGGTTGATGATATAGAGAGTTATATCATATTGTAGCACAGCTAGGTCATTGTCCCTAGTATGGGAGCCCAAGCTTGGTCATTGTTTGGAGCAGCAGAGTATTGTGGACAAGTGGTGAAGTGCAACAGCAGTGGCAGCAGGAGTGACAATGCATAGTAGCGGCAGCGGCAACAGGAGTGGCAGTGGACAGTGGTAGCAATGAAGCGCAGCAGCAGTGGAAGCAGAAGTAGCAGAAGTTGAAGTGTGGAGCAGGGAAGTTGAATTGTACAATGGACTGAAGACTCCTTCAGATTGGATCTGTAAAACTCTTCAAGCTTTGGGGAGCATTAGCTTCCTTCCATCTCTTGCTGATAAAACCCTTGGGGAGTTTTGTACTTCCTTCCAGTTCAACTGGTAAACTTGTATGTAACCATACATAACGAAGCTTTGTTGAGAGAAAATATTGTGTGCGCTGTCTATGTGATGTGATGGTGTTTCTTGTTTGGTTTTTATGCTTTGAATATTTTAAACGAATCTAACCAATTGTGTAAAAATAGTGAAATATTGATTCACCCCCCTCTTAGTATTTCCACCAATTGGTATCAGAGCAGGTCCTTCATTGGAAGCTTAATCGCTCGAAGGCAAATCCACAGCATCTGAGATGGGGAAGTCAAAGGAGAATGCTAGTAGTGATTCCAAAGAAGTGGCATCTCTCAAACTCCAAATTGAAGAGGCTAAAAATGAAGCATTGATGATAAGGTGTTTGTATAACAGTCTTAGTTCAAAATTCAAAGATCTAAATAAATAGAGTGAGCAAAAGGATGGTAAATATGATTGTGCTCTTGATGAAACACACAGGCTAGGAAGTGAAATTGAAATGTAGAAGGAGCAAATGAAAATGCCAAAAAAGAACCGTGAACTTGATGAAGCAAAGAAAGAAGTTGGCCATCTCAAAAGCTTGTTGAAAGACGCAAACAATAGATAAAGTACTTTAACAAGCCAACGAAAAGAAAAACCTAATAAAGGAAATAAACACGATAAAGAGCTTGGGATGCAGATCACATCATTGAAGAAAGAACTAGAAGAATCTAAGAAGATCGAAGAAGTATTAAGAAGCCATTTGAAGAAGGAAGAGGATTGTGAGAAATGAGAAGAAGAAATCATCGCTCTAGGTGGGGAAGTCAACAAGTTGAATCAAAGATTAAGGAGTTCGCAAGTGTTGGATGACATTATCAATTTCCAAAGATCACCACTTATCAAGACGGATTTTGGGTATCTTGGTGATTCCTTGTGCTTCAAGGATGAAAACTCCAAAGATGAATAGAAGGCCCATGTCTTAGGAGAAAAGAAGCCTCATGCTAAAGATGAAGAGAAGCCTAAAGTCAAAGTTCTGCACAAGTCAACCAAAACCAGAAGTTGGAAGAGTAATGCCTCAAGGAGTCAAGTTGATGCATTCAATACGCCAAATCATAGAAGAGCATTCAAAAGTGGAGAGCAGCAAAGCCTTGGATATCCTCAAGGGTGAGACACCTTTAAGAGATCATCACCCTATACACTGAGGTATGTGTTATCACCCCAAGAAACTTTCCTAGGTTGTATATCAGAGATGCTCGGGAACATTACAAACTCAACAAAATGTTGGAAAATGGTGGATGAATGAAAGAAATGCTGCATATTCAAGCCAGATAACCACTTCTACTGTGCTTAACCCCAGACATGGGTGAACACCCTCAGACTACAAGGCTTTAGACCACCAATTACTCACAGTTTAAGGAAAATGTGATGATGGAGAAGACTAATTACACCAGCAGATGCACAGGACCCTGTGATGGTCGGTTGCAACCAGTTAAAAGGTCTGTAAATCTGTTTCCTAATACACAGACAGGATGACAGCTCTCTGGCATTAAAACAACAGAAACTTGCATACAAATTCAATGATACATGCTAAATTCTAACACAGAGGTGGGATGACAGCCCCTCTAATGCTAAACATCTACAGCACATGAATAAATGCATAACAGGCACAGCCTGGAACAAAGAAGAAGAAGTGGACAGTGAGCAATTAACAGCAAAAGAAGCTTGCATTAGCTGAAAATGAAGACCAGACGCTGCAGGTATCACAGTAGTTACAGTCTCCAGAAGTTGAAGCTTACAACAAAATAACACTCATCAACCTATTACATTCTGTCTTCTGGATATATATAGAGGTTATTTACAAAATTGCTCTGCTAGGCAATGCGTGGAGGTGTCTTAATGGACCACCAACCACATTAATTCTTTGAAATGGGCCTCTGCTGCAGTTTGACTGCTTTAATAAACAAAATAGACCTTTTCTGCTGTACAGCGGTCCTTTTCTGAGCAAGTGGAATATAATATGGAACATGCTCCATCACAGATAAATGCTTGAACTACTTGAGGATGGTCCCTTTTGTCCTTCGGCCATTCTGTGTTGAATGCAGTAGTTGAGGCTTAACAGCGCATAGCCGGATTCTAGCCTCCTTCTTCCTTCGAGAACATGATACAAGTCGGGAGCATGGAGACTTCATGGCAGACGAGGAGCAAGACAAAGACAGATAACAACTGTTGGATCCAGCAGATGAACGGCGGGGATCACTGGCGGGAGGAATCGGGAAGAAACGGGTGGAGTGAATATGAGCCGTCGGATCGCAGAGATCAACGGCGGAGATTGAATCGGAGGGGTTATCGGGAGGTAACGAGGATGGGCGAACGATGGCCGTTGGATCGCGGCGGGCATGATCCAACGGCTGATGGGAGCGGAAGGTGCGCGAAGTTTAAACGGCGGGGATGGCGGTTTTGCGCGGCGGGCGGTTTCCCCGCACCGCCTACCGGGGCTAGGCGGTTTACGTACGCGACGGTGCGATCAAGTAATAAAGCGTCGCATGGCAGCCCAAAACCACCGCCCCCGCGGGTTAACGAGCGCACAAGTCATGCGATCGGGGAAAGCATCCACCGTTGATCTCGCGATGGACGGCCAGATGGCAGGGAACGAGCGCGAGGTTTAACGCGCGAGCTAGGGCGACGGGGACCGTTAGATCGGGGGAATCAACGGCTGAGATTTCAAAAGCGACAAAGGGTTAAAATGGCGTGGGTTCATGTTTTAAGCGCCCGAGCTAAATAAACATGGTTTATGCGGGTTTTTGGGAATAAAACAGAAACAGCGGGGCTCAAAGAAAACACGGGATTAAACAGAGTTTTAAAGGAGAACAGGGAAAGCAGGGGCTATGGAGTTACAAGGAGAACGAGGGGGCAAAGGAAACCAACAGCTGCGAGCACCTTTCTCGGCACAAACCAATCATCAGTCCTGAATTTGACCTTTAAACACTGAAATTTATAGCAGAGCTAACACTGGCTCCTTCTGGGATGAGATCCTCCCTGTGAGGTCTCAAGAACTGTAGACCAATGCCTTCATGCAAAATCAGCTTTAAAAACTATGCCTAGTATCCATTGGGCATGGAGTCAACTAAGCCTACAATAGAAACCTATAAAAGAACATGCTTACAATAAACACAATTACTCAAAAATTGGCCAACTGATAGGCCCTCAAAATTATTTCTCCTGCTCTCGGTCCCTTCATCATATAGCTGCAAAACAGGATTTATTTGATCCTCTACCTCAAAGAGTTTAGGAGATTTGACCTTGATGGGTATATAGGGATCAAATTTCATTCCCCTTCTGTGTGCTCTCCTCCTTGGATGTTCTTCATGGGAGCCTTTGTACACCTGCTGGATAACCATGAATGCTGTGTACTTATCTTTGTCACCTATGGCCTGCACAATAAATATAAATGGTCTACCAATTAGTTCATGTGTAGGGGACACAGAAACATTATTTGCTCCTGAATCTTTCTTAGAACAGTCCTCATCCAAGGAGGGATTCCAATACTGTGCACCCTCTTCCTCTATCATTTGAAAAGTTGCCCCTTCAATCTGAGTGAAGGCCACCTAAGCAAGTTTCAGAATATCAAGACTAAGATGATCAGCTTCAGCCTTGAGCATTGAATTTTGTTCTGCCTCAGTGTTCAAGGGGCAACTGTGAGGGATTCTCTTTTGAGCAGACAGAGAAACAAAAGATGATGGGGAGCTTTCTTCTCCCTTATTGATCACTGTGTTGGGAATGATAGCAGGCTGGCTAATTTTCAGGTCTGCATAGCCATGTGAAGGTGAGCTAGCATCGAGCACAAATTCTTGGAGGATGAAGGTGCCTTCTGCTGATTGTCGCTGCTAATAAGCTTGTTGTTCTGCAGCTACAACAAGCTCACGAGCAATGCTTTTGGATAATGCTTCTTCATAGGCAGCTCTAGTTAGGAAAGGAGCACTTTCCAAACCATAGACCTCCTCCTCATGCTGCACCTCTTCCATGACTATATTCTGTAAAAGGGGCCTCACCCCTTTGTCCTTATTTGTAATCTTATTTCTTTGCAGAATCTGCAAATGCTCATTTGCTTCTTTATATGGATATGGATTTGGAAAAGAAAAAGAACAATGAGCTCCAGCTTCTTCAGAGTACTGCTCAGCGTTTAATTTGGAAACTTCAGAGGCCAAAAATGCAATCATCCTAGCCAATTCATCTATTTCGGAATCATTGGATGATGAGGATTCACCTCCCTATCTTCTCCTTTCATCATCACCTTCGAGTCTTTCTGCAGCAATAATGTTTGCCTCTACTTCAAAGGTTGCAGTTTGCATATCAGCCAAAGAAGTGCATCTTCTTTCTCTTAACAGCAGGCAAAACTGAAAATCGAAGGCATTAGCATAAGTGAGCATAGCAAAAGCAGGGGTAGGCCTTACTTCAGCTGGCATTCTGTTGTACATATGATTGAATCTGATGTTAAATTCAGACAGCAGCTCACCATCTTCTCTCTGCAAGTTCCCAAATTCATCATGATAAAAGAGCAGATCTTTATTATTCCCCCAGTGCTTTAAAAATACATCATCTAAGGCCTCAATGTCTGCAATAGACCTAGGGGGTAAATTTCTAAACCATTTTCTAGCTTCCCCATCTAGGCTTTGAACAAAAACCCTCATCCAAACATCCTCTTCATTGATATCCAGGTTATCAGCATAGCTGTAAAAGGACTCTAAATGCTCTTCAACTGTTACTCCTTCTGCACCTGTAAACTTTGGAATAAATTCTTGATAATCTCTTGCAGGCATGGCATTCAAAGGTGTAGGCAAGACTAAGGGTCCATACCTAGCAGCAACTATTCTTTCTATCTTTGTGAGGGCTTGCTAGCCTGCCATGACCGAGGTATACGAAAGGGATACTGGTGGACTGAGTGGAATGGATCAATGAAAAGAATGACAGAGACAGAGGACTATGATGGACAGCATGGGATGCTTTTTTGAACAGAGGTTCAAAAGGGAAATGAATGACTAAGGAGCTGTATGAATCTCTGAAGGTATTTCTACACTAGCAGAGATACATAAAAATTCCAAGGCTTACCTGATTCTGATGCTCCTTACTGTGATATTTTCTTCTGCTGAACGATCTTCTCAGGATCAGGCAATGGCTCAGCTGGTGATTTCTGAAGATTTCTCCAAGCATGCCCACCAGCTGCGCCAAAACTTCAATATGGAGTCGCAAAAGATGGTTTTCCACCAGTGGAGTTGCCAGATAGATGATTACAACCAAATTATGTGCCCAGACCTTGTCTATCATCAAAATCTGGAACTGTGTCGTTCTCCCAGGGAAGTCGAGCTTCAATTCTCTTCTCCCCGGCAACGGCACCAATTAGTGTTATCACCCCAAGAAACTCTCCTAGGTTGTATATCAGAGATGCTCGGGAACATTACAAACTCAACAAAATGTTGGAAAATGGTGGATGAATGAAAGAAATGCTGCATATTCAAGCCAGATAACCACTTCTACTATGCTTAACCCCAGACATGGGTGAACACCCTCAGACTACAAGGCTTTAGACCACCAATTACTCACAGTTTAAGGAAAATGTGATGATGGAGAACACTGACCACACCAGCAGATGCACAGGACCCTGTGATGGCCGGCTGCAACCAGTTAAAAGGTCTGTAAATCTGTTTCCTAATACACAGACAGGATGACAGCTCTCTGGCATTAAAACAACAAAAACCTGCATGCAAATTCAATGATACATACTAAACTCTAACACATAGGTGGGATGACAGCCCCTCTAATGCTAAACATCTACAGCACATGAATAAATGCATAACAGGCATAGCCTGGAACAAAGAAGAAGAAGTGGACAGTGAGCAATTAATAGCAAAAGAAGCTTGCATTAGCTGAAAATGAAGACCAAACGCTGCAAGTATCACAGTAGTTACAGTCTCCAGAAGTTGAAGCTTACAAAAAAATAACACTCATCAACCTATTACATTCTGTCTTCTGGATATATATAGAGGTTATTTACAAAATTTCTCTGCTAGGCAATGCGTGGAGGTGTCTTAATGGACCACCAACCACATTAATTCTTTGAAATGGGCCTCTGCTGCAATTTGACTACTTTAATAAACAAAATCGACCTTTTCTGATGTACAGCGGTCCTTCTCTGAGCAAGTGGAATATAATATGGAACATGCTCCATCACTGATAAATGCTTGAACTGCTCGAGGATGGTCCCTTTTGTCCTTCGGCCATTCTTTGTTGAATGCAGTAGTTGAGGCTTAACTGCGCATAGTCGGATTTTGGCCTCCTTCTTCCTTCGGGAACATGATACAAGTCGGGAGCATGGAAACTTCATGGCGAACGAGGAGCAAGACAAAGACAGATAACAACAGTTGGATCCAGCAGATGAACGGCGGGGATTGCTGGCAGGAGTAATCGGGAAGAAACGGGCGAAGTGAATATGAGCCGTCGGATCGCAGAGATCAACGGCGGAGATTGAATCGGAGGGGTTATTGGGAGGTAACGAGGATGGGCGAACGATGGCCGTTGGATCGCAACGGGCATGATCCAACGGCTGACGGGAGCGGAAGGTGCGCAAAGTTTAAACGGAGGGGATGGTGGTTTTGTGCGGCGGGCGGTTTCCCCACACCGCCTACCGGGGCTAGGCGATTTACGTATGCGACGGTGCAATCAAGTAATAAAGCGCCGCGTGGCAGCCCAAAACCATCGCCCCTGCGGGTTAACGCGCGCACAAGTCACGCGATCGGGGAAAGCGTCCACCGTTGATCTCGCGATGGATGGCCAGATGGCAGGGAACGAGCGCGAGGTTTAACGCGCAGGCTGAGGCAACGGGGACCGTTAGATCGGGGGAATGAACGGCTGAGATTTCAAAAGCGACAGAGGGTTAAAATGGCGTGGGTTCATGTTTTAAGCGCCCGAGCTAAATAAACATGGTTTATGCGGGTTTTTTGGAATAAAATAGAAACAGCGGGGCTCAAAGAAAACGTGGGATTAAACAAAGTTTTAAAGGAGAACAGGGAAAGCAGGGGCTATGGAGTTACAAGGAGAACGAGGGGGCAAAGGAAACCAACAGCTCCGAGCACCTTTCTCGGCACAAACCAATCATCAGTCCTGAATTTGACCTTTAAACACTGAAATTTATAGTAGAGCTAACAGTATGCATGCACTTTTTATGGTTATTGCTATGCATGTTCTAACTATGGACATGAAGTTGGAGATTGTAGGGAATATAGCAGGAGTGTTGATAGATGGTTTTATCAAAACCCTAGGGGTAGATTTACTGGAAGATAAGACAAAATCTCATATGTCTATGACAGTAGAAGTTACAACACATTTGCTTCATTGTTCAAATCAGAAGTAGAGTGCTATCTATGTCACAACTTTGGCCATTTTGCGTGAGATTGTAGAAGTAGCTTGAAGCGGACCTCATAGAACCAGGAAGGAAAGACATTCACCAAGCAAGAAGACAAGGCCACGAGGATCTGGTAAAGAAAATAGGTTTCACAATGAATTCTTGCACAGTTGGATGACATGATGTAGCAGGAGAGTGCATTGTCAACAGGAAACCAAATTGTTAGGGGGAGCCTGTGTAATGGAAGAGATGATACAACAGGAAAGCATATCATCATGGGGAGCCATATCAAATGAAAATATCGTCAAGGAAAAGGACGCATTAGCCACCCTTTCCCATTGATGTCAAAGGGGGATAGAATCTTGGGAAGAAACTAATAAAAGAAGCGTTAAGTTAAGGGGAGCTTATGCAGCACGCCTTGTTAGGCTAGGTGTGTTGACATCAATGACAAAGGAGGAGATTGTTGAGTATGTTTCCATTGATGTCAAATCGGGTGCAGGATATCGTCATTGATGTCCTTAGTATGCTAGCATGCATGGATGAGATGATGTATTGATGGAACCCTTGCTCTAGGGTTTGGATCCTTTAGAAGATGAGCATACCCCACAATTTTTGAAGATTTTGAAGAATCATATCAATGAATTCGCTTTGAAGACCATCATCATTGGATTCTCCTCCTCATGTCGATTTTGTTGATATGTGGAATGCCACTAGAGCCCATTTGTTTGAGAGATATGCTTGTTTAAAGATAAAGCCCCCTTCTTGGGGTTAATATCCCCATGAGCTAGATGATGTGGCAGTTTATTATTAGCTCGCAATTCATAAGGTCAAAAAAAATCATTAAAAATCAAATTAATATTTTGTGGGTTAAGTATTTCATTGAGGGCATCAAAATGTAAATTAAATGCTAAGGTTGGCCTTATTTTGTTTGGGGTTTTTGGCCCTAATAGAATTTAAATTTAAATCTTATTTTCCCTCCAATTTATTCAAGTCGGCTCTATGGAACCCCTCTTCAACCTCTAGTCTGTTTAGCCTTCATTCTACATGGAAGATGAAGCACACTAATGACACATCTTTTGCCATCTTGTGGAGAAATGAAGTGGCATGATCTAAAGTTTTGTTGAGTTAATTATTTTATATAAAGGATATTTGCTTGGGTTACAATCTAAAATGGATTTGTTTATTTTAGTTCTTTTTGCAGGAAATCTGCATATTGTAGAGGGGTTAATTTTTCCTTGAAAAATCGCATCATTTCTCCAAAGTAACTGCGGCCTTGCAAGATAGAATGGATCTCGTGTTTTTTATTGAAAAACGATCTCGTTGCTTTGAGTTTGTCTGCGGCCATCATAATTTTGTACATCTGTGGAAGGATGAAAACCACATAATTCTGGAAGATTTAATGTGAAGAATGTTTGCTTTGATCTAGTGATGATTTATTGAAGATTTTTTCCACAGAAGGAACAATTGTTGATCCTTGTTCTAACCTGTCTCATGTTAATTTTTGCAACTGCGGTCAAATTCCACCTTGGACAACTCAGATGACTAAGATGATGATTGCATTAAATTTCTCTTTTCGAGAGGACCAAAATCAGCCTAAAGATCACCTTATTTGGACAAGCGAAAGTTGGTGTTTGAATTTATTTATTCACTCATGTATATTGGGTTAGGTCGGCCCTAAGCACATGTTAAATCAGACAAGTCGACCTCAACCCCAAGTGGACCCTCATGAAATGCTATAAATAGAAGAGACCTCAAGCTCATTTGGACACATTGTTTATCAAGCCATCTTCACTTCTCGTATTGTCTTGGTTCGCACAAGTCTGACGGAGGAAAGCTCATGCAAAGGGTCTGAAACTACAGGGTCGAAGCTTGCACTGATCTAGGGTTTTCTAGATCTTGAACGTTGGCATGTAACTGAGTATTTTTTTCCCTGAACGCTGGCACAGTATGGTCCTGACAGCGTCCAGGGAGCCTTGGACGTTGGCACAGAGTGTTTATGGGAGCGTCCGGGAGGCTAGGGTTTTCGCTGCTCAGTTTGGTCCCCGGACACATGCACAGTATGGTCGTGAGAGCGTCCGGGCTACCATAAACACTCACACAAAAGCCTTATGAGAGCGTCCAAGGTTTGAGGCAGATCTGAGTATGTTTGACCCCGGATGCCCTCATCTAGTTCACTTGGGAGCGTCCATATTTGTTCCAGATGTAGTCTTCCAGTGCTACAGAGAGCATCCAGAATTGCTATAGACGGTCGCACAACCCCTCCTCCCTGCGTCTGGGACTCAAATATGATATTTCAGTATTCCGAAGATTTCGCTCAGTGACAGCAATGTTCAACACAGTGATAGCAGTATCTAGCAGTTGACTACAGTCAGTGACAACACACTACAACCCTTAGAATCAGGGTTGTGATTATAAGCATGATTAGATCTGTTTCATGAATATCATAGTTGTTTTGTTACATAGATAAAGTTATGGATCATTGTACTCTCTTTTGTTGAAACATTTGATGACGATCTAAGAAGAAGAAGATTTGTAACAGCTTTCCCCATAGTGGGTTTTTCTCTGGTCTCGGACCAATCCCGGTGTCTCTATGTGTGTGCATGCTTTTCTTCTATTGTTCCTTTATGTTCTGCTACATTGATGATGATGATGTTGTTCTTTTTATATAATTACATGTGTTGATGAATAATGGTGTATATATGAATAATGTAATGATGATATGGGGTGAACTTACTGTATTAATGAAGAAATGCAATTATCAAATCAAAGAACAATGTAACCCTATGAAAAATTAACATGGTATCGGAGTTGGGCTGAAGAAAATCCATGGAGATCACCCGATGATGACACCGTTGATGGAAGCAAGAAGAAGTTGGTGGAGACCTAAAATAATTCTAGGGTTTAATGAAAACCCTAGGCAACTTGATTATTAGGGTTTGATGGATTCTATGAGGTTAGGGTTGGAGAGAAAACCATGGTTTATGGAAAAAATATGAGATATGGAACCTATCTAGTCAATGTGAAGATTCTCAAGCACTTGACAAAGATTTGACAAAGCCCTAGATGGGATAATCCCTAGCAGACCTGGTTGGATAATTGAAGGCAACATCGGTATATGGACCATGGGCATTGATAGCTCTTGAAGATTGGTTTAAGAGGGAGAGGATCACCTCTCATTGAAGATAAGTATTTCTTGACTTATGATGCCTCTTACTTTTGTTTAGACCTATGGATCTGATGATTATGTTTATTGCTTATACTTCCTGCATATGTATTTGAGTATATGGATGTTTCTAACCTCCTTGATGAGATGTGATGAGTAGATCCTTCTTGAGGATCATTTGAGATGCAGGAAAGAAAAGCTAGATCTGGAAAGAGGTAAAGAGGTACTTGATGAAAAGGTGACAAGCACTACAAGCTGCCTATGAGAAGGTGCACAGGTATTTGAATACCACAAGGTATGCATGGTATGTTGTATTTCAGCAATAACATTGATGGCTAGGTAAGCCCTAAGACATGATGAGAATGTCTCTTTCTTTGATGGCTCATACATGCATTTGAAAGCAACTTGGATATATGTTTCCTATGATGATATGTTACACCTGGTGTTGAACATTTTGATCTTCTTGAATTCTATGAGGCTATCTAATATTGATACATTGATACACTTGATGATTGGCTAACATCCATCTGTTGGACATCTTGATCCTATAAGGAAGGCTAGCACCTAGACTCTAGTAAATGATACTTCTCATGATGGATTACATATAGAAGGATAGCTCATTGACTCTTATACATGATACTACTAGTAATTCTTGTGATAAGCATGATGAAAGCATATGGAAAGAGAGATTGACACTCTTGTTGTTTTGGTAAAGTTTTATTGAATGACCTAACTTGATCTCATTGATCATCATAAGTATGGTAACCTTGATGTTAGAGGCATAACCATGAGATTGATATTCTAGATCTCTTACTACATGTGGTCTTGCACTGATGGCATATGGTTAAATTGAATGTCCTAACTTGATGAAGTGACTTGATAGAAAGTGCTCATAATCTTTGAGATATGATGTTGCATCTATATGCTACTTTGAGTCTAACCTTTGATGAAAGATTGATGTCATAGCCATGATAGATATATGTTTACGATCTAACAAATCTATTGTTGCTTGACTCTAGTAGAGACAGGTTGATGACATGAATGAAGATGAATGAAGTAGATTTCCAGTCAAAGGGAGAATCTCTTCTCAAGATTCTTACTCACATTACTGTCTGCTTTATGTATTATTGAAGTATGATCTATCTGACATTATTGAACTGCAGTAAAGTCTCAAATCTGAAGCTTGTACAGAAATTAGGGTTTATGTTCCTGACGCAGGCATAGAATCGAGAAATCTCGTCCTTGTACACTCCCATGCTAACCTGAAGGGAGCATCCAAGGGTTTGACTATAGTTGACCATCACTTGAAGCTTTTTGAAGTTGTCTGAACTTTGAACCAAGGTGTCTCTAACATATTCTTCCACTATAATCTGATTCTGAAGTTGTTGGGTTAAATTGTTGATCACATAAAAATGAAGTATTGTGCATGAAATTGGATGGTCACCTAGAAGATGTCAATTCCACAGGTATGTTGCTGATAACAAGATTTGGAAGCAGGAAAATCTTGAATGTTTTCCACGGGTATGTTGCAGATAACAGGATCTGGAAGCAGGAAAATCTTGAATGTTTTTCATAACATGAACATGCAAACTGAACTTGTGTTTGCAGGTGACCGGGACATACATATAGATATGTCACTATGTTTGTGCTACAAGAGGTTGGCATGATTTGGCTGATTGATATAGATGAACAATGTGTTGTCATGATGCTTGACAATAACTTTGAATTGATGATTGAGATATGCTTTGACTATAGATCTCTCTACGATAGCAAATTTGGACTTGACCTGATGTCTAATGATTTGATCTGACGATTGTTGATTTGCCCTGATGTCAATCTTATGTGGGTATTTGGAAATTGGCCTCCTTGTTCCTAGCACAATGGTTGAGGTATTGATAACTGTGATTCAGCATGAACATGGAACCTGCATGACTCATCCTTGGTGTATGCATTTGCACCTAGTGACAGAAATGACTTGTATTATGATTATGAGAATGACTTGATAAAGTTTGGATTGATAATGCATGGTTGATGACAACTTGTTGGCATAATAATAAATGAAGTCACGACTTGATATGAGCTCTCCCTGTCACCCGGTTGAAAGTATTGATATTGTGATAATAATGACTTTGATAATGGTTGTGATCTAGCTTCTAAACTTTGATGAGCTGACTTTGCTGATGTGATGGTACAACATTGATTTATGTAAGGATGATTATGATGGCTTAGCAAGGCATTATGCTTAGAGAATTGCATGAAGCAAGCTCCTCGATCCAGATATGTCTATATTTGACAGTTATATGATGAAGTCAGGATGATGAGTTCCAAGGTATGACTTTGATTTTGATTATGGTTTTGGTTTTACATCCTGATGGTCTACTCTTGACAGGTGATGAGCCTCTGATGATCTAAATCAAAGGGAGATAGCTTCTGAAACTCAAAATGATGTATCATGGTATGATGGATCGATTTCTAGAATTTGGAAAAAAAAAAATTATATTGCAAAGCTATTGAAAAATGTTTTTGAATAATGAAAATGCAAATCCTTGGATACTCTGGTTTGAAGTTCAAAGATGTTATTAAACTTGACATGGCATCCGAATGTTGATTGAAGCACTGATGTTTTGTTTTGAGCTTCCATCTGTATATATATGTGATGTGCATAGAACCTGAATAAATTCATGAGTGAGCCGCTTCATTCACATAGAGTTGCCACCAAGCATCCTTTGAAATATCTGCATGAGATATTATATTTTTGAGGCTGAGATATTTCTCCTATGATATGTGACTGCATGGATGTATTGTTGTTGATAGAGATTATTGCTAAGCACATTTGGATGTTGCTTTAGTATGAGATATGCCATGATATCTTGGATGAGAGGTCCATAGTACAATTGAGGATGAGTATGATGTTGCTAGCATGGCTAGCTATGAGGCAGGATGAAGAAGCTCCTTAGAGAGTTGTCTAAGCATGATCTAGATATGACATGGATACATTGTGATGACATAGAGTGAGATCCGATTGGCAGAAAGCCCCATATTTATAATTGGAACCGTGATACTCTCATATATTGAGACAGGGCAATTGTTTGAAACAAGCTTAGGCTTGTGGTTGGCACCTCCTTGAGAGGGAGGGTGATTATGGTATCCTTTTGAGATTTATAAGATTATTTATGTTTTGTCATGATATTTGATTTGATGTCCTGTATGAACAGGAAACAGCTTCTATTGAGACAAGCTGATACCAGATTTGAGTATGATGAGAGCAGCGTTGATTGGGGACACTGAGCCACTCTTCCTCCCTGTCTAAGCTCCCAAGGTGAGGAATTGAGATAGAGGGCTCCTGGGGTTGAGGGAACTCTGGACAATAGGGTATGACCCCTATCTGTTACCCATAGGGTTGAAGATGTTGCTCCCCTATCTTCATAGGGTCAGAGAATGTTGCTCCCCTGTCTGGTCTTTGTAGAGTATACCCCAGTTGGCATCATACCCACAAGTTGGGCTTGTCGAGAATACTACTCCTCGTTTGGCCAACGAGTTGAGAGTGTACTTGGGGTGTACAACCCAAGTCGATTATGATGCAGGTGTTCTACCACATGACTATTTAGGGTCATTGATGGGAAGATTAGTAGGCAATAAGATGGGTTGAGATAACCCTATGCAATTCCAGGTTGAGATTGAGCTCCTTGATGAGATCCCAGGGTCGAGATGTGCTCCCCTGTGTGTTTGGATATCCTATTGCTCGATATGGGGTTGTAGATGTATAGCTCCCCCATGAGATTTTGGGTCGAGATGTGTTCCCCGATGTGGTTCCAAGTTGAGATGTGCTCCTTGATGATATGCTCTTTGATGATGATTGATGATGATATTCCGGGTAGTAGCCCGCTGGCAGAGATTCCAAGTAGCAGCCTGATGGATAGAGGTGGTAGCTTAAGCTCCCCTCCGGTAACAAATTCTTCTTCTTCTAGATTCAAGAATGTTTAGCATACGAGCAGGAACAATCAAGAGATAAACAAGAATAAGCAAGGGATAGATCGAGATGTACATTGATGATTTGTGATGATGAGATACTTGAGGTGGTCATGGCATGATGACTACATGACAGAGATGATCAAGAATGATACGTGATGACACTTGAAGACACAAGAATGGCATATTGATCGATGGACAAATATTGGCAGGTGGAATTCTCCCTAGTTGAGAGGGAGTGTTAATTTTTGCAACTGCAGTCAAATTCCACGTTGGACAGCTCAGATGACCAAGATGATGATTGCATTAGATTCCTCTTTTTGATAGGACCAAAATCAACCTAAATATCACCTTATTTGGACAAGCAAAAATTCATTTTTGAATTTATTTATTCAGTCATGTATATTGGGTTAGGTCGGCCTACACCCCAAGTGGACCCTCATGAAAGCCTATAAATAGAAGAGACCTCAAGCTCATTTGGACAAATTTTTATCAAGCCATCTTCTCTTCTCTTATTGTCTTGGTTCGCACAGGTACGACGAAGGAAAGCTCACACAGAGGGTCCGAAACTATAGGGTCGAAGCTCGAACTGATCTAGGATTTTCTGGATCTCGAAAACTAGCATGTAACTGAGTATTTTCATCCCTGGACGCTAACACAATATGGTCTTAAAAGCGTCCAGGGAGCCTTGGACACTGGCACAGAGTGTTTATGGGAGCGTCCGGGAGGCTAGGGTTTCCGCTGCTCAGTTTGGTCCTCGAATGCACACACAGTATGGTCCTAAGAGAGTCTGGGCTGCCATAGACACTCACACATAAGCCTTATGATAGCATTTAGGGTTTGAGGCGAATCTGAGTATGTTTGACCCCAGACACCCTCATCCAGTTCACCTGGAAGCGTCCATATCTGTTCCAAACGCAGTCTTCCAGTTCTACAGAGAGCGTCCAAAATTGCTATAGACGCTCGCACAGCCCCTCCTCCCTATGTTCGGGACTCAAAGATGAGATTTCAATATTCTGAAGATTTTGTTCATTAACAGCAGTGTTCAACACAGTGACAGCAGTATCCAGCAATTGACTACAGTCAGTGACAGCACACTACAGTCCTCAGAATCAGGGTTGTGATTATAAGCATGATTAGATCTGTTTCATGGATATCATAGTTGTTTTGTCGCAAAGATAAAGATATGGATCATTGTACTCTCTTTTGCTGAATCATTTGATGACGATCTAAGAAGAAGATTTGCAAGGGTTTTCCCCATAGTGGGTTTTGCCCTGGTCTCGGACCAATCTTGGTGTCTATATGTGTGTGTATGATTTTCTTCTATTGTTCCTTTATGTTCCGCGGCATTGATGATGATGATGTTGTTCTTTCTATATAATTACATATGTTGATGAATAATGGTGTACATCTGAATGATGTAATGATGATATGAGGTGAACTTAATGTATTAATGAAGAAATGCAATTGTCAAAGCAAAGAACAATGTAGCCCTATGAAAAATTAACATCTTGATGGCATGAATCTTCTGAACTACACTGGTGCAAATCGCATGGATCCTCTGAGGTCTATTTTCATGTTGGTGGAAACATCTATTGTGTGGAATTTCATCTCCTTGGCCTCTAGAAATCTCTAAAGAGACAAGCCCTATACAGATTCGTGATACATTAATCCTTTGTCTAGCGAGGATTTACAATGATCGCCTGTAGCATCCAGTATGCCAATTCGACTTCTTGTAAGCAGTATAGTTCCATGCTTAGGCCACCCATAGCTATTTATAATGATCCATGATTGGTTGTAGCATTGTATATAAAAAAGGGCAGACTTGGGGTCTCTACCAATATTTGTGATAACTGGAGTTGGTTAATACTTATGTTGTTTATGATAAATTGATTTATGAAGCCTACTCAAGACCCAACCTGTAACCAGACTTGGGAATGTGCATTAGAGAAGAAATCTAATCACTCTTTAAGGTTATGTGTTCTCACATTCTGTAGCAGCCTGTGTAATAGCACATTCAGGAGATATCTATATTGATTTTAACAAAATTTTGAGAGACTTGAGAGCCTGTCAACAAGTTATACTACGGTGTACCTTGATATCTATGAAGCAGTAGTATCTATGAACCAGTGTTGCACAAGACATCTTGACATTTGAAGCTGACAGTTCACAAACAAAGCATATTACTCCAAGGAGAATTGATTGTTGGACAAAGTTATTTCAGGGGATTTGTCTTCCTCTTCAAGACAAGCTTGTAGCATATTTGCTGCAATTCTGAAGAAGTCATCAGTAGGAAGAGTGTTGCATTAACTGCAAGAATCGGGAGCAATACTAAGGGTAGATGTATCAACATGTTAGTAAATGGCATATTCAAGATTAGTAACATCAGTAGAGGTTGAGACACCTTTAGGCAGTGGTACCGCAGTATAATTTTGGGATAGTGGATTCATCTCCAACAAATAAAAGTAAAAACGTTTACAGCAAGAAAATACTGGTACAGGTACTTGAGTAATTTTTGAAGAAGTTTGACCTCATATTGAAGAGATCTCGTTTTATTGTTCATCATTATTTTTTTGAGAAGCATGTTTGCAGCAAGAGTTTGTTGGGGGGCACTATCAAACTCACAGCAATGAAGAAGTCTTTTTCTTCTTGGTAATGAGGGTTTCATCTAGAAGGGCCAAAAGCAAATTCTTCTTCAAGACAGTGTCATAGTAAAGTTAGCTAAAGTATTTTGTGTAATGTCTGGAAGGCCTATCTTTAGCATCCGAACAAGGAGACTATCGTACAAGGATCACATGCTTAGTGCATATGCTACTGTTGATGAAGTTGAATGCATGTTTAAGGATTGTGGATCATGCTCTAAATTAGTATGCTTGAGTGATAAAACTGTAAAGAAACCTCATGACTTGATTATTGAGACTCATCAGCAGTATAATAGCTTCTTTAAGAATAACCTTAGCAACAGAGCCATCCTCAGAATTGTCAAGCATCAAATAGTGCTCAACATATTCAAGCAATCAGTAAGTGATTAGAAACCCCAGTTACAATGGTATGTTTACATATCAGTAGCAGTTGTTTGTTTAATTGAAGTTTATGCATTCTCCAACAGTGTGGTTAGTTTGAAGTTGGGTGTTATTCTGCAGTTGAGATTTGTTGTTGTGAAGTTGTTTCTTAAAATCTTGTAAGTAGGCCATTATCCCTGGTACGGGAGCCTACGCATATAGATCTTGTTGTAAGGGGCAGAGATGGTAATTGTGCAGATTGTAAGACATTTGTAGTAATTATTGTTGAGCAAAGTGTGGTTGATGATGTAGACAGTTGTAGAGCATCTGGGTCATTGTCCTTGGTAGAAGAGCCCAAGCTTGGTCATTGTTTGGAGCAACAGAGTATTATGGACAAGTGGTGAAGTGCAGCAGCAGTGGCAGCAGGAGTGACAGTGGACAATAGCAGCAGTGGCAACAGGAGTGGTAGTGGGCAGTGGTAGCAGTGAAGTGCAGCAGCAGTGGCGGCAGGAGTAGCAGAAGTTGAAGTGTGGAGTAGGGAAGTTGAATTGTACAAGGGGACTGAAGAATCATTCAAATTGGATCTGTAAAACTCTTCAGGCCTTAGGGAACATTAGCTTCCTTCTAGTCGTTGCTAGTAAAACCCTTGGGGAGTTTTGTACTTCCTTCCAGTTCAACTGGTAAACTTGTATGTAACCATACATAACGAAGTTTTGTTGAGAGAAAATCTTCAGTGCACTGTCTTTGTGATGTGATGGTGTTTCTTGTTTGGTTTTTATGCTCTGAATATTTTAAAGGAATCTAATCAATTGTGTAAAAAGAGTGAAATATTGATTCAGCCCCCTCATTATTTCCAACACACATTTGTGGGGTTTTTCTACCTTGTTGATCATATTTAATAGAGTGCAATTGTATTGGAGGTTGATAAGCGTCATTTGTGCCCACTTATTGCATTTTTTTCCATTATTTCGACTCGGGCTTTATGCCCACAATTTGACCTAAGCACATTCATATTGCACCATGTATTGAGGAGGATCTCAATCTATATAAAGAGGATAACTCTCATTTCTATTATAAAGAGGAGACCTCTCTTATTTCTATTTGTCGGAGATCAATGACAAAACTTGCTTGAAGATCTTTTTGAAGCTCTCTTTTTATGTGTTGTTTAGCTATTTCTCAAGGGTTGTTCTAGACTAATTTATTTTTAGGTTTGTTGGAGACAAGGCTACAAGGCCAAAGAAGAGCACCTTGCTTCCCTTGGAAGGGAAACTCAAGGTATTGCTTTCTTGCCTTCCCCATTTAACCATTGAAGACTTGTATTATTGCATTATGGTAAAACATTCTAGGAATCTTCTCACTTTCCCTGGTCAACCTTTGTGATCACCTTGCTTATACCTAAAGAGGCTTCATACAAATCCAATCCCCCAATAAGTCCTTTATGGAAACCTAGAAGCCCTAAATGACGCTTCAGAAGCAATACTCCAAGTGTGATCAACATTATCTCATCTTGAAACATTCCAATTAGAATCTTGTGTAGTGACTCATAGCCCCCAAATGCAGCAATCTATGACCATATTCAACCAAAAACACCCTCCCAAAAACAAAAACAAAAATTTTATCCATTTCACTTTTATTTTCTCTGTTTCGTAACCTAGGGTTTTAATTGTTTCGATGTTGGATGTAGGCTGTTTAGATCAATGTGCTTTTATGTTATATCATATTGTTAGATCTAGTTAATGACTTTTCATGATTTATCATTTGAACTCGCTTAAGACAGATTTGTATAATCTTATTGCGTCTACCTTTGATCAAACCCCAAACAGTAACATAAACTCGAGCGCTTCATTTGAGATAATCTATTGACTTTGTCATGCTTAGAAGTTAGGTTAAATGGCTGATCTTATATTACTTCAGGCTTGCACAAGCGTTGAATTGGTTTATGGTACTTTGTGCTAAGCAAACTGGCACTTGAAGACATGAAGCAACCTGCAATCTATAAGGTACACAAGTTGCACTTTAAATCTGACGCCCAGTGTTCTGACATCATTGTTTTAGATCTGAGTGCTTTCTTCTGTGGTCTGAGACTCTGAAGTGACCAGTAACAAAATAAATCTCTTGTCATGCTTTAAAAACTTGTGGAATCATCCCTTCACTATTGACAATGGTCTGTGGCCGGTATTAAGGTAAATTTCAGGCTCGTTACCTTTCTCTTTTTACAATGTTGTGTGCTATTCATAATTCCGAATATCACCTAAACCAAGTTGTGATGCTAATAAGCTCTCAACGTCCCTCTTAAAGCTGAAAAAACCTCACCTTAAATTGATTCTGTTTTCAAGGGCTTCAACTCTGGTTCACTGCAGATTTTATATTGCCCCAGTCATGACTTGGTATATGTATTGATTGCATCATTTTCTGGACAGCATTTCCATACTCAGCACAAACTTAAACTCATCTTTGAATAAAATGATGCAATAGATAATTGAATGACCCACTGGATATTGCTAAGGTCAGTCATGAAACCAGCATTTGTTTGAGTATTTTTCAAAAAAAAAAATATCTCGGAATCTGAATGGCAACATTTGCTCTGAGTCTAGGATTTTCACATGACCACTGATATATGGCTTATTTCATTACTTGATGTCAATGTCAAAGGTTTACACTCATTACATAATTCTGATAACATCTGATGGTAAGACTGATAAAATAGTGCACTTCAATAAACCTCTAACACATCCGGGATCATTCCAATACTTTCAATAAATTGCCCTGCTCCACATTTCATAAGTATTTCTTGTCTAGGTGATGATCATTATCTAGTATTCCATTGCCCATATTATGATCTTGTGAGTATTGCTGGCATATGAAACTCAACTCAAAATCTAAACTCAAACAAATCTCACAACATTTTGTTGATGCCTAACGATTGCTCCATAACAATGATGAATCCGTGGTAATATTACTAAAAAATGGCATTGCTTTCCATTGCTTCTCTGTATTAAACTCAGCACTCAAATGACAGCCATAATGACATTTAAAATGTTGAGAATAATCACTCCGGAATAATCTAAGATTGATCAGCAGTATCTTGCTTTTATGATCTGCCCCTAAATAAACGGGTTGGTGGTGCATTGCCTTATATTGCTATATGTACCTTCGCCATTTCTTAACATTGTTGGCATCGAATGAGAACGAGCTTATTACTGTTTCTATTGCTGCATGGAATCACAAATCTGACGGAGAAAACTTGTAATAAGCCTGCTCAGAATATTTTCAATGAATGTTGGCTATTGAACTTTATTGTTATTTCAAGTTTGCAACACTTAATCTTGTGAGTGACATATTTCTAGAAGTATGCTATCAAAACGAATTATAACACTCTGAATATTGTTAAAAAGATCATTATCCTTGATGGTTGCAATCTCCGCTTGAATTACTGTGGCTGGGGGTGGTTTCATGCTGATATAAGATCAAATTTCAAAAACATAAACCTTCACTGATGGCTAACATACAGCATGGGACTACTCTGTCACAATTTTCTGCTAGAAATGTCATATCTATAATGATGTGTGTGTCATTGCTGTCTTCTTTACAATATGCTCTGGAGCACTGTGTGTTTTATGCATGTGCTGGCATATTAACTGGTGGTTAAAGATTGTTCACCGTTTACTCTGATTACACTTATGCTTAAGATTGAATTCCTAGTTTCTATGACACCGGTGGATAGATTTTGGAATGGCTTAGCCTTCTTTAAAGTTTAGCCATTTAAAATTGCATTGCGCATTGAGTTTGTTTCACGGTGATAACAATGCAGTAAATTTGTTGTTTTTCACGTGCAGACCTTGCTTCGCATGGTTTAATGTTCTTCATGGTGCAACTAAGTGTTGATGTACCTCACACATGATCTATTAAAGCAAGAATTCAATTCATTTTTTCCAAGCATCACTGTTAAATTGAATATCTTATTCACACTGGTAATTTGATATACTGGCATAACCTTTTCCATTCTTGAAAGTGGGTATCAACTTTCAAGTTACCTTAATCAAGCCCAGCTAAAATAGCCTCTCCTTAGGCTACACAACTTAGCTTAGCTTAACCTCTAGGAACAACCTCCTTATGTTAGGAAACCCCTTCCTTAGCCTTAAAGCAAGAGGCAACGCCACCGAGGTGACAGTGGGTGGCTTGCCTTAATAGTTACTCCTTGGCTCTCCCACTAGGGTTAGGCCTTTTCCTCCTGAGTGAGAGTTTGAGTCACAACAGGCCAAATCCTTTCTGTGTACAAGAATCATATTCAACATTTTTTCCTCAACGATATGCTCCACAGGAATCCAAGGGAGCATGAGTCTAAGAATAGACAAAGCAGAAAATATCTTCAGTACACTTTTCATCGATGGAAATCCTGTCCCTTTGTACATTGCAAGAGAGATACCAAGCAAAATGTAGAATGGAATCTCCAAACCATCATTTCAAACTCAAGTCCAATACTTTTATGGAAGCAATAATCATTTTTGATATTTCAATTATTCAATTGTTCAATAGCATATATTGCATTTAACAGATCTTCGAGGACATTGCAATTTAGATTTTGAAATTTCATGTTAAGAAATATGACATAATTGCTGCGGTCAAGGTTGCACGGTGCAGGAACATTGGGAGCGTCATTTTCCAAAAATCCTTGGGATCAGATCATACCGGGAGCATCTATTATACACATTCATATATGTGTGTGGGGGGAGAGGGGGGCACATTTATATCCAATAAAAAAAAAATCTAGAATGTCAAATTACTTGCAGAATATATGAAAACATTCATATTTGTACATCAATGAAGATAGGAATGGCATCCATAGAACATTAGTGATTAATTATTTTAGCATCGACCATCTAGATTCTAGCAATTACAAACAAACATACAAAATTTAAAGCCACCTAAAAGTAGACCATTAATTTATGGTACTACCAACAATGATGTTTACAAAATAGGTCATCCATACACCAAAGTATGGAGACTGAAAGGTCCAATCACTCCAAACAATAAACTAAGCTAGTTGTTGAACACCTCTCTACAGAAGAGGTGTTCATCAATTGTGAAAGCACCCATGTTGCCAAATGTTGTAGCTGTGGGGTAGCACCACCGTGCATATTCCACCACTCCTTGACAAGCAATGTTCCACCATCACTTATATCAAGATCCTTGTCATTAGTATCATCCTTCATTCTTTGCCTCTTGTCTAGCCTTTGTCTCTACCTCGATCCTCTAGGGACATCAGTCGACACCACCCAATTTTGATGAAACTGCCTAATCCAAGCCTTAAAATATGGTAGAAAAAGCTTAACATGCTTGATCAATGATTTTGGTTTGAGTGAAGGGTACATTTTTGCTAAGACCATGACAAAGGAGTTTAACAATCAACACCACCAACATCGGCGTACATATAGGGCTTGGTGCTCTTGATTAAATGTCAATCACATACCCTCATACATAATAGAATCCAATGAAAATGTTGCATTCCCATCAATCCTGAAATCCTGAAAACTGTTAAGTCCATTGAATTTTGAATGGGATATGAAATTATATTTTCTCCATGTGAAGTCCAATCAGGTTGAAACCATTCTCAAACATCCTGAAATAATTAATGGTAATGTTAAAAATTTAAGTAAAAGGATAAATTTCCTTTTTACCCTATTACTTTAAGAATTTAGTATTACCATTAGGGAGTGCCTAGGTAATGCCTAGAGAATGTCAAGGAAGCACCTTGGAAGCGCCACACTCCCGAATTGGCAGGGAATGTGTCCAAAAGGTCTGGAGATCGTTCCCAGTCGCACTACTGATCAGAGCATGGTTCCAGGTCCACAGAAAGGTGGGGGGACACTTCCTGCAACTATGGCTGCAGTATGCAGTACATATCTGAGGCCCATATAGTTAAATGCCCTGGTAATTTCAGTCAGAAGCTGATCTTGGTTCCCTGAATTGTAATATATTTGAAAATCATTTTTTAAAATGAACCAAAAAATCAATGCCACTATCCTTTTGTTCTGGCTCTGGTTCAGGTTTGCATATTTTTATAGTTGGACATTCAATATATTGTTCAGCGGAGACAACTACTCAAATATCGTTCAGATCTTGAGCCAAATCTCTCAAAATAGCTTCACCAGAGATTGTCTCAGTCAATTTTATCTCTGCCAAAGTTCCATCTGTAGGCAATTTTTTTCCCATGACCCTAACATCTGCTTGATAAACCAAGAATCTTCTCCACATGGTAAATGCCCAACATGTTATGCACAAGTGACAAAACATATGGCAGGCTTCCCTTTTGTTGATAGACTTTATCTGTTATTCGGCACTGAAGTATCTGACACCATGGCTGTTCACATAAAACGCTCTGCTGAATGTGCAAAAGCATATGATTCTACTTCTCTTGTCACTTCTTTGAAACATCGTCCATTCATTGCATCCTCGGGGCCATCAACTAGCCATTTCTATTAGTATCACATTCCTTATATTGATCTGAATTCCAGGTAGGCCATGGTCCAAAGAATAATTGAACTTGCTACCAGAAATAGGAATCCTTGTGGTCCATTGGGAAAGATTCCTCGCCATTACAGCACTTGAATTTTTTGGCCAAACTCACAACAAAACATGCCCTGCAGAAATGGTAGGTAAACAGATCAGACATAGCATTTGGGGCTAATGAAATGCCTCAAAATATATACCATCATTTTAGGCACTGATTTGTGAAGATGGCCACAGCTAACCCTTACATGGAAAGATATAAATTAGAGCACTAACGGAAGAAATATCATATGTGAAACCAGTCGTTAGTAAAGTTACATTAGGTTCTCTATTCTGATTCAACTACTGATTTGTGAAGATGGCCACGGGAGATGTCTACAACCCTTACATGGAAAGATATAAATTGCGACACTAACGGAAGAAATTATCAGATGTGAAATCAGTAGTTAGTAATGTTGCATTAGGTTCTCTATTCTGATTCAATTACTGATCTTTAAACTATAAAACTTAGTAGGATTACATCTTTCATTCCAAAGGTTCAACATAAAGATCCACTGCTAACATTATTTAATAATTTTTCAAGACATTTGAAATAGAAAACTGCAATTCACAATTGACCATCAATTGTGATCAAAACCCTCAGAAAAGAGTAACTGGACATTTTGTCCCCTTATTAAGGTCAAATCAAGTTTCTAGTCTTCTAAAAGCTTTGACGGCATATAATTTCCTCTGATGATAATTTATTAATATCCCGGTACCAAATGAGAAAACAATTAAAATCTGATTTGGGTTCTACAACTAGAATCAACTCAAAACTATAAAATATACCAGCATAGATCCATCTTAACTCTGGATCTACCAAGCACCGAGAAGGATCAAATCTCTCAAAATGCAAACCTCTTTTTGAGTGCAAAACTTAAGAAAAGGTTTGCATCTCGATAGACTTGGTTCCTATTGCCGCTTGGTAGATCTAAAGTTGAAATGGATCTATGTTGGTTCTTAATAATATTATTTATATTTGTATAAATTTCACATTTCTATATATAGAAATATTCTTGTTTTTTATTTTAATAAAACCCTGACAATATATATTGTTACATGTTTTATAATTTTTTTAATGTGATATGCATAGCATTGATGATATATATAAATAGACAGATAGATATATAACTTTACAAAAAAGGTTTATTGTAAATAGTGCATTTTTATATATTTATTAATTAAATTTAAATATGAAGTTTAGAAATACAATGGTTATGAATATGAATCATTATTTTAATTTATATAGTCAAATGGATTATATATATATATATATAGAGAGAGAGAGAGAGAGAGAGAGAGAGAGAGAGAGAGAGCCAATTGGAGTTATCTCGGGTGGTTGGGTGGAATGTTATCTTCCCCACCTAGGTCCAAATCCCCACTAGTGACATGATGAGCATTGTTGTAATGGCTTTGTGCCTATGAATATTGTTGCATTGGATCCGTGCCTTGTGAACTCTTAAGTGAGTATACTTGTGGGTTGGCTTGGTACTAGCAATCTCACTCTAGCCCTCAAGCTTAGAGGAAGGTTGATTTTTTTTCTCAAAATATATATATCACATTTTGTATATTTAGAAATATTTTTATTTTAAATTATAAGTTTATTAATTAAATTTATTAAATTTTTATATGTATATTAATTATATATTTTGAAATATGAATTATTATTAAATTTATTTCAATGTGATGTATATTATGATTTTTTCCTGGAATAAAAAATAAATAAAAAAATAATTGTTTGTAACTTTATTAACAAAAACAAAATTACAATATAACAAATTGAACAATCGATTTATTATTTTTTACTTTTTATAAATCAAGGCAACATTATAATTTATTATTATATTTTCGGATTTAATATTTCATTTTACAAACACTACAACATCTCTCCCATATTGACGAGACATTTAAATATTTACACTTATTTACAACCACTACAACATCTCCCCCATACTGGGTCCACATTTAAATGTTTACACTCATTTACGGATACTACAACATCTCCCCCATAGTGAGTTGTAGAGTGTCTTTCGGCAAAATTACTAACACAAATATGTGTACATAAGATCAAGCATCCACTCATCAACATCGAACATCAGCACTCAAACACAAAATAAAGCATGTTTTAGGTAACAAAATTTGAACCCATGTTTCTATGGGTTGTGATATGCATAATGGTGCTATTACAATATAGATATATCTGCAATTTATAATAATTTGTAGAGTGATTATTCAAAGGTATGGTTTAATATATATGATAAATTAAAAGTACATAAGATGGCTTCATCATAATGCTGGTATAAGTCAAGCTCTCCAAGCCCTAACTAGGGAAACCATTAGAAAACCCTAGCCACAACTTTTAACTAGGAATCACTTCCAACCAAAGTTGGCCACTTACCAAAGATCCTTAACAAGCTAGCATAAATACTAGCAAGTCCTCCTTGGCTCTTCAACAAGCTTATCTCATCAAAGCTCTCTTCCACACTAGCACTCCTCTACCTTATGGTTTACAAACCCTAGCCATCTTGCATCACACAAGTACATGTGTTAATTTTAGATAACAATGGTATGTTCTATGCTTTAGCACAATTAATTCAATGTTCCTTTAGCAGCCCAATGACAAGTTCCAATTATATCCAGTAGCAATCACATTAACTTAAACACATTGACAGTAAATGCAGATAGAACATAAAAACATGTGCAGAAGACAAACCAAGACAAGAGGACACAGATGTGGCGGATGCCAGGGACAAACCCAAATGTGGGGAAACCCTTTGATCAAATCTTCTTATAATTCTTCAATAGTTCAACAAAGGGAGAGTACAAATATCAAAATTACATGCCCAAAACAATCCTGCCAAATCAGCAGTCAATGCAACCCTAACCAGAAAGTCAACGGTGGTCAAAGATGCCCCAAAAGGTCCTCCAAGAAGCTTGGTCAATAGCAGAAGAATGCAGCCAACCAAGGGAGTCAAAGTCAACCCAAAATCAGCTCGATCAACATAGTCAAAGTCTATTGTTATTTCTACAGTCAAACCAAAAAGTCAACACGGTCAAACAATGCCCAAACACCTCGAAAATTGTGCCAAATAATGCGGCCTACAGAAATTGAAATTATGCCCACAAAATTGAAGTCAACGTTGGTCAAATACTCCAAGTCTGTTGATTTGGGGTAGCATCAGATGTGCTCTAGCCACGAAATTTGGTGGAAAGGCTAAGGCACATGAGATCTCCAAATACCCAGAAAGAGTTTGGGCAGATTCTAAACAGTTTGGGAGATATTAAAATAATTAATATTTATAATGGAGTCCTTAAGTCTAAACTTACGGAAATTAAAATATTAATGTGAAATAATATAAAACTGTGTTAAAATGGTCCAAAAGTCATGGATCAAGCCAGATCTAATCTTTAGTTGTTGATTAGGGACTTAATCTCGGTCGTTGATTTGTCAACGCGAAAAGTATAAAAGGAGGCTTGAGGGTCACTTGGAGAACACACCAAGAGATCAAGATTTCGACTTTCTGGGGCTGGGTTTGCTAAGAAAATTGAGAGAGTGATATGTAGTTGCAGCTGAGGGGCAGTGAAAAAAGAAGCAGAGAGGCAAAGATAGTGTCGAGAGGATCAGCGCAGCAACCAGGAAAGCTGACGCAGCGGGCAAAAGCCGGAACTACCGGGAACAGCAGGAACTGCCGAGAACTTCCGGAACAGCTAGGAAAGCTGACGCAAAGGGCAGAAGCCGCAACTATCGGGAACAGCCGGAACTGCCAATAACTGCCGAAACAACCGGGAAAGATAACGCAGAGGGTAGAAGACAAAATTTCCGGGAACAGCCAGAACTGTCGAGAACTGTCGGAACTGTCGGGAACAGCGAGCACTGTTGGGAACTGCTGGAACTGCCGGGAAAGCTGACACAGAGGGCAGAAGCTGGAACTGCTGGGAACAGTCGGAACTGCCGAGAATTACCAGAATTGCCGAAAAGTTGATGCAGAGGGCAGAAGCCAGAATTGTCGAGAACAGCCGGAACTGCCAGGAACTGCCAGAACTGCTGGGAAAGCTGACGCAAAGGGCAGAAGAGGCTGACGCAGTCCCTAGAGGCTGGCGCTGGGGTTTTTTGTTGGGCAGATTGGAGCTGAGGCGTTGCTAGAGTGTTTATCCGGGGTTTCAACCAAAGCATCTATCTCTGAAGGAGAGGTACTACTGCCGAGATTTTTCTCTGTTGGGGGAGTTGGATTTGGCACCCAGATTGTATTCTGAAACTGCTTAATAAATCAAACCCTCAGATAGCTACGCCAGTTTTCCCACATTGGGTTTTTCCAAGGACATTAACCCAAAAATAACGGTGTCATTTGTGTGCATGTTTATGTTTCCTTTAGTTGATGATCTGTAATGTGTTGAGCATGTACTTGTGTTTATTTTCAGTATTTACATGGTAAATAACTTGTTAATTAATTAGAACAAGTAGGAAGGAATAAATCAAAAAGTACATGGAGGGTTTCTAACTATTAGACTTAGAAACTTCAACATGGTATCAGAGCGTGGTTGCAGATCACAGGAGAACTGAGGACATTAGCCGAGCAGAAGTTGTTCCTAGCAGCAAAACAGCAAGGGGTGATGCAATGCCTGCGTCATCAAGTTCGGGCCAAGAAGAGGTTGCGCAAACGCTGAGGGAGGCAAAGACAGGCTCACGCAGAGCCACACAAAGGCCAAGAGGGCTGACACAGTTGGCTTAGGGAGCTAGTTTGCCGGTGCTGGGACTACACAAAGCCTAGGAGCTCTCACCTTCAGGTTGCTGGGGTTTAGGAGGCTGTGGATGAGTTTCAGAGTGGAGCTAGTGGGGTACTGTTGTCAAAATAGTACCTAACAGGGCAAGGCCAAGAAGGAGGGAGTTGCTACCGAGGGTTTCTAGCCGAGAAATCTGGATCAGTGGTGCGGTTGCACAAACGATCAGAGTAGGGGGCATCTCGACATCGGCAGAAGGATTTCCATGAGGGAAATCGAGGCTCAAAGGGAGTCACATCGAGAACTTCCAGGAGGGAAGTAGAAGAGCTACAGAATGGAACTACACGGAGTAAGAGACCAAGACAGACTAGACGGAGCCTCAAACTTCATAGTCTGGAAGGCCAGAATCTTATCCGTACTTGACAAAAATCATGTCAAGCACTTTGCCTTGAAGACGATAGCGGTCCTAGTTGACCCAACTGACAATGACAAGTATGAGGAAGCAATAGCGAGGGCCAAGAGTATCATTCTTGACGGGGTCAAGGATCATATAGTACCACATATTGCCGAGAAGAATACGGCACGGGAGATGTGGGAGGCCCTGACCAAGTTGTATCAACATATTTCCATGCAGAGGAAGATGCTCTTAAAAAATCAACTGCGGTCATACCAAATGCAGAAGGGAGAACAGATCGACACCTTCCTCGGTCAATTTAAGGAGATCCGAGATCAGCTGACTTCCATAGGGGCCACGCCAAATCCAGAGTTGATGGTGAGAACAACCCTGAATGTAGTCTCAGAAGACTGGGAGGTGTTTGTCTAGAGCATACTGGGCAGGGTGACCCTTCCAGATTGGGAGGAAATGTGGGCGGCTCTTCGCCAAGAAGAGATTAGAAGGGTGACCAAGACGGGAAGCAACAGCAAGGGGATCAGAATCAAGAAGGAGGAGGAGGTGGATGTTGCCCTAGCATCTGAGGGTAAGCAAGAAAAGCGGAAGAAGAAGGACCTCTCCAAGGTCAAATGCTTCCACTGTGGGGAGCTAGGTCATTATGCGACCCAGTGTCCGAGGAAGAAGAGCAAGGGAGAGGCTTCCGAGACCAAGGCAACGCCAGCAAGGGCAGAGAAGGAAGTGGAGACAGACGATGACTGTGCCATGAGTGCACACACACCACTTGAGTGAAAGTGGGGAGACATCGAGCTGTAGTCAAGAGGACTACAGAAGATGAGGGGCAGGATCCTCGAGGTACCCAACCTCTTGGATTATACCTGGCTACGGGAGCCCCGAAGAGGAGTAGCAGGACTGGCGGATGTCAGTAGAGACGGATGAGGATGGAGCGGCAGAGAGAGCTACAATGTAGGATTCCCAAGACAGCGCGAGGCTAGCAGGCTGCAATAGTGCGAGAGGCACGGGAGTGTTGCACCAATGCAGGATGGCACAGAGAGGTGTGCAACGGTGATAGATGCAGGGAGTTGTTGCAGCAGCGCAAAGGTCAGAGAGGGAGCACTTGTCAGCGACAGAGGGAGCTTCAGCATCGGGAGTGTCTCTAGCCTGACAGAGATGTCAGAGTTGGGAGATTAGTTACTTACTTCTCAGTAACTGAGTTGCAGTGCAGCAATTAGCAGCGACGGTGCTATGGGCAGCACGATGCAGCGTGATGAGAGGGGATGCAGTGCAGACGCAGCCAATGTCACACGGTTCGAGTTCGAGTTCGAGTTCGACAATGATTAAGTTCGATTCGAATTCGAATTTTTCGATCAGGTTCGAATGAGGTTCGGCATTAGGTTTGACTATACATATTTTTCAATATATATATATTTATATTTATATATATATATATATATATAGATATATATATATAACAAAATAATAGAAAATTCAAAATAGATCCATAAACACATGAACACAAATTCTTATTAGTAAACATACAAAATTAAAAGACAAACAAATTTTAAAAAAATCCAGAAAAAAAAAAAATATATATATATATATATATATCAAAAAGCTAACAGCCGTATATATATACAGCAAAAAGCTAACAGCCGGACTACGCACAATCGTCACCGCTACTTACAGAGCGGACCCATTGTGCGACTGTTTCCCATTTTCTCTGTCAATACGAATGAATCTTATCTTGCCGGACGACGCACAACCGTCACCGCTACTTTATTCGGTAAATAAAATAGAGCGGACCCATTGTCCGACACTTTCCCATTTTCTCAGTCAATACAAATGAATCTTATCTTGCTTTCAGTATTTTCCACATACATATATTTATTTAAAACAGGGACCGACGATGTCTTGGTTGATATCGATGCTATCCTTACGCACCATCATTCTCCGCGCTGCAGTCAATTCTTGGGGGTCCGCGCCATCACGATATTTCTTTCTTACCATATCACATCGCCATCACGATATTTCTTTCTTACCATATCACATCTCATCTCTGCAACTATTTGTTTACCGACAGTGACGTTGAATAAGACTGGCCAAATACTTGGGGAGGGCGCGCCATCGTGATATCTTTGTTTCTTACCAATTCGCGTCTCAGTTCTTTCAGTATTTTGGGTAAATTTTTCCAAGACTGATATTGAATAAGAATTCAAATATTGAATAAGAATTCAAAGAATTCAAAATTCGCCAAACCTGAACGAACCTCAAATTTTTTTTACGGGTTCGGCGAATTTCAAACCTAAAGCTTCAGGTTCACCGAACCCTGTGACTTAGGACGCAGCAGTGGCAGTGGCAGGGCCATGGGCAGCAGCACGGATGCAGACGGAGTTGTCGTACAAATGCAGCAGTGGCAGTGGCAGAGCCATGGGTGGCAGTACGAGATGCAGCAATACAGATGATGGGCAGCAGGCCTAGCATCAGGGACCGATGCCGGATGATCAGAGTAATACTCAGTAAGGAGTATTGCTAGAGCACAGTCCTCGCTAAGAGGGAGTGTTGATTTGGGGTAGCATCAGATGTGCTCTAGCCACGAAATTTGGTGGAGAGGCTAAGGCACATGAGATCTCCAATACCCAGAAAGGGTTTGGGCAGATTCTAAACAGTTTGGGAGATATTAAAATAATTAATATTTTTAATGGAGTCCCTAAGTCTAAACTTAGGGAAATTAAAATATTAATGTGAATTAATATAAAACTGTGTTAGAATGGTCCAAAAGTCATGGATCAAGCCAAATCTAATCTTAGCCGTTGATTAGGGACTTAATCTCGATCGTTGATTTGTCAACGAGAAAAGTATAAGAGGAGGCTTGAAGGTCACTTGGAGAACACACTAAGAGATCAAGATTTCAACTTTCTGGGGTTGGTTTTGCTGAGAAAGTTGAGAGAGTGATCTGGAGTTGCAACTGAGGGGCAGTGAATACAGAAGCAGAGAGGCAGAGATAGTGTCGGGAGGATCAGCACAACAGCCAGGAAAGATGACGCAGAGGGCAAAAGCCAGAACAGCCGGGAACAGTCGGAACTGCCAGCAACTGCCGAGAAAGCTGACGTAGAGGGCAGAAGCCGGACCTGCCAGGAACAGCCAGAACTGCTGGGAACTGTCGGAACAGCCGGGAAAGCTAACGTAGAGGGAAAAAGCTGGAACTACTTGGAACAGCTGGAACTACCTGGAACAGCCGGAACTGTCGGGAAAGCTGACACAGAGGGCAGAGGCCGAAACTGCCGGGAACAGCCGGAACAACCGGGAACTGCTGGAACTGCCGAGAACGCTGATGCAAAGGGCAGAAGACGAAACTGCCGAGAACAACCGGAACTGCCGGGAACAGCCAAAACTGTCGGAACTGCTGGGAAAGCTGACGTAGAGGGTAGAAGAGGTTGACACTGTCCCTAGAGGCTAACGCTAGGGATTTTCGTGGGGCAGATTGGAGCTGAGTGTTTATCCGGGGTTTTAGCTAGAGCATCTGTCTCCGAAGGAGAGGTATTACTGCCGATATTTTTCTCTGTTGGGTGAGCCGGATTTGGCACCCAAATTGTATTCTGAAACTGCTTAATAAATCAAACCCTCAGATAGCTGCACCGGTTTTCCCGCATTGGGTTTTTCCGGGGACATTAGTCCAAAAATAACAGTGTCATTTGTGTGCTTGTTTCTGTTTCCTTTAGTTGATGATCTATAATGTGTTGAGCATGTACTTGTGTTTATTTTCAGTATTTACATGGTAAATAACTTGTTAATTAATTAGAACAAGTAGGAAGGAATAAATCAGAAAGTACATGGAGGGTTTCTAACTGTTAGACTTAGAAACTTCAATAAAGTCAATGTTGGTCAACGCATGCCCTAATCTTTGAAATTTTCAGCCTCCAAAATCAATCCAGAATTTCGTCCTCTTCCACACGTGCGAAGTAGAGGGCCTCCAAGTCATACGAACCAATCAAGAGAGGAGAGAGAAGAAGATGTGATGAGATGAGTGATGTCCAAATGAGAGAAGGATCACTTCTATTTATACAAATCGTTGAGGGTGAGGAGACACATCCATTGGGCTTCATGAGCCTACATTTCACTAAAGCCAACCTTGACAATTTGTCCATGAGAAAGATAAATTCAAAATTCCATTTCTACTTGTCAGAATGAGATGATATTTATATCAAATTGTACCTCTCGAAAAGAGGAATCCAATGCAATAATCATCTCCATCATATGAGTTGTCCTAAGGCGGAAGTTAGCCCTAGTTGCCAATTTTAACACTCCCTCTCAACTAGGGAGAATTCCACCTGTCAATCCATCATGCCATCCTATCATCACTGCTTTGCTCTGCTGAACCATGAAGTAATATTGAAGAAGAAGTGATCGAAAGTGAGTCATAAGATCATACCACTCTCCACTAACTAAAGTCAATTCTTGATCCCAGATCAAGTTGTTGAACACTATGCATCCTAGTCATAGGGAGTACGGCAGTACACGTGCGTCCATCAGTAGTGCTATGGTCCCTAACCATCTTTTCCTAACTCATTGGCCAGATGAGAGGTACTTCCCATGAGTCCTGGACTCTATGGGTAGGATGTGTGTCGGGGCATTGGCAGGAGAAGGTGAACCATTCATCCTGCTCATATGCCATAGGAGAAGGTAAACCACTCATCCTATGCATATGTCAATCATAGGGGAAGGTGAACCACTCACCCTACACACATGTCAATCATAATGGAGTATCACAAGGGAAGGTGAACCACTCACCCTATATCCAGCACACCACTAGGGGAAGGTGAACCACTCACCCCATCCCAGTGCATCACTACGGAAAGTACCCCAATCCCCCAGGAGCTCCTAGAGCTCTGTGTTCAACTCAGACGGGACCCTCATATGAGGGTCATTCCATGAATCCAAGTCTCTCCCGGAAGGTTAATAATTTGACCTTCCCCAAAGGTTTTGTGAGAATGTCTGCGACCTGCTCATCCGTCCTGATGTGTTGGAGCCTTATTGCTACCCGTTGTACCATATCCCGGTTAAAGTGGTACCTGATATCAATGTGCTTGGAGCGGTCGTGGAACATGGGATTCTCTGATAAGTGAATCCCACTCTGGTTGTCGCAAAAGATCACAGTGGTATCCAACACGTGCTCAAAAAGCTCACTGAAGAGCTTTCTCAACCAAACTGCTTCACAACAGGCCATACTCGCGGCAATATATTCGACCTCGGCGGTACTTAATGCAACCGATTTTTGCTTCCTACTCATCCAAGATATTGAAGCAAACCCCAAAGAGAAGCAGCACCTAGACGTGCTCTTACGATCCACCACACTGCCAGCCTAGTCAGCATCTATATATCCATGTAACCTCAAACTCCAGCAGTGTATCTCAATCCATAATGCCCTAGAGATATCTCAAGAGATTCTTAGCAGCAATCCAATGAATGTGATGAGGCTCGACCATATATTGAATCAACGTATTCATAGCGAAGCATATGTCAGGACGGGAGTTGAACAAGAACATCAGGGCCCCCACAAGTTGACGATACTCAATAGGGTCCAATCCGGGCCCAGCAGCACTTCCACATAGCTTCTTAAAGTTGAGTTCCATCGGAGTAGTCACGGACTTGCAGTCCACCATCCCACATCTCTCAAGTAGCTCCACAATGTATTTTCCTTGAGAAAGGAAAATCTCACCTGGCTTTTGCCAAACCTCCAACGCTAGGAAATAATGCATCAATCATAGGTCCTTCATCTCGAATTCGGAAGCCAACTCCCTCTTGCATTGATGAATAAGAGGCCTGTCAGAAAGAGATCATCCAGATAAAGGACTAGAATGAGAGGTTTGTCCTTTTCAACCTTGAAGTATAGGTTCGGGTCAACATCACTCCTTGTAAATCCTAGATTCATAAGATAGTTACGATCCTCTCATACCAAGCTCTAGGGGCTTGTTTCAACCCATAGAGGGCTTTCTTCAACCTGCATACATGTGTCTCATGATCTTGAACCTCTATCCCCTCAGGTTGTTCCACATAGACTTCCTCCTTAAGCGCACCATGCAAAAAGGAAGTTTTGACATCCATCTGGTGTAGGTTCCATCCTTACGAGGTAGGGAGGGCTATGATCGAACAGATGGTGGTATATTGGGCAACCGGTGAAAATATCTCATCATAGTCTACTCCTTCCTTTTGAGAGAAGCCTTGAGCTACAAATATGGCCTTGAATTTCTCAGCACTTCCATCAGCTCCATGTTTGATCTTGTAGAGCCATTTTGAAGTGACCATTGACTTGTCATTGGATCTAGGAACCACATCCCATACATCATTCTTCATGATCAACTCATACTCCTCGTTCATCACATCCTTCCAAACGTGTTACTTCACAACTTCTTCGAATGTGCAAGGCTCAGATTGTACAATGTTACTCATGGCAGCTAAGTACCCTTGGTACCTATTCGGCTTCTTGCTTTCATGAAATGTCCCTCTCAGTGCAATATGTTTCTCAACATCTTCAAGAGTATCTTTGAGCCACAAAGAACTTTTTCTTGAAGTAGAAGGATCACTAGGAGGTGGATCCATCAGGCATCAGTTCATCAAACGAAGGTTCATCCTGCTTATCTGCATCAGCATCATCATTGTCCTTCCTAGGGATAGGAAGATCTCGGATCTTTCTAAGAGCAAAATCTTCATCGAAAGTGACACCATGACTTAATTCCACTTCCCTTTGACCAAGCACATAGATTCTATATGCCTTCAAAGTTTCAATGTAGCCCACAAACGTTCCTTTCTTCCCAGATGCATCTAGTTTATTTCTTTTCTCTTTCAACACATGAAAATATACGGGACAACCAAAAATTCTAAAATGAGAAACATCAGGTTTCTTACCGGTGAAAACTTCTTCAGGTGTCTTGAAGTCCAAAGCTTGATGTGGGCATCGGTTTTGGACATACATAGCGGTGTTGGCAGCTTCTCCCCATAAGAACTTCGAAATACCTTGATCATGAAGCATAGCATGGGTGGCTTCTATGATAGTACGATTCTTCCTTTCGGCAACACCATTTTGTTCAAGAGTATATGCAGTAGTGGTCTCCCTCTTAATGCCAGCTTCTCTACAATAGTCTTTGAATTCATTTGACTCATATTCAGTCCCATTATTGGTCCTCAATATTTTGATCTTCCTCCCTGTTTGATTCTTGCCTATGGCTTTGAAAGAGCGGAGCCATTTGAATACTTCATCCTTCTTCTTTAAGAAATAGATCCATGTTTTGCAAGAGAATTCATCCACAAAAATAACATAGTACAAATATCCACCCAAAGATGTCACAAGAAACATACCTGATAGATTAGAATGGACCAATTGAATAATATTGGTGGTTTGAGTTTCACTTGAGGGGAATGTTCCCCTTGTATGTTTCCAGCTTCACATCCCTGACAAACACCTTCATGATTTAAATTGAATTCGGGCATACTTGTGACCACCTGATCCGGATTTAAACAGGAACGCAACAAATTACAGAGATAACCATAAATACAGAGATGCAATAATCATAAAAACAGAGATGCAGCGGAAATAATACTTCATTTCATTACTGTAAAATACTGAAATATGCTTACAACCAGAAATGGGAATAAGCCAGCTAGGGCGATGGTAGCTTATCTCTGAGAAGAGATGTGATGGCTACATGCCTCTGAACTGTTCCGAACTGTATTACAATGAGGCTCGAAGGCCTATTTATTGTTGAGAAACAATGGAAAACCCTTCACATCCCGAAACCTAACCCTAGAAGATGAAACGCCAAATTGTGGGCCCCGTTTGGGTAAATTGGTACATCAATTTCCCGGGGTCGTAACTTTGGCATATGATCTCCGTTTGACGCGTATGATAGCTCGTTAAAAAGATCTATCCGAGTACTACCACTTTGGGAAGGGCAACATCGGTCCATGGACCCATGTTGCCCCCAAATTTCCCAAAAAACGTCGTTTAGGGCCTCAAAACGGCTCCGGAAGTTCAGGACCCGAAAAACTGCTAAAAATAGTAAGCTGTGCTGTAATTTAGGAAACTGAAAAGACTGAAAGAGACAGTTGTGGGGGTCCAAATGGGTTGGTGGGTGGCCACCAACATCCACCTGGATCATTCCTCCCCCCTTAGGAAGCAATGGTCCCCATTGCGTTGAGTTCCTCCATCTGCTGAACTTGTCCTGCAATCTCTGATGTGTCCAGTGATGGTGGGAAGCATGGTTGACGATGGTACACATTAAACATTTGGTGCCGGCGAAGGAATGGAGGAATGATGTGCTCCAAAGCATTGTTCCCCATAGCCTTGGTACTGCTGTAAGGACCATGTCGGAGTGATCTGAGCTTCTGATGGGTTCTGGTAAGGCGTTCTTTTTGTCGATGCAACCAGACTTTGTTGCCCACCTGAAACTTGTGTGGTACCCATGTGGGTGAGGAGAAGTTGTTCCTGTGTTTTGTCATGACCGTATCCCTTTGCTGCTGCTGTTGCGTGGAGGAACCCTTTGCAGGGGTCATGGATGTAGCAACGATCTTCCCCTTATTTTGGGAGTGAGCCAAACAGATGAATTTCCTGGTCTGTGATATGAGCTTGCTGCCTTTCTTGGTAGTGATCAAAGATGTGGCGGTAGGTGGGGCTACCTCCGGTATCCTGTATAATGAATCATTCAAAGAAATAATGACAGCACGAGGCCTTGACTCATACACAGCATGTCGCCTCCACAAGTATGGTTGGCCTAATAATACATCGCAAACATCCAGAGGTGTAACATCACACAATACCTCGTCTGTGAAGGGCTTGATGCTGTAGGGAAGGTGGCACTGCTGGCGAACTTTCAGATCTCGTCCTTCATGAAGCCACCCGATACTGTACGGTTGCGGGTGTGGTGTAGTCGGTAGGCCCAACCGCTTCACGACCTCTGCTGAAATGAGGTTCTTTTGGCTGCCACTGTCGACAATGAATTGTAGCGGCGAACCCTTCACCCACATCTGTGAGTGGAAAAGACGCTCCCCTTCCTCTGGATTTTCGGGCTCATCTTTCTGGATCTTGGCGGTGGCAACAGTGGCGCTGGGATCCGCATCAATGATCTGCTTCCCTTTGCCATTCCCCTTGTCGGGTTCTGGCTCAGGATCGGAACATGCATCTGATTCGGAAGCCTTCAACTCGGCCACCAACGCCTGCTTGGTCCAACACTCACTTGTGTTATGAGTGGGACTCTTGTGGAACTCACACCACTTTCCTGTGTCCTTCTTCGGCTTCGTGGTGCTGTTCTTTTCTTGCGGCTTCGACGGGTTGTCTTGGGTCACCCCGCCTTGGCTTTGTCCTTTGGGCTTCGGATTTGCAGATCCAAAGTCTCGCTTCTTCTGTTTGAACTTTTGCTCGATTTTGACAGCGTATTGGTATGCTGTGCCGAGTGAGGAGATGTTCAAGAACACCATCTCTTCCTGGATGTATCTGTGTAGGCAGCCGCGGTATTTGAGTACCAGATGCAGCTCAGAATCTTTGATACCCAACTGTGTGCGAAGGGTATGAAAAATGTTTGTGAACTCTGGCACATCTTGGTCTCGTCCCTGCCGCAGTGTGGTCCATTTGATGTATTTGTCCTCATAGCTTCCAACAGGGTAATACTGCTCCTTGATGGCATCCCGGAAGTCATTCCAAGTGGGTGCAGCTGAAAATAGTGAGCCTGTACTTTCATCCTTCTGCTCGCAGTAGGTTTCCCACCAGTCCTTGACGTGGGGGGCTGCTTTGAGAAGAGCGAAAACAATCTTTTCCCGACTTGAAAATTCATGAACAGAAAAATACCCATCTAGCAGATTTAACCATTTATCTACGGCATCTGCATCTATTTGACCCTCGAAGATGGGGATTTCAAAATTGACTTGTACCTTGAAGGGCGTGGCGTTTCCAGAGTTGCTGTTGGAAGTCGATGCGTCGCCTCTGGGTAGTCGCTGAAGGATCTGCGCAAAGCTATCCATCATCGCGTTCCTTTGCCGCTCGAGGGCTTCTTCGAGCAAGATTTTGATAGGATCTCCTGCCCCCTCATCTTTCTTCTCATCCGCCATGGGAGGCCGTCGGGATTTTCGAGGCTGGTCTTGCAAAGGTTCGACTAGTTCAAGCCCTAACTCCTTATATCCCGACCTCGTTGGGGACATGCGAAGAAAAACAGCGAAAAAGCAGACCGCTCTGATACCACTGATCCGAATTTAAACAGGAACGCAACAAATTACAGAGATAACCATAAATACAGAGATGCAATAATCATAAAAACAGAGATGCAGCGGAAATAATACTTCATTTCATTACTGTAAAATACTGAAATATGCTTACAACCAGAAATGGGAATAAGCCAGCTAGGGCGATGGTAGCTTATCTCTGAGAAGAGATGTGATGGCTACATGCCTCTGAACTATTCCGAACTGTATTACAATGAGGCTCGAAGGCCTATTTATTGTTGAGAAACAATGGAAAACCCTTCACATCCCGAAACCTAACCCTAGAAGATGAAACGCCAAATTGTGGGCCCCGTTTGGGTAAATTGGTACATCAATTTCCCGGGGTCGTAACTTTGGCATATGATCTCCGTTTGACGCGTATGATAGCCCGTTAGAAAGATATATCCGAGTACTACCACTTTGGGAAGGGCAACATCGGTCCATGGACCCATGTTGCCCCCAAATTTCCCAAAAAACGTCGTTTAGGGCCTCAAAACGGCTCCGGAAGTTCAGGACCCGAAAAACTGCTAAAAATAGTAAGCTGTGCTGTAATTTAGGAAACTGAAAAGACTGAAAGAGACAGTTGTGGGGGTCCAAATGGGTTGGTGGGTGGCCACCAACATCCACCTGGATCACCACCTTCCTTACATCAGGTAAGGCTTTGAAATGGAGGTGAGAAAATCTCTGGTGCCATAGTTCGGATTGAAGAGAAGTGTCACAAGTCATTGCTCCCAATGTACTTCCTCCAACCTGATAAAGACCTTCAACCTTGAATCCAAGAGTGAATGCATCTCTTGGGTTCCTTTGCCAAACTCAAACCTTCCCATCAATGAATGTCACCTTGAAACCTTTGTCTTCCATCACAGAAATAGAGACCAAGTTCTTTTTCAGATCAAGTACATATAGCACTTCTTGTAAGTGGAGGGTTTGACCTTGATTTAAGTGAAGAGTAACAGTCCCAATTCCTTTCATGGGATAAGTGGTATCATCCCCAAGTATAATCTCCATATTCGTCTTCTTTTCAACCAAGTTAGAGAAAGCTTCCTTGTACCCAGTGAAGTGCCTTGAGGCACCACTATCAATCAACCAATGGTCCAATGTATCCAGAGGAGAGGCGGTGGAGAGGGTAGAAATAAAATAAAATTATTTTTGCATTACAACATTAACTTCTTCATACCTGGAGTTTCTCGACTTCTTGGGAGGACGGCCATTTCCATTTCGATCACCGAGAGCATTCCCCTTTCCTTTGTTGTTGAACCTATTGTTCCTTTGATTGTCATTGCCCTTGAAGTTGTTTTTATTGTTGTCATCATCTCTTGGAGTATCCTTCTTGTGAGAACACTCTCTAGCGAAGTGACCAAACCTGTTGCAATTGAAGCGCCTTCCTTTTCTTACTTTGAATCCCGGCGGCTTGAACCCTTGTCCTTGATTTCTTGGACCAACATTGTTCCTTCTCTTAGAATGAGCGGAGAAGGCGATAGGATTGTTTCCATTTGAGGGTTTGTCTCTTCCCATCATCCTTATTTCTTCTTGAGTGCACCTAGCCAATAATTCATCAAATCTTGTAATCCTGTCATTGTTGAGAATGGTAGTGTTAAACACATCCCAATCTCTTGTAAGGCCCCCAAGTGCAATAAGAGAGAGTTCTCTGTCACCAGTGACTTCACCAATAGATAGGAGATCATTCTTGATCTTGGTAATCCTCATAAAGTAGGATTGGATGGATTCTCCTCTATCCATCTTGATATCTTTCAACTTGTTCTTGATAAAGAATTTGATTTGCATTATTTACTTTGAACATCCCAACCAGCTTTTCATACATCTCCTTAGATGTTTCCAAATCAAAAATATAGGCAATCAAAGGCTTATGAATAGAATCAATGATAATCTTCTTAGCTTTAACCTCACCTTTCTTGTACTTTGTTTGTGCAACAGTGGATGCATTTGAAGGAGGCTCTGCTATTCTTCCTTTGACATAGTCCATGGCATCATTTTCTTCCAATGTCAAATCTAGAGTCATCTTCCATGCATGATAATCGGATTTTTCCTTAAGTCTGTCCTCGGATTTGAAGAAAGATGTAGTCGTCATTGGGACTAGTTCCAAGTCCTTGTCCAACAACTTCTCCTAGTGATTGCTTTGCTTCACTCTTGCTTGGGCTTTGTCTCCACCTGAGCTTTGATACTATGTTAATTTTAGATAACAATGGTATGTTCTATGCTTTAGCACAATTAATTCAAGGTTCCTTTAGCAAACCAATGACAATTTCCAATTATATCCAGTAACAATCACATTAACTTAAACACATTAACAGTAAATGCAGATAGAACATAAAAACATGTGCAAAAGACAAGCCAAGACAAGAGGACACAAGATGTGGCGGATATTAGGGACAAACCCCAATGTGGGGAAACCCTTTGATCAAATTTTCTTATAATTCTTCAATAGTTCAGCAGAGGGAGAGAGAGTACAAATATCAAAATTACATGCCAAAAATAGTGCTGCCAAATCAACAGTCAATGCAGCCCTAACCAAAAAGGCAACAGTGGTCAAAGATGCCCCAAAAGGTCCTCCAAGAAGCTCGATCAACAGCAGAAGAATGTGGTCAACCAAGGGAGTCAAAGTCAACCCAAAATCAGCTCGGTCAACCCAATCAAAGTATATTGTTATTTCTACAATTAAAACAGAAAGTCAACACATCAGCCAACAGGGTCAAATAGTCCCCAAACACCTCGAAAAGTGTGCCAAAAAATGTGACCTGCAGAAATCAAAATTCTGCCCACAAAACCGAAGTCAACACTGGTCAAATACTCCAAGTCAATGCATGCCCTAATCTTTGAAATTTTCAGCCTCCAAAATCAATCTAGAATTTCGTCCTCTTCCACGTGCGAAGTAGAGAGCCTCCAAGTTGTATGAACCAATCAAGAGAGGAGAGAGAAGAAGATGTGATGAGATAAGTGATGTCCAAATGAGAGAAGGTCACTTCTATTTATACACTTCGTTGAGGGTGAGGAGACACATCCATTGGGCCTCATGAGCCTACATTTGACTAAGGCCGACCTTGACAATTTGTCCATGAGAAAGAATAAATTCAGAATTCCATTTCTGCTTGTCGGAATGAGATGATCTTTATATCAAAATTGTACCTCTTGAAAAGAGGAATCCAATGCAATAATCATCTCCATCATATGATCTGTCCTAAGGTAGAAGTTGGCCCTAGTTGCCAATTTTAACAACATGTCTTACAAGACACCACTAAAGCTAGACTCCAAGTCTACATATCGATCCTAAGGTTTGACTCCTCCAAACCCTAGTGCTTCAACTCTTGCATCAACACAAGCACCAAGACCTCCATAGAGCATGAAGAGTGCAATATGCAAGTCTTCTTCAAAGCAAGGTATCAAACAAATCTCAAGACTCATCAAAGCTAGGCTCTCCATGATCTTGCCTTAGGCTCCATGCATCACACATAGCACTAGGGTCTGTCCTTCCAAGTCTTCTCTAGGATTGGAACCCTAGGTGTTTACAAGGCAAACTATCAACTCCTCTAGTGTCATTTTCTTCTCTAGAGTTTACTTGCATTGCACAAGCCCTAGAATCCTCATGTGTCTCACAATAGTAACCTCTCCAAGCACATGCAAGCTCTCTTTCTCTCTTCTTCATGTCTTCTCCTAAGATTTACATCACAAACCCTAAGTCTTACTCCCTATAAGATTTCTCTGAGATAATCACAAAGCTAGAATAAGCAGTATAGCAATAGTGTGTTATTGCAAAAATTCTATCCCTCCTCTATATAGAATGGGAGATGGAGGCTAACATAAATTGAGGATGTATGTCCATATAAGTCACCAACATAGCAACCCCAGATGGAACATTCTATACTACTCTCACACTAGGATTTATCCAAACCCCAAGATGACACATCCTCCAAGCATGATCCTCCTTCGGTTCAACACCCCTCCAAGATGGTTCACTCTTCAACATGTTTTTATTCCAATGCTCTCTCTCCCATGGTGGTTTGTTATCCAAGTGTCCTCATCCAAGGTGTTCTTCCTATAGTTGTATGCCACATGTCCTCTTAAGTCCAACACTCCTCAACACATGTGCCAATGTGATTACTATACTCCAAAGCTTCTCCTAAACATTTGTGTATGGGTCCACAACCAACATCTATGAGGTATGCTCATCAACCCAAGCATCCTCAAGTCAAATGATCAACATCCAAGGTGTATGTTACATGGTCCCATGCTCTTAAGGCTAAGTGCCCTCCTCCCAAGTGCCTAACACTCCTCCCAGGTAGGTACCTCTCCTAATCAAGCAACTGACTCTCTCATTGTTACAACAACATCTAGCACCCACATATGATGTAAATTCACAAGCATTAAGGGGATGGTTTGTGCAACTTAGGAAGGCTACCCATTGTCACCATAGTATCTATTTCTTCCTCTTTGGGTTGTCTCTTCTCCAATAGAATGGGAGATTTCACAAAAATCAGATTGTTGAGTCTACGGAGCGGAGGTTTAAGATGATTTTGTGAAGAGTTAGCCTAAGTAAAGCAAATGGTTGTAGTAGAAGTGGAATAAATGAGTGGAGTGAGAAAGGAATATGAAGGTAGATATTAAAAAGCCCTAGACCAAGTCCTAATCACACCTTGGGCAAATGGAGTCATGGAAGTATAATTCAAAAAGGGCAAGTGCATGACAATGTAAGACAAAAGGGTCTACTATGCATGCCACAAATTATCCTTAGTTCATTGATTTAAATAACAGAATTTCCTTGGAAGGTTAGAGGTGTCATACTTAAGCATTTATCATGAATGTGAGATTATGTTTGTCTAGCAAAAATTGGGTTTATTATGTGGTACGCTAACATAACAATCAGACATAAGAGGGTCGAAACCTCACATTACTTTGTCCAAAATGAAACATTGTTCATTATAAAAGGCAATGACAACCATAGTTTTGAAAATCAGTCAAAGTTGACTAAGACTCAGTCACCTTGACCCAGCTGATTGCTAGCTGAACTAACTCAGCCTTCAAATCAGTTTGAAGTGACCTAGTCACAGCACGACTTGGCCAGTTCAGTACCAAACTGGCCCTACTTGGCCGAGTAGATCCAGGAACCCCCGCACATCCTCTGCCTTGGAATTTTAATTTTTTTTTTAAACAAAGACCTAATCTCTAAACACTAGAAAAATGCTATAAAGAGACGCCATGCCTTCCATGACCCCTCAATTTGCCTCATACGTCTCTCATTGAGCATTTGTGAGCATTTTGAGTTTTGGAGCAACACTGAAATCTTGAACAGCAGCTGCGAGGCTTGAGCTTGGAGCTGGTTTGGCAATTGTCTTGAGTTGTTTGCAATGGATTTGACATCATAGTGAGGAGACTACAGCCCATCTTGAAGCCCAGTTATGTTTTTTCTCTCTTTAAATTGCAAATCTGAAATCTGTCCCTGTTTTTAAATTTTTTCTTTCTTTACGGTTTAATTCTGTCCCTCTCTTTAAATCAATCTTCTTGCTAGTTTGCATGCAACATATTAAGATAGGGTTTGCAATGTTACATGTTCGAATTTGCAGATTTCTTTCCATTTAAATTCCATGGCCCTGTTGACCATTCAAAGGTGCATTTGAGCATTAGTCAACTACCCCATGAGCAGAGTATATTTTTGAGCATTCCATCATGGTCAGAAAGTCAGAATTTTCAGAAATTCATCATCATCATTCAGCTTTTGGTCATCATATTGTATTCCAAATTCTGCAACCCTGCGGGATAACGTAACAATGATTCTAGGATGACGAATATAAAGCCATGTAACGCACCTAGGAAGCTTAAGATTCTTGCTAGAGTTTTCACTGAGTTTTTTTTCCTTAGCTAATTATATGTGTTTATCAACACTAAATGATTGGTTAAGTTTTTCTCCCAAATATACCCCAAAGCTAGAGTAAGGCTTGATGGTAAGGTCTTAGGTGAGTCCTAGTGTATAGAGTCAATATAAAATTCCATACTAGACCATGCCTAAAGTTTCGCAAAATTTGGTTGTGTCTAAGGGTCAGTTTTTCATTGTCAGAATTCCCTCTGTGAACAGGATTTTTATGTAATATTTGATGTAAAATGTAAAAAGTGATGTCTATAGAAGTTGTAGGGGGTATGAGTACTCAAAATTAGACCTCAACACCTCAACTTTCTATCTAGACACACTTTGAGGGTGGAAAAATATATATTTACCCCACAAAAATCATATTTTCTAATTTTTGGCAAAAAATGGCAAATAAGTAGCCAGAAAATTAAAATGAGAGAAAAATAAAAATTCTCTCCAAGTGAAAAGTATTTTTTAAGAGGATGTGGAATTTTCCAAGAAACAAATCAAGAGACAAAAATCCCAAGAAAAATTCATTGGTCCTCTTCAACAACTAATGGCCCAAGAAAAAATCGATTTTTTTAAAGGAATGGTCCAAGTTGTTTAAGTTGAATGAGAAATTTTCGAGTAGAAAATTCAAGAAATTATTTTTGTCGTCCAGGATCAGAATTTTGGTCAATCCAGCTCATTCTTCAAGGCAAATCGAACTCCATCTTAGAGATCTGCGCAGGCAATCAAGAAATATCATTTTTTGGAAGGAACTAGTCGTTTTTCTTGTGGGATCAAGTCAAATATGTGCAACTCTTGGGACCTAGCTATTTTCACTTGGAGAGGGATCTAGATCTCTCATATTTTCTATTTAAGGAAGCTCTAAGCTCCTCATTGTATCATTGTAATCAAGCTACTGGCTAAGTGAAGCTCTGTACTACATATTTTTTTTTGAATAATAAATAAGTCTTTGGGGGTTAATTCATGGTGGTGTTCCTCTTCTATCTTCTATGGTTAAAACATCTGAATTTTGTTCATAATGATCTACTGGTTTTGATTCAAATCTTTGTTATTTCACTAGCCAATTTGTGGATTTACTATTTGCACAGGTATCTTGCATTAGTATTTGAGTTTAGAGAAGCATTTTGAATTAATCAATCTAGTGGCTATCCCTAAATCTTTTGTTTCATTGTGCTATCTAACTCCTTGCGATCTAACAAGTTTCATCTTTAGTGTGTAGAGATCATTCTATTTTTCAAAGAATAGGCGTTAGGGGACGTTTTTGGCTGAACCAACCAACTCCCAAGTAACAGAAGTGGAAGAGCCTACTGTGATTACTTCTAAAGACTTATCTAATGAAGTTTTTGCAGGGGTTACATGACCATTGCTTGTGAATATTATTTATCTAAATCTCTCTATCTCATTTTAATGTGCTTTAACTGAATAAATATGCTATTTAGAGCCTATTGCTTGTAGATCTATAAATTTTATAAATATTTTGTAAATAATTTTCTAACCCTTTTGTACATATATTTTATCTTTTATACATATATATATATATATATATATATATATATATATATATATATATCTTGTCCTCTACTCTATTTTCTTGCAAATTTGAAGACAAAACCAAGGGTTTGTCTTGGAAAACCTTCATATTTTCTTTTGTTGCAGGTGAAAGCTTGGGGATCAAAGACTAAATAATTTTTCTAAAGCTAGACACTTGCTCCTTCCTCAAACCCTCTTTTCTCTTGGACAGCTAGGGTTTCTAGCAAATCAATTTAATTAATGAGGGTTGTCCATACCTTGGTTCGTGAATAAAGCCCCTCTATCTTTCAATCTCTACGCAAATTTTGAGCACGGCTAGGGTTTCTCAAGCAGATTTAAAGAGAGCTTTGCTCTGAAACTAGATTCGTCCAAAACAGGCCACGTGTCTGAATCCCATGAATTCGACACAATTCGATGGGAATTCGAATCCAAAAATGGGACACAACGTGTCCTAACAGGACATGATCGAATCCCGGTCATGTCCCGTTAGGACACATTGTGTCCCGATTTTATGAATCATAGCCCTTGCCTAATGTGACATGTATTTGAATTTTGTATGTACTATGCGTGCTATAATGTTACTAACTTACTTTGTAAACAGTGAAACTAACATCTAGATGAAGATCTATGTTTGAAATCAATGAATTTGTATCATTAATGAGAATTTGTGTAAGAAATATCTAATTTTTAATATATATATATATATAAAACGAATCCTACGTGGCCTGTTCCGGGGGGTCAACGTGTCCGAATCCGACACTCGAATCCCCGTATCCTACGAATCCTGAATCCCCGTATCCTACGAATCCCGAATCCCCATGTCAGGTTACTTAGGATCTTTTCTTTGAAACCTCGGAAAAAGTTAAGATCAAAATCTTTGGAAGTCGTCTACATTTTTTGAGCCCTTTCCTCTTTGGCCGTGAGGATTAAGATTCTCTCCTTTTATCTTGCAAATCTCACGTGGTCCTGGCAGCTAGAAGAAAAAATTGTGAAGCTCGTTTTCAAATGTTCTAAATTCAAAATTAATTTTGTAGAAGCCGCAAGCAATTCGATAAATAAAATTTGAGTGAGAAACCTTTACAAGGAAGGAAAATTTATTTTGTGAGAATCGACTATTTTTTTTTGAGCTTCCACCTCCTAGCCACAAAGTTTCCTCCATCCCTTGCGTATTTGCTTCCTGGAGCTTAGACGTCAATTTATTGGAAAATATTTCTTTTTAGAGTAAGTCTATTTCCTTTTGGGAAAATTTTCATCATTATAAAGTTTGTAAAATTGTTATAGTTTGTTTCCCTCATTTTAAACTTTGTAAAATTATTTTCTCTCGTAACTATCATAAGCAGGGATATTAAAATTTTTATTTGTGAATCCTCGAGATTTTTCAAAACCCTCACATTTGTATAAGGGGGTTCCTTTTGTAATTTTAATAAAATATTTTTTTTCCTAGAGGGAGCTTGAGATTTATTCCCATGGTATCCCACCTCCTATTTTGGTAGGAGGGTCTTTGTGTGATCACTAACTTACTAACTTAGTAACTAGATTTCATTACTAACTTGTTCATTTTGCATTTAATAATTCATAACATCTAATTGTTAGATTTAGTTCTCATATCTTATAATATCTTTTGAAACACTTACCTTTGTCTTGATCTATCTATATGGTGGTTTCATTAGATTCTTTTTTTAAATTTAATTTGCATTTCACAATTTGATCTAATTGGTATCTCCAATGATTTTATTTTATACATCCAATTCGCATTGCTTCATTGAGTAATTTTTACTTGCTTCATTGAGTAATTTTTACTTGCTTCATTGATCATTGTTACAAGTTATTGTTGAAGAAAGTGTAACAAGGTTCGGTCTTCATGACATTGTAATTATGATTTTTGTAAAAATGAATTTATTATTCCTTGCTACATGGGTTTCATGAGCAAAGTTTATTTACTAGTAGCTCCCATTGAGAGCCTTAGGATGTCAAGGAGTCAATGTCATGCTCTTCTTGAGCCTATACAAGTCTATAGAAAAGTCCAAACGCCCTCAAAAGACGAGCACAATCCTCTTGAAGAAAGAAGCAAACAAAACGATGGAAAGAGCAGTTATGTTGGCCTAAAATTGTATATTGAAGAACAGGCATGTCAACTCAATTAAGGTGACATATATATTCATGAATACAAGTCGGCTTACATATAGGACAGACCACTATATATACCCAATAGGGTCTACACAAAAGTGAGAGAAGATAACTCAGGTTTTCTCTGTGATTCTTCGTGGGTACAATTACAGGATCTCGAACTATTCAATGATAATTACAGTGAGTACGACCTCGCAATCACAGAAGGTATCAAGTTCTTCGGATGGACAACATAAATAAGATCTCAATGACTCCATCATAACTCAATCTCGGCATAACTGTAAAGCATATATATCACAGTCACACGCTCTGACACGGCATACAATCTCGGCATTATTTCTAAGTAAACGCATAACTGTGATCACTGATATAATCTCTCTCTCGGCACAATTACAGTCTTGGCTTAACTATGGGTCACAATGTATTCATTATGATGTGGTTACTCAACTGTGATACTTTGTCTCGGCGTAATAAACAGTCCCAGCATACCTATGATGACGAAGATCTCAATACATGGAGGAAACATAGTCATAGACTCAGCATACACATAATAAGGTTACACTCTTTGTCAGCAAGCATTCTGAATGATGGTGATCATGATCTCAGTCATGATCCTCCAGGTCATAATCTTAATAAAGATCTCGATAGAGAAGAAGTAATGGCCTTGGTGTTGCAGTAGTAATGACAATCTCGATGATGCAGTAAAGATGGCTTTAGTGTTGCAACAATAATGATGATCTCACCAACAAGAAGAGGATTGGTGTCTTGGTCTTGGAGTGGCCTAGCAGGTCAAGGGTTGTGGTCTTGGTATTCGTCAATCGAATCTCTATAAGAAGAATTTTGTGCGGGTTTTCCTCTCCAAGAGGGAGAGGTTTTGGCCCTAGCAGAAAACCAACATCGTGTGTTCTTGTGTCTCTGTCAGTGTTGCAGGAAGCGCCCCCCCCCCGGATCCTAGGCCCGAAGCGCGCCCCGTACGGAAGCGCCCCCGGAAGCGCGATTCCGAAAATGGCGAAGCGCGCTTCGGCCTTTTTAATGCGCTTCCTGGTTTTTAGGAAGCGTCGGCCCCGAAGCGCGCTTCGGGCCTCCGAAGCGCAGCGCTTCGGGCCATGAAGCGTGCGCTTCACGCAGCGCTTCGGAGCGCTTCCTCCAAAACCGCGCGCCCAAGGGAAAAAAACATAATTTTTTTAATTTTTTTTTAAAGTTAACTTAAGTTAGCATTGAGGGGGTGGGTTAGGGTGAGTTTAGGGTGAGGAATGAAAAGAATAAAGCCCCCATTCATTCCTCATTTTCTCACTTTGAGTTTATTAGAGTTGGAGAAGAGAAGAGAGGAGAGGAGAAGAGAAGAGAGGAAAGGAGAGGAGAAGAGAGGAGAGTTTGGAGGAGTGAAGAAGGAGGAGCTAGGAGAAGGAGGAGGAGCTTGGAGCAAGAGCTTGGAGGACTTCATCTACAAGAGCTAAAGAGGTAAGTTCAAACCCCAAACTCCCTTGTTTTTTTGAAAAAAAATTTGTATTTTTCTCCTCCCTCTCCTACTCTTTCCCATTGTTTCTACTTGCTCCTTTATTTACAGGTTGTCCACCACCTATATCCATATTCCAAGATGGTGTTCTTTTGGCTTCTATGTATCATTCCACTCTTGGTTTTAATGATGGCAAGGGTGAAGAATAGAAGGGAAGAAACAGAAGAGGACATTGGTGATGGTCCTAATAGTAGTGACCCAATGTATGATGAGGAGGAAGGGTTTGAAGAGGAAGGGGATGAACTTGAAGGGGACACTTAAACACAAGATGGGAAAGCTACATCAACACCCTTGTGGAACTATGTGACCAAACTTGATGGGGGAAAGGGTGGTGGATCTTACAAATTTGTGTGCCCTCATGGTTGTCATGGAGGAAAACCATATTGTGGTTCATATACCCGTCTGAGGAGGCATCTTTGTGGGGTGCTGGACAGTGATGAAAAAAAGGGTTCTGTGGGGGTACAAATTTGCCCAAACATTTCAACTGAAGAAAGAAGAAAATACATCCAAATAGAGATGGCTGCACAACAAAAAAACAAGAAACCAAAAACTCATTCTGAATCAAGTGCAACCTCTAAATTTGGTAGTTTCTCATCTCCTCATGGTACTTCTGCAACCTCTGGAGGTAGAAGAACAATAGGGGATTTCCTTAATGTTGCTGGGAGGGATGATGTGGATGGAAAGATAGTCCGTTTTCTTTGTGCTTGCGGTGTACCATTCAATGTGCTTCGCTCTCCCTATTGGCATGACATGGTAAAGGCCATCAATGAAGCCCCAAAAGGATACAAGGCCCCCAACTATGAGAAAGCTAGAACAGTGTTATTAGAAAGAGAAAAAGCTAAGGTTCAAAGAGCTTTGACACGTTTTACAAATGAGTGGGTGGATTCTGGGGTATCCATTGTATCAGATGGGTGGACAAATATTAGAAACCAACATTTGATAAATGTTCTTGGTGTTTCTTCTAGTGGTGCAGTATTTATTGCATGTCATGACTCCTCCTCCATCAGTGCAACTGCACAAAACATTGCAGATCTCCTAAATCAATCAAAGATGTTGGTCCGAATAATGTGGTTCAAGTGATCACAGATAATGCAGCAAATTGTAAGGCAGCAGGAAAAATTATTGAGCGTACTCATCCACACATCTTTTGGTCTGGGTGCCTGGTTCACACATTGAACCTTTTGATGCATGATATTGTGAAACACAAAGATTGTGGGTGGATTGCTGAGGTTTACAGGAAAGGGAAGCAGCTCATTAAATTCATCACAGGGCATACAAGGGTAAACTACTTCTATGGCACTTACTCCAAGTTGCAATTGCTTAAAATTGCAAAGACAAGATTTGCTAGTTATTACCTCACCTTTAGGCGGCTAGTGAAGGTGAGACAAGCTTTAACTAATCTGGTGTGTGCTGAAACATGGGATGAAATTAACACTGACACAGATGGTGCTAATGCAGTCAAGGACACTGTTCTTGACAGTTACTTTTGGTCACAGGTTAAATATATTTTGCAATTCACCAAACCAATTTATTACATGATCAAGTTTGCAGATTCAGATCGACCAGTAATTGGGGAGGTGTATGAGCAAATGGATAGCATGTTGGGGCAGATTAAAGACATTGTTGAGCCTAGAGATACCACCTTGTACAATTATATTCGTGTAGAGGTGCAAAACCGATGGGAAATGCTAAATATTCCATTGCATGCATTAGCATATGTTTTGACACCTAAATACTATCATCCATCATGGCTTTCAACACCAGCACCTGGGGGGGGAAGCAGGAGAAAACCACACCAAGATCAAGAGGTTCACCAAAAATATATGGCTGCATTGAGTAAATTAATCCCTGATGAGGAGGAGGCTGCATTGGTACGGAGACAGGTGAGCAACTATACGCTCAACAATGGTCCATTTGGGAGCATGCATGCAATTAAAGATCGAGAGACTTTTTCTGCTCTTGAGTGGTGGAACATGCATGGAGGGGGTACTCCACTTCTACAGAGTTTGGCATTGCGGGTGCTATCACAGGTGGTAAACACTTCTTCTGCAGAGAGGTGTTGGAGCTCTTATTCTTTCATCCACAGTGTTAAAAGGAACAGGTTGAGTTTAGACCGGGCAGAGAGCTTGGTTTATGTTCATTACAACTTGCGATTGTTGTCCCATTACTGTGAAGATGCAAAGTCTAATAAAGACTTGTTGATTTGCGACAAGAATCCAGAGGAGCCCAATTTGGAGGATGGAGTGTTGCGACTAGAGCAATTAGAGGATGCTCTTTTCCAGGTATGTCCATTGTGGTATGAATTTTCCAATTTTCCCTTATAAAGCATTTCTCTAATTCAATTATTCATGTTTTTAATTTTTTTGTTAACTAGTGTTTTTTTTTTTGCATGAATTTTTTGAGCGATTCTAGGATGATGATGACCGTGTTGATATGCCACCACCCCCACCCCCATCTGGTCCCTTGGTTCCTAGGTTCCATGGTTCAACACCAACAGCAGGGGGTTCTTCTTCATCAGTTTCAGTGCCACGACTTCCACAGGCACCATCTTCTTCATTGCCACCACGTGGAGGCCCGCCACCACGTTCTATTCGTGGTGGAAGGAGGAGAGATTAGTAGATATATTCACAATCTACTACTTTTTGTCATAGATTACTCATTAGACTTGTAGACTTCTGAATTTGAATTTTGAACCTTTTTGGCTTGGCGGTGACCAAGTGACATATTTTGTAAACATTATTATTTGAATTTTGGACATGACAAATGTTGACAGTTGCTCACTTGCTAGATAAAGCATAATATGCTCTATGTTTTATGTTTTATAATATGCTTAAATGTTTTATGTTTTATAATATGCTTAAAAATTTGATGTATGTTTGTAATAGCTAGAATATAGATGATTGTTGTACATACTAGTAACTACAATGGAATCATGGATGCCATATCTATCTTGATTTATGCAAAAATATGCATGTTTTCATGTCTTCTACAATTAATTTGGTATTTGGGATGTTTGTTTTGAGTATAAATGCAAAAAAATATAAAAATATATATATATATAGCAGACGCTTCCGCGGACGCTTCGCTTCCTAGATTTTTGGAAAATGACGCTTCCGCGCTCCCGCTTCGTGCAACATTGGTCTCTGTTTTGGTAGCTATTTGATGAACTAAGAAGACACACTCTAATAATAACAAGTAAAGACTATGCTAAGAAGAAAAAATAAAAACACCTCACAAATAGTTATCAAGCTAAGAAGAATCACATTAACTCTAACTGCCCTAGATTCTTCAACATGGTATCAGAGCTAAGGTGCTAAAAGGAAGGGTAGCAAAAGAGACATACAAGGATCAATCTTCAAGAAGGGAATCAAAGCAAAGTTAAAGAGCTTTGTCAAGATTGAAGGATTAGTCTACAACAACAATCTACAACAGGAATCAAGAAGCAGTCTACAACAACAAGATCTTTTGTCTCCACTGTCATCATCAGCAGGCCACCAAGACCCTCATCAAAGTTGTCTACAAAGCAATGAAGCTCAAAGGATCTCAAAGTCGAAGACTACATCATCTCAAAGAAGTACAAGTCCTAGAAGTAGTCCTGATCTAAACTACAAAAGAAGACAAATTGAAGGCAATAAGGCATGGACATCTTCAAAGGATCATCTCCTTGCCCTAGAAGAAGACCATCCAAGGAAGCAGCAAATCATCCTCAACAAAAGGGAGCAACCTTTTCTATTAAAAGGCTTTCTCACTTAAAAGAAGATCATCCAAGAAGAAGCCCTCATACATCTTCTTCATCAACATGATCTAGGTGAAGATTTCATCTTCACATGACAAGTAAGTATCTTTTCAGTTCTATAATCAAGTTTGGTTAAATGATTTCATGATTGCAAGGACATCTATAGGTTGGATGGGTTATCAAGATTCCTTGCATGAAGAAGGAGGATAGTCATAGTCCTCTAAGAAGTTGAAGTCATTAAAAGGTCTCCTCTGAATTTATGAAAAGGGATACTTATAAGATCCCCTCATAGAGCAATATTGGAGACATCAAAGAAAATGTATAAGATAAACTCATTCTCTGAATGTGCAATGAAGAAGGTCACATGAAATATGATCTTCATGAAAGTAAAAGGGTATCAAGGAATGTAGGATATCATCATAAGATCCCATCTACAAGATCTAAGAAGGAAGATAATCACCATCAATCTAACTAATAGGCAAGGTGACAAATGTCCATGAACAAGAAGGTTACCTCATTCAACAGTTTGTGGTCTCTATGCTAGATCAAGAAAGACAAGTTGATGGCAAAAATACTGAAGGTTAAAAGAACTCAACAATGTGCAGAAAGGGAAGGCAAGGTTGGCCCTCAAGCAAGACAGAATAAGTATAGCTAAGATTCAATGCTATAGAAAGATTTTGGAAGCTCATATCATCAGATAAATGGAGGAAGCTGAAGAAAAGGGCCAAGAAAAGAGGGAGTAACAAATCTCCCCTATGAGTAAGATGGTATCCCTCACAAAAAGGTCATATCATAAGCTTATGTTATAATATATGACATTAATGATAAGATGCATCGCGGCATCATGGAAGCATTAGAAACAAGAGCTCGTGACATCACCATGGGAATCATGAAAGACAAAATCTATGACAGACAAAACAAGAAGGATATAGCTCTTGGGAACATCAGTGGACATTGAAGGAAAGAGTCATCTAGAACAAGGCTCATCATACATCAAGTCAAAAAGGAAACATTTGCTAGTTGGGGATATACAAGATCCTCAAAAATTCTCTGATGGAATCCTCATCGGAGGATTCACTAATCTAGAGAGGAAGCAAGTGTTTCAACAAGAACTCCAACTTATGGAAAGCATGAGATGATGGTGTGATGACATGAAGAAGATCAAGGGATTAAAGATATTTTCAATCAAGGAAGCTGCTGGAAGAAGGCTTCATGAGCTGAAGGTAAAATAAGGTATGTATTCTTGTGTTTAATATTACAATGTCATGTCACATGGCTGCAGGTAACATGGATCATTACTTCTATCTTGAGAATCATGATCAAGAGAAAAGGCATCTCCTCCTCTGAAAGGATGCAAGAAGGCATAAAACACACTAGATGAAATCAACATAATATGTCCTCATATGAAGTATGAGGTGGTTGATCACAACTAAGAAACTCTGATTAAAAGCCCCTGGGAATGGAATGCGTGAGGAAGAAAGAGATCATGAGATATGCAACCCTGATGAAGGCGATCAACATCCAAATGATCAAGAAGACTTGACTATAAAATCTCCTGGAAAAATATGAAGACTCTAATGGAAAAGATGAAGACCCTTGACAATGAATATCTTTGGGAGATGTGTCAACATGTATGCAAGATGTTGATACCTACATGAAGATGTCATGATGAAGAGCCATCTCGAAAGGTACAATTTGATTTAATGTTATGCTTTGATTTCTTGAATAATATCTGGATAAATTCATGCAGGGCTACTGGCACAAGAGTTGTAAGTACAAGTACAACTAGCATTCATGTGGTGGAAAGAAATTCCTAAAAGAAATATGATGAGGAAGAAATAGCCACATGATGAAGGTTCCAGATATGTATCAAGAAGACCACTTTCCATGAAGAAAGGAAGGACATGACAAACTAAGAAGGAAAGTGATCAATGGTTGTTGCCCTACAAGGAAGAAGCTCAACAAAATTCCATGACATCAAGAAGAGAAGTTGATCAAGCAGCTGAAAGGACCCACGAAAAAGAAGTTGTTGATGTATAAGAAGAGTCCCTAGCTAAGAGAGAGCGCTGACAAATTCCTGATTAAAAGGAAGCTTGGACAAGTTTTTGATCAGAGGAAACTTGGGCATCTCTTCCCCAGTTGAGAGGGAGAGATAGACACAACATTCTTTTCTTCACTTTGGAAGAAAGAATGGAGGATTGGGTAATCATCTAGCATCCAATGCTCTTTGAGGATGTGTAGGGCCTCCAAGACAAGAGTAGGCAAGAGGACCGATATTCTTTGAGCGCTGGGAACCCAAGATAAGAATAGTCGTAGAAGGTCATACTCAGTGAACACCCGGGTGGGTATGTACCTTGAGAGACAATGATGAAGGTGTCTATAGTCATTGGTCTCGCCAACATTGTGCAATAATCTAATAAGAGACAGAGTTGTCAGTCAAGGCCTTGCTGTGGAAACAATGTTGGTTACTATGATGCTATACAAATGGGTTACCATTCCGATTCTTCTTATGAGAAATTCTTCAGATTGAGAATGACCAAGTACCATCATGAATACCTCCCTAGTTAAGGGGGAGTGTTGAAGACAGTGTAACTAGGTTCGATCTTCATGACATTGTAATTATGATTTTTGTAAAAATGAATTTATTATTCCTTGCTACATGGGTTTCATGAGCAAGAAGTTTATTTACTAGTAGCTCCCATTGAGAGCCTTATGATGTCAAAGAGTCAATGTCATGTTCTTCTTGAGCCTATACAAGTCTATAGAAAATTCTAAACGCCCTCCAAAGACGAGCACAATCCTCTTGAAGAAAGCAACAAACAAAACGATGGAAAGAGCAGTTATGTCGGCCTCAAATTGTATATTGAAGAACAGTCATGTCGGCTCAATTAAGGTGACATATCTATTCATGAATACAAGTCAGCTTACATACAGGACAGACCACTATATATACCCAATAGGGTCTGTGCAAAAGTGAGAGAAGATAACTCAGATTTTCTCGGTGATTCTTCATGGGTACAGTTACAAGATCTCGAACTATTCAATGATAATTACAGTGAGTAAGACCTCACAATCTCAGAAGGTATCAAGTTCTTCGGATGGACAACATAAAGAAGATGTCAATGACTCCATCGTAACTCATTCTCGGTATAACTGTGAAGCATATATCTCACAGTCACACGCTCTAATATGGCATACGATCTCGGCATTATTTCTAAGTAAACACATAAATGTGATCACTGATATAATCTCTCTCTCAGCACAATTATAGTCTTGGCTTAACTATGGGTCACAATGTATTCGTTATGATGTGGTTACTCAACTGTGATACTTTGTCTCGGCGTAATAAACAATCCCAGCATACATATGATGACGAAAATCTCAATACATGGAGGAAACATAGTCATAGACTCGGCATACACATAATAAGGTTACACTCTTTGTCAGCAAGCATTCTGAATGATGGTGATCATGATCTCAGTCATGATCCTCAAGGTCATAATCTTAATAAAGATCTCGATAGAGAAGAAGTAATGGCCTTGGTGTTGCAGTAGTAATGACAATCTCAATGATGCAGTAAAGATGGCTTCAGTGTTGCAACAGTAATGATGATCTCAACAGCAAGAAGAGGATTGGTGTCTTGGTCTTGGAGTGGCCTAGCAGGTCAAGGGTTGTGGTCTTGGTATTCGTCAATTGGAATCTCTATAAGAAGAATTTTGTATGGGTGTAATGTCCCTTCCTAAATTATTTTGGAACAGGATTAATTTCTATATTTTGGGGCCGATTTTGGAGGTGATGGGGCCCATTCGATTTTATTAAGAGGCTAGACTTAGTAGAAGTTATTTTCATGTAGTTACTTTGTACGTCGGGGCCACCCACATTAGGAGAATATGCATTCCCTAGTTCGATTTGCATGAAGGGGAAATCGATGGTTAAGTGAGGGACCCAAGATGGAGGGAAAATGGAGGGAAAAGTGCTCCACGAAATCTATATAAGGAAGGAAACTCTCCTCATTTGTGCATCTTATCTTTGACATATTGAACTCAACCTTAGTTGCTCGAGCTGCTTAGCCGGGTTACTGTGTTGTTTAGCACACGAGTGTCTCCGAGCAGAGATCTCAACTCTTGCTTTGGTGGAATTCGAGTGCCACCCTAAGAAGGAAATTCGTACTACCTTGGAGGAGAGTTGGTGGAGTTTCACAATCATATCATTCAACATTTGTCTCAGCCAATGCGTGTTTCTGGAGGACGCAGAAGGGGAACATGCAGGTGTTGCTTGTGGGTTCATACAGGTAGCAACTACCTAAATTATTTTGGAACAGGATTAATTTCTATATTTTGGGGCCGATTTTGGAGGTGATGAGGCCCATTCGATTTTATTAGGAGGCTAGACTTAGTAGAAGTTATTTTGATGTAGTTAACTTTGTTGTGTGTGGAGCATGATTGTTCAAAGGTCTTTGTTTCAGCCGGATGTATACCCTAGGAAGTCTTGTACACCCCTCCACGCGGGGGGGTGCGAGGGGGACTTGTCCCCCCCGCGGGGGTCTGGGGGGTCCGGGGGCCAGCGGTCCCCCGGCGGGGCTTCGGGGGCAGCGCCCCCGAAGCTAAAAACAAATGTAAAATTGCCTTGTAAAAGTATAGTAATTTCTAGTCAATCTGGGCCGTTCATTAGGCGAATGATCTGACGGTAGAACTTATGTTTAGTTTAGGGTTTTTTGCCCTAGCAAGCAACCCCTTTCTTTGTATGAGGGTATTGTATTTGAGGCTGTGAAAAATAGATGTGTATTCTGTGAGCGAGAAACAGAGAGGTGAGACTGTGAGAGAAAACAGAGGATATTACAGCGGATTTGCTGGAGGTTGTCTCTTCATTTTGCTGGATAATAGAAAGGAAGGAATAGTTGTTCGGGGTGGAAGTAGCCCAAACTGGGTGAACCACGTATATCTGTGTCTCTCTTGTTTTGTGCGTTTTCTGTGTTTATATTTCTGCAATATTTTATGTGTTACATTACTCCGTAATATATAATTTCTAACAAACTTGTACGTGGGGGCTACCCACACTAGGAGAATACACATTCCCTAGTTTGATTTGCATGGAGGGGAAATCGATGGTTAAGTGAGGGACCAACAATGAAGGGAAAATGGAGGGAAAAGTGCTCCACAAAATCTATATACGGAAGGCAACTCTCCTCATTTGTGCATCTTATCTTTGGCATATCGAATTTCTCTTTGGTTGCTCGAGTTGCTTAGCAGAGTCACTTGTTGTTTAGCAAGAGTTCTTCAAGCGAAGAGCTCACCCTTTCTTCGGGGACTTCGAGTGCCACCCTAGGAAGGTTTTGCTTCATTTCTTCAAGAGGAGGATCTCATTGTGATTTCCAGCAATTGCATTTATCTCTGGGTGGTGCATATTATTGGAGGGCACAGTGAAGAGGAGGTTGATTTTGCTTGTGGTGTCTTGCAGTGGATTTTGGGTGAGAGATTTTCCAGAGAGGAGGCATCGAAGGATTGTTGGCATTTACGAGACTTTTGGAGGTGGAGAAGTGTTCTACCTTGCAGGGTGATTTTCACACTTCTTGGGCTAGCGCAGAGGCAGCACTAGGTGCTCACATGGAGGGTAGAGTATCAATATTTGAGGCTGAACTTCACCTTGGAGGTCAAGGGAAATATTTATAGAGGTGATTGCTGCATTTTTCAAGCTTGGAGGAGGATTTTGTTGGTGTTCCTTGCAGGCCGTATTCCTTGAGCAGTTTGGAGGGCATAGGACCTATTGGAGGGCAAATTTGGAAGGTCAAAATCCGGCCAAACCATTTCTGGGTTTTTTTGGGTTTTTGACAAGGATCCCAGATACAAAGTTTTAGAATTTTCTGAGCACCGGAAGTGGGGTTTCTAGCCGTATCTTTGCAGCAGACACTGCAGAATCGCTGGGAATCGCACAATGCCTTTGGGGGTCGATTTTGGGAGGTCAAAATCGGGCCAAACCATTTCTGGGTTTTTGTGGGTTTTGGTCAAGGAAGTGGGGTTAAATTGGCAACATTTTTCAGCATCGAAGGTGGAGTTTCTTGCAGTCCCTTTCCAGCCAGCAATGTAGTTGTCTGGGCAGCGCGGAGCATTAGAGGAGCAGTCATTTCCAACATTTGAGATCATTGTATTAGCACCTAGGCTCTGTCATGCTTGCCATTGAGGCAAGCCCAAGTTCATTCCTCCATACTATTGTACTTGCTCCATTGATTAATAAAATGGCTCAGTGGGTTCTTACTTCCAGAGTTTTTATGAGCATTTGCTAATTGTTTAAAATTTATGTGTTGTAAATCGTTTTGCTTTGCATATCATTGTTTATTTAAGTTAGCAACATTACAGCGGGTTTTCCTCTCCAAGAGGGAGAGGTTTTGGCCCTGGCAGAAAGCCAACATCGTGTGTTATTCTCTCTTTGTTTTGGTAGCTATTTGATGAACTAAGAATACACACTCTAATAATAACAAGTAAAGACTATGCTAAGAAGAAAAACTAAAAACACCTCACAAATAGTTATCAAGCTAAGAAGAGTCACATTAACTCTAGCTGCCCTAGATTCTTCAACACTAATCTCATTATAATTTTGTGCTCAAAGTGCTTATTATAGTCTTGATCATAAGTGGATTGGTATATTGATAAATCTTAAGACATTTCACTTTTTTGAAGCATCTTGTTCTAATTGTATCTCATTGAAACCTAGTATTAACTTTCATATATAATTTGCAGTTTAGATCTAGATCTAGTTTTGCATTCTCTAAAATTTACCTCCAAGCATAAGCTTGGTTGATAGAAATTTTAGGATACTTCCCTAACTTTCATTAAACTTGATAAAATTGAGTTTGGAGAGAAAAAGTTAAAACACATGACCTCGCAGTTCTCTTGTGGTCGAGCACTTGTTGGAACGAAGGCACGTGGGTTTTCTTGAAGTCTAGGCGGGTATTGTTAATGGCAGAGTAAGTGCCTCCTCATCCTAGCCTTCTTACGCCTCCTCATCCTAGCCTTCTTGTAATTCACCTCAGTCTCATCTTGCATTTGTTCATTGTAAAAGTTGAATTGTGAGCATTTCATTTTACATGCAAGTATTACATTGTATTTCTCTTATACTTGTCATTTCAGTTACTTGCTCATTGTTCATTGATATCAATTCTATCTTATTTGATCATTCTTCTTAAAATTACAAATATAACTGTCATTTACCTTGCAAATCTTTCTATTGCTCATATTTCAATACTAACATTTGTCTTGTAGCATTGCCTATCTTGTAACTCGAAGCATCATTTTCTTAATTCGTAGGCATCATAATTTTATTTGAGCGTTGTTTAAAGGCATTGGTCTCTCATCTTTTATCTTATTGGATGCCATATTGATTTAGCACCCAATCATTAGGATATACCAACCTGCATCAATACTTATTTTTTTTTATTTTTTTTAATCTGTGAATGGGCAGAGAATGCATGCATATTGTTGGCATTGGGCGGGGTTTTTGTAATATTCCTAACGGAAATATTAAGTGAATAACAGAAACATTCACTATAACAACGACTAGGAAATTCAACACATACGCAGGAAATCACAACACGAGGAAATGCATCGTCGTTTTATTTATTTTCGAGCAAATAGAGTACAAATGAGTATGAAAGAGGAACTTGGGCTTGCTACAACAAGCAAATCCAAACCCAAGTGATGATCAAGCTACCTGAATTTCAGATGAGCTCCCCACCATGATTCTGCGCTAACTCAGAAATTTATTGCCACTGCTGCTGTAGGTGAACTGAGATTTTGGCCATCAAATCTACTCAAAAAATTCTGCAAAATTAAATTTAGGCTCTCCACACCAGCTCCAACAAAACCCAGAAATATCTCACAGACCCAAGCGGTGGAAATGGTCATCGAGTAAATTGCGCCCTCCTCCAAAAATTTATGTTGCTAACTATTGAATGGAACTAGGAATTCTGCCCTCAGAAGTGCTTAGAAAATTCTATAAAATTAATCCTAGCCTTCTCTCACAAAAACCCATAAAGGGTTTGGGCTGAATCCACCGACCCTTGGTGATCCCCAACAAGTGTAAATTGCTCAATTTGGCCAAAAAACACCCTACAATTTAGATACTGATGAATTTGGCCCCAAATCTCCCTCCAAGAAATCCTGCCTAACTCCTACAAATTTCTCCCCTCAAATACCAAGCAAATCCCAGCTCGAATGCTCCCCAAATTCTGAACCTCTGCAAGTGCACAAAAGCTGCTAGTAAACCCTTGTGCGAACCTTGCAATAGATAAATTTAGTCTTCCAAAATGCAGCACTCTCGGCCCTGCAAATCCAGGGAAAACTTGTCATCCTTATGGATAATTCTCTACAAATTCTCTAGCCAAAACTCTACTGTAGACTAGCTTCTCTCAACCCCTTCGAATTTCCTTTTGCACCCTAAGAGAAGCACGCTCCAGTTGGAAATAGTATGCAATGTAGCTACTAGAGAAGCCCTAAGATGGACTCCTTACTCCCCTAGGGTGATACTCGAAGTTCACCGAAGGTAGAGGTGTAATTTCGCTTGGAATTCCTAGTGCTAAACAACATTTTTCTTCTTGTGCTAAACAGCACCAAGAGAAGATGAAAGGTGAAATGTAATAGTCAAAAGATGATTAGCAAATGAGTCCATCCTCCTTTTATAATTTCTCCCCATGCTTCTAGACTCCTTTTTTAATTATTATTTTATTGGTGGGGGCCATTTTCCACTAAGTGACTTTTGCCTCCATTTTAATAAAATAATAATTTGCCGCCAATCTCCAATAAAATAATACTTGCCACCTTTCTCCAAAATAATATTTTCCCCTTTACTTAATATCACCAAAATTAGGCAAAATTCCCATGCTCACAAAATTGGGGATATTACAGTCCTCCCGCCAAAAATTGCTTGTCCTCAAGCAATGCTGAAACAAGCGCCCCCTCTGCCTGCTAATCACCACTATCATCACCAGTAATACCAGGGTCCCAAATGTGCCACTAATTCAGCCCCGATCTCTGCACTGTCTGATCATGAAGGAATCTCTCAATACCAGGATCCCAAGGCATCCTGATCAATGTGAAGCACCCCTTGCTCCACTCACCGTCCAACCAAGTATAAGCTCCAGAAGCCCTCTGCATACTATCAATAAGTAGAGCATCATGATAATGTAGGACTTTGTCCAACTCTCCATGAAGTTGCCCTACCAAGTAGTCCACCTCATGCACACCAAGAGTAAACTCCTGAAGATACAGCCCAATCCCTGTGGGGACGAAGTCTCTCCTGCATGAGCTCCTCCTGATATCCTCCTGCTGACCAACCTGCCATGCTGATGAAGTCCCCCACACCATCAGCGAGTCACTGAAGCCCAATGGAAAATCTGAGTGATCTCCCCCTATAGCAGCCAACTCATCCCTAAAGGTCGTTGAGTTGTCTAGTACTGCAATGCTCGGGTCCCATGCTCGTCTCAGAAAAGCGCCACCATGTTGTTGCTACACCACTCTAACTCGAATAGGTTGCCCATTGTGTGCACACTGTAGCCTCCTCCCCTGAAAACTGGAGGCAAAATATCGACGAAGGGCAAGCTCATCCTGCCCAGATGTCTCTATGATGTCAATATCTACCCACCCATCACTAGTCTCGATCCTGAGCTGCAACTGAAGAACCCTGCCTCGCCAAACAATGGAGGCCTCAGTGATCCCCCATGTGTCAACCCCAAAGTGAGCTAGATCACCCTCTGCTATGGTCCTGCTCCTCACGAGATGGAGTGGCCTATCAACCAACTGAATCCTTGGATTCCCTAGCCAGACCTGCGGCAACATAGCTCTAACAACGATTCGGATCTGTATGTTCCTCATCCCTAGTCCTTGCATGCAACCAACATATAGACCCCATATATCATGAACTAATCTGATGCATGCTAAACTACCCTGTGCTTGCCACTATGTAGTACCGATGACTGCTAGAAGCCACATGTTCCAAATAACTACCCCTGAAGGCATCCAATAGATAGGTATCTAATACTCGCAATCGGCTCAGTGCATGCGGACCCATCCTGTTCGTGCCAACCACCGCCACTGAGTCTGCCATCCGCCCTCTCGATAATGTGCCAATACAATGTCTAGAGGTCAGACACATACTGGAAAGTTGCCTCAGCCATACACGGTATCCTCTGCTCATGCATGGTCCTGACATGCCTTGTAGTGACACATGTCCCCCTCGTGACCAACTCCCCAGGCATAGGCTCACTGATGAACAATATGCCACCCCTGTAGATGATCACCTCATCTCCCAACCTGTGGCTACCAACTCGTGCGCCGACCCAATGCCACTGCTGAGAAGTCTCTCCCCTAATGCATTGAGTGTCATCCCAATATCTCAAGTGAGCTCCCTGTCCCCCGCTGCTCGCGCCCAGAGTGTCAAAGGACAATAGTCAAATCGCCTGTGTCTGTAAGTGATGTATAAGAGGGACAGGCGTGTGAGTCCCCTTGAATACCATCGAGTATCGCTCATCTGCGTCCCTGTCGATCCTGGGTGAACTACACCCAAAAGAATGTCTGGTGTCTCTGTCCATAAGTCTCCTTGGAGGCAACCCTCCAAGGCCTCATTGTGCAACACCATATGCCCCTGCATCCCACCGAGTATCCATGTACTGCTCGACCTAGCACTGTACCTTGTGGTCTATCCCTGGACACCACTGGATACCCCGTGCTACTGTTGTACCATCCTGTATCATCTCGTATCCTACCTGTGTCACTGTACCTGGCACTCCCCACGTGTACTCGATGCGATGTGAGTTGCTCAATGCAAACCAACATGCTACATCAAACAACCACGCATCTCCATCCTCCTCTACAGGCCACTGCTCATCACTGCATACCTCTATACAACACTGGATGCTAGGGTCTAAATTGCATCTGTATGCATCAAGTCACATCCCTCTGCATAACACTAGACTCTGCAGCATATCTCTGTGCACCCCTGGGTACCATTACCTACTGTCGTGCCACCCTGTATCATATGCCATCCCACATGTGCCAACGCATCCACCACTCTACTAGTAATCCCTCCATGATGCGAGCTAAATCTCCCCATCTACCGTAGAATACCTACTGGCTCTATGATGTGATGGGAAATCCCACTTGGATCCCAACAACAGTCTGACCCTTGAGTCCCTCTAGTAATCCATGGCCTCTGCTGAAAAGTGGCCATGGATGTATCCAACTGCCTATCCTGCTCCATCGGGTACTGGCGCAATACCTCTCGCCATCCAATCCCAAAGGAGGGATCGAATGTACAATCCCCTATGGAAGGAACAAGCCCTCCAAGCTGATGCAGTGTCATACTCAACTCATGTCGCTCAATCCTGCTAACCTGGCCATCCCCTAGGGTATGTCTAGACAACTCTTCCTCCCTCAATCCAATGCGTAAGGGTGCGCTAATAATGTTGTAGATCCCGTTAATCTGCCTCTAAAACGAACTGTGCTGAAATCCCAACGTGTGGTCTCTATGTTGCCCCTCATCAATGGCTAGCCCAAAGGATGGTTGCACATCCTCCTCCATCATGGACTCAACATGAGCCTCCAACTGCTCCTCCATACACAACCCAACACGCAAGGCATGCTCACCAGTTTGCTTATGTAAAGATGAATACCTTGTATACTCAAGCTTTGTGTAAAATTCGCACTTGGAAATTTCCAAAATGTCCTTCTAGTTTTTTGAGTTTTAATCATTTTCTTCGGTGAGGGATTTTGTCAAACATATCATAAGTATACTACTGTAGATGTATTCCTTAATTCTGGACTCAAATGGAATTAAAGTACCAATAGGAGAGAATATGAAAATTGCCTCAAAATAACACCATGTCATTTACATTAAGTTCATTAATAAAATGCAACACTGATATAATAGAGACAATCATAAAGTTTATTGCTTCTCTACAATAGACAACCCAGAAAATGTATATGAAATAATGCATAAGATATTAAATTCTAAGCATAGGCAACCTCAACATTAGCTTGTCACAATGACACAAAGTATGATAGGAATAGTGGAACCTGGAGTAAATCAACGTGATGTAGCTCTACTATAATGCTCAGCCCAAGAAGTCATTTTAGCAGTGATGTCTTCAAGGGTTTGACCCCTTTCATTTTATCTGATATTAATATTTTGCTACAATCATAACTTCATTACTAGAACTCCTTCAATAGATGTTAAACTCATGCTCTCCTCAGTTGATATATATATGCCCAGCAATTGGGACCAATCCTAGCTCCTTAAAACAATAATTTCAACCTCTAATTAGGGGAAATCCAACCAACGAATAATGAAGAGAACTTAGCCCACAAGTATGGCAAGATGACAATTAGCTTACACCTAAAATAACTCGTACTTGTTTATACAGACCTCCGGTTCTCAGCAAGGTAATGCAGCGAGCAGTAAGGGACAAGTTCGACCCATAAACAGTGAGTAATGCATCCTTTCTTCAACAATATCTTGGCTTTGCAAACCCAACTACTTGTTCCAGAACTAAAAATGGAAGAACACAACCCTTTTTAATGATGAAACTTGTCCTTCTTTCCTCAAGAAAAACTCGATCTTCAAGCAAAATGAGGCTCAGCCATTAAGAGAGAAAACACTGCCTCATTGGACATTCTTTTGTTCAACAACTCAACCCACAAATGGCTTGGTAGCTTGGTGTCTTCATGGGTATTTCTCAACCTATCAAAATGAGATAAGAAAATTCATGTCTTCATGGGTATTTCTCAGCCTATCAAAATGAGATTAGAAAATTCATGTTAGAAGAAAAAATCAATTAATACCACCTTTTACCTCAAATATCTTCAACAACAAAAAATTCTCCTTGGTAGCGCAATGATGAAATCTGAGAGATTCTACTCTCTAAACCAACTAGGGTGTATAGTTTCAACCACTGTTTTAAGAAACGGCCGAACCGACTCTAAAACAACGAGCCAGACCGAGCCATAGCCTGGTCGGGTCAGCTCGGTGGCCAAAACGGTTCGGTTGGCCAAGTTGTTACCGAGTCGGCCAAGCCGATGACCGACTCGGCCGGCTCGATAACAACCTGATCGACTCAGCCAAGCCCGAGTTAACTTGGATGGCTCGGTCACTGTGGCAAATTAATGACCTGCGAATTTTTTTTGAGGGGGAAATGGACCCCACAACCAATTCTAATTTGGCTTAGGGTTATTTTGAGGTCCATTTACCTCTCCCAACCCTATAAAAGCTACCCAACCCCTCTCATTTCCTCACAGCTATCTCATTGCATTTGTGTGAGAATTTGTGAGGAGTTTGTGAAGAGTTGTGGAGTTTGTTTTTGGAGCAACAGTGAGGAGTCTTGGGCAAGCATTGGAGCAGCAGTGAGGAGCTTCTTGGGCAGCCATTGGAGCAGCATTGAGGAGTTGGTTTGTTGGAGCAGCATTGAGGAGGTGGTTTGTGCCTAGAGGTATTTTTTTTCACTTCTAAAATATGTTTTTGCTTATTTATTTTTTTGTGCAAATCTGGAAATTGAAAAGAGTGTTTTTTGTAAAAGAAATGAACATTGAAGCAATGTTATTTTTTTTGTTTTCATTTTCAGATTTTTTCCTTTCATTTCCAAGTCAAAAAATGGCTCCTAGAGTGAAAGATGTTGCTTGGGCATATGCTGAAATGGTTGATAATCAAATGCATTGCAAATTTTTCCATAGAAAAATTAAGGAGGGTCTTGGGGGCATTCATAGGCTGAAACAACACTTAGCAGATATTGGAGACCAAATTACTCCATGTGAATCACCACAAATTGGGGAGATTAGGAAGGAGTTGTTAAATAGCTTTGAGAAGTTTCAGGAAGAAAAAGTTAGGCAAAAAGAAATAGAGGCTGAAATTGGGAAGAAGAGGAGTATACAACAAATGATGGCTACCAACCCCCATTTTGATTTTGAGGGCTCTTCATCTATCCCTTGTACTAATGCATCTAACCCCTTCCTGTCAGGCGGAAAGAGTCGATAGTGCGGACACAACCAACCTCCCTAGGAGCCTAAGACTCTCTAGTGACAAACAAGACAAACAAGAGCAATCCTTCTCTAAACATGCATTTACTATACGAGAAATCAAGTGTTTAGATCAGTGTTGTTAAAATCGCGATTTTATCGGAAAATCGCGATTTTTTCGCCCAGCCGATTTTATCACGATTTTTATCCATAAAAATCGGCAAATTTTTTTTATACACGATTTTTTCGAAAAAATCGCGATTTTTTGTGAAAAAATCGTGACAGGCGCGGGCAGCGGGCTTTTATATGCAAAAAATCGATTTTTTTTTTATTCATTTGGCTGTTCGCGCGGAGGAGGAGGAGAAGAGGTGAGGGAGAGCAGCTGAAGGGTTTCCGTCGGATTTGGGAGCGAATCCAAGCGTTTTTAGGAGGAATCCAAGCCAAGATCACCAATTTGTCCATAAAAGAGGTATGTAGATTAATTTTTTTTGGTTTTGCTTCTATAAAAACTTTGTTTTTCATTGTTTTTAAAGAATTTTTTGAAATTTTTCATTGATTTGGGATGGGTTATTTGTTATGACTATGAGAACCAATTTTTTATTTTTATTTTCTCATTTTTTTTAAACATTGTTTATTTTTTTTGAATTTTCATTGTTTTTTGGCATTTGGTTGGGTAACTTGGGTTTAGAAATTGGGATTTTGGAAATAATTAACTTGTAATTTTGTAAATGCTAAATTGTAATTTGTATTTTGTAATCCTAAATTCCTATTTCCTAATCCTTATTTTTCCATAGGTTTGCAAATTCAAAAACAAACATGCCAAGGAAATTGGATCCTTTCTGGGAATATGGTGACCCTAAAACTCCGAATGATAGACAAAACTTGTATTGCAAGTTGTGTGGAAAGGAAATATTCGGGGGGGTGTACAGGTTGAAGTTCCACCTTGCACAAATCCCTGGACATGATGTGGGGCCCTGTCTAAATACAAATGCTGAAATTATCCAAAAAGCCATGAGAGCATTGGGAGAATTAGAGCACACTAGAGAGGCCAAAGAAGAACTCAAAAGGCAACTAAAAAGGTCAGCTGAAGGAAGTGGGCCAAGTGGCACTGGTTCTACTGCAGCGTCAGTCAATCCGGTAGCTGCATCATCATATTTTGTTCCTCGAACCACACCTGGTTCACAACCAACTATTGGTTCAATGCTAAAAAGCACTGAAAAAGAAAAAGCTGACAAGTTGATGACAAAATTTCTCCTCTGGAGTGATATTCCTTTCAGCATTGTAAGGAATAATCCATTTTTCCAACCTACTGTTGATGCTATTGCCAGTGTTGGCCCGGGGTACAAAATCCCTTCTCTTTATGATTTCAGAGGCCGGCTTCTTCAAGATGAAAAGCATGACTGCACCCAAAGATTGGAGGATTTTAGGGCATCATGGGCACAAACAGGATGCACTGTTATGTCAGATGGTTGGACTGACCAAAAGGGGAGAACCCTTATAAACTTCTTGGTTAGTTGTCCCAAGGGGACTATGTTTATCAAATCTGTTGATGCAACTGATCAAATCAAAGATGCAAAAACTTTATGTGATTTGCTGGATGTGTTTATTTTGGAGGTGGGTGCAGAAAATGTTGTCCAAGTCATAACGGACAATGCTGCAAATTATGTTGCTGCTGGTAGAATGCTTATGGACAGGCATCCTGCTTTATTTTGGACACCTTGTGCTGCCCATTGTATTGATTTGATGTTAGAGGACATAGGGAAAATTCCCTTTGTCAAAGAGGTTGTTGACTCATCAAAAAGCATCACAAAATTTATTTACAACCACACATCTGTGCTTAGCTTGATGAGAAAATGCACCAACAACAAAGAGTTGGTGCGCCCCGCCATTACACGGTTTGCGACGAATTTCATATCTCTTCAATCCCTCTTGAATTCTATGTGGGATTTGAAGAGAATGTTTCTTTCAGAGGAGTGGCGTGCTTCGTCAATGAGCCGCAAACCAGAAGGAGAGGCCGTCTGCAGAGTAGTTTCATACCAGGAGGACTTCTGGGCGGGAGTGCAGGAGGTGTGCGCTGTTACAGAACCTTTGGTAAAGGTTCTTCGGTTGGTTGATGGTGAGAAGCCCGCAATGGGCTATTTGTATGAAGCCATGGATAGGGCCAAAGAAGCCATTCGGTCCTACTATGATGACAAGGGAGATGATGGGTTCCAGAGACAACTCCTTCTATGGAACGTCATTGATGAGCGATGGAACAACACACTCCATCGTCCCATTCATGCTGCTGGGCTTTTCTTGAACCCTGCATTTTCTTATGCATGTGGGTTTAATTTTGATGTTGAGGTCGTGGAAGGATTATTAACCTGTGTCCAGAAGATGGTGAGATCTTCAGAAGAACGTATGGAGATCTCTAGACAAATTGAGCAATATAAGTTGTCAGGTGGCTTATTTGGCTTTGAGATGGCTGTCATTGATAGGACGGTTAAAATGCCAGGTATTTTTTAGTTTGTAGTATGTACTTTGTAACTTTGTTTCAAATTTCATTGTTTCTTCAAATTCCATTTTTTTCTTATGTTTATTTAAAATTTTATTTGTAATTTTGTTGTAGACGCATGGTGGAAGATGTATGGTGGCAGAGTACCCCTTTTGCAAAATCTTGCCATACGCATCCTCAGCCAAACATGCAGCTCCTCGGGATGTGAGCGCAATTGGAGTGTATTTGAAAAAATACACAACAAGAAGCGCAATAGGTTAACACTTAAACATTTAAAATATTGCAAATTTCCAAATAAATTTTTGAATTCATTAAAGTTTTAAACAATATTTTTTTTATAATATTAATTATTAATTATTAATTTATTATTTCATGAACTTTGTACAGGTTGGAGTCCCATAGACTTAATGACATGGTCTATGTCTACTACAATCTTCGATTGTGGGTGAAACAACTAGAGAAGACACCTGATACGGAAGCCATCTCATTGGATGGGATTGACACCACTGCTGAATGGAGGGTTGAGACCGAGAGGCCTCTCATGGATCCCACTGAGGATTGGTTAGTGCAGGATGAGGGGGAGGAGGAGGAGGAGGAGGAGCAGGAGCAGGAGCAGGAGGAGGAGGAGTTGGAGGAGCAGGAGGAGGAGGTGACACCGCCTACCCGGGCTACCACTACCACCAGTAGAGGACGTGGTCTCCGTCCACCTCAGCCTCCTGTAGCTGCTACTACTAGTTCTTTAGCTTCTAGAGCACGTCAGACTCCACTGCCATTTCCACCAGCACAGGCACCAGCTTCTACATCTAGAGGGAAAGAGAAAGCTGTGCCATATTCTCGCAAGAGGGGCAGAGGAAATCAATAGGATTAGACTTTCATTTTATTGTATATGACATTATGACATGATGAGATACATTATCATATTTTTTGTTGATATTTTGAGGCTGAGTTGGACTTGGGACTCAGGACTTACTATTCAGGACATGATTCAATGTTATGTGTGATTTTAGCGCTAGAAATTATATTAAACATCTTATATATTAGTTTTTTTATCATATTTATGTGTCAATGTATTTATTTTATGTTGTAGATGGTTTAGATATTAAAAAAATTGAAAAAAAATGAATATTTTTGTGCCAAACGATTTTTTCCCCTTTTTTCCGATTTTTTCCCGATTTTTTCCGCTTTTTTCCCGGCGCCGATTAAATCCCGATCGCGCTTTTAACAACATTGGTTTAGATCCTACCTGTAGTCCAACGCTGTTGTAGCAATCCAGCCTCGCTGATCCGGATGAGCTCCTCCTTCACTTCGAAACCTGCATTCATTAACAATCAAACGATTAAATAGCACTTGATAATCTCATAAAATAAAACATATTTAACACATAGACCAAGGAGTACATGAAACAACTCATAAATAACAAGTTATTGAAAAGAATGGACTCATTTGCATTAATAGGAAACAAAAGGAACAATTACAACCTGAGCCTTGGTGTTGTGCAAGTCCCTCCCAGGGTCCATCAAGAGTTCTCCTTTACTTTGACAAAGCTCACCCACTTCCAAATAGAACAAGCAAAGATGGCAATCTCTCCTCACAAGCTTCTAAATGGGAGTCATAATTCCAGCAGCATCTATCCTTAGAAATGTTTAGCTTTCAACCTCCCCTCCTTCTGGCCCAATGCCTATATTTATAGTGCTCAAGAGGAAGTTAATCAGGTCCACCATCAATGGGATAATCCCCTCTTTGGTAGGGATACATGAACCATCTGGAGGCGCTTCATACACGTCAAACATACTTCTAGAAGCCTCTAGAAATGACCACAAGTAACTTTTTTGGAGTGAAACTTGCGCTTTTTGACCTTTACAGGGGTACGCACCTGCCCCTTTACATACAGAGCGTACAAGTACGCAGTTTTTGTGAACATCAGATGCGTATACGCAGGTAAGGCCGAGAGAATCTGTGTACCCAGAGATAAACACATTTACAAAGACTTTCTCTCTTTTTGGAGTTTGACATGGAGAACAGAGGCATAAGACTTGCCCAGGAGGATAGCATGACCGTTGATAGAGCCATACTAACTGTAAATAGCCATGGTGACATTTTTTAGTGTAACAGATTGCCCCCTAAAGTGCGAAGCCTGTAGTAGATTAGGGTTTTGTATTATCTAGGAAGGGTGAAGCGCTTTATCATTTCAAGGATTATCTCGTGGAGAGCCTGGTCAGAACCTGCAATTTTCAACACAAAATACATGTATAAGATTATATCATCGCTGAGGTAGGCATTCCCATACTCAGATCAAAACTTTAACTAACAGACTAACTACTCTGATACAGGAATGATCTTGCAGTACATCATAATCATAGACTTGCGTGGACACAGTATGGACGCAGCCATCTGTTTATAATTGGTCTAATATATAATGAATACAAAACTCCTCGCAGCCTGGATGGTGGAAACTAGATCCAGGGTCTTCATCTCTACTCCCCGAATTGGTACGATTCTAGCCATGCGAATAAATGAGTTGATGTCGAACATGGTAGAAACCACTTGATTACCAGTCGATGATGTAAACTGTTAACAAGTGTGAGAGAAACCACCAGTAATGTCAATGGTTCTCAAAGTACCCAGTACAATCCATGAGATGTGAATGAATGAGTTGATGTCGAACATTTCACGGAATCCTTCGATCGAAAGTCAATGATGTAAACTGACGTCAAAGGCGAGAAACCTGCCATTGATGCATGCAAACTTCAAGGTACTGACGATTTCTAAGTCATCTCTCTAGATAACGTGCTGATGTCGATAGAAAGCGACCCGTTGCAGGCAAGCCCACAACACGAAATCATTGTTCAAGTTGAAGAAATGTTGCTGTAAGGACTGACTCAGGGATGGTCAAATGGACAACAAGTATTTTGCAGATGAAAGTTTATTTGCAGAGACCTCTTGAACACATAACGACACGACAGATGGTTTGGTTACGATTTGACCCAAAGTTAATATTTTGCAGATGAAAGTTTATTTGCAGAGACCTCTTGAACACATAACGACACGACAGATGGTTTGGTTACGATTTGACCCAAAGTTAATACCCGGAAACGGTTGAAGACTTTCAAAGTGGTTTGATCAACTTTTAAGGCAAAGGATTTCCCAACCCAGGTGAACGGAAAGTGTCGTGTTCAAGAGCGGTGATAAGGTTCTTCTGTAACAAAGGATAACAAATAGGTTCATTCTTCTCTCTTTTCCCCCACCATTTCTGGCAAGTACCTCTTTATTTTTAACAAGCTTGAGGAGGATAACATATGCTTGATTATAAGCTCATCCTTCGGATGAGTCCAACCTAGTTTTGATTCGAACCCTAGGAAGGAGTGGTTCGTTCCTATTTGTAATTGAACAGGTCCTTTACTGTGAAATTTTAACGAGCCCAGTATAGGAGAAACTCGGCGTTTTTCAATTTTAGAGAGTCTGAAAAACTTAAGAAGACTCCAGGTTGAACTTTTTCGTAAATTTGTGTCCCCCAAGCCCGAAAAAGTATAAAATAATACCTGGGAGAACCGCTTGATCTTGCGACCAAGGAGTACTTTCATGATTAGTGTCTCTGACCTGAAAAGTAAAAAGCGATCAAGGACACGTCGTTTTATTTCCATATCGAGTTTGAAACGACAAAAACCCGGCAATCTTTTCCTGTTTTTACGGTCAGAAAAGAGCTATAAGGGGACCGTCTTTTAATTCCTTTTTAACGAGTGTAAAAGAAGCGCTCGGCAATCTTTTCATGTTTTAGGAGTCAGAAAAGAGCTTAAAAGATGACTCTGATGTTTTGGTTCATGAAAAATGATGATTTTACTCTAAAGTCCTTTTGTCCTGCACAAAAACGACACATTACTCATACCTGTTTAAGATGGGTAAAAATACATTGAAAAATGTCCTTTCATGGTGAAAAATAAACAAACTTAGCATTCATTCATCCAAAAAACCTATAAAAAGACCTTTTACCATGTCATTTTTACCATTTTACTGTTGAGGTTGAGAAAAAGGCTTTTGACAAGAAACTTCCTGTGGATATTGCGGAGAATCCGACCGTCAGAACCGAACGCCGTCTCATCAGGTATTCTACAACATCCTTCTCTTGCTTTCCATCCGTTTAAAATTCATTTTTAAGTTTTTATTTGATTTTTTGGGGGTCTTGGGGTTTCAAGATGCGCCCTTCGGGGTACGCAGGTCATGCACTGCTGACCTGCGTACCCCGATATTTTCTCAATGGGGAAAATACCAGGTGTACGCACCCGGCCTTAAGGGAAGCTGCGTTCAGACGCTCTGTTCCTAAAAGCCGGGGTGCGTACCCCGCAAAACGCATTTTGAAACCCTCATTTCTCCAAAATGAACCAAAATTTTAAAATTTTATGGACTCTAACAGATGTTTTATGATGTGCAGGGTGCACACCATGCTTGATTGGCGTGAAAGAGAACACGAGGATGTTGATTTGGCCGCAATAGGTCATCAACCTTCCATTGATGCGTTAAAAGCATGCGGACTGTACAAATACTGGGCCATACCTGGCATGAGGGGCCAGGTGCCATTCCTTGAGTGGCTGGTTGAAAGGTGGAACATTCAGGAGCAATGTTTCTACATCGGAGAGCACCAGCTCGAGATAGAGCCCTCCGACATATATTTTCTCACTGGCTTGCCTAACAGGGGCGAGCAACTCTCTCTATTCGGGACTAGGCCGGGTGGCCAATCCCTTACTAGTCTCCGGCTAGAGTGGTGCAACAATCAAAACCAGGAGAAGGGGATAGAAATCAAGTACATATCCCGACCTGAACTTATGGTGATAGCCTTTACTGTTACCAAACTTTGCGGCGCGGCCGCTTTGCACCATGCCACCGGGTCCCAAATGCGGATGGCTATAGATTGCTTCCAAGGCACCATTTTCAACTGGTGCGATGCTGTGTTGGCCAATATGAAGGGCCAACTAACCAGGGCAAAGAGAGGACAACTGAAGACCTTTGGATATGGGCCTTTAGTCGTGAGCTTTGCCCTAGAGAGAGTTCCAATGCTGATCCCCCAGCATCTTACAGTTCCAGTTGGGGCTCCTCAGAAGCCTAAGTTGACGAGATGGGTTGCGGTAATGGCCCGGCATCCTGACGAGGGAGCAGCAGTTGTTCGATTTCCTGATGGTTACTTTCGCTGGCTAGAGAGCCAGGTCTTTGCTATTCAGGACTTTCCTTATGCCGGAATGGATTTTCGGAATGATCCGGACATGGTTCTTCCACAGGGAGAACAGTGGGACGACAGAGGTATTTCATTTTTCACAAGTTTTTAAATTATGTATATTTTTTGTTTTTATATATCGCCTCAAAACTGACAGCACAAATTTTCAAAATGCAGATGTAGGTCCACGGCGTCCAGCCAACCTCCGGGCTTTTGAGAGGAGAGTACCAGCTGTACCAGCACCAGCCCCACAGGATGCGGCCGCAGAGACCTTAGCCGAGCTGGAACAGGATCTAGAGCGTCTGACGGTGGATATACCAGAGACCACCATAGATGACATTCCCATTCGACTTCAGCGCTATGTGGTCGCAGTCCCAGGACCTTTTAGGAGGTTCTTGTGTAGGGTAGCGCAGGCAGTGGTCTCGTATAGAGAGCACCACCAGTGATTGGCTAGTCACTTTTGTAGACACATATGACATTTTTGGTTTTTTGTACTTATCATTTTTGCCGATCATAAGGTGTTTTTCAACCTATGATCGAAGACGATGTATATTTTTGACACACTCCTATCTATACATATATATCATTATTACCGGCTCATCTTGTTTAACATATGTGATGAAATGTTTTTAAATTTACTTGCATGATTATCGTAAATGTCTGTCCAACATTCGAGAAGCAATTGCATCTGCTAATGTATTTAAAGACCTTGGAATATGCTGATATTCAATGTAATCAAATTCACGTTCCAAGAGGCGCACTCTCAAAAACAACCTTAATAACACAGGATTTCTAATGGCATATACTCTATTAAGTTGTAATACAACGAGTTCAGAATCTAACCTCACTATCAAACGTCGAATTCCAAATGAAATAGATTCAGACAATAATTCAACCACTGCACTGTATTCTGCAATGTTGTTCGTCGTTTGACCGAGGCTCACCCCATGCATAGAAACTAACTCGTCAGAGGGCGAATAGATAACCCAAGCTGCGGAAGAGATATTCCGTGTACTACGACAAGCACCATCGGCAAATCCAATGTACGTTTGGAGAGGCGTCGACATCTGCAATATCAAGAGTAAAACCAAGATAAGCCAGAATAACGACGAAAAACACACTTTCTAAGCTAAGCACACTATCTAAACTAACAAACATACTAGCTAGAAAGAAAACCTAACCTAACTAAAATTCTCCATACCCACCATTTAAGCATAATACCTCTTTAGATAAAGTCCATTTCTGGGTTTACCCAAAGAGCCCCCATCAAAATCTACCAGCTCATAGGCCCCTTTTGCTAGCTTTCGCTTTACAATGTAGGGTCCATGCCACATAGGAACAAATTTTCCAGCACCTAGCTTATTGTTAGCTTGATCATATAATAGCACTAGGTCTCCCTCCGAAAAACTCCGAGGGGTCACATTTCTATCATACTGAGCTTTCATTCGCTTCGCGTGAGTCTCGATTGCCAATGCAGCGTCACGTCAAGTCTCATCTAATTGAGCTAAGTATAATAAACGTTTCTCCTCTTCGGAAGTAGCTGGGAGTAATTTGACAGCCATTTGAAGTGATGGGATTTCGCATTCAATGGGTAACACAGCTTCCAAGCCATAAACTAGCTGGAAAGGAATGAACCCTGTTGAAGTTTTCACTGAAGTTCGGTATGCCCATAGCGCTGAAAATAACATGTTGTGCCAATTCGACCGATGAATACCAATGATTCGTCGGATCATGATAACCAGAACTTTGTTGATAGACTCAACCAAACCGTTGGCTTGCGGATAATAAGGAGTAGAGCTATCGTGGCGCAAACCAAGCTGGCTTGTAAGCTCAGTCATCATGATGTTTCGAAAATGGCTCCCATGGTCAGTGATGATTGCTTGCAGGACACCAAACCTAGTTATAATGTGATTGAATACGAAAACTGCAGCTGTTTTGCCGCTTGCGTCGAATGTAGGCATCGCCTCGGCCCATTTAGTAAAATAATCAACCGCGAGGATGATATACGCATGCCCCCCGGCCGAGTGAGGGTTACAAGTAATAAAATCGATACCCCATTTGGCGAAAGGACCAACGGCAATTATAGGATGGAGAGGAGCAGGTGGTGCGCGCATCTTGCGATCAAACACTTGACAGTTGTGGCACTTTCGGACCGCAATGATACAATCTTTAAACATGGACGGCCAGAAATAGCCAGCGCGCAACACCTTCTGAGCTGTGGCATACCCAGACATATGACCGCCACATGCTCCAGAGTGACAATCATTCAAAACCCTCTCAGCCTCTTCGTGAGTTAAACAACGTCGAAAAACTAAGTCTGCCCCCGGCGATAAAGTGTATCTCCAATAATTCTGTATTGCTGGGATTGAAACCGAATTTTTCGACGTTCCGACTTTGAAGCTTCAGGCCGAAAGGTTTGGGTTTGGAGATAGATGATTATATCCCCGTACCACGGATCTAAAGTACTGATAAGAAACAAAGATTCGTCCGCAATGGACTCCTCTGCCACAGTTTCTGTGTCAGCATGCGGGAAATCACACATCAATTCCGCAAAAACTAAGGATTTCTTAGACTTGGACTTCTCGAAGTCCAAGTCGAACTCTTGCAGGATAACGATCCATTTAGAGTATTTGCCCCCTAGCAGTTGTTTTGTCAAAATATAAATCATAGGGTTGCAATCCGAAATAACTGTAGTTTTACGGAGAAGAATGTAGTGACGAAAACGCTGGACAGCTTGAACGGCTGCCAGGGCCAATTTCTCCACATGCGAATATTTTAGCTCAGTTGGGTTTAATGTCCTACTAAGATAATATATCACATGTTCCGCTCCGAATTCATCTTCTTGAACTAGCACCATTCGAGGACAACAATGGGTCAACGCGTGCTTAAGTGCATCAAAATATTGTTGGGCAATCTCGTCCCAAAAGAATTGAGCGTTCTGTTTCAACAACCGTGTAAAACCTTTAGTGACCTCGGCGTAGTTTGGAATGAATCGGCGTAAAAAGTTCGCTTTCCCTTGCAAACTTTGGAGTTGGCGCAAACTCGAAGGAGAAGGCAATTTGATGATAGCTTCGACCTTCGAGGGATCGACGCGAATGCCGGCCTTTGAAACAACAAATCCCAGCAATCGACCCGTTTCTATACAGAAGACACACTTGTGGGGATTCAACCGAATACGATAATGCCTACACCTCATAAAGATTGCTCGTAAGTGGACAAGGTGATCAGCTCGATGTAAAGAATGAGCAGGCAAATCATCGAGGTACGGTTGCACAATGTGCTTGATGTCATGAAATGCGTAAGACATCGCCCGTTGAAAAGTGGCTCCGGCATTCTTAAGCCCAAAAGGTAATTTGCAGTAAGCAAATGTCCCCCATGGACAAATGAATGCCGTTTTTGGTTGATCGGCAGGTAGAATATTGATTTGATTATAGCTCGAAAAACCATCCATAAAGGAAAACATTTCACTTCCGGCACAATCATCAATGATTTGATCGATATAAGGCGTTGGATAGTTGTCTTTTGGACAAGCTCGATTTATATCCCTATAGTCGATACAGATTCTTATTGTTCCTTGTTTCTTGTTAACCGGAACAATATTCGATACCCAATCTGTTAACGGGATTGGATAAATGAAACCTGCTTTCAACAGCTTCTCGACTTCTGCTTTAATCGCAGCCGCTTTTCTAGGGTGAATCTGACGCAACCGTTGCCGGACGGGTTTAGCGTCCGGGTAGGTCTTTATTTCATGAACAACAATGGCAGGATCGATTCCTGGCATTTCCTCGTAAGACCAGGCAAACACATCGCGGAATTCTTGGAATAGGGCCTTGTAAGTTTGAATTTCATCTTTTGTACATGAGGCACCTATATGAATGTTTTCCTCAATTCTGGGCTTCACTGAAATGTCAATGGGAATAGTGCGAGAAATATTCCCTAAATTTAACTCTGAATCAGAATGTTTCGTTGGATTCTGAGCGTCTTTGACATATTCAGCGGTAAAAATAGATGAAAAATCGTTTTCAAAAGCATCATCCTCAGGTAAAAACGAAGATCTATGATGGAGATCTTCCCATGGTAGATCGTCTACACTTAGGATTTCGCGAAGTTGCTCGTCAGATGACACGACTTCGGGAAACGCTATCCGTTCTGAGGTTGATGTGAAAAGTGATTCCTCACTGACCACATTCATTTGGTCGATTTGGGTTGAACGCGAGTCGGTAAAAGACATGACGGCTTCATAAGCAATTTCATATGGACTCAAAGGCATAGCATCACCGAATGAGTCTATCTCAGATTCAGATGGGACAATCCAAGGATCGTCATAAATAATGGTGTCTGATGTAATCATATGAATTGACGCAAATGAAGGGTCTGCGTTGATTGGAGGGAAAGGAAAAGTTCCCAGTAAACCGGAATCTTTAACTAAACCTACGCCAACGTCCCTGTAAGGGATTGTCGTCTTACCGACATGCTGGATACTCTCTGAAGAGGCTGGGTCGAATGAAAAGTATGTCAGCTAATCAATTGTCACGATCTTGCCGTTATGTGGAAACTTTATTACTCTGAAGACCGATGAAACGACCGCTGTCATAGCATATGACCAACTTCGACCCAAAAGAAGGTTGTAGTCTAGAGGGGCATCAACCACCTCCACATCCAGACTAACGGTTTTCCCTTCTACCCCTATAGGCAATTCCTGTAGAATACCAAACGGACGGAACCCACGGCCATCAAAGGCCTTAAGGATGGTCGGGGATTGGTTCAGCGAAGGAGAACCAAGCGATCTCCAACACTGAATCGACATAATACACGTGGAAGCTCCCTCATCAATTACAGTCCGATGAATAGGCCTGTTTTTTACTATCACTAGAATCTGGAAAGCCATTTGATGGGGAAGGCGCGGTGTACTATTTTCTAGATCGAAGATTATCAGATTCGGGTCCTGAACATCAACAGCTCCGATAGCCGACAAAAGTAATTTTCGTTGTGCTGGGCATGATTGCAGCACTTCTAAAGCCGACATTGCTGAGGGTGAAACAGCTAAGTCCTCAACAATGTTGTAATTCTGGGCCGCTCTCGCATGTGGATTAAAAGCAGACCTTCGAAGTACACCCTTAGCGGGCGGTTTGATTACTAAGTCCGGGTTAGATTTTTCGATCTGTAGTGGATCGGAACCAGGAGCTGAGGTTGATGGATTAGAATGAGAAGATTCTGCTTCCTTACCATCAACAGGATTCTTACTACCATAATCTTGCGATCGAGTCGCAATCCTCATATGAGACATCATCAAAATGGGTTCTTCACTGGCAGTCGAGGAAGAACCTATCATCTTACTCTCCTGCTTTGGAAATGGATCTTTCAACACAGCAGGAGTGGGAGAACCTTTGACGATTTTCACAACCTCGGCCCGATGAGGGCAATCTCTCGTAAAATGATCCTCTTCACAAATAAGACAAGGATATCGAGGTTTGCGCTTTTCGTCATTGGTTTCCGACTTTTCTGTTTTCTCCTTCGGAGCCTTGTCTGCTTTAGCCTTCTTCTTTCCACCGTTTTTTTATTTGGCCGTAAATGACTCTACAGCGTGAATATCGACGGAAAGTTCAGGAGAAGACTCTCATGTCGGGGAATCAGGCAAGGTGATTATAGGAGTAGTAGAATTCTTGGAAGACTTCTTCTTGCTCTTTGTGTTCACCGTACCAATCATACCATCAGCGGCATGAGATCCCGAAGGAGCAGCAGTGATTTGATTCGATTTTGGAAGATCCGGGATCTTCTCGTGTAACGTACCTGACTGAGTATAAACTAAGTCAAGGAACTGTGCCTGAGCAATGACTTGCTCCTCAGTAACTACTCCGTCCTTAGCTACATCTTCAGTAATCTTCGGTAATAATGATTTAACAAACCATTCAGCTAAGATTTGGTCCGGAATAAAAACTTTCACTAACCTTCTTCGACGTCTCCACTCATGAATGTGATCAGAAATATACGTGGACGTCGATTGTTTTAGTGAAGTTAATAACTCCGTATCGTTATCGTATCTGACCGGCAACTGAAAGTGAGTTAAGAATGAGGTAGCTAGTGACTCTCTAGTGACAAACAAGACAAACAAGAGCAATCCTTCTCTAAACATGCATTTACTATACGAGAAATCAAGTGTTTAGATCCTACCTGTAGTCCAACGCTGTTGTAACAATCCAGCCTCGCTGATCCGGATGAGCTCCTCCTTCACTTCGAAACCTGCATTCATTAACAATCAAACGATTAAATAGCACTTGATAATCTCATAAAATAAAACATATTTAACACATAGACCAAGGAGTAAATGAAACAACTCATAAATAACAAGTTATTAAGAAGAATGGACTCATTTGCATTAATAGGAAACAAAAGGAACAATTACAACCTGAGCCTTGGTGTTGTGCAAGTCCCTCCCAGGGTCCATCAAGAGTTCTCCTTTACTTTGACAAAGTTCACCCACTTCCAAATAGAACAAGCAAAGATGGCAATCTCTCCTCACAAGCTTCTAAATGGGAGTCCTAATTCCAGCAGCATCTACCCTTAGAAATGTTTAGCTTTCAACCTCCCCTCCTTCTGGCCCAATGCCTGTATTTATAGTGCTCAAGAGGAAGTTAATCAGGTCCACCATCAATGGGATAATCCCCTCTTTGGTAGGGATACATGAACCATCTGGAGGCGCTTCATACACGTCAAACATACTTCTAGAAACCTCTAGAAATGACCACAAGTAACTTTTTTGGAGTGAAACTTGCGCTTTTTGACCTTTACAGGGGTACGCACCTGCCCCTTTACATACAGAGCGTACAAGTACGCAGTTTTTGTGAACATCAGATGCGTATACGCAGGTAAGGCCGAGAAAATCTGCGTACCCAGAGATAAACACATTTACAAAGACTTTCTCTCTTTTTGGAGTTTGACATGGAGAGCAGAGGCATAAGACTTGCCCAGGAGGATAGCATAACCGTTGATAGAGCCATACTAACTGTAAATAGCCATGGTGACATTTTTTAGTGTAACACTTCCACTATGTTCATCCCTCTTTGGAGTCCATGCATGAAAAAAAGGGTAAGGGTAAAATGAAAAAGAAAGGCAATATGAATATCAAAAGTTATTTCACTGTCACACCCTCCTCTCCATCAAATGTACATGGTCCTCAAGCTGGTAGAAGTCATATGCAGCCCACTTTAAATGACCATTGGAAGAAATAATTGAGGGAGACTGTTTGTGATTACATAGCTAGATGGTGGTATGATGATGATATCCCCTTCCATGCTTCCTGTTCACCATACTATGAGCCTATGTTTGATTCCATATTCGTTGTTGGAAAAGGCTTCAAAGGCCCTACTATGCATGAGTTAAGGGGGTCTCGTTTGCAGAAATAAATTTCCTCCAGTGATGAGTATTTGAAAGATTTCAAAAACTCATGGGCAAAAACAGGATGTATCATCATGTCAAATGGATGGACTGATCAAAGGAATCGTACCATCATAAACTTTCTTATCTTTTGCCCACAGGGAACCATGTTTCTAAAATCAGTTGATGCATCTGATAGGGTGAAAGATGGACAATTGTTGTTTCAGCTATTAGATGAGGTTGTTGAGTGGGAGTGGCTAATGTTGTTCAAATCATCACAGATAATGTCTCTAACTATGTTCTTGCTGGTAAATTGTTAAAGGAAAAACACAAAATCATCTTTTGGACCACATGTGCTGCACATTGCATAGACCTCATGCTTGAGGATATTAGCAAATTAGATTGGGTCAAGAACACTGTAGATCATGCCAAAAGCATGACAAAATGTATCTACAATCATTCATGGATTTTGAACCTGATGAGGAGACACACAGGGGGCAAAGATATTATTAGGCCTGCCATCACTAGATTTGCAACTCATTTTTTGACATCGCAATCTGTGCTTTCCCAACATAGAAACTTGCAAAAGATCTTTTCCAGTGATGAATGGAATCAAAGCCAGTGGTCTCACAAATAGGATGGCAAAGATTTGAAAAAGTAAGTTAATGAAGAAATATTTTGGAAAAAGGCAACAAAAATTGTGAAGGTTGTTGAGCCACTGTTTAAGGTGTTGTGGTTGGTGGATGATGAAGGATTGGCTATGGGCTTCATTTATGAGGCTATGGATCAAGCAAAGGAGCAAATAAAGACATCATACAAGGATAGAGTGGCTAAGTATGGGCCCATTTGGGCAATCATTAATGAAAGATGGAACAATCAACTCTATCGCCCTATACATGTAGCTCGATATTTTTTGAACCCAAAGTATCATTATAAAGCTCTGGAGGCAGGAGCTTTGGGTGGGGAGGTTAGAGATGGATTGATTGACTGCATTGATCGCATGATCCCATTGGAGAGTGATCAGCTGGAGATACACCAACAAGTCACTTGTTTCAGCAAAGCCACAGGTACCTTTGGCAAGAACCTAGCAAAGATTGCAAGGGAAGCAGATGAGCCAGGTAAACAAAAATTTCAATTTTCAAATTCTTATTTTGTTAAATTGTTTATAATTTGAAAGTTGACTGTTGGATATAATTTGTTGAGCTAACTCTTTACACTACTATGTTTTTTGCAGCACAATGGTGGGAGGATTTTGGTAGCCATTATCCTCAATTGCAGAAGTTTGCAATTCGTATTTTGAGTCAAACTTGCAATGCTACTGGGTGTGAGCGCAATTGATTTATCTTTGAGAGGATTCACACGAAGAAGAGAAATCGTTTGGATCAAAAACGATTAAATGATCTAGTCTATGTCCAATACAACCTCCAGCTCAGACACAACTAATTGCTGAACAAAAGCCCTGATTCAGATCCCGTTTTGTTGGAAGATATTGATCCAACATCAGATTGGGTAATGGAGAGTCATCCAGTAGAGTTTGATTTTTATGAGGATCTTTATTTAGATTTACAGATGGAGGCATCACTTGAACAAAATGTTTAGTTGAATGCAGATCCACTTGTACCAGCCTCAGGCTCAGCCCCAAGTCCTCCAGTTGCAGGCGCTTCCTCTGCTCAGCCACGACGGAAGCGCATATCTCGTCTATCTCAGCATGTAGCTGCTGCACAGTCTGCTAGTGCTACCATTTCTACAGTTGCAATTGGAGATGATGAGGAGGAGGAACCATGGGTTTCCTTGTCTAACTCTGATTCAGAGTCTGAGCCAGATGATGTTGGCTCCTCTAGCAGTAGCCAGTAGCATTGGTGACTAGTGATGTTTTACAGTTTACTTTTGTTGTAGAGGCCATTTAGAGCCTCCTTGGTTATGTGTTTTTGTTTTGATCTCTATATCATGTATGTATTGGACAGTGCACTGGTGCCATTTTGATATAATGGATATATTCATGAGCCTACTTTGATCATATGTTGTCTTCTCTCTATATTCTAAAGTTTTGTGTTTGGAAACGTGAAAGAAAACCTTTAAAATTATGTTTTTTTATAAAAAAAAAAAAAATATTTAATGTATTTTTTACAACGAACGTGTCATTGAAATCAAACCGGCCAAGTCGATACCAAGTCGGAGTCGGAGTCGGAGCCGACCCTCGGCCATTTCCGAACCGGAGTCGAAGCCGACCCTCGGCCATTTCCGAACCGGAGTCGAAGTTTTAAAACACTGGTTTCAACACCAAACCTAACAACGGCGGTTAGGGTTTCTCAGACCCTAAGCTTCTCTCTAAAAAATTTCTAGGAGCTCTTTTTCTCAAAATGCAAGTGATTCAGTGAGGAACTCCTCACTTTTCCCTTTTTATAATTTAGTGGCCATTTTTGCCGCCATTTTACCTTCAAAATTTCATAAAGTCACTTTAGGAGTTTTTCACTTTGTAGAAGGAAAGTGACTTTTCATTAGCCTAGGATATGTCCTCTTTTTTACCCCCTAAGCATTTATAATGTTTTCTAGGTAAATCTGTTCTCTTATTAGAATTTTCCCGCCTTAACCTACGGGAACTTAATTAGGCTTCCTAAGCAGTTGGGGACATTACAGTCCTCCCCACCCAAGATTACTTGGCCTCAAGCAACTTTAGTTTTGGATGTTTGAGCACCTATTCACCTTCCCAAATAGCATCCTCAATAGGTAAATCCTTCTAGTTCACTAGGTACTCCCTCACAATTATGTTCTTAAACTTCCACTCCCTTGTCTCTAGAATCTCCTCTAAAACCAGAGTTAGCTCTCCTTCCTTGTCTAACAGAGGGAGCTTAGTGGAGGTGACTATATGCCTCCCCAAGGCCTTCTTGAGGCACGATACATGGAAGACATTATGAATTGTATAGTTTCAACACCAAAGCTAACAATGCCAGCTAGGGTTTCTCAGAACCTAAGCTTCTCTCCAAAAACTCTCCAAAAGCTATTTTTCTCAAAATGCAATTGATAGAATGAAGATGAACTCCTCACTTTTCCCTTTTTTATAATTTAGTGGCCACTTTTGCCGCCATTTTACCTATTTAATTCCATAAAGTCACTTTAGGAGTTTTTCACTTTATAAAATGAAAGTGATTTTTTATTAGCCTAGGATATGTCCTCTTTTTTACCCCCTTAAACATTTATAATGTTTTCCTAAGCAAATCATGTTCTCTTATTAAAATTTTCCCCGCCTTAGCCTATGGGAACTTGATTAGGCTAACGGAACCCATATTATGCTTCCTAAGTGGTTGGGGACATTACAATTCTCCCCGCCCAAGATTACTTTCCCTCTAGCAACTTTAGTTTTAGATGTTTGAGCACCTATTCACCTTCCCAAATAGCATCCTCAATAGGTAAATCCTTCCAATTCACCAAGTATTCCCTCACAGTGATGTTCCTCAACTTTCGCTCCCTTGTCTCTAGAATCTCCTCTGGAACTAGAGTTAGCTCTCCTTCCTTGTCTAACGGAGGGAGCTTAGTGGAGGTGACTACATGCTTCCCCAAGGCCTTCTTGGGGCAGGATACATGGAAGGCGTTATGAATTTTACATCCTTCAGGAAGCTCAAGTTCATAGGCCACTTCTCCAACTCGCCTCATGATTTTGTATGGCCCATAGAACCTGGGTTTCAGTTTTTTCCCCCTTTGTTTTGAGTGATGACTGCCAATGGGGTTGAAGATGAAAGTATACCACGTCTCTCACTTCAAAACTACGCTCTATCCTATGTCTATCTACATGTCCTTTTTGCTAGTTCTGCACCATCTACAAGTTTTCCTTGAGGACTCGTTAGATATCTTGGCTCTCCTGAATCCAGTCTTTAGCCAAAGGGGCACAGCTATCCCCAAATATTCGATCTACAAATGTTGGGCCATCATATATGTACAATGCTTTGAAGGACCTCATACCAATAGACATGTGGAAAGTGGTGTTGCAATAATGTTCCCCTAGGTGCAACCACTTAACACATGCCTTTTGTTGGCTAGATACATAATTTCGGAAATAGCCCTCCAGCCACTTGTTGACTATCTCAGCCTGACCATCAATCTGAGGTTGGTAACTAGTGCTTGGTGTCAACTCAATCCCCACAAGTCTAAATAGTTTATTCCAGAAGTCGCCCATAAATCTATCGTCTTTGTCACTCACTACGGTCTTTGGTAACCCATGCAATGTGAAATTTCCACAAATGCACCAACTAGAGTTTGATCTTCTAACTGTTAGCAAGTTTATTTGCCTATAGCAAATAACGATTAAATCACTTATGCATTCTTCACAATAAAAACATTGCAGAATTACAAATGGGGAACTGAGAAATAGATGCACATACATAATAAAAATGACACCAATATTTTTGGAATAAACATCCTCGGAAAAACCCCAAAGGGAAAACCGATGCAGCAGATGAGGGTTTATTTTATGATGCAGTAATTTGGAATTACAATTAGATGCCCAATTGGCAATCCTCCAAAAATACACTGGCAAAATAATCTGGAGATCCCAAATCTTCTCTACAAATCAACTCGCCCTCCTCTGGCCTATTTGCACCCCACACTAGCAACAGGCACTGCAGCCTCTGAGCAACACACACAGCCCTGGATCTGCCTCTAACTAGGTCGTCTAGCCTCCCTCTGCCTCTGGAAGTGACTCGCTCTACCTCCTGGAAGTTGATTTGACCTCCAGCAACTGAATCAACCCTCTTCCGGCAACTCGCACTGGGGTTTCTGGCTATTCGCACTACTTGTACAACCTCCTCTATAGATATATTTGGCCTCTCTTTTCCTGCCACTCCAGCACTGGAAAATCACTAGGAATCTCTCTGGAATCCTGCTCCCAAATTATCTGCTACTTCCTCTCTCCGATGTTCTCCCTCTGGCTCAAACTGCGCCCTTGCTGAAGACTGCAAACTAGGTAGCTCGATCTGCCTCTCACGACTCGATCACATTGATACTGTCTCCAAGCCCTTCGACCTACTCTTATAATCTCTCATTGGGACTTCAACGGCCACAATTTAATCTCCATTGACGGCTAAAAATCAATTAGACTTCATCAATAGAAGTCTCTAGAGCAATCTCGAACATCCTTAATTAATTAACTTTAATTTACCACTTTTCCTAAGTTAGACTTGGGAAATATTTTAATTATGGCAAATTAATTTAATTAAGGTGTTTCCCAAGCTTATCTCGTGAAACCTTTTATGGTTTTGGAGATCTCGTGTTCCTTAACCTCTTAACATCATCTGAGACTAGAACACCTGGCCAATGCTACACAAACCAACATGCAATCGAAAGACCTCCCTGAAAACAACTCGGCCACCTGTGACATTGAATATTTGGACGATATGACAAAGAAGTGTGTGAAATTCATAAGTCGGTCCACCACTACATATATGCCATCTTTAGCCTGTACCTGAGGTAGCCCAGTGATAAATTCCATGGAAATGCTTTCCCACTTCTACTCAAGGATAGGAAGTGGTTGTAGCAACTGCGCCGGATGAGTATGTTCAACTTTGTTCTGTTGGTAGATGCTGCATTCTTTCACAAACCTCAACACATCCATCTTGAGGCCTTTCCAAGTGAACCTCTCCCTGATTTTCTTGTAGGTTTTCAAATACCCCGGGTGTCCTGCCAAAGGTGAGCTATGAGTTGCCTGCATAATTTTCTCCTTCAGTTCTGATTATGGTACCAGATAGACCCAGTCTTTATATTAGATGATGTCATCCATAAACCCATATCTGTCATCTTGTATCAACCCCTCCAGAATCTCACATGCCAATTTGTTTTTGGAATATTCTACAACAGCAACTTCCAGTCATCTATTATCTCCATGAGTGAGAGAGTGGATGGCATCCTCGAGAGGGCATCTGTTACTACATTGTTTTTCCCCTTGACATACTCGATCTCGAAGTCACAAGCTTGTAATTTGTTGATCCACTTATGTTGTCTCTCACTTAGCTCCTTCTACTCCATGAGGAATCTCAAGTTGTTATTCTTGAGAAATCTAGGGGGCAACAAGTGTAGGTGATTTCTCTTACTTTGATAACTGCTTGTGATGTATTTTTACTTGACTTGATTAACTTCTTCTTTCCTTTATTATTATTAGTGTTCTCTATCATCAAACAGCTACTAAACCATAAAGAACAATGAGACAAAAGGACACAAGATATAGGCAATCAGCGAGGGCCAAAACCTCTCCAACTGAGAGGAACCAAAATTCTTCTCTTCTTATAGAACTTCAATTGACGAATTCCAAGTCCTATGACCCTTGACCAAGACCCTCCAAGACCAAGTCATCCCTCCTTCTTGATGAGCTTTCCTTCCACAGCTTCCAGCAACAAACTTCGACCTTCTAGCGACTTTGACCCCAGCAACAATTTCTGCAACTTCGACCTAGCAACTTCAACCTAGTAGCTTCAGCAACTTCAACCTAGCAGCTTTAACCTTGTTAAATTATGGTATGTTCTATGCTTAGAGCAGTTTACTTATTTTTCTTCTTATTAGCCACAGATTAGCAATCACATATACATTAAGTAAAGTGCAGATAGAACATTAAATGATCAACAGAAAACAAGCCAAGACAAGAGACACAAGATGTGGTGGCTAGCCAGGGACAAACCTCAATGCGGGGAAACCCTTTGATCAAATCTTCTTTTATCTTCAATAGTTCAGCAAAGAGAAATAGTACAAAATCTGAATTCTGTAATTTTATATCAGCAGCAGCAAACCCTAGATTAGCAAAGTCAAACTTGGTCAAACTAGCTGCAATTGACCTCTAAAATACTTGGTCAATTTTCAGTCAACTTGTCCTTGAACAGCCTGAAGAAACAGCCCTTGAACAGCCCCAAAAGTTAAGTCAATTTGCAGATTTCTGAAGTCAACTTGAAGCCCTAAACTAGGGCAGTCAACACCGGTCAAACTAGAGGTCAAATCACCTCGATTTTCGTGCCAAAAATTGCGGCCTACCTAGGAGAGGCCACCACACCCAATCCGCATTTGTGGAAGGTCAACGCTGGTCAAAGAGATGACCTGCTGCCCTAGCGTCCTCCTTTCTGCGTCTTCCTTGCCCTAGGACGTCTTCCTTTCAGTGACATGTGTGAAAAAGAGAGAGGCTCCTTTTATGCGTAGGAGAGAGAGAGAGAAGATGAGTGAATGATTGTCCAAATGAGGAGAATGCTCCTTGTATTTATATGCAAACATTGAGGTTGAATAGACATGATTGTTGGGCTTCTGAGCCTACATAAGTTTGTTGGCCGACCTTGACAAATTGTCCATAATCAAAATAAATTCATATCTCCACAAATACTTATCGGAATCGGATGATCTTTAGATCAATCCTACACCTCTCAATGAGAGGAATCTAGGAAAAATATCAGAAGCCATAAATAAGGTGATCCACATGGAGTTTGGCCCTAGTTGCCAATTTTAACACTCCCTCTCAACTAAGGAGAACTTCATCTGCAATCCGTCAGACCGTCACTGCTATCCATCCATCAAATGCACTGTCCTGTACAGCTTGACCCCACTCTGCTCTGCTCTACTTTGCTCTGCTCTGCTCAAACTATGAAGAAGAAGAAATAATCGAGGATGTATCATACCATCCTCCACTTACCCAAAGTCAGTCTCAGAGTGTGAACCACTCTCACTGATCCCAGATCAGTATCATTGATCCTATATCAATGGAGGTCATCCTAGCATAGGGAGTACGGTAGATACAGCGATGCGTCCATCGATAGTACTACTATGGTCCCTATCCTCATTTCCCTACTCCTTGATCAGATGAGAGGTACTTCCCATGAGTCCCAGACTGCATGGGTAGGATGCCTCGACAGGAGAACTAATCATCCTGTCCAGTGGATGCCACAGAGAACTAATCATCCTGGCCTACAAGAGAACTAATCATCCTGGCCTACAGGAGAACTAATCATCCTGCTCCACAGTCGCCACGGAGAACGAATCATCCTGGCCCACAGGAAAACTAATCACCCTGTTCCACAGTCGCCACGGGGTGTCACAGGGGGAGGTTAAACCTTTACCCTGTACATAGTGCACCACCAGGGGATGGTGAGTCACCATGTGGTCACATGTCGCTCCAAGAAGTACCCCGCACCCCCCTGGAGCTCCCAAAGCTCAATACATCATACTCGACCCTCATAAGAGGGTCTGAACGACACCAAGTCGTTCTCGAAAAGTCAAGAATTTGACCTTTCCTAGGGGCTTTGTCAAAATATCAGCGACCTGTTCATCTGTACCGATATGTTGGAGCCTTATTGCTCCTCACTGCACCATATCTCGAATATAGTGGTACCTGATATCGATATGCTTGGAGCGATCGTGAAATACGGGATTCTCTGATAAACAGAACCCGCTCTAGTTGTCACACGAAATCACGGTGGTATCCAATGTAAATCCAAACAGCTCACTGAAGAGCTTTCGCAACCAGACTGCCTCACAAGAGGCCATGCTAGCAGCAATGTACTCTGCCTCGGCAGTGCTCAATGCCATTGACTTTTGCTTCCTGCTCATCCAGGATATCGAGGCAAATCCCAAAGAGAAACAACACCCAGAAATGCTCTTTCGGTCCACCACACTGCCTGCCCAATCAGCATCAATATACCAAAGTAGTCTTACATCTCGGGCAGTGTATCTCAACCCATGAGTGATTGTGCCACGAAGATATCTCAACAGATTCTTGGCACCAATCCAATGTGAGTGGTGAGGCTCAACCATATGTTGACTCAATGTGTTGACTGCAAAGCATATATCCGGACGGGAGTTCACCAAGAACATTAATGCTCCGACGAGTTGACGATACTCAGTAGCATTTCGTAAAACAGGTCCGGTAGCACTATCGCTTAACTTCTTGAAGTCAAGCTCCATCGAGGTAGTTACGGGCTTGCAGTCCACCATGCCGAATCTCTCCAATATCTTCACCACATATTTTCCTTGAGATAGGAAAATCTCCCCTGGTTTCTGCCAGACTTCTAATCCTAGGAAATAGTGCATAAGTCCTAGGTCTTTCATCTCGAACTCAGAAGCCAACTCCCTCTTACATTCGTGAATGAGAGGGTCTGCACCTGTTAGAAATAGGTCATCAACATATAGCACCAGTATGAGAGGCTTGTCATCTATAACCTTAAAGTAAAGGTTAGGGTCGGCTTCACTCCTAGTGAATCCCAGCTTCATCAAGTAGCTATCGATCCTCTCATACCATGCTCGGGGTGCTTGCTTTAGCCCATAGAGGGCCTTCTTCAACCTGCACACATGAGATTCTCGATCATAAATCTCAAATCCTTCGGGTTGCTCCACATAGACCTCCTCTTTGATCAAACCATGTAAGAATGCAATCTTGACATCCATCTGATGTAGGTTCCATCTTTGCGAAGCAGCAAGGGCTATGATCGAGCGGATGGTGGTATATCGGGCAACAGGTGCAAATATCTCGTCATAGTCTATACCTTCCTTCTGGGAGAAGCCATGAGCGACAAAACGAGCCTTATACTTTTCCGCACTTCCATCAACTACATGCTTTATCTTGTAAAGCCATTTTGAAGTGACAACTGCTTTGTCCTGGTTTTTGGGGACCACATCCCAAACATCGTTTTTCATAATGGACTCATATTCCTCGGTCATAGCATCCTTCCATACTTGATGCTTGACGACATCTGTGAATGACGAAGGCTCATTTTGGATGATCGTGCTCATGATGGTCAGGTATCCTTGATACCTGTTCGACTTCTTACTTTCACGGAAGGTTCCTCGGGGTGCAATGTGTCCTTCAGCATCATCAAGTGTCCCCCTAAGCCATGAAGGCCTCTTCCTAGAAGAGGAAGGCCCTTGCAGAGGAGGATCAATAGGATCCATAGGTTCTTCCACGTTGAACATCGTCTCATCTTCTATTTCCTTCGGTTCCCCGATGTCAGCTTCTTTAGATCCCCTTAAAGTAGGAAGATTGTCTACTTTGCTAAGAGCCATATCTTCGTCAAAGGTGACATCATGACTAATCTTGACTTCCCTTTGACCAGCTACATAGATTCTATAGCCCTTAGTATTTTCGTTATAGCCCACGAAGATTCCTTTCTTTCCAGATGCACCTAATTTATTCCTTTTCTCTTTCGGCACATGAAAATATACAGGGCTTCCAAAAATTCTAAAATGAGATATGTTAGGTTTCTTACTGGTGAACATTCCTTTGGGAGTCTTGGAACCCAATGCTTGATGAGGACATCGGTTTTGTACATATACGGCGGTATTTGCAGCTTCGGCCCATAGAAACTTCGGAAGTCTTTGATCATGGAGCATAGCAAGGACAACTTCCACAATTGTACGATTCTTCCTTTCCGCCACACCATTCTGCTCAGGAGTATATGGTGTAGTAGTCTCCCTCTTAATGCCAAACTCTTTGCAAAAGTCATGAAACTCATTAGATTCATATTCAGTCCCATTATCAATCCTTAAGATCTTGATCTTCTTTTGCGGTTTGATTCTCGATCAAGGCTTTGAAGTGCCAAAACTAAGAAAACACTTCATCCTTCTTTTTCAAGAAGTATATCCAAGTCTTGCGAGAATAATCATCTGTAAAAGTGAGGTAATATAAACATCCTCCCAAGGAGTTCACAGGCATCATACCGGATATGTCTGAGTGAACCAACTACAATATATGAGAGGTCTTGCTTTGGCTTGAGTGGAATGGTCCCCTTTTGAGCTTCCCTTCGGCACATCCTGGACATACACCTTCTTGCTCTAATATGAACTCATGCATCCCGGTCACCATTTTTCTTACATCGGGTAGAGCTTTATAATGAAGGTGAGCAAACCTCCGATGCCATAGTTTGGACTGAAGAGATGTGTCACAAGACATGACACCCAGCAGACTTCCACCGACCTGATATAATGAATCAACTTGAAACCCAAGAGTAAAAGCATCTTTAAAGTTCTTTTTCCATACACGTACCTTGCCATCGCTGAAGGCCACCTTGTAGCCTTTGTCTTCCATTGCCGAAATGGACACCAGGTTCTTTTTGAGATCAGGTACATATAATACATCTTGTAAGTGGATGGTATTACCCTGATTCAATTGAAGAGTGACATTTCCTACGCCTTTCACGGGATATTTTGAATTATCTCCAAGAACAATTTCTAGGTTGGTTTCTTTCTCTATCAGATTATAGAGAGCTTCTTTGTAACCGGTGAAGTGCCTTGAGGCACCACTATCAATAAACCAATTTCCCAGCGAGTCCGGAGGAGCAGTAGTAGATAGAACTGCTGGTAGATAATATTCATCTTGCTTATTGTACACAGTGTTAGATTCATACCTGGAATTTCTTGCCTTCTTAAATGGTTGTCCTCTTCCTTGATTTCCGGCACTTCTTTTACATCTGCCATTTGACCTGCCATTCCTTTGATTGCCTTGAGAGGGATTTTGATCATCGTCCCGGTGTGAGTCCCTTTTATCAGGGCACTCCCTTGCATAGTGACCCGTTTTATTGCAATTGTAACATCGTCCTTTTCTTCCACCCTTTGGTCCAGCCTTTCCTTTGAATTTAGCCCCGGAATTGTTTCTTCTTTTCGTATGAGAAGAAAAGGCAGAGGGATGACCTTTAAGTATGGGAATATCTTGCTCTTCCATCCTCGTTTCTTCTTGAATGCATCTGGCCATTAATTCCTCAAATCCAGGAATTACATTATTGTTGAGAAGAGTAGTCCTGAACATATACCATTCAAATGGCAGTCCTCCAAGAGTTGTGAGTGTCATTTCCCTGTCAGGAATTACTTCCCCAATAGATAGGAGATCGTTCTTGATCTCAATGATCCTTAAGAAATATGCTTGCATACTCTCATCTTTGCCCTTCTTAATTTCCTTCAGCTTATTTCTAAGAAACAAGACTTGATTTGCATCATTAACTTTAAATAAACTCACCAGCCTATCGTAGATTTCCTTGGAGGTGTTCAGCTCGGAAACATAGGCCACCAAGCGCTTGTCGATAGAGTCCCGGATGATCTTCCTTGCTTTGACTTCTCCCTTGGTCCATTTGTTCCTAGTAGCAGCGGATGCATTTGATGGAGGCTCAACAATCCCACCTCTCACATGGTCCAACACTTCCTGCTCTTCTAATGTTAGATCGAGAGACATCTTCCATCCGTGATAGTCAGACTTCTCACGGAGATTGTCTTCAGCAAGGAAGTGTGTTGAGGACCCCATGATTTCCTTTAGATAACCTTGCCAACCTTCTCTTCGGTGATTGCTCTTGCTCTTGCTCTTGCTTGGGCTTTGTCTTCACCTCAGCTCTGATACCATGTTAAATTATGGTATGTTCTATGCTTAGAGCAGTTTACTTATTTTTCTTCTTATTAGCCATAGATTAGCAATCACATATACATTAAGTAAAGTGCAGATAGAACATTAAATGATCAACAGAAAACAAGCCAAGACAAGAGACATAGGATGTGGCAGCTAACCAGGGACAAACCCCAATGCGGAGAAACCTTTTGATCAAATCTTCTTTTATCTTCAATAGTTCAGCAGAGAGAAATAGTACAAAATCTGAATTTTGTAATTTTATATCAGCAACAGCAAACCCTAGATCAGCAAAGTCAAACTTGGTCAAACTAGCTAAAATTGACCTCTAAAATACTTGGTCAATTTCTGGTCAACTTGTCCTCGAACAGCCTAAAGAAACAACCCTTGAACAGCCCCAAAAGTTCAGTCAATTTGCAGATTTCTGAAGTCAACTTGCAGCCCTAAACTAGGGCAGTCAACACCAGTCAAACCAGAGGTCAGATCACCTCGATTTTCGTGCCAAAAATTGCGGCCTGCCTAGGAGAGGCCACCACATCCGATCCGCACTTCTAGAAGGTCAACACTAGTCAAAGAGATGACCTGCTGCCCTAGCGTCCTTCTTTCTGCGTCTTCCTTGCCCTAGGACGTCTTCCTTTCAGCAACATGTGTGAAAGAGAGAGAGGCTCCTTTTATGCGTAGGAGAGAGAGAGAGAAGATGAGTGAATGAATTGTCCAAATGAGGAGAATGCTCCTTGTATTTATATGCAAACGTTGAGGTTGAATAGACATGACTGTTGGGCTTCTGAGCCTACATAAGTTTGCTGGCCGACCTTGACAATTTGTCCATAATCAAAATAAATTCATATCTCCATAAATACTTATCGGAATCGGATGATCTTTAGATCAATCCTACACCTCTCAATGAGAGGAATCTAGGAAAAATATCAGTAGCCATAAATAAGGTGATCCACATGGAGTTTGGCCCTAGTTGCCAATTTTAATAGACCTTGATGTAGCTTCAGCAGCTTCGACCTTGATGCAACTTCAGCAGCTTTGACCTAGCAGCGTCACAATTTCGATCTAGATGTAGCTTCACAACTTCAACCTTGCAGCTTCATAATTTCGTTTTGCCCAGAAATAGTAGAAACCCTAATGAAAGAGAGAGAGAGGGAGGCCCAAAAACTTCAATCTTGATCTTCTTCTTCTTCTTTGTCCTTTTCCAGCTTCTATCTTAAGGAGATCGAACTTTCTTGAGTGAATGTGCGAATGAGGTTAAATTCCTTCATATTCATAGGCTTGTGAGGGGTAGGAATTGTTATCTTGAGGCCGACTTGTCCCTTCATGTAGGTCGACTTGATCTTTGTGCCATGACAAGGTCTTGGAGGGTCTTTTGACTCTATTTTGACTCAATAATTTTTTCTTTACAATATGTAACATGCCCAAATGGGTCTTCAATACATGAAAATGACTCAATTGACTTTATGACAAACCTAGAAGCACTCAATGGGTGCTTGACCTAAAAATAAATTTCCCTTGAGCATGAAACCCATGCCTCAAGAATACAAATAATAAATTTATTTTTCTCTTTTCATTAAATACATAAAATCACGATTACATATGCCATTATGAAGACCGAACCTAGTTACATATTTCAACACTCCCTCTTAACTAGGGAGGTATTCATAATCCATACAAGGTACTTGGACATTCTCAATCTGAAGAATTCTCATAAGAAGAGTCAGATTGGTAACCCATCTGTATAGCATCATATCATCCAGCATTGTCACATAGCAAGGCCTTGACTAACAGCTCTATCTCTCCACAAGATCAGAGCACAATGCTGGCGAGACCAATGATTTATAGACACCCTCATCATTGTCTCTCTCGGAACATACCCCACCTAGGTTCTCTTAGAGTATGTTCCACCAGGACTATTCTTATCTTGGATTCCTAGTCCTCAAAGAATATTGGTCCTCTACAACTACTCTTATCTTGGATGCCCTACCACATCCTCAAAGAGTATCGGATGCCAAATGCTTACCCAATCCTCCATTCTATCTTCCTAAGTGAAGACAAGAATGATGTGTCTATCTCTCCCTCTCAATTAGGGAGGATATGCCCATTCTAGTGAAGGAATGTACACAAGCTCTCTCTTAATCAAGGACTTGACCAAGCTCCCTCTTGACCAGGGACTTACTTCCAATAGCTCTTTAGGTGGAGATCATGGGAGCTCCTCCTTTCGATGTCATGAACTTCTTTTTCTTTATTCAAGAGTCTTCATCTTGTGGGACTTCTTCGTAGGGCATCGACATCCATTACTTTCATTCATGACTCATGTCAATCATGTCATCCTTTCTTTTATTGGAAAGTGATTTATTAGTCCATATTTGGCCTTTCCTTCATGCCTTGCTACCTTCTTCGCATCATGTTTCCTTCAGGATCTTTCATCCTACCACATGAGTGTCAGTTTGTTAGGCCCCTATACTACTAGTGTAACCCCTTATTGTTATTAGTATAACCCACTTATTCTATTGATGTGCCCATGTAGTGCCCATATTGTTACTATTGTGCCCCATAGAAGCCCACTATTGTTATTATTGTGCCCTTACATTATTATTGTTATGTCGGCTCTGATTATGTTATGACCCCTTAGACTCCTATATATAGAAAGGAGGTCTTTTCATTTGTATCATCCAAGAATTGCTCATTTATGTAATGTAAAGGAGGTTGCCCCCTCAAAGAGGCTGAATTCTAAGGCGTTGATCTATCTTTTCTATCTTTTCTTGAGCTGGTTTCATAACATTTGGTATCAGAGCTTTGGATTCTAGGGTTTCGCTGCTCCAAACAGGTCATCGTGGAATTTTCGCTATAACTTTTTTTCTGTGACGTTTCAGAAGTCGCAAAAAAAACCCATTTGAGAAGAAATCGCGCTGAACCTTGGGTCCAAATTTCAGAGCTTTTCGCGCGATATTTGCGGAGATATGATCTGAGGAAGTTGGTCTTTTTGCAGACTTCTGAATTACATTCAAAACAGGTGACCTGGGGAAAATCATCATAACTTTCTCTCTGGGAATCAGATTGAAATTTCGTAAGAAGTTACAGAAAGAGGACGAACTGTAGTTTCTTGTATGCGTTTTTCAGATCCAAAGGTTGAAACAGTGACACGTGGCACTTCATACAAGTTCGCTCTTCTGGAAAGGTCTATAATCAGGTCATCTTGGGAGATTGTGCATAACTCTTTCTTAGAGAATCCAATTTGGATCAGACTGGTGGCATTGGAAAGAGGACATAGAGGGCTACTATAGGTCGCAATTTCAGAACTTAAAGATCAAAAAGTATAGAGTTACAGTCGTTTCAAGGTCGAGCTCCTAAAATCAAGAAAAAGCAAGATGAGGAAGTTTGATGGCAAGGATCCGGTAAATTGGATACTTCAAATGGAGCAATATTTTGATCTACATGGTGTACAATTGTTACAAAAGGTATGTATTGCATCTTCATATTTAGAACCACATCAATTTTTATGGTACAAAGGGTTTTGTTCTCGTAAACAACTTGTTACGTGGTCAATTTTCACGGAGGAAATGATAGCACATTATGAGGATACAAAGAGCAACACCTTCTTTAGAGCAAAACCACAACAATTGGAAAGAGTAAAAGGGCTTTGTGACATAGTGGAAAGAAAAATTATGGAAACCAGGAAGCGTACCCCTCACAACTATAAAGATGGAAGTGTTGTTTCTCCTAGCCTTCCACAACCTACAAGGGTTACACCACAACAATTGGAAGAAAAAAGAGAAAAAGGGCTTTGTTACAATTGTGATAACAAATGCACTAAAGGTCATAAGTGTGCTGAGAAGAAATTATTTTACATAGAATATGAAGAGGAGGAAGAAAGGGATCAAGAAACATTAAAAGAAGAAGATATACGCCAGGACCCCACCCCAGAGAAAGAAGAAATGAATCAGACCATATCTTGTAAAGCATTGGCAAGAATTACCACTCCTCAAACTCTCAAGATAAAAGGACATATCAAGAAGAAAAATGTGCAAGAAGTGAAAGATCACATCGAGAAAGAAGAAATGAATCCAACCATATCTTGTAATTCATTGTTCGAAATTACCGCTCCTCAAACTATCAAGATAGAAGGACATATCAAGAAGAAAAATGTTCAAGAAGTGAAAGATCACATCAAGCATCAAGAAATGAATCCGACCATATCTTGTAAAGGATTGGAAGAAATTACCACTGCTCAAACTCTAGAGATAGAAGGACATATCAAGAAGAAAAAGGTTCAAGCAGTGAAAGATCACATCGAGCATCAACAACAAGTTCTCCAACTTTTAAAGGATAACGCCACTTCGGTGCAAAATCAAACAAAACAACAGGTAGATAAACATTGTAGTGAAAAATGTTTTGATGTAGGTGATTGGGTATTTTTACTGCTACATCTCAAGCAAGCTATTTATGAGAAGGAAATGTGGGCAATACTACATGCACTTAAAAAATGGCGACCTTACCGAATGGGAAGACTCTTCAAGGATGAGGATGTGGAAGCATTGTTTTGTGCTATTTATATTATCCAACTAGATTGGATAAACGAAGCAAGGGATGAATGGAAGAAGGACGAAGAAGTATGGCCACTTATTCAAAAGTTGCAAAAGATCCCAATTCAAACAATATTGCCAGAAATTGAAGAGGAAGGAAAAATCATATTGGAACCTGGAGCAATCACAGAAACAAGAACCCGACAGCTAAGAAATCGATCAATTTTAGAGTATCTCATCAAGTGGAAGAACTTACCCGCTGAAGATTCCACATGGGAGGACAAGAATTTTATACAGAAGCATCAAGAACTACTCAAGCGTTGAGGACAACGCTTTTTGAAGGAGAGGGGCATGTTAGGCCCCTATACTACTAGTGTAACCCCTTATTGTTATTAGTATAACCCACTTATTCTATTGATGTACCCATGTAGTGCCCATATTGTTACTATTGTGCCCCATAGAAGCCCACTATTGTTATTATTGTGCCCTTATATTATTATTGTTATGTCGGCTCTGATTATGTTATGACCCCTTAGACTCCTATATATAGAAAGAAGGTCTTTTCATTTGTATCATCCAAGAATTGCTCATTTATGTAATGTAAAAGAGGTTGCCCCCTCGAAGAGGCTGAATTCTAAGGCGTTGATCTATCTTTTCTATCTTTTCTTGAACTGGTTTCATAACACAATTATAAATGACATCTACAGCTCTTCCTTTGGTAGCCCTGCATTAGCCAATCCAGACGTTATTCAAAAAATAGAAAATGAACATTAAATCAAAAATACCTTTGTGATGTTCTTTCATCATGACATCTCCTTGTTTGCATCAGTATCTTGAACATATATTGACACATCTCCAAAAAGATATACAATGTAAGGGTCTATTTCTTTTTCAGAGTTTATAAGGATCTTCATATCTTTCCCATGGAGATATCATAGTCAAATCTTCTAGCCCTTGGATATTGATTTCCTTCTCCATAGTTGCATTTTTCATGATCTCTTCCTTTCTTTATTCGCACATTTCCTCCCAGGAACTTCCAATCATAGTTCCTTTCAACTTTGTCAACCACCTCATATGAGTATATATTATGTTGATTTCATCTAGTCAATGTGTGAACCATGCCTTCATGCATCCTTTCACAGGAGGAGATCCTTTCTTTTGATCATGCTCTTGAGGTAGAGCACTCATTCATGATATCTGCAACCATATGACATGACTTTATTTTATCAAGTACAAGCATACATACCTCATCTCTTTCTTTTGGTCATCTAGACTTCCTTTAATAGCTTCCTTGATTGAAAGAACTTCAATCCCTTGACTTGCTTCACTTCTTTTGACATCATACCATCATCCCATGAATCCCATACAAGTTGGAATTCCCAGCAAGACGCTTCTTCTAGTAGGTGAACCTTCCAATGAAGATTCTATCGGAGGATCTTGATCATCATCATCCTATAAATGCTACTTTTGAATGATGCATGACGAGATCTATACTAGATGACTTTCTTTTTCTCGTAAGTCCTACTTATGCTTCTAATAAGGTTACCAAGAGCTACATCCTTTTATAGGTGACAACCATAGACTTTTATTTCAGCTATCTTTCATGCTTCTTTATGACGATGTCATGAGCTCTTGCTTTCAATCATATGCTTCTATGATGCCATCTCCTAACATGATGCATCCTATCATGCTTCTAATGATTTCTACCATGATAGTTATACTTTACAACAAGAAAATTGAAACAGAAACTTGAAAAAAATTATGTGAGGAAGACTATCTCAATCATAGTAGAGATCTTTTACTTCCTCCTTCTTGGATTTCTTCTTTTCAACTTCTTCCACTTCTTTAGTGATATTGGCTTCTTCCCTTCCTCTTTTGTTGTTGTCCTTCTTGAGCTTTTCAAAATCTCTCTTGTAGTGCCCATATTCATGACAACCATAACATTGAACCTTTAACATGTTCCAGTTCTTCACAGCGTCAACCTTGATACAGCTTCAACCTTGCAACTTCAAAATTTCGTTTCGCCCAGAAACAGTAGAAACTCTAACGAAAGAGAGGGAGAGAGAAGCCCAAAAACTTCGATATTGATCTTCTTCTTCTTCTGCGTCCTTTTCCAGCTTCTATCTTCAAGAGATAGAACTTAAGAGTGAGTGTGCAAATGAGGTCAAACTCCTTATTTATAGGCTTGTGAGGGGTACGAATTGCTATCTTGAGGCTGACTTGTACCTTCATGTAGGCCGACTTGACCTTTGTGCCATGATGAGGTCTTGGAGGGTTTTTTGACTCTGTTTTGACTCAATAAATTTTTCTTTACAATATGTAACATGCCCAAAAGTTCAAACCTAAAAGCACTCAATGGGTGCTTGACCTAAAAATAAATTTCCCTTAGGCATGAAACCCATGCCTCAAGAATACAAATAATAAATTTATTTTTCTCTTTTCATTAAATACATAAAGTCACGATTACATATGCCATTATGAAGACCAAACCTAGTTACATACTTCAACAGTTATGATATGTTTTTACTTTTAACATATTCCCCACAATATACTGTCGGAATTTGGGCAATGTATGCATGATGGCTAACATTTCTTTGCCATAAATTGAGTAATGTCGCTCAAAATCTCTGAGTTTGCGACTCTCAAACGCTATGGGGTGGTGATCCTGCATCAAAACTGCTCCTATTCCAGTCCCCGAAGTGTCACACTCCAGCATGAATGGCTAGGTGAAATCTGGTAGTGCAAGCACAAGGCACAAAATCATCACCTACTTCATCTTTTCAAATGTTTCTTGTGTTTTATCAGTCCAACTAAAAGCGCCCTTTTTAGTGAGGTCTGTAAGAGGCATTGTCGACTGCGAGAACCCCTTAACAAACTTTCTATAGTATGTGCAGAGACCAAGGAAGCATTTCAGGTCAATTACATTTTTCAGAGCAGGCCATTCGACGACTACCCAGATCTTCTCCTGATGGACCTGAACCCCATCATTCCCAATCACATGCCCTAAGTAAAGCATCTCTATCATATCGAACTCACACTTGGACTCCTTTGCATATAGTTCTCTTCCAGAATCCCCAATACCTTGTCCAAGTGCACTAGATGGTCCTCCCAAGTCTTGTTGTAGATAAGTATATCATCAAAGAAAACCAGCAAGTACTTCCGCAACTATTTGTTAAACACATGGTTCATGCATGACTGAAAAGTTGTAGGAGCATTGGTTAGCTCAAATGGCATAACCAGGAACTCATAGTGCCCATAATGGCACCTGAAAGTTGTCTTCGAGATGTCTTGCTCTCGAACTCGAATCTGCTAGTGGCCTGAACAAAGATCTATCTTCGAAAAATATTTAGCTCCCCTCAGCTCATCCATCAACTCATCTATCCTGGGGATAGGATACTAGGTTTTTATTGTTCTCTTGTTCAGAGCTCGATAGTCAATACACACTCGCAAGGTACTGTCCTCCTTCTGAGCCATCACTACTGAAGAAGCGAAAGAACTGGAGCTAAGCCGAATATGTCCAACCTCAACAACTCCTTTATGGTCCCTTCAATTTCATCTTTGTAGACCTTGGGATGTTGTTATGACCGTCTACACACCCTCCTCCAATTCTATAACATGCTTAAAGCCCCCATCTGGTGGTCTACCTAAAGGAATGTCAGAAAAAACTTTCTAGTGTTTGCAGAGCAATACCTGAATGTCGTTTGGATGTTGTCATGGTTGATCTGACAGTCTATTATCTATAATGAAGCACTTGATTGCCCACACACTATCACTCGCTGCAACACGACCTCCATGCTATTAGATGATATTATCTTTGGTGGATATTGATGCATGACCCTCAAAACAACCTTCCCATCCTCAGCGAGATCTATAAACTTCATCTCCATGTTTGGTTTATTTGCAGTATACTTCCAAATGTAATAGAGCCACTAAATTCCTAACATCGCATTGGTGTCTAGGACGTCCACCACGAAGAAATCATCTGTCACTGTGTAATTCCCCATTATTAGCTTCAACTTGGGGATATATTTAGTGCAGTCCATCTAATGGCCACCTGATATGGCTACTACAAAGCCATCGAACTCCTCTGTGAGGATTTCTCTCCAATCAACCATGGTCGCATCTATGAAGTTATATGAAGTCCCTCCATCAATCAACATCGTCACTTTGTGTCCTGCCAAAACCCCTCTGACTCTGAAAGTGTGATACCTAGGGAATCCTGACATCAATGCAATAATAGGGGTTTTTCCCCCAGCTTGTGAAGTCTCACCCCCAACTATTGGTTGTCCATGTCCCTGTACCTGCTCTGGTGCTAACTCCTCATCATCGTCATCATTGTCACTCTCTAAATACACCTCAATATAATGGGCCTTACCCACCTTGTCCTTGCATATACACATGTGCCCTGGTGCCCAAGGCTCCTGACAACTGAAACAAAGCTTCTTCTTTCTCAACTCTTTCTGAGTCTCCTCATCCATCTTCGATTTCCTGGTCCACTCTTTTGAAAAGGTTTGACCTCTTTACTATTCTAGGGGAAGGAAGGCTTAGGAGTGAATCTACTCTTAGGAACCGCATCTTACATGTCCCTAGCTCTGTTAACAGTGTCTCGTAGAGTGGCTGGTTTATACCCCTTAACCCAACCACGTAGAGGCTCAGATAGCCCCTCGACAAATAATATCACCAACCGAGACTCTAACATGTCTGTGACCATAAATGCTAACCTCAAAAACTCTGATATATATGCCTTTGCTGTAGTATACCTAGGGGGGATAATATGGGGGAGGTACCCAAGGGAATAATGTGATGTAATGGATCATAGTTAATAAGTAAAGTGGTTAACCCGCATTATGCAAGGGACCACAAGTAGCTAGAGAATAATGTGATAAGCCCATTGTATTGGATGTATGGTATTGAAAGACCCATGGTAATTACCTCATATTATCCCCCCTAGGTATACTACATTTGTGCTACCTATCTATCTGAGTTGTGCCATCTTTCTTAAATGAATGTTCGGATCCCTCTAGTCAAAATGCTCTATGAGCCTCTGAGTGAACTTAGTGTATGAGGTGATGTTGGCATGACCCATGGTCACTAACCTCTGATACCACCACTCATGGGCATCCCCATCTAGATGTAATGTTGCCAACTTAATGGCTTCAACCTCGGTCTTAGCACTTCGATGACCCATAAAAACAAGGGATGGTCACCTTCCCCAATGTTTTTTGCAACTGATTTTGCCTCAAAGCCTTCTGAGCTACTTTAGGTTTGCTTTGTAATTAGAAGTGGCAAAAATTTGTGAAACTCATAGTAGCTTGGAATTCACATCTCAATGCTCTATACTCCTGCAAATAATCCGCATAAGGGATCCCCTGACTCGTCTGCTCTGTCTGGTCTTTTGCTGTCTCATGTATAAACTAAGGCATGTTGGGTTTGGGTGCTCTGTTATATAAGCGTGAGTGGCTTTGCATGGTAGTACAAGCATGACTTCCCTCTGCATTGTTAGACCCTTCTCCATTAACAAGTTCCTTCTTGGAGGAAGTCCCTTTGTTTGTTATCCTACTCATCAATTCCACCATCTCCTTTTGGGCCTTAGCTAAGTCATTCAGTGCACTAAGCAAGTTGTTAAAAGCTTGAGTTTCCTTGTCCCCCATGTCTGGCTCTTCTCCTTCAGGTGTTACTTCTACCTCCTTTCCACTTCTAGGGGTCTCTACTTCCTCTCTTTTCTTTTCTGGAAATTCTTCTTCCCAAGTGGGAGTGGGTTCTCTGCCTTGATAAGTCCCTTCTTTAAGTTACCCCACTGAAACAATTGTCTTCTGAACTCATGAAATCACTATATTCTACCCTTAGACCCCACAGTTGTCCAAGAACATGTTTTGATACCACTGTAAAATTCCCACTTGAAAATTTCCCAAAACACCCTTTTAGTTTTTTGAGTTTTAGTGGTTTTCTTCAGTGAGGGATTCTATCAAACATATCATAAGTATATTGTTGTAGATGTATTCCTTAATTCTGGACACAAATGGAATTAAAGTACCAATAGGAGAGAATATGAACATTACCTCAGAATAACACCATGTCATTTACATCAAGTTCATTAATAAAAGGCATCACTGATATAATAGATTCAATCATAACTTTTATTGCTTCTCCACAATAGACAACCCTGAAAATGTACTGGAATAATGCATAAGATATTAACTTCTAAGCATAGGTAGCCTCAACATTAGCTTGACACAAAGATACAAAGTATGATAGGAATAGTGGAACCTAGAGTAAATCACTGTGATGTAGCTTTACTATAATGCTCAACCCAAGAAGTCATTTCAGCAGTGATGTCTACAGGTGTTCGACCCCTTCCTTTTTCACTGATATGAATATCTTGCTACAGCCATAAATTTATTACTAGAACTCCTTCAACAAATGTTAAACTCACGCTCTCCTAACCCTATATATATATATATATATATATATTCACTATGATGTAGCTTTATTATAATGCTCAGCCCAAGAAGTCATTTCAGCAGTGATGTCTACAGGGGTTCGACCCCTTCCTTTTTCACTGATATGAATATCCTGCTACAGCCATAAATTTATTACTAGAACTCCTTCAACAAATGTTAAACTCATGCTCTCCTAAGCTTATATATATATATATAGCAATTGGGACTGATCCTGGCTCCTCAAAACAATAATTTCGGCCTCTGATAAGGGGAAATCCAACCAGCGAATAATGAAGAGAACTCGGCCCACAGTTGAGGCAAGATTACAATCAACTTACACCCTGAAATAACTCGTACTTGTTTATACAAATCTCGGGTTCTCAGTGAGGTAATGCGTCCAGTAGTGAGGGATAAGTTCGACTCATAAATAGTGAGTAATGCGTCCTTTCTTCAGTAATATATTGGCTTTGTAAACCCAACTACTCGTTCCAGAACTGAGAATGGAAGAACACAACCCTTTTTCATGATGAAAAGTGTCCTTTCCTCCGGAGAAACTTGACCTTCAAGCAAAATGAGGCTCCGCGATTAAAAGAGAAAATGCGGCTTCAATGGACATTCCTTCATTCAACAACTCGAACCACAAATGGCTTGGCAACTTGGTGTCTTCGTGGGTATTTCTCAATTTGTCAAAATGAAATAAGAAACTTCACGTTAGAAGATAAAATCAACTGATAGCACCTTTTACCTCCAATATCTTTTGCAAATCATTTTCTCCTTGATGATCAATGGTGAAATCTAAGTGATTCCACTCTCTGAACCAACACCGAAGCTAGCAATGGCGGCTAAGGTTTCTTAGACCGTAAGCTTCTCTCCAAAAACTCTCCAAGAGCTCTTTTTCTCAAAATGCAAGTGATAGAATGAGTAACTCCTCACTTTCCCTTTTTTATAATTTAGTGGTCATATTTGCCATTATTTTACTTTTTTAATTTCATAAAGTAACTTTAGGAGTTTTTCACTTTATAAAATAAAAGTGATTTTTCATTAACCTAGGATATGTCCCATTTTTCACCCTGTTAAGCATTTATAATGTTTTCCTAGGCGAATCATGTTCCCTTATTAAGATTTTCCCCGGCTTAACCTACTGGAACTTGATTAAGCTAGCGGAACCCATTTTATGCTTCCTAAACAGTTGGGGACATTACACTTTGACTCAAGTAAGTATATTTATTGGTGTGTCCTGTAATATGCAGTACAGAATACAAAATGCATTTTCCAAAAAAATAAAGAATCGGTTAAATAATTGATTTTCCTTCTATTTACACAGTGTTTGAGATGTAACATCATTTAAGATCAGAATCCATGTCTTAATTAAATCTTGTGGAGAAAATGAACATTGTTTCTATATAGTAATCTTCTTTTGACAAATAAAACTTTAAATTTGCCTTTAACTTGAGAGTTGAAATTAGTATTATTTGCATAGTAAAAAGAAAGTTTAAGAGAACTGAAACCCTCATAATGATCTCAATCCCCCAGATATATCACCGGTTTGTAGACACCTGGGTACCTCAATAATATTTGAAAGAGAACTAGAACAATATTGGTCAAACACTAAGCATCAAATGATTACAATACATTAGTCCCAGTAGTAACCAAGAAAATTCCCAGTTTCAACTTGAACTGAGTCATCTCCAAAGCTTGTCCTGTGGACAGTTAAGGTATAAGACAAAAGCTAAAGGTTAACTATATTGACAATGATAACCATGAGGGTTTCTTTGTAACATTTGGAACATTTGTCCAGATCACAAAATTAGCCATCATAGCCGACCAATCACATCAAAAGAGTATGAAGATATCTGTACATAGGGACTGGCCATAATACTATTTGTAGGACAATGAAAAACTACCTATTCAGACATGAGATACACACTTGAGTTTTATACACTGTATCCTGCTTTCTGAAAACATTACGTATATCGATCCCTCATGAAGGTTTTGCCATCCCTGCCATAGGATGAATTGTCCTGTCTATAGCTTTTCATGATAAGAATAGAGTAGATATCCATTGTTAAATGGAATCTCAGGGGGGTGATGAAAATGTGTCTCCAGCAGCAGCAGGAGGCATACGAAATGCAAGAGCGGCAGTTAGAAAAGAATTTGAAAATTCATCAGTTAGAGGATGAAGTGGATGCCTTGAGAAGGAAAATTGAAGAACTCCAACTCAAGCTGGAAGAAAAGAATGCTCGGTCTAAGGATGACACAACTAGAATTGATCACAATTACCCTCCGGCAATGGAGGATTAGCCAGTCCCCTGTGTTTTTGTTTTTTGATGTCAAAACATAAATGTATTTTGTTGTTGAATCAGTACTGTCAAGTATGTAGCAGGATTCGGGTAGATAGGTGGAATTTTGTAATTTTGGCAAAAAAGTGGGGTTTGGATGAACAGTCTGAAAATATGGCTGCCATGAATGACATTGTAAACAATCTGTATTTCTCCTGGTTTTTGGCCGCGTACGGGCGCGGATTAATATAATCTATCTACTCTTTACTGTTAAAAAAAATGGAATCTCAGGGTAATGTCAGCAATTTAAACAAGATTTTTTTTCATTGTTCCTATTGTTCATGAAAGGAGTTATCTGTTATTATATCAAAAACTCAAATTCTGTAACTGCAATTAATAGGAGGATTCATTGATTTCTGAAAACCTGGATAGAAAGATAGCATTTCAGCCAAATGACTTGCAGATCAATCCCTGTGCTAACACTTTGCAAGTTATCAGTATAAATTTGATGTTGTTATTAGCAGAATGTCCAAAGAAAAAAGTTGCTAAATATCAATTACCATACTGAGGGCTAACTGACAACTGAACAAGATTAGGAAACAAATCAGAATTGACTAATGACTACAAAAACAAAAAGCTAAAGTTCAAGGATAAAAATCTAAACCATCAATGCTTACTATTACTGAATAAATTATTTCTGATGCAACTTTTCTCCACGAGCTAAATGAGAGTTCCATTTGAACATAAATAAACTACAACAGCTTGGGAATTCCTAGAGGTGAAGATAATAAGCATGCCTTTCCCTTACCCATGCAGAAGGCTTATCGCACAAGGATTGTAAGTTAACCCCGTGTAGCTTTGCTGCATATTCAGAATTAGAAGTGAGATTGCATTAGTCAAATCACAAACAGAAGAATAAGACGAAGATATATAAATTGTTTACACCTCAACTTTCTTTGAATTTTCATTACTATTAAATAAAAAATAAAAACTACAGATTCTCAAAAAAGCGTTCATTCTATTGACATTCCCAGCATAACATTCACCTATCAGCCAGCCACGTTTTGACATGATTTATTTAAACTTCCTTTTCCTTGAAAATTGAAACAATTATTTAAACCCAAAAACTGATTTGTGAATTATCAAGTCTTGGAAAAGGAGATATAAGGGAGTTACCTAGGATTCATCAAAATATCCAGAATAAAGAATCCACCACAAGTAGATGTAACATCAGAATCACGAGACTGTTAAACCTGCTCAGACATTCCAGATCCATGCTCAATAAAACTTACCAATCCCAAAAAATATAGTAGTCCATTTAAAAGCCTCAGCACATTGCAAGTAAGCTGCCAGAGACAACACTTACATCAAAGATGAGAGTGTTTGTTTGGATGTCACTTCTTCACCCTAGTGCATATTTCTGCAAACATGTAATTTCCTAATAGTTCCTTTTCTTAGAATTTGTCAAATAGGAGTGTGTCAAGAAACTATTTGTGGAGTCAGATACAGCATGACTCTCCAGAGAATAAATGCTATGATTGGCCAAAGCCAGAAAATCTGTCTTGCTTATCATCATCATTAGTTTTCACAAGAACAAAACCTGTCCTTAGGATGATGGAAGCAACTGACATCTCTGACAACAATTTCTCAAGCAAATATCTGCAAAAAAAAATTGTCATAATGTGGCAATTATCCCAGATAGGCAATTGTCAAACATAGGTTCTTAACGAATTTAACAAGTATCTGTGAATATAGACGTTAATGAATCCAAGAATAGCCAACTTTTAACTGGGACAGCACAGAATGTGTTCACTCTGATCCTCCTCTACGTCAGGAACATACCCTGCCTCTTTCATTTGTCCAGTCAACTGCTCTAATGTTGCATATATTTTCTCTGCTTGTGGATGAAATCTATCTCCTTTGGTAAATGTATGTACTTTATTGTTGACCTCGATCCAGCTGTATCCCGGTTGTTTCTTAAGACCCACTTTTCTCATCATCTTTCTCATATGAGATGCATCACCCCATCTGCCAGAGGAAGCATAGATGTTTGACATAGCCACATAAGTTGCTGGATTTTCTGGTTGCAATTTAAACAGGTGTTCTGCTGCACGCTTCCCTAGCTGAACATTTCCATGGGTTCTGCAGGCACCGAGCAAGGCTCCCCAAACAGCAGCATTAGGTTCGATGGGCATTTTGTTTACAAAATCTTCTGCCTCATTCAGGTGCCCAAAGCGGCCAAGAAGGTCAACCATACAAGCATAGTGCTCTGCCCTTGGCATGACTGAGTTATCATTAATCATGGAATAGAAGTAATGGCGACCTTTGTCAACCAAACCTGTGTGGCTGCAAGCAGTTAGAACACTAACAAGGGTGATTCCATCAGGCTCCATACCCAGCTGTTTCATCTGTTCGGATAATTCAAGTGCCTCCTTCCCATAACCATGTTGAGCATATCCTGCAATCATTGAATTCCATGAGACTACGTCCATCTTGCCCAGCTTATCAAAAACTTCCCGTGCTTGAGTTATGTTACCACACTTGGCATACATGGTTATGAGGGCATTCCCCACAGAAAGATCTGACTCAACTCCTCTTTTAATTGTGAGACCATGAAACTCCATCCCCAGTTCTAAAACTGCTAGACTGCCACATACACTGAGAACAATTGTAAACGTGGCCTGGTCTGCCTTTTGCCCAGCCCTTTGCATGTGAGAAAAATGTTTCAGGGCCTCCTCATAAAGCCCATTTTGGGCATATCCAGATATCATTGCATTCCATGAAACAACATTTCTTTCAGGCATTAAATTGAACACTCCAACTGCATCTTCAATTCTCCCATTCTGGGCATATCCTGCAATCATGGCAGTGGATACTACCACATTGTGTTTGGTCATGTTACCAAACACTTGACGGGCATCCTCAATTCTCCCAACCTGGGCGTATCCTGCAACCATTGCACTGCATGTGAACTCGTCTTTCACGGGCATTCTGTTAAACAGTTGACGAGCATCCTCAATTCTTCCCATCTTTGCATATCCGGAAATTATTGCAGTCCATGAGACAACATTTCGCTTAGGCATACTGTCAAAAAGTTGGCGTGCATCCTCAATTCTTTCATATTTGGCATATCCAGCTATCATGGCAGTCCACGACACAACATTCCTCTCAGGCATGCTGTCAAACAATTTTCTTGCATCTTCGATTCGACCATTTTGGATATATCCCGCAATCATTGCATTCCATGCCGCAACATCCCGTTCAGGCAATTCGTCAAACAGCCTGCGAGCATCCTCTATTCTACAACCCTGGGCATACCCAGTGATCATGGCAGTCGATGAGACCACATTTCGTTGAGGCATTTTGTCAAACAATTTACTTGCTTCTCCAATTCTTCCATCGTGAACATACCCCATAATCATTGTAGTCCAAGAAACCCCATTTCGTTCCGTCATTTTGTCAAACAGTTGGCGTGCATCATTTAGCCTACCATTCTGCACATACCCTGCAACCATGGCATTCCATGAAACTACATCACGCACAGACATTTTGTCGAACACGTCGCGTGCATCCTCTAACCTCCCATTTCTGGCATATTTCGTGATCATCTTGTTGCACAAGAAAACATCCCCACGAAACCCACAGGAAGACTCCCAACTTTGGACATTCCTGTAACGTTTATTTGTCAGACCTCCTTGATTATGAGATGTATCAATATGTATTGTGTTTGAAAGAATGCTACTGTACTTTATTATATTCAATAGATTGGTTGTCCATGAATGGGATTTAAATTCAGAGTAACTGGAAAAGTCTTGGTGGGTTTGCGCCTTTGCTATGAGGTGAAGCATCCGCCTGAGCTTGAAAGAACCGAACAGCATTTTCATTTAGCTAACTAATGACAGCAAATATCGATGCAGATAAATCCCTTGCATAATGGCGACAATAATACCATGGGTTATTTTATGTTGATTTAAACGATGTTATCTATAGTTTTTTTACATTGTGGTATAATAATTAATAACATTATTTATGATGGCGGCATTGAAGTGTTTCATGTACATTATTTATGATGGCGGCATTGAAGTGTTTCAGGTTGATGGCTGCTAGGGTTTGCTCGAGTAGCAAATGCTTTCTCAACCCTGTGAAAATCACCTTTCTTCGATCGCTTCTGAAGCTCTCCCCTGCTCCCCTACTACAATACTCGAGCTCCTCCAACCCTTGCAGAGTAATAAGAAGACGCTGGGACTCTCCACGTGGTCAATGACGCTCTACTATTTCTATCTCAATGGATTGATCTGCAAATTTAACGGTCTCTTGCTTGTGGAAACTAGATCTCAAGGAATAAGAGTGGTGGCATTGTATGCATGAATCTTTTTAGTTCATTAACTTATAATGTTATAATGTTGTCAAAGAAAGTTCAAGCATAACTAATCGCTAAAAACAAAAAAAATAAGTCTAGGTATTTTGAAATTAATACTAAATCATTTCATTTTATAGATGGTTCTTAATGGTTCTTAAATATAGAACATGATGTTTTGATAATATCATTTTTTTTTACAAGTTCATTGTATTTTATTTGGTATTTATTTTTAAGTAGTGGAAAAACAATTTTTTGAATTCAGAGGTGTCTGTGATTTATAATGAATTATGAAATAAATATAGAACATGATGTTTTGATAATATCATTTTTTTTTACAAGTTCATTGTATTTTATTTGGTATTTATTTTTAAGTAATGGAAAAACAATTTTTTGAATTCAGAGGTGTCTGTGATTTATAATGAATTATGAAAAGTCTATAGGCAAAATCACATAAGTGAATTTTTTGGCCGACACGTTTCGAACTAACCAGTGTGGTTCATCAAGGCCATATGAAGAGGCAGAGCATGGCAATGGCTTAAATAGAGAGCGATGTAGAGACTAAAATTTCAAATAACGACTATTTTTTAAAATTAATATTTAAATTATGATATTAACAAATATTATTAAAATTAATATTTAAATTATGATATTAACAAATATTATTAAGTAATGGCGATATTAAACAGCAAGTTTTTGAAAAATAATATTTAAATTAATTTATTAAAATCAAAAATTATTAAAAATTCTATTAATGGTAAATAATATATAACTAACAAGAATCTAAAAAGTTAACGTCAGTAATATTTAAATTATGATATTAATTTATTAAAAACAAATATTATTAAGTAACGGCCATATTAAATGGCTAGTTTTTAAAAAATAATATTTAAATTAATTTATTAAAATCAAATATTGTTAAAAAAAATTATCAATGGGAAATAGTCTAAAAATATAACAAGAATTAAAAACAAAAACAAAAAAAAATCAAAGTCAATAATATTTAAATTATGTTATTAATTTATTGAAAACAAATATTATTAAGTAACGGTTATATTAAACCATTAGTTTTTGAAAAATAATGTTTAAATTAATTTATTAAAATCAAATATTATTAAACAAAAATTATTAATGGGAAATAATCAAAAAATATAGCTATTAAGAAAAAAATCAAAGTCAAGCTTCAAGGAGGAAAGTCAAAATTTATAAAAAGGAGTCAAAGAGACAAGATCATATAACAAATAAAAATAATTAATGGAAAATAAATAAAATGAAACAAACAAATATATATATATATATATATATATATATATATATATATATTCAACAATAAAATACAAGGTTGAGGCCCATTAAACAAATAACAAAAATACTAAAAGGAGTTAAGAACGAATAAAATACTTAAGAAAACATGAAGGATCAAGAATATAAACTCTAATGAAGAATAAACCAACAATAGATACTATAAAAAGGACACCAATACCTACACAGATAAATAAACAAACAAAATAAACCCAAAAAGAAAGAAACCTAAAAAACTAGGAGGACAGGACAGGGACCCAACTTCTACTAATAATCCAACCATCATCTCTATTTAAATTATTGGGCATTTTCTCTATTTCCAGGGCCTCCCTCAATTTAAGATGATGGAAATGACTAACCCTAGCAACGACTTGGGCCTCCTCAATGCAAATGTGATGCTTAGATTTATTTGCATGCTCTGCCAAAGCAGAGGAGCGGATTACTTTTAGTTATCTTTTTGTAAAATGACATTTGTGCGTTTTTTTGTTTAATTGTGTACTGATATTTACAGTTATTAGTTCGATAGATAATTTATTTCCCAAAACAAATAAGTAAACACTTAGAGCAGTTTGACATTTGCTTCACTTTGCATTAGATCAGCGAACAAGAATAAACAATAGAAAAGGGTATTTGTTGGTTATTAGTTTTCAGGAGTTTTATTGTCTATGTCACAATTTCACCGAAGGTTCTAGTATGAGTTGCATTGTAAAAGGAATGTACATATGTTGTAATATTTGGAATAACAAAAGAAAAACATGACTGGGTCTGAGGACATGGATTGTAGAGCTAGGAATGGAGAATTCCTGGTACGGATGATACAGTTTATTATGCAAAGAAGAAACCTGAACTTGACGATAGGCATTAAAGATTTAGTGGTCCATGAAGTAAAGGGGATGGTTCGTGAAATTAAATGGTCTTAGGAAGATATTCAAGCCCATGCTTGTTTGAAATAATACAAGGAGCAAAAGGGAACATAATTTATGGACCGATTGCAAAAGCAAGGATGCAGTGGTAATGGACGAACAGGAAACTTGCTCCAAAAGAAAGAGAGGCATTTGGAAGAGAGGATGTGGATAGAGGGTCAAATTCAATTTTATTGCAGACAAAAAAGATAAATATTGTATGATTACAATTTCCAATTAATGGGTTATGTTACATTGTCATTGTAATAGATATGGATAAATAGCAAGTGCAATATGTGTTGTTTTGAATATATTTGAATATATTTCCGATGCAAATGTGAACCAATATTTTCTTGATTTGTAGATTTAATTGGTTATAATTATGCATGGGCACATGTGTCCTATGCTTCTATGTAAAAGTAAATAAGTTAATATAGTAAACAATAGTAATTATGGAGTGTCTGAAGTTTAGACTGAAGAAGAGTCTCATAACAGTTTTTCCTAAATGCTTAATGATATCATAAATAATTCAATAAATGAAGTTAAGGACCTCAACAATCTATTCGAATTGCAAAACAAGATCAGTTAGAAGAACTGGGTTCTGAGACTCTTTTTATTAATGTACAAATCTATAATAGAGACGCTCTGTTTGATAGAGACAGTCAATGTGTATATTAAGATATTTGTTTACAAAATATTGTTCTGACAGGCAAACAGTATGTGAAAGATCAAACGAATGTACTCATGTTGATTACTTGTGGTGCGTCTATAGGTTTTATCCTTTGTTTTGCATGAGCCTCCATTCCCGCCACAGGGAGCTTGGCAATGAGGATCACAAGTCCCTGTCAATAGCCAAATGCCCTAGTTACCCATGAGTAGTCTCGAGGAGTTGCTGAGAGAGTTCGTGAGCATTCTAGAATAGTTGGTGTGTGGCAGGTGAGGTGGAAGCCCGATGTAAGGTGGCTCTAGGATTTTGTCATATAAGAACTACAAGAGCACCTATGCCACCATGTGAGGAATTCCCTACCCGAAGGCAAAGAAGTGCCACGGGATAGTAATTCCTCAATGTAGTTATCACCCAAGCTCAGAAATGGTAACGTCGTGGAACGTCTTAGTATGACTTTCACAAAGTAGTGAGGTGTTCATTTAGATCTACAAGCGAAATGAATTTCTAAGAGAAACCGGTAATCGAGAGAATTCGTTCGAGGTAGTTCATGCAGCAACACCCCTGATCTTTGAGGACAATGTAGAAATGTCGACTAAAGACTATGTGTGGTGTAGAGCCAAAGGGCCATGATGTAGCCATTCTTGAAAAATAAGAAATGATGTTCTGTGTGGAGCAAAGGGGGAAAATGTTGAATTTATAAAAAGAATTGGATAAGGTTTATCTTGTTGCAATTAGGACTGTGGGCAGGAAAACTTGTGATTAGTGCAGTGGGATTCTCTTGTTTTATGATTGGACATCACACGTGAATTATCTACAGGGTTCAAGCAACGAGGTGGGTAGCAGAGAGTTGGCAGGACGGAGTAATAGTTGCATAATAACATAACAAAAGTGGTGTCGAAAGTCACTTAGTCCAAGCTCGGGAGGTCGAGCCGTATTCGATTGTAGTCAGCTCGAGTTGGTAGTCACGTGGTTGGAAGGTCAGGTAGTTGGGAGGTTACATTTTTTTACAAATTATTTCTGGATTCGATATCCGACTTAATATTGGGTTGATTGTATAGTCGGGATGTCGAACAGTCAAATGTTTTTTGTTTTATGACAATTATTCTATTGTGGCCTCGACTATACCATAGTCGGGTAGTTTGACAATCGGCAATGTTAAGGTCAGGAGGTCCAATGGTTTGATAGTCGGGCAATGTTGAGGTCTAGAGGTCAGGTAGTTTGACAATTGGGCAATGTTGATGTCAGGAGGTCGGGTCGATTATTTATGAAAAATCGTAGTCACTCGGTGTTCCAAGACGAGTGGTCAAAAGGTAGGTTAGTTTGATAGTTGGGTGGTTTCATTAGGTTGGGTAGTTTCACAGTCGGGCATTGTTGAAGTTGGGAGGTCGGGTAGTTTGACAAACGGGAATGTTGAAGTTGGAGGTCAGGCCAATTATTTATAAAAAAATTCATAGTCACTCTGTGTTGCTAGGCGGTGCTCGGAAGGTTGGGTAGTTAGAAGGTTGTATTTCTTTTTTACAAAATGTTTCTGGATCCGACTTCTGACTTAATTTTCAAAAAAAAATATTGTTCAAGGCTTTTTTTATGCATTTTGTTATGCACAAAAAAAAAAAAAACAAATAAAGGAGACTAGAATTTCCGTAACTGAGTCTAAAAGCACGAAAAAGTACAAGATTATTGTCGGGATTGTCACGAGTTTTTTTTTGTGAGTCGATTGTACAATCGGGAGGCCAAACAGTCCAGCATTTTTTGTTGTTTTATGATTCATTTATTCTTTCGTGGCCTAGACTACACTATAGTCGGGTGAATTCATTAGCTCGGGTAGTTTCACAGCCCGACAATGCTGAGGTGGGTAGGTCGGCCCGATTATTTATAAAAAAAGTCGCAGTCAGCTCAAGTTCCTATTCATGTGAAAGGAAGGTTGGGTAGCCGGGAGATTGTATTTTTTTACAAAATTTTTATGGATCCGACCTGCGACTTAAGTCTTCAAAAAAGAAAAAAATGGTTTAAGGATTTTATTTTTATTGATTTTGTGGCACACAAAGGAAAAAAAACTTCTTGTAAACATGACAACAAGAATGTAAATTATTCGATAAATATTTAGATTATAAGTTCATACCAAAAAATTATAGAACAAAGAAATATAGAAGATTGGATTTGCCTTTATCCAACAGGCTGTGAAAAGACTTTACTGTGTGCACACTGACAATTATTTTCTTGACTCTCAGCTCAGTTATTGATATCATAAGTCTATATGCTATGTGACACTATAAAGTCTTTCTAGAATTTCAGTAACTGATTCTCAAAGCCTATATTTCTTGTTTGTTTGTGTCTACATTTATATCTAGCAATACATTTATATCTAGTTACAATTGTATTCAGAGCAAAACACTTGAGACAGTTGAATACAAGAACATAGTGTAGCAAGGAAACACAGATGCTCAATCTATTTTAGATCCCTATCGTGCAACAACATATTGCAGTTCTTATATGACAAAAATGGATTGCTCCATTACAATTGCATTTAAACAAATTCGACAAAAATTGTATATCTTGTCGAGACAACAAAATTGAAGTTATTCGCAAACTTGGAAACACATTGCTAAATATACAACAAATGTCAAGTGGACAAGCAATGCACATTGTTTTGTGTTTGTCTTTGTATTCAGCTTCTAGAAGAACAATTTTCATGAACATTGCTCGAGTTGGAGAAGAACATATGTTATAAAAAGACCTATTTTGTTAGAACAACAATCTAATAACTCTGAGTTCTCTAGTTGCAGTTGTATTCAGAGCTAAATACTTGAGACAAATGAATACAAGAACATAGTAATTGACAGAGAAGTTTTTGACGAAATGTGCAAGTATTTGGCCAACTCCTTGTGCTAGCTTTGTGTATAATAACTCTTTTGCTAGGACTCTGGGCACACTTAGTGTGCAACCGAGGTTCAACATGGAATTTGTTGTCACATTGTGCTTCATCTTATAGGCATAACGGTTTTCATGGACATAATGACACACATACATAACAAGAAACAACAATGCAACAAAAACTAGTGGAATGTATCTTGTTGAGGAAACATGTACAACAATGCTCAAAAGAATAATAACTTTAATGTGCCATATACAGTGATAAACATTTTAACAAGAAATAGATGAGTCTGTTATATTATAAGCATTACCAATGTGAACATGGATCAAGGCACAATTATGACTGCAAGAATTGATATGCTTGCATCCAATTTACATAAGGAATTGTTGACAAGTGGCAAAAATCCTCTTGCAACAAGTCAGTATGTGCTCAATCAAAGTTCCAATTATTATTATTATTATCGTTTGGTATGGTTGCATAGCACCTGTAACAAAGGTCTCGTTGTCTATCTAAAACTAAAATTAAACTAAGATCTACAATTCAATCCAACCATTGATGGCCATGAATATAATATTTTGCAAGATAATCAAAATTTTGTATGTGGAAATTTTGGGCCACTCCTGTTACATAGCACAATAGATATTCTAGCTTCAATAACTGAAGTAATTGGCCCATGCAAATGTGCATGGAAATTCTCACTTGGACACTTTGACATATTGTCAATTGAGAAAATCTTACTTGAACAAGGCTTGTAGATCTATGGACAAAATATCAATGATTGTGATGATTGTTTGTTTGAGTCTACTTGTACACTTGCACCATGTTTTGATATGTCTAATATGAGAAAAACAATTGTACAAGTTTTTTTATAATTGTTTCATTTGCAATGAGAATACTACTACCAATTGCTTAAAACAACACCTAGATACTAGAAACATTGAACAAGAGAAATGTATCAATGATTCACAAGCTTATACTATAAACTTATTACTGCCATATGCATATCGACATATAGAGGAAAAAGGTTTTGCAATACAATGAATTTGTGAACTATTTGATGTTAACATATATATCTGCAATACAAAAACAAAAGATATTTTCTTGAGATTCTATTCATCAAACACTTGCTCCAAAGTCCTGTACATTATGCATGTACCAATATCAACTACAAATGCACATTTAACCAATGATTTAATCAATCTAAATACCAACAATTAAAGGATTTAAATGAGCATAACACCACGCATAATATCATGAAATTTAAATTCCTAATTGGAATTGAATTCACAAGATTGAATAGATAAGTTTTGGCTGAAGATTTAAATAAAAACTTCAAAAATATTTTCGGGTTTTGATATTATCCAGTCAGTTTTTTAAGTATTTTATGGAATATCTATACATGCATAATTTAAAGTAAATAAATAACAATTTATATGTCATAGAGGAGAGCAACTTTGCCTACATTTGAGTGTTGTATTGCAATGATCAACTAACAATAGGTAAATCTACAATTTTTTAATTTCTGATTATAAAAAGATGTAAATTGCAAAATTGTGATAAGGAACCTTAAACAAAATTATCAAATATTCATTCAGATTCAAACAACACAAGTCATAAAGTAAAACTAGAGGCATTTATTAAGTAATTAAAATCATGCACTGACATTGTTTTGGGCAAATTTAGTGTTTCTACAAACACCTAACCCTCTAGACCTAGTAGCTGGTCTAGAAACAACAGTCAAAGTAATTCACTGCTTTTCCTATAATTAACAAATAAGAGAAGGAGGAAAAGAAACCAACCTGTAACTTTCGCTTGCTCCCTCTCTCCTTTGATCGATTCTGCCACTCCTTTCCGTACTTAACTCGCTTGGAAGGTACCTGCACACAAGTCGAGACAGAAACCCATCAAAGCATACAATTAAGATCTGTTAATTAAACATATCATAGAATCTAGAATACAATATACATCATACAAACACATGAATGGAAAAAGCTTTGAATTCTTTATTGATAAAAGGAAAGATTACAACCCATGAATGTTCATGCTTGATTCAGTGTCTTCCTTCCAGTTTCGATCCCTTCTCTCCTCATGAAGCAACAATTTGATATCATTACAATACTCTTACTAATCTCATTCAAACAACATTTCCTTAGCTCAAGAAATTCCAACCTAGACCAGCCTTTGAATGTTTGGTCAATTTATAGCTGAATGGAGAAGGTTAAGCCATTAATGGCCTTCATGAATGCTCTGCCAAATTTAGGAAGTGGTCCCATGGAGGAAGGGATAATGGATTGAGATTCATTCATACTCTTCCTCATCCAAATGTGAGCTCAATCAACCTGGAAACTTCCAGAAGTATCCATTGGATGAGGAATCCAATGGATTCATTTAAAAAATTCGATGAATCTCGCTCAACGCAGGTGAAACAAAGGCTAAGTGTGCTGCAGTGCACCCAGTCAATGCAGTTTCTGCATTGCAATGCAGCCTGATAGAAGGCTACATGCGCTGATCTCCTTAGGGACACTTTTTGGATGAACGGTGTCATGGAAACTCTTGGGAGGCAAGCGTGATGTAGGTTGACCTTATTAGGGAATGAAAACAACTGAATTAGGGCTTGATTGGACCCTAATAATATGGATCTGGAATTCGGGATTGATGTGCCCAAATTGACCTGTAACAGACATAAATGCCACAATTCATCACACATGAGCACTGAAAATGGTATTGAAAAAAGCCAGCATTTCAAAATCGATTAAAAACATCCAAGTATGCAGTCCTCACTGATTATGGACCATTTACACCAATGCATCAACGTTTATAAATACTAAAATATAATAAAATAAATAGGTCTTGCACATGAAAATCAACATATTTTCTAAAAGTAAATACTGAATTCTAAAAGTTTGTATGTTCAACTGAAATCTGGTGGAGAAACAAGCATCTTCTCCTCATCTTCAGAGTCTTCGTAATTGATACTAAGTAGCAGGTGAGGTGCATGTACTTCGATATAAGCTGCCCATTGTGAATATAACTCATACAGTGTAAATAAATAAATGGGAGGAAACTAATTGATGTTGATCTGGCAGTTGGCAATTAATCCTTATGCCTTTTTCTTCTTCTTCTGATATTTGACCTCAAACTTGGCAATAAGATTGATTTGCTCAAAATGCAGTTGCAGAAATTTTTGGAAACTTTGTTGTGTCCAAATTGTAATGTTTTTTATTTCTACTTGGTCCTTGGCAACAAGATCTTCTGTAGGTTGTTTTAATTCTCTTGGAACTGCTTCCTTTAATAACTTGCTACCTAATAGGTCAAATTATTCCATAAAGTATGTTCCTTTTTCCCAAATTGATAAACATTACTCACATGTTGTTTATATGAATGCTCTTATTTTTTTTGCTCTTTCTCCCTACAATTTTTTTTTTTGTAATGCTATAGAAATTATATTAACAGAAAACCGCATAATTTACATAGATACAACAAGTGACAGGACTACCACAATGCTTTGTGTCAAGGAGCCAGAAAAGTCTAATGTCATGGTAGAACATAAAGCCAAAATTGTCTACTGACCAGAACAAAACAAGACATGACCTTAACAGACGAGAACCATACTAGGGATATATAGTAACAACAAAACAGGTTAGACCAGAACCAAACTAAGGACCTTTTATCCTGAGCTATTGGGAATAGCTCCATGGGCATTCTAAGAATCCACATGCATGTCCTTGTTGGTTGGAGGAGCATTCGCAGCATCACGACTTCGAACACATTCATTGCCACGAACATAATCACTACAACAAAAACGAGCTCAACTACGAATATGCACAGACAGAGAGTTGTTTGGTGGATCTAGAGGATCATAGGGGCTGGCATGGGAGCCCTCAACAGAGTTATCATGTGGTGGAACAAACAACTTAGCCATCCATGGCATGTCGACTTCCAAGGCCCCAACCACCATACGAACCAAAAAAAAACCATTTTAACAATGAGAAAATCAATAACAGAGAGCATGTTCTCCACAATTTTACGCACCTCGTTCCTTTCATGGATAGCCCATGCCAAAGCCTAACGTAGTGCCTCCACCTCTGAACTTTCTGCCTCCATGGCTTCCTCCTCCAATGCAACTGCTTGACGTCGGAGCGTCGAGGGGAGAGAGGGGTAATGACGGGCATAACCCCTTCCACCACGCTGTTGAGACTTGCCCCTATCCATTCTGTCAACCCTTACACCTGTCGATCCTTCTTCCGCCTCTGTAAGCTCACATTCCACCTGCAAGCTCCTACAAAACTCGGCAACAATCTGCATGAAGTCGCACTCCCCCAAATCAACTACCATATTGCATTCGTCCATTGTACCACAACCTCTCTCATGCGCAGAGCAGCCTGGAGGGGGATGGTGAAATGATATGAGGGATGCCAATGACATCCCTCATTGATTACCCATTCATTGCATGTCATCCACATAGTTCGTGAGCTCTTACCGCGTGACACCTGGATCTAGGATTTCTCCTTGCAACCTAACGAAGCAAGCATCAATATTTTATCTCTCTTAGAAACTCTGAATTCCAGTGGATTGAAATTCATTTTCCCAGTCAAGTATAGAAAGAAACTTGTTTTTAACTGATTTGTCTCCTTCTACTGATGAATCAATTCTTTCACTTAAATCTTTAATTTTTTGATAAAATATTAAGATTTTATCCATTTTTTTATATAAGTTTGATTTATTCTTCCTTAAAATTAGGAAAATTTGTAAAGCTTGATCTTTGAAAATGTCAATACTTTGTGTTTCCTGTTGATTCCCATTCACTTGATATTTAAGAGATTCAATTTCATGTTGCAAAGTTGTGAAAATATTGGCATAATTGTTTTATGCTTCTTCTTTCCAAATACGAGTTTGATCTTCATGTACTTTTCTCAATTCTTGAATCTCATGTTCATGTTTTTCATTTGTTTATTCCAACTATTTCTAAAAATTATTCTACAGGTTTTCTCTTTCTACAGCAAATCCTTGAATTAATCTAGCGGAATTTTGCTTTCAGTTTTCTTCACTGAACAATTTATTTTTCTTCAAATTTTCCTCCAAAACTTTAATTTTATGTGAATTGTCATCATATGAAGTTGCAAGCTCATTCAAATGATACTGATTGTAATTGGAAAAAGCTCCTAAATCTTGGTAATATTCCTAAGTTTTTCGTTACGTCTCCTTGAGCTTGCTAGTTGAATTCATATACAGTTTCCAGAGTATCATGTTTTCTTTTCTTTTTTATTTGGACAACTAATTTTGTTTGAGTATTAAAATAATAATATGTCAGAGAAGGAATAGTATCTACAATTGCCTCTAATTTAGAAACCAATTTAAATAAGAATGATTCCCAAAGAATCTTAGTAGAAATTAGTGTTACTGATGCCTGAGGAGATATAATAGATATAGTATCCAATCTGTTATATGATTCAATTTTTTTCTCATTTTACTTGGTACTAGTTTCAGTAGATACCTATTTTTCTTTCTCCTTAGGTACTTCCATTTCTTTGACTTTTGCACTTTCTGGTTTCTCTTGCTCTATTTTCTTAGGAGAATTAATGATAATAATCTCTTGTTCAGTTGTTTCTTCTTTCTATGGAGTCATTTTTCTTCCTGTTTCTCTTTTAGATTTTGTATTGATGTGGATTCAACTTCTTTACTTGTGACAACAAAACCTTCTAATTTTTCAATTTCTACCGCTTTCCCTTTTGAGAAACAATAGAAGGTTCTGAAGTGAGTTCATTGAAATTAAATTGCAAAAATTCAATAGACTTTAATTTTTTGAATGAAATGATGAGGTGTAGAGCCTTTTTCCTTTAGGAAATTTTTGAACTATTCCTCTCTAAATTCTTGCAATTGTCATCTTGTCACTATGTAAGAGTTTGCCTCTTTGGACAGCTTGTTGAAAATCATCAATGCATATAAAAACCGCATCAAAAAGTGGTTCCTCGTGAATAAAATTTTTAATATAATTGAATGTTATATAATGACTGCCAATGAAACCTTGATGATCATAGTCATAATGGGGTGAAGTAAATAACCAAATTTCCTCAAGCTCTTCAACATCTTTGATTTCGTGCCCTTTGTCTTAGATATTAATGTCACCAAACTTTATTAGAAAATTAGGCCATAGTTTCTTTTGCAGCTTACTCAACTTTTTGGCTTGCCCATACAAAAAACTTGATTAGCCACTTCTCTCAAAGCAATTCTTTCCGAAATATATCAGGGCAAAAAATGGGGACCAACTTCACTTCCAAAAACTCTGATGTAGGAAAATAATTCTTCAACAAACCAACGACCTATTGATTCTAGGTCATCTTTCAGGTTATCACTTATTTTGGGAGGTATTGTTCCAAACATGACTTCATGCAAAGGAATCAAAACATGGTGGCAAATACCATAAAAATGGCATTTAAAATTAGATTCCCATAGAATAGGAGTGTAATTTTGAATCGGTAGTTGTTGGTTAGATGGGTAATTCCATTTCATGAGGGGAAATGGGACCAAGGCAATAACAACATCTAAAAAATAGGCAGATATACAAAAAATATAATTGAATCCGGGAGAGATGACACTGGCAGTTTTACTGAATCTGTGATATTTTGTGACGAGAGGTTAGCCTAGTTTAGGTTTTTCATGTCATTCAAAATGTTATGGATTATTGGGATCCATTTAATTTTGCAATGCTCAAGATCTTGTTCCCCATATAATCTGCTTAGCATTTTAATAAGAAATGTAACATGCTTCTTAAAAATAGCTATTGAATGCTCTTTTTTTTCCTTTGAGCTTGAAACCTTCTTCTTCTTCTCTCAACCAATCTTCAATTACTATATCATAATTCTCTTTACATTTCTTCAAGGCAGTACTTCGAAACTTATAAAGTCAAAATTAAGTGGGATTTTCAGGGGACTGAGCTTATATATGGTTGATAAGACTTCAGATTTCCATGAGGCTATCACAATTTATTGATGGTTAGATATTGTTCATGTTTTCGTACCAATGTGAGAGAGAATCCACAAAATCATGTCATAATAGGGAAAAATTCTGGCCCTAGTTGCTACTTTATGTAACTCTATTGCTCTGATTGCTTCAAACCGTTTGTTCTTTGTTTCAGTAGCTCTTGTGATTTTTAACCATTATCTTTACTCAAAGAATTCAAATATCTCCTCCCATCTCATCGTACTTGCTTTTTGTGTCTTGTAGGTTGAATACGACATGAGCAATGTGTCGAAGTTCACTTGTTGTGCTAGTCCAACATCCATGCTCTTAATATTTTCTTTAATCTGCTCTATTTGTTGCTTTGTCGTTGTAGATTTTCCATTTCTTCCCATCATATAACATGTAAACAATAACACATAATATATAACTTTTTCTTATTTAAAATTTGAAATTGAATTCAAGAAATTATAGAAGAAATAACATTATGCTTACACAAAAAAATTGAAACTAGTAGTGTGTTTCCTTAATTAAGTGTTTCTTGCAATAGGACTTAAGAAAAGAGCATGCAATCAAAACACCCTAAAATCTTAAATTTGCCATTGGAGATTTTGTGTTTTTTGGCTTTTTATGAGCTGTAAATATTAACAAAGAATATATAAGTTTTGATTATTCAAAATTTGTAATTGAATTCAACAATTTGTAAAAAAAATAACATTATGAATAGACAAAAAAAATTGAAACTGGTATTGTGTTACCTCAGTTCAATTGTTCTTTGAACAAGAGTTAAGAGAACAACATGTATGCAAAAGACTGTAAAATCTTAAATTTTCCTCTAGAGAGTTTCCTTTTCTTGGGATTTTATGACCTATAAATGCCAATACAACATACATAAGTTTTGCTAATTTGAAATTTAAAATTGAACTTAGGTATCTCTAAAAAAAAATGATGTTTGGCTTACAAAGAGTTTTTTTTAACTAGTACTGTGTTTACTAAATTCAAATTTTCTTCGAACAATACCTAAGAAAAGAGAATGCAGGCATAATAGCCTAAAAATCTTAAAATCATGTTTAGAAAAACGTGAAAATCACAGAGTGTGTGCATTGATTCCCTATAAACATGCCAATTGTTTTTGTTTTCGGGAATCGAGAAAGCATTAAAAATTATAATATTGATTTAACAAATAATGAGTTGAACATGAAACGAGAAATTTTGAAAAACTTTATTAAAAAGCGGACTGCACACAAATCAGCAAAAATAGTATTTTGTTTGCATGATCACACAGTTCGAAGGTCAGGCGGTCAGCCAGTCGGGCGTTTCTTATTTTATGATTAATTTGTTATATCTCGATTCTGGCTGTACCATAGTCAACTTTGTATTTATTGTGTTGATCGTATAGTTGGGACTCAGGAGGTCAGACAGTCGAACGTTTTTTGTTTTGTGATTCACTTATTGTATCTCGACCCTGACTATACCATAGTCGAGTGGTTTCATTAGGCCAAGTAGTTTGAAGGTCGGGCAATGTTGGGGTCGGGAGGTCACCCAGATTATTTATAATAAAATTCCTAGTCATCTCGAATTGCTAGTCATATGGTCGGAAGTTTGGGTAGTTCAGAGGTTAATTTTTTTTACAAAATGTTTCTCGATCCATTCTGCGGCTTAAGTCTTCAAAAAAGAAAAAGAAAAATGTTTAATACCTTTTTTTTGTGATGCACAAAAGAAAAAAAGGCTTCTTGTAAACCTGATAACAAGAATGCAAATTATTGCCTAAATTTTTAAATTATATCTTTCATATCAAAAAATTACAGAACATGGGTCATGGAATGAGTGAGTATTGGTTTTTTATTTCGAATCACAAAGAACATTAGCAGTAACACATAGAATTTTTATTCCTCTTGTGTTCAATTAATTTATGCTCATGTCTTAACTACATATGAGAATGAAAAATGACTGACATATGTAATTCTACCTTTAGCTCTTGTGTGCTACTTACTTAATATTAGCAATAAAGACTCGATTTGTAAATTTCTAAATAAATTTTTGGATTCTAGTTACTTGAAACTAGCAATCAAGGGTAGATTCGGTAATTTCTAAATAATTGTTTACATGTTTCATAGTTAAAGTTACTAATGTAGACTATTTTTGATAATCACGAAGAAAATTGTTCAGGCAGCTAGAAGCATATTATATACGTGCTATACATAGAACTATTCCTCCAAGTAAATTACAAGGATGTTTTGATTTTTTTCCAAACCAATCAAAGATATTTTGCGACAAAATGCTTTGAAGACACTATATTGCAGTGAAAGCAATCAATAAGAACCATATCAAAATAACAAGGACAAATGAGTAACAAACTTTTTGGATTTTGAATCTTTGAACAAAGGAGAGTATACCTAAGATCACCACAGATACCATAGCTATCATGTTTTTCACTGGTTTCCTCTCCAGTGACACAAATTTGCAATTATCCTACACAATGCATAACTACGAAGTCAACAAGAGAAAATATATGAACATTGACTAGGTACATGAAAGGAAATAGCATTGATAACATTTGTCTTTATTTCAATTAGAATCTTGGAAAAGGAATAGGAAAATAGAATATTTCTCAATGATTGGAATATATGTATTGTGTCCTTTGTTAACAAAAATCTATTAATAAGTACTTTGATTAGGGTTGCATAGAGATGCTTTCTATGTCCAAGGATCCTTAGATTGACTTAATGTTAATCAATGTTTTTCTTATTCATAGCTCACTCATGAAATACCATTTCTATACCTCTAGTTAAATTGGATGAGAAAATACAAAGAGAGATATGAAAAAGAAGGCAAACCTGCAAATTTTGTTATGCTAACAATGAGGGCAATAGAAGAGTATCCAGAACACATGGTGGTTCTAGTGTTCGAGAACCATGAAATTTCCTGCAAGGTTGGAAACTGAGACAATATAAGCTTTAACACATCAAACATAACCATGTATAGATTGCTTAATATGTGACAAAGATATTTTTTTTCCCTTGTACATGAAAACATGTTTTCCTTTTTTATTGTTGTAATACAACAACAATACTTAGATTTCACTAGATATCAATATAGATATGAAGCACATAGGGAGACCTTGTAGAGCCATAGTACAAAAAGCAATATATCATAATTCATCTTGTGAAAAAAAGACCTTAGTATGAATGTAAAGCAAAAAAGTTTAAAAAGGACAAGAGTAAAACATGTTATTTATGACTTCCTGGTTTACCTAGAAATGAGTTTCACATTATTCCTATTTTTCTAGTTTCTGGATTCAATGAGCTAATGTAGCAACTTGTACCATTTTGCAAGCAGAAGAACAATATAATACATAACCCATAAGAAATACGACAAAATGAATTATTTGCAAAAGCACATGATAAAACAAATACTAAGATTGAAAATCACAAAATTATAAGGAAAAATATCCATTATGAGATTAATTATCATATTAACATTAAAATATTAAAATCTGCAATACATGCAGATTAGTTTCAGCTTCAGAAATGAGTTCATTATTAACTATATCATGATTATGTGGATGCATAATACTGTTATATTGAGTACATCAAATAGCAAATGAGCGTACTCAAAGTGTATTTCGTAAAAATTCCCAACAATATTAAATAATAGGTAATAAGTGCCTAAAAACACATACCTCTTTATCCATAAATTTATGTTTTTCTGCTCCCTCAGTCACTCCATTGTTTGAAGTGTGTGGCACGTGTTTTGGATCGTCATTGACCTCAGTTCATTGATTCATTGATAATATTGGTACAATAAAAACAGGTGGCTGGAGAGCAATTGTAGACACATTTTTTGTTATACTTCGTAACTTTGTTTTAAAATGTTCATTTGACATATGTTTTTTATTGGTGTATTGATGCAAATAACAGTTTCTGCCTCCAATTCAGGGCTAAATGAAATTGAATTAACATTGAACATAGTTCTACTATGCTTAATGAATAAAGGGATAAAAGCACTTGATTCAACGATTGAACAACTTTCAACATTTTGGAAGTAGGTGCATCCAAACATACGCTTTTAGTGATATTTTTATCAATCATACTTATTTTTGTATTGTTACAGTGAAAGCACAGAGTCCAGAGTGACATGAGAGGTCAAAAATAAGAAATAAAGTGACCAATGATTCAGAGATTATTTTACAAATTTCTCAACCTCTTCTTTACAATATATCTAGAATATTAAATTGTATATGTTAGATAATAAATACACAAAATACCTAAGATGATATTCTTACAAAAAACACTATAGTAGTAAGAGACTAAAATCTGTCATAATCTCCAAGTAAGATTGATTACATAGGTCAATGAAAAATTTATCATAAGAGCTCACAGTTCAAAATAACTAATATATTTATTATTCATATTAATGATAATGTGCTACAAAAAAGGGATCAGTGATTTCAAATAGTACATGTATCATTCACCATTCATCAAAGAATCATTATCACAGACCAAACATTGGAAACTATTAACATGTGCTATGGTAAATAATAAGCTATTAGCTTGAAATGGAAAAACAATTGGTTATGGAAACGATGCATGTACGTGACCATGTATCATTGATGACAAAGAACCAAAAAAAAAATCGACACCATTGTTATAGCACTTAACATTAGAAGAACCACAGTTTCCTTATACTATAGCTAAATTTGCATTTTTTTTGCAAGTTGATAGGCATAACAAGAGGAAACAAAGAAAATTAGAAAACAAAAATAAGATGTACATTTTGTTAATTCATTAGGTAATAAATTCCCAATTATATATAATTTCAATCCAACACTATATAGCTTAGGAAATAAAAATCTTTGTGCAAGAAAGTCAATTAACAAAAGCACACAACCTGCGAAAAATGCTTGTGCAAATAGAAAAATAAAATTTCTGGAAGATTTGATATATGTGAAAAAAAAAAGAGAACACAAGTGTTTGGATGCCACTGTAGAGACCTTTCTTTTTTACACAGAACATTTCATTGAACATATACAGAAATCAAGCAATTGAGATACTTGTAGCTTTTTTTTCTTAAGACAAAACAATTTCACAATTTACAGGAAATGAAAATTCAATTAATAATGTAACAATTAAAAACAAAACACAATATGGTATAATGAATTTTTTGTAAGTATACAATGTGTTTGTGCTACTGATATATTATGGTCCTGTTGACACGACGAATTTTCGTGTGCCAACAAAGGGGAACCAACCTGATCACAGACCCCGATTAGATCTGCTTTCGTTTGGAATGGCTAGTTTCGAAGGGTTTTAAAGGATCCCGTAAACTGTTATAGGTGTTGAAAGATTGCTCCACGGAGGAAGACTTCCATTAAATCAATAAAATAAATAGCTAACCTATATGTATTAGACCCTATCTATATTGATTCTAACTACTTATGCTAGTCCTAACTATTCTAATCTATCCTGCAGGAGCATAACAAAAAGTGATTAAACATCATATATAGATTCCAAGTCCAAATGAATCAATTACTGGTTCACAGATGAACAAGGCTGCATTAAATCTAACTTGCAATCTAATTACTCATACAGGAATACACATTCCTTTGCATACAAATAAAACTTGCAACTGATGTTTAACAAGGTTTCGAATGAGCAATCGCTCTTGAATTAACCATGGTAACAAATTATATTTGAATAACCAAGATTAGTCACGAATTGTCTGTTATCAATATGCACAAAACAAAACATATTTATATTTATGCCAGCAACAACACCCTGATTCTAAACAAATGAAAGAAAAGGAAGATAAATCGGAAAAAGGCTCCTTCTTGACCCAAACTGTCTTGTTTATTAGCACAATAAATCCAAAAGTTGTTCTCTCCAAAAAAAAAAATCCCCCCTTCTGTCTCCGGAGGTAATACTTATGTAGAAAGAAACTGACCCTCCGTCTTCCCCTGAATTTTCACCTCCTCTCTTTTCAATATACAAATTAAAATATACAGACGTAGACGATCGGTGAAACCGCTGACACGTCGAGGCCACATTTGCTGGAGTGTTTTATTTCCTGGGGAAATGAATGGATGTCGATGGAAAGGAGAATGACTGCATGTCATCTCTTCATGATAAACCTCGGGACAACATAACTTTCGGAATACACAGGCGACACATGGAAACCCGACCGTGAACGCCTAAGGCCAGATCTTAAATAGAATACACCCACATATATAAACTTTTCGGATCCGCTCATGCATCCTTTACCCGCAACCATTCTTGATGCTTACACGTCTGCTCTTCGATCTCGATTTTCTTCTCTTGATCCTCACCTGCAGAAATAATTAACATTAGCTATGATTATGAAAAATATGAAAGAAATGCCTAAAAACACAAATCTTGCCCTCAATAAAACTTTTATAAAATCAAAAGGAACAAGTGTGAAAGAATCGGCCCCTGGTTCAGCCAAGGTTGTGATGCGATCAAGTCACAATAGCACATCGCAGCGGGCAGTCACATGCAACATCACCCCTGGTCGCGCCGATTGCAATTTGCGATTGGATGGACCCGCAAATATATGTGTTGCGTTTAATAATCCTAGCGGGTCCGCCATATCGCATTGCGCTTTATGTATAAACATTGGGTTTCACCGATTGCGATTTGTGATTGGGGAGCGGACCCAAAATCATATGTCTTATGCTTAATAGTCCTGTTGGGTGCATTGTATCGCATCGCACCTTATGTATAAGCTTTGAATTTCGTCGATTGCAATTTGCGATGGGGTTCGGACCCGAAATCATATGTGTTGTGCTTAATAATCCCGACGGGTCCGCCATATCACGGAACGCCTTATGTATGGGCCTTGGGTTCCGCCGATTGCAATTTGCGATGGAGGAGTAGACAAGCGATTGCGATAAGCGATGTAATGGCAGACCCGAAAGGATATGGTTGTGGTTGATTGCACTTGAAGTCCAGAAGGTCCTCGCTTATCAGATGCAAAAGAGGAATGCGCAGTGTAACCACGGAAATTGAGAGATTGCGATAGCGATAAAGGCAGGCATCGAGAAATGTATAAAGACTGAAAAAGTGTGGAAAAGATAAGTTAAATACGCTTGCAAAGTATTTCTATTACAAAAGTGTTATAATAGAAATAAAGGCGTGATAGAAGGTTTTGTGGGTTGATTCCACATATGACCATAGTAAAGAGTGGGGGTTGGTTATATGTGTGGGCATAGAGCACCATGAAGGTTTATGAAGATTGAAAAAGTCCCGATGAAAGATATGAATGAAGGGCTAGACTGGGTTATAAATGAATCGTGCTGCAGAGATTTATTCAGGGGGGGTCTTAACCATCAAGAGTTGAAGATTTGACTCGGTAGAGAGTTAAAATCCATGGGATAAAAACAGATCATTCAGAGAGTTATCAATCGGAGAAATGAAAGATCAAACTTCTAGGGGACCCATTCAAATTTGCCACCAGAGCAGGCTTTAATAAGGTGGTGGTTGTGGCCACAACAGATGGTGAACCGCTGGGCGAACTAGTTATCTCTGTTACCAAATAAACTTTGATCCGTAGAACATCAGGGTGCTAAGATAAACTTGAAATGTAAACTGTATAGATGAACAGGCATGGGTTCCACTTTAGCATTAATTTTTTTGGCCATGATAAAGACAAATACCTTCTACTTACTGATAGGGTTTTGACAGGCATTCTCCAATGGTCATATTATGGGATTTATTGACCCTCCTTTACCTGTTTTCTACTTTCAAAAGCCTTTCGGAGCCATCATTGGTTTGTCAATACCTATTTAGGTGTGTACCTCAACTCTTTATCGCACATCAAGCTTGATGAATATATGTAGATATGCTTATCTGCACTTTATGTAAGAAATTTTAGTGCTATACTTTCGTATGATCGAATGGGGCACAGTCATGGATCATGCCATATTTTTAAACTGCTTAAGCAAGGTTGGGCTTGCTGTGTCAACCGGTACTCTGAGCCCAGCAACAGTCCCTACTCCAACTGGCTTCCCAAACAACTTGTCCTTCTAGATTGGCACAAGGACTCGACATTTCATTTTCTTTTAAATAAGTCCTTCCAGTTTTAGGCACAAGGACTAGAGCACAATTGGATTTGCCACAGGATAAATGACAATGAGCTTAGCCCATGAAAGGAGATTGGCTTGTAGATGACATATATTGGAAATTTTAGTGTGGTGGATGGAACCAATGGAAAATAACTACAAACCTCATAGGCAAATATAGGCTAGGTCTAGGTGGGATTTTGAAAATACAGAGTTCCGCCATGCCAATCCAATCCATAGATACACATTTTTCATTTTATAAAGATGTCGCTACATGCTTCGGGTATCCAGGTTATCAACAGAGCCTTCCTAGTTCCCAACATGTGCCAATGAGTGGCTTTGACTTGAATTTCACAGTTGATTTTGCAAGTTCTCATAGGCTCATCGAAGGCTCGCTTGATTTGCAAGGTAATAATGAATTTAGGATCTATAGACTCATTAGCAGGTTAATGAGGGAAGCAAAAAAAATTGAAGGTAGTGAATGAGGGCAATCGGAAGAGGGTTATAAAAGGTGAAAACGAGACTTGAAAGACCAAAATCAATTGACTGAAAAGGACTGAAATTCAAAACAGCAGGAAGATAAACTTTGTGTAAAACAAGAACAGACAGGATGAAAATATAACTAAGCTAACAGAAAAAAATAAAATGAATCCTAACCTACTCAGGAGGTAACCACCATGTGGTGGCTACTGGAAGTACCTCTTAAGATGTTGGCCATTAACAGGGAGTTTTTCGGTTTCTCCCTGTAAAGTTTTCAATTTGTAGGTTCCCTGACCAATTTTTTCCTCAACTTGGAACGGGCCCAGCCATAAGTGTTGGAATTTCGTGTGCTTACCTTTTGGCTCACTCAACTTGTCCCATTCCAAGACAAGCTCACTGAATTGGTAATATTTATCTCCTGCCAAATGGCGATCAAACCATCTCTTCACAATCATTTGGTGATTCCTGAACTTGTTTCTAGCATTATCTCTCAATTCCTCCAACCTCACCAGTTGGTTGATCCTTTTTTGAAGTAAGGTTGAAGGGGTCCCTCTTGAGGCTTGGGAGAGCTGTAAAGAGGGAAGGGTAATGTTGGGAGGCAAGATGGCTTCCTGTCCATAGACGAGGAAGTATGGAGAATTTCCTAACTCTACTTTTGGGGTGACCCTATCGGCCCAAAGGGCGTTTGTTAGAGTGTTGTGCCAATTCCTTTGGTTGTCAGCGACAGATTTACGGATTATGTGGATGAGGTTTTTGTTTGAGGACTCTGCAACTCCATTTCCCTATGGGTAATAGTTTGATGCATACCTTATGCGAATTTACTTATCGATAGCAAATTCAGTCAATTTTAGTGATGAAAAATAAGAATCATTATCAAATATGAGAGCGTCAGGGATGCCAAACCTGTTGATAATAAATTTCTCAATAAAAGATATTACCTCGTCTTCGTTAACCTTCCAAAGCGGGATGGCTTCGGTCCATCTGGTGAAGTAGTCGGTTGCCGTGAGTATATACTTATGCTGTTGTGAAGAGTTCAGAGTGATCTCACCTATGACATCTAGGCCCCATTGCTGGAACAGGCGATAGATCATAATGGGCCTGAGGGGAACGATTGGCTTTCTTTCTCGCCCTATGACAGTTTGACACACCCTGCATTTCTGAGCATAAGCATGTGAGTCTCTGAACAATGTGGGCCAATAATACCCAACTCTTAATATTTTGTGAGCAATGGTCTCTCCGCCATAGTGACCACTTGCTGGGCCGTCATGCATTTCTTTCAAAACATGATCAGTGTCATCCTTTTCCAAACACCTTAGCCAAACTCCATCATAATTTTTTCTGTATAATATGTCATTGGCCAAGTGATACTGATTAGATTTTAATTTGAGCGCTCTCCTTCGTGATGCATCCATGTGCTCAGGACATGATCCCCGTGTTAGATAAAAGTGTATGTCGTAATACCATGACTCAGGGACCAAAGGGACTTCCAACATTTCTTGCTTAGCCATCAGCATTTCGTTAGTCCATCCAGGTTCCTCCCTAAATTCTACTTGTGCGTCCCATGTGCTCTGCACTTCTGGTTCTTCCGACGCCCCTTCTTTATCCGCCAAGGCTTTTGCCGCGAGCTTACACAATCCCTGCCCTCAAACTATCTTTGCCGGCTTAATCTCGAGGTCGTATTCTTGAAGAGCGGTTATCCAATTCCCTCTCCATTCCCCCATCTCCCTCTGCACAAAGAGGGATCTTACAGCAGGGTGGGGGACGATTACTTTAGTCCTGGCCTTTAATAAATAAGGGCGGAAATGTTTCATGGCTTTAAAAACCGCAAAACCTTGTTTCTCCACATCTGGGTAGTTCAGTTCTGCTCCCTGAATATTAGAGCTCATATAAGAAATAGGGACTTCATCGTCGTTGTCACTTTTTCGGTGAGGATTGCGGCATATGAAATGTCTGCAGCGAAAGTGTACATGAGGAATTCCTTGTCAAAATTGGGGCTAACCAACGCAGGAGCTTCTGTGATGGCCTCCTTAATTCGCTGAAATGATCTCTTAGCTTCATCACTCCACCTATACACAATGTCTTTCTTCATCATTAGCTGAATGGGATGCACTATTTTTGTGAAACCTGAAACAAATTTCCTAACGAAATTAATTTTCCCGAAAAAAGATTGCATTTCCCTTTTACTTACGGGGGGTTGTATTCTCATGATGGTCTCTATTCTTTCAGGATCAATAATAACCCCTTCTTTAGAGAGGATATGACCCAGTAGTTTCCCTTTTGTAACTGCGAAAATGCTCTTCTTGGGATTCAACAATATTTCGTACCTTCGGCATCTTTCAAAAATCTGTTTCAGGTGATAAATATGATCCCTTTTGTGATATGAATACACAGTAATGTCATCCATGTAAACCACTAATGATCTGTTAATCAATCCTCGTAAAGCTATGTCCATAACTCTCTAAAATGTGGCGCCCACATTAATAAGTCCAAACGGAATTTTGAGATATGTGTAAGTGCCCCATTTAGTGCTGAAGGTTGTCTTAAGCTGATCTCCATTTGCCACTAACACTTGATTATATCCCGAAAGCCCATCTAATAGGGAAAACATTTCAGACCCAGAAACACATTGAAGAATGTGTTCCATAGAAGGGACATGATAGTTATCTTTCTATGATGCTTTGTTCAGGTTTCTGAAATCGATACATAACCTAATGTCTCCATTTTTCTTTCTTACTGGCATGAGATTGGCTACCCAGTGGGTGTGCCTGACAGGAAAAATGATTTTGGCGTCCAACATTTTGTTTAATTCTTTCTTCACCAACGGTTCTAGGCTTGGATGCATCTTGCGAAGCTTTTGTTGGTAGGGCTTGACATCCTTTTCCAAAGGAATTACATGTTGCATAACGCCGGTATCGAAGGTTTTTAAGTCGCCATATGTCCATGCAAAGACGTCCTTGTACTCTTTAAACAGTTTAACAAATGCAGCCTTTTGTTGCAGAGAGCATCCCAAGCCCAAATTAACATTTTTCGGGTCTTCTTCGGTTCCAAGGTTGACCGACTCATACTTCATGGATGAGCTATGCGTTTTGTAGTTAGTCGGCTTCTTAAATTTATCATGCAGGTCATAAAAGTGCTCCATCTTGACAACTGACTTGGGGATTATATTGGGCTGATCATTTTCCTCATCTTCACTCCCGTTCATAAGTCTGTCATGCTCTTTTTCATTAATGAGTAATTTTTTGAATGTTTTTTCACAATGCAGGAACTCAAGGATTTTCTCATCACCTTCGAACACCTGCCAATTCGAGATGTTATCAGGCACGGATGGTCTGAAAATCAATTCAACATAATATTTATTCTTATTTAATCTAAGATCAGGCAAAAGTTTCGCAGCCATACCAGCCATCAAATCGGCATCTCAGTTTTTCCCTCGAGGTATGTATGTGATATTGAAAGAATCAAAACTGTCAATTAAGCTCCATACCTCATGTTGGTATCTTACTAGGTGTGGCGAATTGCAATGTATCCTTTTCCTTACCTGGTCCACAATTATCTGTGAGTCACCAAAAACTTTAAGATTTTTTACCTTCATATTAATGGATTTTTTTAGGCCCTGTAGCAAGCCTTCGTATTCTGTCATGTTGTTGGTGCACGTGAACTCCAATCGGTTGGCCATCAGATGTTGGTTCCCTTGCGGGTCAATGAGAATGCTCCCAGCACCTGCACCTTCAAGGCAGTTAGAGCCATCAAAGTAGAGTGTCCAAAATATAGAATCTAATGTTACATCAAATGACCTGCTTCCTATGAAATTAGTTCTATCATCTACTATATTACAGGGTGGCTCATTAGTTGGACTACGGGGGAGAGCTTCCAACTGTGTGTTTGTTGCAGTTTCTTCAACTGTCTTTGCATGAAATTCTCCAAAACAAGTTTCCGTGGCACAAACGTCGAAACTATAATTCCCAAGGATAGAGTTGGTAAACATTACAGGTTCATTAGGGTCGTTTAGTTCTGTCACTACATACTTCATGTATCTTTCTCGATCAACTCTCAACATATCACCTTTTCCCTTCTGAGGCAACAAGATATGGGACCAATCAGTTGAGAAATACCCATTCAGATTTGTTGACCAGTCCCTACTAAGCAGCATTCCATATGCCTCGGGTATGTCGACTACCACTATGTCAATGACTTGTGTGTACTGTGGTTTGGCAGCCATCCGAATCAACACATCTTTCAATTCTCCAATTACTTTCACATTCGTTTTGTCCAGTTGCATAATTCGAGTTCCAGTTTTCTTGGGCATTTCATGAAGTCTTTTAGCAACAACGTAAGGCATAACAGTGGATGAAGCACCGAAATATACCAAACAATTGTATACATTCATGTTGAAGATTTCAAATGTGATAAGGAAAGGTGGAGTCATGGATTTTGATTTCCTTCCTATCATGGCTGCACTGACATCTTGAGGCGTTCGATTCATTTTTGACAGAGTGGCTTCCATGGCTAATGGCATTTGGGTTGTACTAGGGGTTCTAACAGGTCTGGACGCCGACTTCTTGGTTTGGCTACTCGGATTGGTGGGAGATTTGCAATTCCATTCATTCATAGCTTTCAAAAGTAGATCTCTTTGCTGCGTTAACTTTAACAAATCTAAGTATGTGATATTAGCTCGAGATTTCTTAAGATCATCTACAATATTGTAATAAATGTTATAAACAGGGTAGGGCAGAGTAAATATACGGGTTTTGTTGTTCTTAGGTGGGAGTTTACGACTGGAATGCTCTTGGAATCAACTCTAGGTTTATTCTTCTCAACAGGAAACGTCGGAGCGGATGCTTTCGAAGGACGAACATCTTTCTTTGTCTGGTCTACAGGTTTTATCACGCTTGCAAGTGGCCCTTTACCTCGTGTTTGGATTTCTTCTATACTCTCTTCTTCGTCATCATCATTCCCATTTGTATAGAAATCCCATAGTACATTGACTTGAGATGCCTCGTCCAAGGGCTCTTCTACTTGGTACTCTTCCTCATCTTCTTGTTCTGGCTCCAACTCTACTATAGGTTCTTCTTTGGTAAGAAGTGATCTGATAAGAGCCAACTCTTCCATATTTAAATTCCCTTCGTTGGGTGGAGCAGGAAACACAAGTTGACCATGACCACCTTCTATCTTCTTACGATAGAAAGGTTTAAAGGGTTTTTTGTTGTTATAATCTCCTCCATTCCCACTTGTACTCTCTCTAGAATTCCTTTTCATATCGATGACTGTGTTCGTCAATTTCTTAATGATCCGATGCAAACCTTCCACATCTGTGGTGTCCTTTTCCTTGATCTCAGCCACTTTGTTATCACTCCCATTATTCTTCTTGGATGACTGAGAGGCTTTCTTTCCTTTGGTCGTATGATGACATGTTGTGAGACTGATCATTTCATTCTCGACTTTTACTGCTTCATCGATAGCACCCTATAAGGTTTGTGCATTACTCCTTTTAACCCACATCGTGGTAGGGACAAGGAGAGCAGTGATGTAGAATTCCATGAGCACCTCATCAGTAGGTCTAGCGTTAGCCGGGATTCTGTTGAACAAAGTGTTGAACCAGATGTTAAAATCCTTGACCTTTTCTTTGGTTTCCATTTTTAAACAGGATAGTTCTAAAACTAAGGCCGCAAGCATTTTATCATCGCTAAACTTGTCTAAGAAGGCCTACTGAAAGGCACCCCATGAGGTGATTGATCCTATTCTCAAGCTAAAGTACCATGTGGAGGCCGCACCAATCAGAGTAAAAGGGAATAAGTGACATACTACATCTTCATCGGCTACCCCCAACATGCACACAGCTAGGAAGAAAGAGGGAATATGGTTATCAGTAGTGTCTCCTCGCTCAGGGTCGAATTTAGGCAATACTCTTTTTGTGTTCTTGGGTAAGGCATGCTGCTACCCAGGTACCGCTACGGAATCTCGTGCAAGCCAGGGAGGGAGTGCTCCCGGAGGAGGTGGGGGTTGATTCCCACCTGGAGGAGGCAGTAGAGGCGGATTCCCACTCAGAGGGGGCGGTGGAGGCGGATTCCCACCTAGAGGGGGAACGTTAGCCATATTATGGATAGGGAGGTTCTGGTTGAAGGTTTCTTTGAGGCATTCTTTGTTAGGATTTTCCAAATCAGGCCAGGGATTACCTTTAGAGGGGGGATCCTCAGGAATTTCCTCCCAAGGAGTGTCGATACTTTGCAAAGACTCTAGCACAATATCTTCAAGAGAAGGGGCTGCAGATGTCTCTTCACTTATGGGAAAGACCCTTGGCTTTCTTTTAGTTGTCAGAGGTAAAGAGTGAAAGATGGGGAGCTGAGAGAGGGAACGAGCGTAAGCCTGAGTAAGTACTCTGACTGGTTGTTCCTGAGTGATAGGATACTCCCACAGTCTCTCTTCTTTGGGTGACCCAAACACGGGACTTAGAGGGATCTCTGCTTCTTCGAAATGAGGCTCTTCCAAATGGGCAAAATGATCTTTTCGACCTTTACGATCCATACATTAATATTTTCGAATCCATGTGCGACATTTATAGATGAAATCATGAAAAGTTGTGGACAACGGTTTAGGCCCTCCTTCTAGCGCCAATTTTGTTGACACGACGAATTTTCGTGTGCCAACAAAGGGGAACCAACCCGATCGCAGACCCCGATTAGATCTGCTTTCGTTTGGAATGGCTAGTTCCGACAGGTTTTAAAGGATCCCGTAAACTGTTATAGGTGTTGAAAGATTGCTCCCCGGAGGAAGACTTCCATTAAATCAACAAAAGAAACAACTAACCTATATGTATCAGATCCTATCTATACTAATTCTAACTACTTATGCTAGTCCTAACTATTCTAATCTATCCTGCAGGAGCATAACAAAAAGAGATTAAACATCATATATAGATTCCAAGTCCAAATGAATCAATTACTGGTTCACAGATGAACAAGGCTGTATTAAATCTTAATTGCAATCTAATTACTCATACAGGAATACACATTCCTTTCCATACAAATAAAACTTGCAATTGATGTTTAACAAGGTTTCAAATCAACAACTGCTCATGAATTAACCATGGTAACAAATTATATTTGAATAACCAATACTAGTCACGAACTGTCTGTTATCAATATGCACAAAACAAAACATATTTATATTTATGCTAGCAACAACACCCTGATTCTAAACACATGAAAGAAAAGGAAGATAAATTGGAAAAAGGCTCCTTCTTAACCCAAACAGTCTTGTTTATTATCACAATAAATCCAAAAGTTGTTCTCTGCAAAAAAAAAAACCCCTTCTGTCTCTAGAGGTAATACTTATGTAGAAAGAAACTGACCCTCCGTCTTCCCTTGACTTTTCACCTTCCTCTCTTTTCAATATACAAATTAAAATATATAGATGTAGACGATTGGTGGAACCGCTGACACGTCGAGGCCACATTTGTTGGAGCGTTTTATTTCCTGGGGAATGAATGGATGCAGATGTAAAGGAGAATGACTGCGTGTCATCTCTTCATGATAAACCCTGGGACATCAAAACTTTTGGAATACATAGGCGACACATGGAAACCCGACCGTGAACGCCTAAGGCCAGATCTTAAATAGAATACACCTGCATATATAAACTTTTCGGATCCACTCATGCATCCTTTACCCGCAGCCATTCCTGATGCTTACGCATCTGCTCTTCGATCTCGCTTTTATTCTCTTGATCCTCGCCTGCAGAAATAATTAACATTAGCTATGATTATGAAAAATATGAAAGAAATGCCTAAAAACACAAATCTTGCCCTCAATAAAACTTTTATAAAATCAAAAGGAACAAGTGTGAAAGAATCAGCCCCTGGTTCAGCCAAGGTTGCGATGCGATCAAGTCGCAATCGCACATCACAGCAGGCAGTCACATGCAACATCACCCCTGGTCCCACCGATTGTGATTTTTGATTGGCCGGACCCCCAAATATATGTGTTGCGTTTAATAATCTCGGCGGGTCCGCCATATCACATCGCGCTTTTATGTATAAACGTTGGGTTTCACCGATTGCGATTTGCGATTGGGGAGAGGACCCGAAATCATACGTGTTATGCTTAATAGTCTTTTCGGGTCCGTTGTATCGCATCACGCCTTATGTATAAGCTTTGAATTCCGCCGATTGTGATTTGCGATGGGGTTCGGACCAGAAATCATATGTGTTGCACTTAATAATCCCGACGGGTCCGCCATGTCGCGGAACGCCTTATGTATGGGCCTTGGGGTTTTGTCGATTGTGATTTGCGATGGAGGAGCGGACAAGCAATTGCGATAAGTGATGTAACGGTGGACCCGAAAGGATATGGACGTGGTTGATTGCGCTTGAAGTCCGGAAGGTCCTTGCTTATCGGATGGAAAAGAGGAATGCACAGTGTAACCGCAGAATTTGAGAGATTGCGATAGCGATAAAGGCAGGCATCGAGAAATGTATAAAGACCAAAAAAGCACAGAAAAGGTAAGTTAAATACGCTTGCAAAGTATTTCTATTACAAAAGTGTTATAATAGAAATAAAGGCGCGATAGAACGTTTTGTGGGTTGAGTTCACATACGACCATAGTAAAGAATGGGGGTTGGCTATATGTGTGGGCATAAAGCACCATGAAGGTTTATGAGGATTGAAAAAGTCCCAATGAAAGATATGAATGAAGGGCTAGACTGGGTTATAAATGAATCATGCCGCAAAGATTTATTCGGGGGGGGGGGGGGGGGTCTTAACCATCAAGAGTTGAAGATTTGACTCGGTAGAGAGTTAAAATCCCTGGGATAAAAACAGATCATTCGGAGAAATGAAAGATCAAACTTTTAGGGGACCCATTCAAATTTTCCACAAGAGCAGGCTTTAATAGGGTGGTGGTTGTGTCCACAATAGGTCCTATTAGCAAAACGATGCACTGGGTTGGTAGAAATTTTTGAAAGAAGAAGTTGCTCTAGCTATGCACATTGGTTTCCATTTGTGTCACAAAAAACAAGTAAAAAATAATTGAGTAGCATAATAAATTTGCAATTGTATATAACTGCACTGCAACACTATATAGCTCAAAAAACATGAACAAAAGAAGCTAATTATAAAATGAACACTACATGAAAAACAATTTTGCAAATAGGAAAATAAGAGTGACTTGATTTATGGCAAAAGAAAACAAAAACACAACTATCTCAATTCTCTTGTAGTGTCTTCTTTTAACACGGAGCATTCAATTGTGCATATACAGAAATGAACACATTTATACACATGCAATTGTTTTCTTTCCTTCTTTTTCTTTTTTTCCCTAACAGAATACAATTCCAAAATTTACAGCAAATGAGAATGCAAGCTAATATTTTAACAGTGGAGAGCAAAAGATCGACTTATATATAATAGGATATAATAACTATTCTGGAGTTACATTATGTTACTGTGGAACTAAGATATGATGTTCTTATTAACAAAAAACGAGATCGTAATCTCATAGAAATTTTGTTATAACTGAAATATCATATTGCATAGTGTGCATTTTTCTCTTTGTTTTCATCTGGAGCAGGAAAATTTATAGGAAAAAGAGAAACAAGAACTAGTTATAAAAAAAAGAAGGAAAAGAAAGTATTCTTGATTGAGATATTGTAGAAAATATCCAGAAAGCACTCAACTAAATGTTTTTTGTGTTTTGTAATTCTGCAACCTGCAATAAAAGCAAAACTATATATTATTATTTCTGCAAGTATTTGTGAATTATGAATTGGTGCAATACATAAAATAAAAAATGAAAAGAGCAAGAATAACTTAACTGTCAAAATGTATGAACTTGATGTATGAAAGAAGATTTTTGTCTGCTAGTCACAACTCTTTTATCTCAGCAATAATGTTGTTAATTGTTAAGGTAAAAAGACCTCGAATAAATTTTTTCTTAAATTGAAAATTGTAGATGATATGATTTGCATGTATTCCTGAAATCTTGTCTCGGTAATAACTGGAAAATGTTCTTTTAGCTATGGCATTTGCAACATACAATTAATTTTGCAATTCTTTGTTTCCAATGTGCATTCAACATTATGCTCATATGTTGTGCCATCTTTACAAATTGTGCATTTATATGTGATTGTATGAACAAGTTGTTTGCATTTATTGCAAATTCGCTGAAAAGGAGGAGAGGAAACATTTTTGGCTTTCAGCACTCCCTGGTTTTTTTTCCAGAAAAATTGAATTGTTAGGTACAATATGTATTATCAAAATCCAAGATTCTGTACGTCAAACTAAAGCTATTGTTACTTGAACAAAAAATATATTAGTAAATATACTCCCGTTCTTGACATTACAAAAGACAATAAATGCACTCTTGCAAATTCATCATTTAATGGTTCAAGAAAAGTTGATGATGTAGAGCATAACTGTTGACTCCCTTTCACATCATTTCTGACAATGTTTTTGAACAAATAGAGCGAAGTAATCTTTGATGCCAATTCATATTGTATTTTGAAAAAATGTTCTTTATGAATATCGTTCAATAGCAGTTGCAATCAATCAAGCAACATATTTTTGTTTAAGCAGTCTATCCAAAAAATAATGAGATAATTGCTACATTGATAACTATAGAAAACAAAGATACAATAACACAGTTTCAAATAAACTATTAGCTTTTTGTTCAAAATGAAAGTATATTTATTCTAGCAATAGACTTACAATTGCATTGTCCTCTGCAACTTTACCATCTTTTATATTGAGTTCTGGTTGCTTGTTATTTTGGTGGAAGCCTATTACTATTTCTCCTATTGAACCAACTACATATTTATCACTTGAGGAAACAAGACTGTGTAGTATTGTATCTGGAGCCACCCTGCATTTTTTTCAAACTTATGTAATTGATTCTACCGTGGTTTTGTCTTGTAACACTAAGCAACATTTGTATCTCCTCATTCATAAATACCTTTGTTTCTTATTGCAAAATTTGTAATTCAAACATTATTTCCAACAATAAACATGTTTTCAAAATGCTCTGTAAGATTATTGCTCATGTTCACTATGATAGTCAATTGGTTGTGGCTATCAACCAAATCAGCATGGAGCAGTTGCGCCTTTGCAGGAGAGTTAGGACTTTTAGTTTGTGTTGGCCCATAAATAACCAATATATTGCCTTCAATTTTTTTTGCATATGCTCCTGAGCATATTTCAATGATTGACGAGGATGTTTCTTCCATTGTTTTTTCTCTGCTTATATGCAAATTCAAAACAATATGCTTCAAAAAACATTAACATTGATTTAATGCAAACATGTCATTTGACTATACAAACATTCAGTGCAGCAAAAACCTAACCTTTTTGGATTCTCATTTTCCACCATTTGTTCTTCCAATAATTGTTTTCTAGAGCTAGATGTTTCCATGATATTGTTCCAAATGACTAGACCAATCATTGCTAGAAAATGAAAATGCAAATCATCAAGTCAGAGACAAGTGTATAAAGAACATTTAAAACAATGTATACTCTACAATGATACATTATATATACATGTATTCTATTTTTATGTTACTGTTAGCCATTGTTGGTGGCTATGTAGTAAATGTGCATAAGTTACAAAAAATAATTTTTTTTATAGATTTCATTGACAAATATAGATATAGTTCATTTCTGGAAATGTGTTATTAAGAATTACTATGGCCACATTTTTTTTTATATTTTTTTTATCAACGTAGTTGCACAAGAAATAATGAAATATGAACTAGAAGCTAAAGCAAATAATATTATTCAGTATATGGAGCAAAATGCAACAAAGTGAGAACGAAAATGCGTAAATTGCATGCCAAGCATGGCATAAAAATTTATAGTTATACAAGACAAACTGAACAAATTTATGTTCATGGTTCGAAGACTTACCAGAATTTGATATTTGCATGTTTTTGTTGTTTTCTTGTTTTTTGTTGTGCAAAATTTATTTGTTTTTCAATGTTTGCAAATCAAGGCATATGTCAAAGGTGCACATTTGCAAATGTGACAAATATTGTGACAAGTCAACAATGAAATTGTAGAATATGAACATTGGAAAAATGACTCAAGGTGACAACAAAGATATGGTAAGACAAATTGTATGATGATCTGTCCAATAAGCATTGAAGACATGGAAAGAAACAATACTAGCTGAAAGGTTTGTCCAAAAGTGATCTAGCATTGAGCTATAGTTAGTTGTTGGCTTTTTTGTATGAAAATTGAAGCCATTATTTTTCATAAATGAAAGTAGTTTTTTTTTTGTTGATGGCTAGTTTGCAACATGTCCAAATTGAAATCGCCAACAAGCACAATTGGGTATTTGTTGCATGTGCACACTAAAATAAATTTGATGAAATTAATTATTTCTTCAATGTTTGCATTTGGTGCAATATATACATTTGTAACTATAATGGGTTTTTTTTACAACATGGAATGTTGTAATTGTTGATTCAATTTGGTCTTTTGTATAAGTGAAATGATTCTCAACCACAATATTTTTTCTATAGTATGTGAGAATTCCATGTAAATGGTATAAATGTATGTAGTCATATTTGCTTGACAATAATGGATTCGATGGAGATGATTTTGCTTTTGTTTCTTGGAAACAAATAATGTCAGCACTCATTAGATCATAGTCAGCAATGATATCTTCGAAATGCAAGGACAAACTACGAGTGTTCAATGAACATATTGTCAAATCATCAATTGTTTTATTTTGATATATGCTATATTCAAGCTCATAGGAGGCATTTTGTCTAAGTCTATTTAGCTCAATAACAACTTTGTCATTGAGGGAAAAGTTACTATGTTCCAATTTGTTTAATAAATACAAGGACTTAATATCTTTGACACGAGAAAGTGCAATATAAACAAGTCCATGTTGCCTAACTCCTTTTGGGTCAAAAGCCAATTTGTCCATTGTTAACCCTTGTGATCAATGTATAGTTCATGCACATGCCAATTGAATAGGAAATTGTTCTCTTGTAAAACTAATTTTGTTGTTTGATTCATTATTACTACAAACTATAGTAACAAGTGTCCATGTAGACGTTATTCCATATTTGTACATATGTGCCATTTTCCCCATTGAATAGTGCCAATAACTAGATCAGAAAATTTGATCCAAATTGCGCCATTTTCAAATGTTGTTGATGCTCTAAAAATTCCTATGGCACCATTCACCAAGCCATCCAGAATACTGTAATTTCCACCAATTAGTTCAACAAACATATTTTCTTTGAGCATAATAGAATATGGCAACTGCATTTTTATATGTTTATCGCGATTTATATTTGTTGAGTCAATTGTTCTACCATATGCATTAAATATAATTGCTTCTTTGTTGATGAGAGACAACATTCTTTCATTATGTTCATGTACATTCTTGTTTAAATAAAATAGGTATGGAAAAGTTGGATCATTTGGTGCCGATCTATAACAATGTTTGTTCAATAATGCAAGATCATCATCAGTATGTGAACATGTTCTGATTCTATTTAAGATGGATACAAATTCTTTATTGTCTTGTCACATTACCTGTTTTAGTTCATAAGTTTTCACATTTTCTTTCCAAAAGTTGTAAGGAGCACTAGTTCCTTTAAGATGCAGTTGTTCAAATATCCAACAATCACATACAGGCTATGCTTGACATAGGTCACCACAGAATATTATGTCAAGGTTCCCAAACAGGGAAGCTAGAGTATGCATAATTTCACAGAGTCGCTTGTCAATGCTATAAAGCAATCAAGACCCAATTAATGAAGCCTCATCTATCAACATAAATTTAAGTTGTTTGTATTCTTTGCTCAATACATCGAGTGTGTTAGAAGCCAATGGCACCATGTGACATGGTGAAAGTAACAAATGCAAAGTTGAATGGACTGTAACACCATGTGCAATATATGCAGCTTTTCCAGTAAATGCAAGTATTAGACATTTTTTTTTCAAAGGGTCACTTTGTAAGTCTTTTTTATAAAGACGTACGAGTGCATGGTAAAGTGCTTGTGCAGTGAATGTCTTTCTTGTACATGCACCTCCAGTGATGAACAAATAGAAACGCTTACTAGGATTATTCTTTTTCCATAGAACTATTTGTTTGATTATTGATTGTTGCTCTTGATTTAATTGTCTCATAATTTCATGGTATGCCAATGTGTCCAAAACAAAGGGATGCTTAATGAATTCATTGTTTTTTGTATATTTAGTTTGAGTGTTTTTGAATTGCATTTTCTCTTGTAAATATTGTTGAATGTCATATTTTTCATTAGAACAAGCCCTATTGTTAGTTTCTAATGGCAAGTGAAGCATAAATATCTCGTCACTTTGGGATGCAATTGTAGTGGAAGCAGTTTCAATATCACCCCATGGTGCGACTAAATGAGAAAATTGTTTTTCTATGACATCGATAATGTGTTTACGTGAAAAGTATTCTTTAGCCCATGTTTCATCATTTTTATTTATTGTTTATTCAGACTCCCTGTATGGGATGTAAAGCATCATTTTTTTCTCTATAATGGTTTTTTGGGTCGACGTGTACATTGTATCGAATGAATCTTATGACACATGGACGCTTTCTTTTTCTTTGATGTTGTTTTCGTGATTGAATAAGAGGAAACATATTATGCCAAGCAAAATTGGTCAAGGGAAATGAAACATGCAACATATCTATCAAAATTTTCCATGCAAACAATATCTTTAGAATTATTAGGTTCTTGTTCTAACAAAATAGGTCTTTTTAGAACATATGTTTATTTTTCAGCTGGAGCAGTGTTAATGAAAATTATTTTTCTAGAAGCTGAATACAAAGGAAATAATAGAGAAATGTGGACTGCTTGTCGACTTGACATTTGTTGCATATTTAGAAATGTGTTTCCAAGCTTACGAATAGTTTCAATTTTGTTGTCTCCGCAAGATATGCAATTTTCTCGAATTTGTTTGAATGTAGTTGCCATGGAGCGATCCATTTTTGTCATATAAGAACCACAATATGTTGCTGCGACATAGGCATCTAAAATAAATTGAGCATTTGTGTTTGCTTGCCACAACGAAGGGATTTTTTTTTCAAATGCATTTATCCACACATCGCAAGAATTTATTTTGAGTAGTACAATTGGTCGAGTAATACAAAATCATAAGAGCATGATGTATTCTTGTTTTGTAATTCCAATATCGACTAAAAACATGGCAAATGTTATGTTATTTGAATAAGATTTGTCCTGTATAAGAAATGAAAGTTTCTTTTGCATTATTTGCATATAATTGTTTTTATTGCACAAAGGATGCAAGATGCAAGTTGCATCAATGGTGGGATAGGGAAACCAAATCTACAACTAGAATTTTTATGTTTTTTGCAAGTTTTTGTGTGGTGATGAGTTTGAAATTGAATCACATGTCAAATACTAATTAATGAAACCTATGACATCGACATCAAGGGATTGTTGATATATTGGCGCATTTTGAATCCAAAGTAATCCATGGTCATGCTCTGTTCCTCTACTTTGGAATTCTGTAATAAAACAAATAATCTTGCACTTGACCAAATAATTCATTGTTTTTTGTTATCAAGGAATGTAGTGATGAGATTATATGCCTATAATATCGACTACATATGACCGGATGATGTTTGATCAATGTGTCAATGCATTCATCATCGAATTTATTTGCCTCATTTGTTATGGAGACAATACTTTGTATTTATCAATGGTCCCCAAAGATGCTCAACACTAGTTAATGTCACAAAGAAATTCGGTGGACCAAGTTGTCATATCATTGCAAATATATCTTTTTGTAAATGTTCAAAATAATCAAGTGATGTGTGAATGCTTCTTAAACATTGATATGCAATTGGTGACTTTAATAATTTCTGAAGATTGCTTTTATTTTTAACATCTTTAGCAACTAGTTTTTGTCCTTTTAGCTCTCCTTTGTGAATAGAAATCCAAGCTAAGTTATAAACCACATTTATCAAATATGAATTGATTTAAAAAATATGTTTTAATATGTATTGAAAATTCACTAAACATGTGTAACAATTCCCAAAAAGTGCAATTTTTGATATGAAAAGTGATTGATAACATTAGGAAGGTGACTTGATCCAAAGAACAATGTCAGAAAGTTTAGTTCTTCAGAGAATTTGTCTTGAAAAATGCCTAGAGGATGAAACCCTTCAAAAGGTGTAATCTGTATTATTCTTGTATCAAGATCATGGATAAGGTGAGCCTCTGAATAACCATGTACAAGTGTTTCAGTGTCTTACTCTAGATTGTTATCTGCATTTGGTGAGTTTAGTTCCTTCATTTTTGGATATCTTTCTCATGATCTTGTCTACTTTGATCAAAATGTTTTTTCCATTCATAGTTGATTACTATTTGTTCTCTCTTGTATGGATATGTGTTGCACAAGTCATGTAATGCACACACCACTTTCTTGGGTCGAATATCTCTAGACAAATAGGCATTGTTGTATTCCAATTTTCTTTTTAATATAATTCCCATTGTCATATTGTCATCAATATCTCTAGGCAATGCTCTTTGAATTCTATCTAGACTGGAAGGAACATTTATGATTGTTCCTGTTAATCCAATTTGTGATCTTTTGTAGCCAAGTTGTCTTATTTGTGCAAAATCCATCCTTGGTGCCACTAACCTCTCTTCCAAATTGGCAACAGACATCAATTTTTCATTTCGTCGAATATAAAGAGGTGATGCAAATGTAGGGACTTTTCATTGAGTATTGCATTATTACAAGATTTGCATATTTGTTCATTGAGTTTAATGGTTTTGAAGTCTGAAGCAGGCATCAGATAGAAAATAGTAGATAATATGTCTTTGTTAATAGATTGTATGTTCTTTCCAACGGAAAATCTATCACAAATGCAAATTCATATGTAGGTGTGTCTTGGATTGATTGCAAATATGCCTCAATTGCTTTATTTGACTTTACATGTTGCTTTTGTGCTTCTTGTATTATAGCACCTTGTGCTTGTATTGCAAATTTCAATTGATGTAAGTGAGTGCACCGCTTACTATAAGCATTGGAAAAAGAAGTATATAATTCTTTTTTATTTTGTGTCTCCATTGAAAAAGTATTATTGCCCTCATTTGATGATGTGGAATCCTTTGATACTACAACAATTTTTTTTTTGATAGTGTTGTCAATTGACAAATCCTTTAACTGAGTAGAACATCTAGTAAACCTAGATTCTTTGCTAACAAGATATCTACAAGATACACTTGAGGTCGGCTTGCAGTTATCTCTTTCCAATATTCCTTGGAGCATTTGTGGTGAATTGTTAATGTCACTAATATTCTCAACATTCTGAATTTCCATAATTGCATGGAAATGTGCATGTGTTGTAGATATTGGTACATGCATAAGGTACAAGACTTTGAAGTAAGTTTTTTGATAAAGAGAATCTCAAGGAAATATCTTTTTTTTTCTATATTCCAGCTATATATGTTAACATCGAGGAGTTCACATATCCATTGTATTGTAAAACCTTTTCCCTCTATATGTCCATGTGCATACGACAATGATAAAATTATAATATAAGCTTGCCAATCATTGATACATTACTCTTGTTCAATGTTTTTAGCACTCACGTGTTGTTGTAAGCAATTGATAGCTCTATCATCATAGCAAATGAAACAATTATAAAAATTTTGTGTAAGTGATTTTCTGATATTAGACATATCAAACCATGGCACAAGCGTGCAAATAGACTCAAACAAAGAATCATGACAACCATTAAAATTTTGTCGATAGAGCATGAAGCCTTGTTCAATTGACAATATGTCAATTTGTCCATGTGAGAATTGGTATGGGGAAATGCATGGGCCAATTGTTCTATTTATTGAAGTTACACTATCTACTGTGTTATGTAGCAACAATGGTTCAAAATATCCACATGCAGGATTTTGGTTATGCAGCGAAATATTATATTAATAGACATGAATGTTTGAATTGAGCCGTAGATATGCTTGGACATTTGTAAATAGCCAAACATTGACTGGAATTGGCAACCACTTGGAGAACCATTTGATACAAAATGCATCCCCCCATAATCTAATTGTAGATCGAGCACAAATAGAAGAAGGTGTAGACAATCCTTTCAAGTACATTTCAAGATCATTAACATGATGAAGATCTTGAAGGTATTCAAGAGTCAATTATGTATGCAATGAATGCAAAGAAGCATCATGTCCATGAGATAAGCAATGTCGAAAGTGGTTTACAATTCCATGTCGTATTTCAGTTGAACTATAACAAAAGTGAAGAAGAACAACAAATGAGTCAAATAAACAGCCACCAAGATAATAGAAGAAATTCTCTAATCTATGTAGATTGAATCTAGATAACTTGTGCTCAATTTCTTTCAATTTTTATCCTTTCAACGCAAAACTATTTTTCATTGCCATAAATTATATTGAGACAAACTGACAAATTGTCCAAATGTGACAATGATTTATAGCATTAAGAGCATGGATTGCATTGAATGTTCAATCAGCACATATGATACTAGAAATTTTTTAGACCTCATATATTATCTAGTCTACATTGCCTTTGTGACTATTTTCTCTCCCTGTATTTTGTTTCAGAATACTATGAAAAGTACTTAGCACTATGACAAAAGAGTAGACGCAATGGCAATAAGGAACCTTGAATATTGCATTTTTGCAATTGAAACATAATTTAAAACTAAAGACGTTTATGCAATTTAAAATAATATCAACAAAAGCATTATTATCATTTTAACAAATTTCAAAACACAATATTTAATTTGCAATATTTCAGATTTTTTTTTTTGACAATTACTGTAAATTCTTTTCAAAATGAATAAATCAAATAAAATTCAATTATTAGCTTCAAAAACAAATTACAATATAGCTTTCTATAGTAAACAACTCTAATTTAAGATAACAAGCATAAAATTACTTAAAACAATTATCATATTCATAAGCTTATTGAAATAATAAACATATTCAAATGTGTATTACTATAAAGCTATCAATTGCACCATGTCTAAGTTACTAACCTATTGTTGCATTATAAAGACATTATGCTATGAAATAAAATGTAAATTATTTAGCTTCTTAGCATAATGTAATATTTGTTTTCTAAGACTTTGTGCAAACGGATATAGCTCGAATTGTTTGAACATACCTATGGCTAACACATGAACATCGTAGTTTTTTGACATATCCATGTGCATATGCAAGAACAAACCCAGAGATAATTGGTAGACAAAAAACAATCCATGGAGTTAATGGAAAAAGTAAAAACTAGAAAAACTAATAATTGATATTTATATGTAGCAAGAAGCACCAAAGAAAGCCCACGGGGCTTTGGATTGATGGTGAATGGGTGCGCTGTTAAGGCACTCCTTGCGATAAGTCACCGGTTCAAATCCCCCATAGGTATTTAGGTTAGTCTTAACTAGAAAAAAAAAAGAAGCACCAAAGAAAAATTGTAAGTGTTTTTATCAATAAAAAACACCACACATTGTTGTTTTTTCGACAAATACCTATGCAACATTTTTTTCCATAAAAATTCTAGTTTTTTTGTTATATATATGATTTTAGAATTCTTCTATCTAAATTCTCTCTATGATTTATGACACAATAAAATTAATTACATTAGTTCTATATACTTTGTGTTCATGCATAACCTATACATAGTTCAAATTTATTCGTGATCACACACTGATCATTAAGAGATTGACATACTTAGAATGAGACTACATGAGAATCGTCAACAATGTATGCAAGGCACAATAGTATTAATAGCACCGTAGCCATGAATTTATGCAAGCTACACAACACTTGTGTACAAAGACAAATTAACATTGCATTCAATGCTACCAGAGCATATATATATATATATATATATATGATCTATTTTCTACAAATAACAATGACCAAAAATGGGTAATGTGATTTTGTATCATATTGTTTACTAGCCATTGAAAGCATTACTTACTATGTCATAAGCAATAAACAACATTCTAGTGACATGTGACTAAAGAAAGCACAAATAAAAAATTATTGCCCAATTGTAATCATAGTATTATAACTACATTAAATTGCAAACCAAGGTGGGCAATCTAACTTTGTATCATATTGTTTGCTAACCATTGAAAGCATTATCTATTATGCCATAAATAACAAATAACATTCTAGCCACACATGACTACAAAAATTGCAAATAAAAACCATTGCTCAATATTAATCATAGTTATATAACTACATTAAATTGCATATGTACTTTAGTAAATGTGTCAATTTGAGCAAAATATATTGCACCAAAATTGTCTAGAAATGCAATAATTTAAACTTCCATAGCCACTCATCTTGGAATACAAATTCCAAGTAGACATACACAGTAAAAATGACTATGAGATTTAGTGGTGCATTTAATATCTGTTGATTTTAGCATTACAATTTGTGAAAAGTATTTCTCACTTGAGACATAATGAATCAACAAATTTATCATTTAAATCACACAAAAAGATGTGTTGCATGTTGGCATTTGACAGTGATTCATTGTTCTTTGGATTTTAACAAAGATATTGCATGCAACAGCACAAACATTTTTCACTTATTAAAACTGCAACTAATCCACCTGCCACAAAAATTACATTCAAATCACTCATTGTTTTTCCACTTCTATATTTTATTTGCAGAATGCAATTTCTGAGTATCAGTGTCCTCCTCTTTTATAAGTTGTTGCAACGACTTTGACAATTCCACAACTACACATTCCATGACTCAAAATCATTCACAATTGCATAGCACTATTCTATAATAGATTCCACCCAAACTAGCAGACATCACCTAAATCTAGTATATCATCAAGTCAAATAATGATTTAACAATGTAAATAATACTACTCTTTAAAGGATTTTTAGTATCAACTACAAATAGTACAATGAAAAAGTGTCTTAAAAACTAATTTCATTAGTTAAAAATTTTCAATTGTAAACATATTAGAGATTGTACTTCAATTCATACCAAACGTCAATGGACCAAAAAAGTCAAATCTAAGTATCTAAAAGTATTTGAAAACCCTTATAATTATATTTAAGTGTTTAGACATTAAATACTATTAAACACTACAATTGCAAATAACAAAGGTTGTAAGGTTCTTTAATTCCTTCTAGTTCCCATTTTTCTTTTTATTGCTTTCCACTTGTTTTGAAAAAAAAAAACACATAATTGCTACATAAAAACATTAATATTATTCCATAATTCAAAAATTCTTTAAAAGTTTAGCTTGCCACCTAGACATAAATAACATGTAATTTAACCCCAAATTAATGGACAACAATAAAGTTCATTTAAAATTTCTAAAAAATCTGTCAAGTTTTGGATATTGCCATGTCTAGATAAAAGTATTTAGCACTTTAAAATTTAGAGCAAATTCAAAATTGCACAAATGTCTAGAACATCCTAATCATTACAATCTCATACCTATAAAATAAAAAGCACATGCAGAATCAAATATTTCTCAGCTAATATGGCAATTACTTTATCGAATCCTAAAAATATATATTTCAAAGGTCCATCATAAACATTATGAAGGCATTAAACCAATGCATGATCTATTTACATAAAACACCTAGATAGAATAATTTATATTAGCAATTTGTATCCATGACTCTATATTTTTATTGCTCAAATCATTTATTTTTTTCGATAACATCTGTTCATTGAATATCAAGCAATGCATCATGATTTACAAAAACCACTAATAAAAATAATAACATGTTTATATATATATATATATATATATAATACAAGACAATGTATTTATTAACTATAAAATTATTGCAATTTTCATGCTTATTTACATTTCCTTAAATCTAATATAAATGACACAACATCACATTGATGTCCAAAAATACTAGCTGAATAAGCATTTTTAACATCCATGGAATTTAAAATAAGCAAATATAAAACAACTTAATATAATAATTTAATACTCTATTTACTTTTATATAAAAAAAAATCAAATTTGATAATAAAGAATTTTAGCATTGTATAAACAATTAAAAAAATACAACATTATTGAAATTCTAATATGTATATGGGAGATTGTTGAGCATAGGGAAGCCGATCCAATTTACGATGCTCTGCAACTTGAACTAGGGTTAGGGTTTTGACATTGGCCACCATGGCGGGACGCGCAGGGGGGAGTGCTGCTCCCTCCTACAGTCAAGTAGTTACGGAAAGAAGCAAGGATGCGGGAAAGCAACGTTTCAAGAAGCCTCTAGAGAAGGCAACAAGAGCAAGTAACACAGACACGTTGGGAGGAAACAGACCTCAGGAACAGGCAGAGGAGTAGCAGGAAGCTAGGAAGGAAAAGGAGAAAGGAGATAGCAGTAAAAAACCTACTTCTATAAGAACATCTGGGGTCTTCAAACCTAAGTCGGACACCATCCCTCAGGTCATCTTGAGCGACCCTACGCTACAAGCGCATAGGGATCATATGACGGAACATGCGATTATCTGCAAATTCATGGGAATATGGTCGACGGAGAGGGCGATGCATGTCTGGATAAGGAGCCATTGGAAGCCAAAGGGGGAAATTAACCTTCATCTGGGATCCAAGGGCTTTTTCATAGTAGTATTAAAAAGCCTAGAGGATAAAGACAGAGTATTTGAAGGAGGGCCATATTTCTACATTGCTACAGGTCTCTACATGCGGCCTTGGATAATGAACTTTGTTTCGGAACGTGGGACATTTTCATTGGTTCCGGTATGGATCAGACTATACTCCCTTCCTCTGGACTATTGGTTACCAGAATCGCTGAAAACAATAGGCAACAAACTGGGGCATTTTCTAAAGATTTCAAAAGCGACTATGAAAGGAAAATACACCTCCTTCACCCGAATCTGTGTGGAAATGGACTTATCTGGAGCACTCTCGGACGCGATAATTTTAGAAATATTTGATGAAGAATGGGTACAGGCAGTGGACTATGAGCACATCCAATTTAGGTGCCGCAAATGCCATGAGCATGGGCATCTATATAGAGATTTCCCAACAAACAACATCGAGAGAAATGTGAAAACCACTGTGGATAAAAATACTGAGGGTTTCACCAAGGTTGGGGGCAAAGGAAAAGGCGGAAAGAGGCCGCAAAAGAAGATAAATGAGGAAAAACAATCGAGTCACAACAGATTTAAGATCCTAGAAGAAGAAGACGGAAACAAAGAAACGAACCAGGAAATGGAGAACACTATCACTGAGAAGGAAAGAGATGAAAGCATGGAAGAAATCATAGAAACCATGATGGAGATAAATAAGGACCATGAGATGACTCCAAGTGAAGTAGGAACGGAGGACCATGAACTGCAGGAGATTCTAGAGAGGGAAAATATAGATCTAGAAAAATTTCTGGAACAAGGAACGACCAAAGGAGTGGACTCCCTGCCAAAAGAGGAATATGACAGGGTTCAACAGCTATTCCTATGGAGATCACAATTGAAAGGAAATGGAATCAAAAGAAATCATGAAAGCCAGGAATACAGAGGGGTCAAAATGATCTATCTCCGAAGAACCCAGGCAGGAAAAGAGGAAGAAAAAGACAGAAGGAGCTGTTGAACGAATGTGGAAAACTATTGATTAACTCAGGTAAGATGAAAGAGCTTACCAGCTACTCCTTTACTAATCTTTCTTAATGAAGCTCACAACCTGGAATATTAGAGGCTTAGGAAGTAGAAGGAAACAAAGAAATCTCAGTAATAGAATAAAAGAAGAAAAACCAGATATGGTGTTTATTCAGGAGACAAAATGCTCGATGGATAAGATTAGAGAAATACATAAGAAATGGCTAATCAAGTATGAATATCTATAGGTTAAAGCAAAAAACTCAACGGGGGGGATTCTCACGCTGTGGGATCCAAAAAAATTTGGAATATTAGATGATGAGGCATCTAGGAACTATCTTTCTTTGGTATGTCAACCTTTAGGGGATAAGGAGATATACATGATCACTAATGTATATGTCCCTTAAAAGCAAGAAGATAAATTCAAGCTTCTTACCTTCCTTGAGGAACTAAGAGCAAGATACCCTAATATGCCCTGGATCGTTGCACGAGACTTCAATATGATAAAATCTCTTACAGAGAAAAAAGGGGGGCAAGAGGCAGCTAAGTAGAGATTCCACGACTTTCCAGAACTTCATAATGAATATGGGGTTAGTGGACACGGAAACAATAAATGGGACCTTCACTTGGAACAACAAGAGGGGAGGGGCTTCACAAGTCGCCTCTAAATTAGACAGATTTATTATCTCAGAGGAAATCTTTCTCTCAGACCCGGCCATGACAACTTTTATTCTTCCCTTTGGAGGTTCGGATCATTGGCCTATTCAACTGGAAGCCACTTTTATGGGCATACAAAAAAACAGACCTTTCAGGTTTGAGAACGCCTGGCTCTCTCATCCTGAATTCAACAGTAATATTGACAAATGGTGGAAAGAGGATCTAAACACTCAAGGCGCCAAAATGTTCATGCTCCAATAAAAACTTAAACATATCAAAGCCAAGCTTAAAAGTTGGAACAAAAAGGAATTTGGAAATATCTTCAAAGCCAAAAGAGAAGCTGAGTAGAAACTCCAAGAAATCAATAGGATCAACATCGTAGAGGGCTTTACCGAGGAGCAGAAAAAGCTAGTTGAAATTTTGCAGGAAGAATGGGAAGATTGGTGCTTACAAGAGGAGATTTTATAGAGGAAGAAGTCAAGGATACAGTGGATAAAAGAGGGAGATAGAAACACGTAGTTATTCCACAAATCCACCTTGGATCACAGGGCACACAACAGAATTACAAAGCTCAAAGACTCTCAAGGGAGAGAAATTTTCTCTCACAAAGACATGGAATCTCTCCTTGTACAACACTTCCTTAGTATTACAGAGGAGCCCCTGGAGGACAGATCCAGGTTCATCAACCATTTCACACAGTACATCCCTCAGCTAGTCACCAGAGAAGATAACCACAATCTTAACAGGCCAGTGTCGGAAGAGGAGGTCAGTGAGGTGATCAATGAAATGCAAAATGGAAAAGCTCCAGGCCTGGATGGTTTTAATGTAGACTTCTTCAAAGCATGTTGGAAAACAGTTAAACAGGACATCCTTGAGGTGGTGGAAGACTCAAGAAGATCCAAAAAGGTTCTGAAGGCGTTCAATGCATCCTTCATAGCTCTGATCCCAAAAAAGGAAAATGCCATGACTCTGGATGGCTTCAGACCCATAGCCCTATGTAATGTGGTGTATAAAATTATTTCCAAGGTGATAACCAACAGACTCAAGCCACTCTTACCAGCTCTCATCTCAGAGGAGCAAACAGGCTATGTGGAAGGAAGACAAATCCTCAATAATATTATCCAAGCTCATGAGGTGGTACACTCGCTCAAAAGCAACAAACAAGCTAGTATGATCATTCAATTAGATCTAGCGAAAGCCTATGATAAGCTTAGTTGGTCTTATATAAGAGCAATTCTGAAAGCTTGTCGCTTCGACCAAAACTGGATAAGATGGGTGATGGCACTAGTTACCATAACTAGTTTCTCCATCCTACTTAATGGCGCTCCTTCAAGACTCTTCACACCCTCCAGAGGCCTCAGACAAGGGGATCCGCTCTCACCCTTCCTCTTTGCTCTCATGATGGAAGAGCTTGGTAGAGTGATTAAAATAGCTAATGTTGAAGGAAGAACCCAGGGCATCAAACTCACCGTGGATGGAGCAGCAAACACACATCAACAATTTGTGGATGACATAATGCTGCAGGGCCTACCCACAGTCAGGAAGGCCAAAATGATCAAACAAATTTTGAATGACTTTGCTAAGGCTGCTGGAACAGAGGTGAGCCTCAACAAATCAATTTTTTTTTTCCTTAATACTGACATTGCTATTCAAAGAAATATCACCAGAATTCTTGGATTTCAAAGGGACCAACTACCTTCCAAGTATTTGGGCATACCTCTCACAGATAAACCTCTCAGCAAGGAAGTGTGGGAGCCAACTATAAATAAAATGCAGGACAAGATCAGAAAATGGACTTGCAGATCTTTAAACTTGGCGGGGCGCTTTGTGCTCACATAGGCTGTACTGCAGGCCATTCCCATTTACATGTTTTCTACTCTTCCTGCTTCTAAAGGAGTCACACAGCAGATCAGGAGCATACAAAGGGACTTTCTATGGGGCAAAGGAGAAGTGAAAAATAAATGGGCTTTAGTAGCCTGGGATAAAATCTGCAAACCTAAGAGCCACGGTGGCTTGGGGCTTCATGATCCTGAAACCATCAACAAGGTTTCGGGAGCTAAACTCTGGTGGAGATGGATCAAGGAATCGGCTACTCCCTGGGCTAAGCTTTGGAAACAAAAATATGCCAAGAATTGGCAGGAGAAAGATCACATTAGAATGTCAGGGAACATTAAGGGCTCCCATATTTGGAACCTTGCCTGGGAAAACAAAAGTATTGTTCAGCAACATAGTTTCTGGGAAATTCGAGCTGGGAATCTAGCACGATTTTGGGAGGATAACTGGTAGCAAGTGCCCAACTTGTACAAGGATGAATTAGTAACTCTCAAGAATGACACAGACAACAAAGGTCTACTTATGGTGAAAGACTTCTGGAACCAGGGAAGGAACAATGAAAAATGGAGAACTTGGAAGGATCTAGGCCATAATGAAGAGATTCCTTTGAGAGCCTAGGCAGACTTTCTTACCCAGGAACTAGAGCATAGAAGGATTCCGATATCCTCCTTGCCTGACCAACTAAGATGGGAAATAACACTGAAGGCAAATTTAATCTCAAAGAAGCAAAATAGGTAGTAACAGGTTTTAACTATCCCAATCCTGATCAAGTTTGGAAGAATCTTTGGCAGAGCCCTCACTAGATGAAAATAAAATTATTTATTTGGCTAGTTCATCAAAGAAAAATATTAATTTGGGAAAATCTCCTGAAAAAAGGCTTCACTGGACCATCCAAATGCTACCTTTGCAACTCTCAAGAGGAGACAATGAATCACCTTCTTAACCTCTGCCCTTTCACCTCCACTGTGTGGGACTGGGTGGCAACAATCTTTAAACATACTGATAGGGACAGACTCAGCATCTCCAATACTTTGAGGAACTGGAGGAAAAACTTCTCGGGGAATGAAATTATTAATAGAGCCTGGACCCTGGTTCCAGGCTTTGTTATCTGGAATGTATGGAAAGAACACAACAATCAGATCTTCAAGAACAAAGCTAGCAAGCCCCAACACATAATTGACCAAATTTTAAGGCAACTTAAAGACACAATCAGTAGCTTGTTGAAGACTCTGCCTAAGGACCCTCCTCTACCCCAAGATGCGAGTATTCTACTACAGTTGGGTCTTCAATCCATAAGCCCACAGGGCATTATCAAGGGAGTAAGCCAAATAAATTCAGATATAAACATTTGGAAGCCTCCTCCTCATGGTTTCTTAAAGGTCAATATAGATGGAGCATCTAAGGGCAACCCAGGGTTAGCTGGTTTTGGAGGTGTTATAAGAGATGAACAGGGGCAAATAAAGAAAATATTTCATGGCCACTTGGGGAAGGCCACTAATAACATGGTGGAACTCATGGCCCTAGAGCAATGCTTGGAAATATTGGTGAATTCAGATTCACATAATATCATCATTGAAGCAGATTCGGAACTGATTATCAGAGCGGCCAAGAAAATTTGCAATGGTACAACATCGGATAAAGTGTCAAAACATTGGAGGCTCTCGCAAGTATTTCACTGTATTCACTCCCACCTGCAAACCTTAAAGACTATAAGCTTTGTCCATGTGAAGAGAAAGGCTAACATGGTAGCAGATCGTTTGGCGAACGAAGGAGTGATTAATAAGGAAAGGGACACCCAGCACGTCTGGGAGCTATTACCCCCAGGCAAACTGTTTGAGGACTATCTCTGTCAGGCTGCCAAAGATATGGAGCAATGGGAAAGGTGGAGAGCAGAGGAGGAAGACCAAGGATACAACAGCGTGAGGAACAATTCTGGAAGCGATGCAGGTTTGTCTGTTCATTGATCGTTGTATGGATCAATGGCAACACAACGATCAAATGAGGAGATTTTTCATCTCAACGATAAATGGTAATCACTAATTTTGCTGGGCGAAGGTTCAGTAAGCACAGTGGGAGGGCGATGCACTGGATTGCGGACTCGCCTTTTCTCATGGTAGAAAATGTAATTATTTTGAGTGTTAGACTTTTCACCCGTTTAAGGGGTTGGTTCCATTTTTTGTAAAAGGTTTAAGCCATTTCCGCTTTAGTTAGGACATGAGGACCTTTTTGGGTAAACGCAAGGTTTACCTTGTAAAATATGTAATATTATTACTGTGGTTAATATAAAGATTCCTTCTTACTTGACCAAAAAAAAAAGAATAAAATAAAAAAATTCTAATATATATATATATATATATATATATGAAAAAACTTTATATAATATATATATATATATATATATATATATAAATATATAAATTATCATAAATTTAATTAATTATTTAATATTCCAAATATTTAATTAATTACAAAATATATAAATAAAATTAAATCTAAATTTAAATTCACATTCACATGACTTTAAACTAAGTCTATTTTACTCTTATAAAGTTTTGCCAGAATAATCAAAACACTTAACTTTAATTCATTTTGCAACCATCCACAATTTTAAGTAAAACCAATAAAACTTAACAATTTAGTCACTCGCCACAATTTATAATAATTAGGATCCAAAAAACAAAAAGTAAAAAATAAAATAAAATAAAACAAAGAAGAACATGGTCAACAAATAGAGTAAAAAAGATCTTCATATAAAATGTATTATAAACCAAAAGTTAAATACACTGCAAATTTGTATTTTAAATATAAATTGATAAAATAGCTAAAAAGTATATAAGAATTTAATTATTTTATATAATTTTAAACTAATTTGGTTGTATATTTTTTTCACAAAATATTTTAGAATCCATTTTCTAAAATTGTAATTTAAATAAATAATTTTCAAAAAAAAAAAAACAACAACAACAAACAAACAAACAAATAAAACAAAACAAAACAAAAAAACTCAAACATAAAAACTATTTGCTTGTCTATTTGTCACACATTGAATGTATAATAACAACTAATTTTACTAGATATTTATCTTTCAATCCATAACATACCAACTAATGATAGACCTGATCATAGACCTAATTTAAATCGTTAAAAAAAAAATCTAGAAGACAAAACCCCAAAATTATATTTTCAATCCATATTGAATAAAGCAATACATTACAAGCCAAATATGTATCAGAACAGAAATAAAACATGCACGATCGAATGCGTTACAATTTGCAAGTAATAAATGGTATCATTACTCTGAAATCTCAACACAAACGATAAAAACCATGAAGCAAAATAATTTGACCATTACTGCTCATTTCCTCCTAAAACAATAGAGCACTTTAATGTCACCTAATATCAACATTAATGTATATGTGAATAATTTTGATTAAAATAATTTTTACATATAATGCATATCGCAACCTTCATTCAATTTATCAGTGGTCACACCAACTTCTATGCAGTATTGTAGTTGGAGCCAATTTGCTCGGGGATTGTCAATAGTCGGGAGTGTCCAGAGAGACCATTCAAATGACAAGGTATAATTCCGACCTTATAGATGAACCCGTCTTTCGACTTGCTTTCAGTATGGACCACAAAAAAAATATGTACATATAGTTGGACATGTCTACAAGGAGCCCAATTGGTCATGGAATGTCATAGCACCGTCTAAAAGATAATGCCTACCTCCAATCTCATAGCCAACTCGACCACCGACTTCCTTCTAGCAGGGCCCACAAAAGAAACATATATGTATAACTGGCCTCTTTATAATTTATAATTTTGTTTTTTTCATATAACATATTATTTGATAAGGTAAATTGAAGAAAATAGAGGCGTTTTTTTTCCTCACGGAGCGGGAAGAGCGGAAAACAGGGTTGAGGGTTCCTGCGCTTTTTTTTCTCCATGGAAGGTGGTTGAGGAGGGAGCTCCACTCCCTCCTTCAGAGAGGTAGTGGCTAACAAGGGCAAGACTCCCCTAGAATCAAGCATAGGTAGCAAGATGGAAGGAGGAAAAAATAGGGAAGAGGACACAGAATGTAACAAAAAGAAGGAGAATGAAGGCACAAAAGACAAGGAGGAAAATGACAAAAAACAGGGAACAAAAGACAGGAAACAAAAGGGACCGTGCAAACCTAAAGCTAAAATCACTCCCAAAGTAATATTAAATAATCCAGCGTTGCAGGCCCACATGGAGCACATGCATACTTATGCAATCATATGCAAATTCATGGGACTATGGCCCACCGAAAAGGCTTTACGAACATGGATAAGATACCATTGGAAGCCTAAAGGAAGCATCGATCTTCATCTAAGATCCAAGGGTTTTTTCACTGTGGTGTTTGCAAACATCAAGGACAAAGACAAAGTGTTTGAAGGAGGGCCCTACTTCTATGCAGCAGCAGGGCTCTACATGCAGCCGTGGATGATGAACTTCGTGCCGGAGCAGGAAACCTTTACCTCAGTCCTGGTTTAGGTAAGACTCTATTCGCTACCTCTATATTACTGGCAAATAGAATCACTAACAGCCATAGGCAATAAACTAGGGAGGTATGTCAAAACTTCTGAAGCTACAAGAAGGGGTAAATACACCTCCGTTGCTAGGATCTGTGTAGAGATGGACCTATCTGGAGCACTTCCAGACGAGGTCATACTGGAGGTTCATGATGAGGAGTGGGTACAGACTATCGACTACGAGCATATTCCATTTAGATGCCAAAAATGTCATGAGCATGGACACCTTCTTAGAGACTGCCTTCTCAGCAAGGTAGAGAACAATAGCAAACCTAACACAATGAAAGAAACAGATGGATTTCATAAGGTAGCTCACAAAGGAAAAAATGGAAAAAAGGGGCCAAATCAACACCCAAGAGTTGACCACAAAGGGAGGCCGAATTAGTTCCAGGTTCTTGAAGAGGAGGAAGATACAGCAGGTGAAAATCAAGTAGCGAAGGAGGGATATGATAAGCAGGAAAAGGAAGAAGAACAGGATCAGGAACAGGTAAAGGAAAAACAAAAAGGGATAATGATGAGTGAATCAGAGATGGATATGGATCAGGAAATGACTCAGAGCGAGATGGAACTGGAAGACAATGAGTTACAAGAGATTCTTGACAGAGAAAACCTAGATCTAGAAGGGTTCTTGAGTAAGGGAACAACGGGTGGGGTAGAATCTCTACCACAAGAAGAATGAAATCAAATAAAGCAGTTATTCTTATGGAAAACATAGGCAAAGAGCTTGGTAGAAAATAACAGCATTGAAAGACCGGGTAATCATGGAAGAAAAGCAGTAAAATCAACCCCAGAATTAGCTCCAAGAAACCCGAGGAAAAAAAGGGGCAGAAAAAAGCAGAACGAGCTTTTAATGGAATGTGGAAAGCTCATGATAGACTCAGGTAAGATGAAAGATCTAACCAGTTACTCCTTTACCAATCTGTAATTATGAAGTTTACAACTTGGAACGTAAGAGGTCTAGGAAGCAAAAGAAAACAGAGAATGTTGAATAATAGAATGAAACAAGTAGCTCCGGACATATTTTTTTTCCAAGAAACAAAATGCTCGGTTCAAAAGATAAGACAAATCCATAGTAGATGGCTCAGTAGATATGAGTTTTTAGAAGTCAAAGCAGAAAATACAGCAGGGGGTATCCTCATCCTTTGGAACCCCCCAAAAATAGGAATTATTGATGCGGAGGCATCAAGAAATTATTTATCAGTTGTTATACAGCCTGTAGGAGACAAAGATACATATCTGGTTACGAATGTTTATGGCCCTCGAAGGTTAGAGGAAAAAATCAAGTTTATTAATTCCTTAGTGGACCTTCGAAGCAGATTCGCAAGGTTACCGTGGGTTATAGGAGGAGATTTCAACATGATCACATCTCTCTCGGAGAAAAAAGGAGGGACAAGAGCTCTAAACAAAGATTCCTCAGCTTTCCATTGTTTTTCAGAAAACATGAATATTGTGGACATTGAGACAAACAATGGTCTGTGCATTTGGAACAAAAAAAGAGGAGGAGATTCCCAGGTAGCTTCCAAGCTAGATAGATTCATGATCTCTGAAGAGCTCCTGCTTCTAAACAAGGAAATAATAGTTGATATTCTTCCTTTTGGAGGCTCAGATCACTGGCCTATTCAAATGGAGATCAAGGGCATTGGCACCCCAAGAAACAAACCGTTCAGGTTTGAAAATATGTGGCTTTCACACTTGGATTTCATCAGCAACATTGGAAAATGGTGGGTTGAAGACCTGTAGATTCAGGGATCAACTATGTTCCTGCAACATAAAAGATTAAAACACATCAAGCAGAAGCTAAAGGAATGGAACCAGAAGAAATTTGGCAATGTTTTCACAAGTAAAAAAATCATGGAAATCAAAATCCTAGAGCTCAATCAAGCTTTAATCAAGAATGGATTTGACAAAAACAAAAATGATTAAGCAGAGAAATACCACCAAGAATGGGAAAGGTTGTGCAAACAAGAAGAGATTTTTTGGAAACAAAAAACTAGAGTTCTATGGCTAAAAGAAGGAGAACGCAATACTAAATTTTTCCACAGATCCACCATTGCAAACAGAACTCACAATAGAATCTCTTCAATCAAGGATGAGAATGGCCAAATTCATCAAGCCCATGAGGAGATAGAAGCAGTGTTAGTAAAGAACTTTTGGGACATTGCCAAGGAAAACTTTTCAGGAAGAGAACCTTCCATTAAGAATTTAATAAAACATATACCTAAATTGGTATCTAGAGAGGATAATGGTAACCTCAAAAGACCTGTAACTGAAAAGGAGATCAGTGAGGTCCTCAAGGAAATGCAAAATGGAAAGGCACCAGGCCCGTATGGATTTAATGTGGATTTCTTTAAAGCTTGCTGGAATATTGTTAAAAGGGATATTGTAGAGATAGTAGAAGACTCTAGGCGGAACAAGACCATTTTGAAAGCTCTCAATACTTCCTTTATTGCCCTTATTCCAAAACAGGATAATGCTCAAACACCAGAGAAATTTAGGCCCATCGCCTTATGCAATGTTGTCTACAAAATAATCTCCAAGGTGGTGGCCAATAGACTCAAACCCCTGCTGCCCACGCTTATCTCCGGGGAACAAATAGGGTATTTTGAAGGCAGACAAATTCTGGACAATATAATTCAAGCTCACGAGGTGGTTCACTCGTTAACTGGCAACAAGAGAGCAGGAATGATCATGCAACTGGATATAGCCAAAGCTTATGACAAAGTGAATTGGATATACATCAAAAAGGTGCTAACAACATTTGGTGTTGATCATAATTAGGTCAGATGGGTCATGGCCCTGGTAACTTCATTCAGTTTTTCTATTTTAGTGAATGCCTCTCCTTCTGAGCTTTTTCTCCCTTCTAGGGGTCTAAGACAAGGAGATCTGCTCTCTCCCTTTCTCTTCATCCTCATGATGGAAGGGCTGGGGCTGTCCATCAAGCATGCAAGAGTAACAGGAAGAATTCGAGGTCTCCAACTTACGGAGAATGGGCAAGTTCTAACTCATCAACAGTTTGTAGATGATACCATGTTACAGGGAATTCCTACAGTGAAAGAAGCACTTGCTTACAAACAGATTTTGGATGACTTCGCGAAAGCCACAGGTATGGAAGTTAACCTTACCAAATCTAAAGTCTTTTTCTTTAACACTCATATTGCCATCCAGAGAAATGTCTCCAAAATTTTAGGCTTTCAAGGAGAATCTCTTCCCTCTAAGTATTTGGGAGTTCCACTTACAGCTAAACCCCGACACAAGAGTATATGGGATCCATTAATAACTAAAATGCAAGACAAGGTCAGGAAATGGACAAATAGATCTTTAAATTTAGCTAGTAGACTGGTTCTTACTAAAGCAGTTCTCCAAGCTATCCCAATCTTCATGCTATCATCCCTCCCAGCTCCAATAGGAGTCTTGCAGCAATTTCAGAATATTCAACGAGACTTTCTGTGGGGCAAAGAGGATACTAGGAAAAAATGGGCTTTAGTCTCTTGGGAAAAGGTCTGCAAACCCAAGAACCAAGGAGGCCTAGGTTTAGACAACCCAGAGATTCTCAACAAGGCTCTAGGAGCCAAACTCTTGTGGAGGTGGGTTAAGTATCCTAAAACCCAATGGGCAAGCATCTGGAAGGAAAAATATGCCAATGCCTGGTTGGATTGGGATATCATATGTATGACAGGGACAGTGAAAGGCTCCCCCATATGGAACAAGGCCTGGGAGAACAGAGAAGTGGTGCAAAAAAATAGTTTCTGGGAAATCAGAGAGGGAGATCAGGCACTTTTCTGGGAAGAAAAATGGCAACAGGAACCAAATCTACTAGAGGAGGAATTTTTAGGCCTCAAGCAAGAGACTGACAATCAAGGATTAGTAAAAGTGAAATACTTTTGGGATAACTCACATAATACAGGAAAGTGGAGAATCTGGAAAAAAATTGAGAGCAGAGAGGACAAAACCCTCAACAGTAGAGCAAAATCCCTCAAGAGACTGCTGGATCAGAGAATAATTTTAGCAATGGAAGGGTAGGACCAACTGAGATGGGGTAACAATAAAGAGGGAAACTTTAATATCAAGGAAGAAAAAGGTTTTCTCCTTGATATGGAACCCCAAGCTCCTAATAGAACCTGGTAGAAGCTTTGGAAGCACAAAGGATGGATGAAAATCAAACTTTTCATGTGGTTAGTTCACCACAGAAAATTTTTAACCTGGGACAACCTTAAAAAAAGGGCATGCTAGGACCATCCAGATGTCAACTCTGTGAGACCCAGGAGGAGACTATAGAGCATCTTCTCAATAGCTGCATTTTCATCGACAGGATATGTGAATTTTTTACCAATATATTCAAACAATCTGATAGAGACAAAGAAAGTATTGCCAACACTCTAAACAACTGGAGGAATAATTTTTTAGATAATGAAATTCTCAACTGTGCTTGGAATCTACTGCCGAGTTTCATCATTTGGAATGTGTGGAAGGAAAGGAACAAAAGAATTTTCAAAGAGGAAAAGTCTGCCTCTCTTAGCTTGGTGGAACTGATCGTAAAACAACTAAAGGAGACAGTGGGCACCACAGTCAGGAATCTCCCCAAAATTCCTCCCTCAACTGGAGAGTTGAGAATCCTCCAGCTGTTAGACTCGCAAGGGCTTATTCCTCAAGGTCTAGACAGGATAACAACTATGAGAGAAAAGGTGGAGGAATTCTGGCATCCCCCCCTGAAGGTTTTTTAAAGTACAACATTGATGGAGCTTCCAAAGGCAACCCAGGAGATGCTGGTTTTGGGGGAGTTCTAAGGGATGATATAGGTAGCATTATCTCCCTCTTCCATAGTCACTTAGGAAAAACCACTAACAACATGGCAGAACTAATGGCATTGGAACAATGCTTAGAATTTTTGATACAGAGCAATTGCCAAACTGTCATAATAGAAGTGGATTCAGAGTTAGTCATAAACGCTGCCAAGAGAATCAGTAATGGAACAGTGCTGGAAAAGGTCACAAAACACTGGAGGTTAACTAGATTCCTTCAGAGAATTCAAGTGCATCTACAGGAATTGCGTACTCTCAGATCTATTCATGTGAGGAGAAAGGCCAACAAATTGGCTGACATTCTAGCCAACCAAGGTGTTAGCAGCAAGGACAGGGAAATCTTAAGGAGGAGGAATACAATGGTGCAGAGTAACCTGAAAAAACTCTGCCATAACCAGGCGGAGGAGGACAAAGAAGAGTACAGACGCAAAATGACAGATCCCAATTAGTAATGGTCAGCGGTCAGAGGGCTACACCAAGTGGGACAAAAAGGTGCACAATGACAGGTAAGACAAGGTTAAAGGTAAAGTGGACCACGTTCAGGACAATTCTAAGTGACGGGCATAAGAGCTTCCCGGAACGTAGAAAGCAGTATCAGAAACTCCCGCATCATCCCAATTTTTCAGTGATGGAAGTCAAAACCGCCTCTGGGCGGTTTCGCAGAGATCGCACCGCCCTCAGGTTAAGAGTGGTTTCAGATTGTTGGCAGCGATGCCATAAAAGCATGCCACGTGGTGGAGGGCTCAGTACAATAACCACTTTCCCCACGCCATAAAAGTCGATTATATTGGGCGTGCGATTTTTTGCTCTGCCGTCTGATGGCGCATGGTAAATCAACAAGCTGGATCCATCGAGCAGTTTGGTAGGGCCCAAGGGTTCGGTGGGGTAGGCGGTTTCGTAGCTATCACACCGCTTTTTTGCAAAGAGTGGTTTTCTGTTTATTGGCAGCGGTTCCATAGGTATCTTGACACATGGAGGAGGGCCCGATCCTTAAACCACCCTCCCCGCACCCTAAAGATCAACGACTTCAGGCGCGCGATATCCTGCTCAGATGTTCGATTGCGATTGGTTTTTCAACGCTCTAGATTCATTGTGCAGTTTGGTGGGGCCGTGGGTTTGGTGGGGTCCACAGTTTCTTCGAGTAGTTTTGGTGGTGAGATACTTCGGGGTGTTGACCGTTTGTGTGGGGTTGTGTGTACAGTCAGATTGGTTGGTGCTTTTTGATGGGGCCACGTGTCCTGGTGGGCTTTTCACTTGAGTTACTTGGATGTTTGTTTGTCGGTGATCAGGCCTTTGTTTTGATTGGTTCAGCCAAATGTATGTAATGAAAGATTTTGCAGTTTGTTGTAGCGGGGTGAAGCTTTATTTTGGCCTCATGCCTTTTGTTTCCCTGTCTCCTCGTGGAGTTCAGGGCTCTTGTATATTCTGTAAATTTTTTCTCGATTTTATGAAATAGAAGGAACCACTCTTGCTTTAGCAAAAAAAAACACATTATTTGATAAAATTAATTTAAAATATTTTATTCTTTTAACAATAAAAAAATAAATTGAATAAATTATTCTTATAAGATAAAATGTTTAAAAGATGAGAACCCATTATCCCTTCTTTAAAGAAAAAAATGAAGTATTGAATTTGGAGCCAAATTGGCCAGGGAGTGTCAATAGTCGGGAGTGTCTAGAGAGACCATTCAAATGATAATGTCGACCTCTGATCTCATATGTGTGTATAGTTATGTGTAACCTCATAGTCAACCTGAGCTTCGACTTGCTTATATGAAGGTCCAAAAAAGAAACATATGTGTTTATAATTTATTATTTTGTATTTTCACGTAACATATTATTTAATAAATGTAATTTTAAATAATTTATTCTTTTATCAATAAAGAAAAAAATTCAACAAATTATTTTTATAATACATTTAAGATTTAATTTATAACATATCAACTCATGATAAACCTGATCATATACCTTATTTAAGTAATTTATAAGAAATAATAATAATAACAGCAGTGAACCTAGATTATAGGAAACAAAACACAAAAATTTATATTTTCAAATATATTAGATAAAAAAAACTAAATTATAGCCTCAAGGGTTAGCTCAGTTGGTCAAAATCAGTGCGTCACCGATCGGGAGGTCACAGGGTCCATTCTCCCCGAAGCCCTTGGGGTTAGGCCTAGCTAATGGGCCGCGAGGCTAGATTCCCTTTGGGGTCGATCAACCTAGATTTTTTCATGGACGTAGACACCACACATTGACCAGGGTGTCCGTGAACCACAGCGCAAAAAAAAAAAAAAATACTTTAATCTTACCTAATATCAACATTAATGTATACAGAAATAATTTTTATTAAAATAATATTTAAATAAAACAGATAACACAACCTTCGTTGAATTTTTTTGGCCTCACACTAGCTCACGTGGAGTATTGAAGCTGAAGCTGAATTGGTTGGTGAGTGTCAGTAGTTGGGAGTGTCTAGAGAGACCATTCAAACGACAATGTCAGCCTCTGATCTCATAGTGGAGGTTGACCTCCGAATTGCTTTTAGTACGAGCCACAAAAGAAATATGTGCATATAGTTATACGTGTTTACAACGGCCACCTCCAACCTCATAGTCAGCTCGACCTTCAACTTACTTCTACGAAGGTCCACAAAACAAACATACGTGTCTATAATTTATTATTTTGTTTTTTTACATAACATATTATTTAATAAATGCAATTTAAAATACTTTATTATTTTATCAACAAAGAAATAAATTCAATTTTTTTTATAAGACATTTATTTAAACCAATTTTACAAAAAGCTTATTATTATTTCTATATAAAAGTTTAATAACAAATCCAAAAATTACGTATAAATTAAAACAAAATTAGTATTAAAATGTTTAAAAGATATGAACCCGCCAGCCCTCGTCTAAAGAAAAAAAAATCTGAATATGATCCATAAATTACAAAAGTTGAAAACAACTAACTTAAACGTTGATTGCAACTTCAAGACCGATTGAAGCTCTACCTTTGCCAAGATGGCTCAGAGCTCAGCCTTTTCCTTATGATTCTTCTCCAAAGACATGCTGACTTCCCGACCACGAAGTCAGTCCCGACCTCAACTACGGGTTTCCTCCGACTCCAAAGAAACCCAAAAAACTGAAATGGAGAGAGATGCCCTTATTCTAAATTTGATTTTTTTTAAACATACTCTCACAACCGTGGCTCAAACATGTTCCTCTATGCATAAAATTTAGGAAGAACATATATTAGAAAATCCCACTGTTGGAAACTCGAATACTAGTAGCATTGGTCTCAAAAGTTCTCCAATACCATTGAAACTTGAATTTTGTCGTTGATTTTTTTATGTTTTTATTTTTCTAGTTGGAAACTATCTGAGACTGTAATCTCTCGTCACTTAAAGTATAACTTTTATTCCAATAAATTTAGTGTTTTAAAAAACAAATTAATAGAAGCAATGTGCTCTATGACAATGGATTGAACGTAAAAAGAATGAGAAACCTCACCGACACAAGTCTGCTAAAACGGAAACATGCGTCAACTTTTGACATCACAAATTTTAGAAACTTAATAATTAACACACCCTTGTGTCTATGTGTCACGCTCGACTAAGGTCAGAGTTATTTTCTTCCCAAGCTAGATGTTTATGTTAATAGAACTCTAACCCCCAACTATCTAAAACAACACAATACGAAGTTGGAGCCACCACCTTGCTCACGAGCTTTCTGAAAATGCAAAGATCCCTATACTCCTGACTTCGCAAGTTTCAGAGTAAATTCCAGGAAATCTTCACCATAACCGCTACAAAAAATCATGGAATTGGGGTCAACAGACAATTTAAAACTAGAACATATGGAATCGAGGTCGACACCTTGCCAATAGGACTTCTACAAATGTAAAGATGGGTCGACGTCCAACCTAGCTGTGGTTAGTCAATACTGTTTTATTTCTACATCATTGCATCCAAACCATTGAAACTTGAGTTGGCAATGTATTTAACACTTCTGACCATTACAACAGAGTTTGCTCATAGAGAGAACTCAAAAACTTACCAGGTTTTTTTCGCTAGAATCCAACGATCTGCTTACCCAAAAAACTATTATGCTCTAAATTCTAAAGTCTCACTTGCAAATTCTGTGAAACAATGAACCATTAGAACTCTAAATTATGCACCACGACCATTAAACTAGAAAATAATGTTCATACATTTACCTATCAAATCATTGTCGAGGAGGTTGGAAAACCTGTGTCCTGCCACATAACCAAACACCTTCAGTACTCCATACAAAAAGTTTGCTACTCACATCCGTCGAAGTAAAAAAAAAACTCACTTCGTAACAACGAAAACTTGACAACGGGGAGTTATGTCGCACAGGAAACACATGCACAGAAACATGAAATTCAACCTTAATGAGCATGACAACACCAAGAAAAAATAAAACAACCACTTTGAACACCGAAAACAGCTAAATCCGCTTCTCGGTAATCCATTAACCATAATAATAAATTTTCCACCAACATTCTCACGACCAGAGCTCAAAACAACCCAAATTAACTCCAAATTGTATGAAGGATCACCCTTTCCTGTACCTAGACTATACAGTATCGTCTATCATGCATGGCAGGATGACGTTGACCCTCGAAATCCGGGGTCGGGGATGCAACGACGGGCTGACGTCTCACAAAAATTTCAACAAAAAGCCTAAAGTTAACTATAGAAATTTGAAAAATTGCACCAGTACAGACAAACTAACAGCTTGGAGCCGATCATAGATGTCATTGTGTAAGAAGTGACATAATAAGTGATATGTCCCCTTCATGGTATATTTTGATCGAGCAGAGAAAAAATATTCCATTATCATCTTAAGTGCATCGTTTAAAGAGAAATTTGTTTTAGATATGAAAACTTATACCTTCATTCGATGTTTATAATAACTCCCTTTTCATATTTTTTAATTGGATAATGTCAATCTAGATTCATTCTAACTATGGATCTATCGAGCGCTGAGAGGGATCAAATATCTTTAGATGAAAATTTCTTTTTTGAGTGCAAAACATTGGTTTGCACCTTGAGAGATTTGATCCCTCTCGACACTTGATAGATCCAAAGTTAAGATGGATCTAGGTTGGTTTATATATATATATATATATATACTATCTCCGATGAGGGTGGAAAACGAGGTGAATTGGGAGGTAGGGGGTGAGTTTTCTACCACATCGTCGAGAAATTCATTTATGAAGGGGGTGGTGTGGCCAACCCCCTAATACACAAGCATGTGAGCATACTCAATGCAATTAAACATGGTAAGTGGTATCCCACTCTGATGCTATGATTTATAGTTTAGGTCATTACGTATCATACACAGTAAGTTACCCATGCCCCCACCACTGGTGGGATCTTTATAGGGTTCCACTGGTGTCGACAAGTTATCCCATGCTAGACATGCAACCTCTTGAGAATTCTTAGTTATGTCCCCTCTTGAAACAACTTCGTTTATGTTGCTTACCAAATCAGTGATGATTTCTTTCTGTATCGATAAAGGCCTGGATTTGTAGAGACAATTGGCTTACAACCTGCAACATGCGTGGATAGACAAGTGACAAAGGAACGTTAGCAATTCGGAAGGGGTAATTTGCAAGGCAGAAAGTTTTCCTTGGGTGCTTGAGGTGTTGGCACTTCATTCCACCCTTCAGTAATCCAACTCCAACTTGTAGACGAATTCTAGTCAAGGGTATTAATTGATTCCTTAGTATGTTTGCTTCCTCCTGCATAGAATTAATTAATTAGCTTGCGTTGGATTCTGGTTGTATGGTTGGCAGCTGTGTGCCAATAATTTGACTCAATTCCCTAAAAAAATGTTGAATTTCTTGGTGCTTTACTCTTTTTTGCACCCATTGTTGGCATTTGTGGTTTGGTCTGTAACATTATCTTTCTGGGCTCTATACAATCCCTGTTGGAGAGGTAAATCCCCTCTACGGATAGAGGCGATCCCTACTAGCCCAGAATGGGTCTAGCAATAATCAATCAATGCTACTGTGCAAGTTCCTAATTGCAAATAAAAGAGAGGCAATGAACACCTACTTGGATTCCAATGCTATTGTTTGATGAAGAGATGCCGCTCTCGCTCCTTCGCTCTGGCCGGTCACGATCCTCCACGATCTCCGTGAATAGATACCTGCACACATGAAGAGAAAGACAAACACAAGCGTGAAATCTAATAAAAGCAATTATACATCAGTCAGAAAGGATGTAATTCACATTAACCATTAGAAAGACAAATGAGAATGGAACCATAACAGTAGTCATCTATTATTAAATCAATAACAGAGAAAGGTACAACCAAAGTTCTGACGCTGAGTCCTTCTCTAGAGGGTCCAGCCAGCAAGTCTCTTAAGCATTCACCCTTGGAGGTAAATTCTCCCAAAACAAAGCTCTCTCTCACACAAGCAATACTCACAACCTTCCTTAAGCTTCTTCTAGCAAATCCACACTTGTCACACCAACTACCTACTAGCAGCAGCAGTCTAAGCACTATGAATTCCACACTATCAAAACTAGCTGCTCATGGCAATGGTGGAGGTTTAAATAGGAGAAGGAGTCTCCAAGAATGGTGGGAGGATGAGCTTATCTCCAAGGAAGGTGGTTCCGAATGACGAACAGACATGCCATAGAAGGGAGGGCGATACTCACAAGGCTAACAACCAGGTCTGGAGTTATCTGGAAGGCTGGCTGTTAGAACAAATTCGCCCAAACTGGATCAGCACGGGTGTAACACTGAACTGGAGCGCTGACAGCGCATCATAATAACGGATCAGGCTGTGTCAGCGTGGCTCAATACTTTCATAGGATGCGCTGGCTCATGAAATTCGACCAGCGCGGAAAACCCGTGTGCTTCCGCGCTGGCAGCGCATCAGTTACACTATCAGCCGCCAGTCAGCGCGGTTATTTTAATAACAGTCGCGCTGATGAAATAAACTTTGGCAAAGTGGGTCATTTGGCCAGTTTAGAGAGCATGAGCATGGTGCATTTGATTTCATGACACATTAGGGAGACTGACAAGGAGACAGTGACAATTTACTGCGTAACAGATGCCCCCTAAAGCATGAAGCCCGAGAGAGTGGGAGGGGTGAAATGCTTTACAAAACTGCTGAACTGGAACACCACCAGGAAGGACCTGCACGCATATACAACTGATATCTCGATTACATGTAGTCTAGGCATGGGCGCAGCCATCCAAAAGACATATAAAGAAGGTCTGTGGTATGGACGCAGCCACCCAGCTGAAGAGACCATGATGATAAGAAGGTATGGTCGCAGCCATCCAAAAGACTCAGGTATGGGCGCAGCCATCCATCAATGAGTCATGTAATAACAATCCACAAAATCGCAGCCTGGTTCGTAACAGACAAAAAACCAGGGTCTTGCGCTCCATTCCAACCCGAACAAAGTACAAGTCCAAGCATGTGAATACATGAGCTGAAGTCGAACATGCATGAACATCGTCTGATTACCAGTCAATGATGAAAACTGTTAACAGACGCGAGAGGTACCACCAATAATGACAATGGTCCTCAAGGTACTTATAGGTACAATCCGCGACGTGTGAATCAATGAGCTGGTGTCGAACACCTGCAGAATCATCCGATCGGAGGCCAATAATGAAAACCTCACGCCGAACACGAAGAACCTACCATTGAGGCATGCAGGCTCTAAGGCACCTGAAGGGAGTCTCTAGGTCACTTTCCTGGATAATGAGCTGAAGTCGACAGGAAGTAACCTGGATCGAAGGTGGGCCATGATGTTTCCCACATCATCGACACGAGACAGAGAAGGATAAAATATTTTGTGTGAGACATCAGAGGGAGGTGGTAAGTTTGCAGAGGTCAACTTCTCTTGAACATATCGGCGGCACGACAGTGGATTTGGCAGTATCTGACATCAAATGAGCAGAGGTCATGGTGATAAGGCAAGGAGCAGATGAGAGGTCAAATAGGATAACCCGAACCCACGGAGGCTAGTGTAAAACAAGATGAGAAATCCCCACCCAGACACGAATGCAGACGAGTGCCATGTTCAAGAGCGACATACTGCCAATACGACCATTATTACAGTTCCATTTTCCCCACCATTTCTGGCAGGTACCCCGATTATTTTTGGGTGACAAGCTTGACGGGGATAGCATATGCTTGGAAAGCGTCATTTCGACGGTGTCCGATGTCATTAAGTTTTAACGAGTTTGACAAAGGAAGAACTCAGCGTCTTTTCCTGTTTAGAGAGTCTGAAAAGACAGCAGAAAAGAAAACTCCAGGGGGGTCCTTTTTCGTAAAGTTGTGTCTCTCGAGCCCGAAAAAGTATAAAACAATGCTCGAAAGAACCGCCCGACCAGTATGATCGAGGAGTACTTTTCGTAAATAGTGACTTCGACCCGAAAAAGTAAAAAAGCGGTCAGAAGTACGTCATTTTGGAGCCAATTACGAGTTCGAAACGACAAAAACCCGGCAATCTTTTTTAGTTTAAACGGTCGAAAAAAGAGCTTTAAAGGCGACCGCCTCTCATTTCTTTAACGAGTCGAGAGGGGGACTCGGTAATCTTTTCATCTTTAAACGATCAGAAAAGAGCTGAAAGCAGACCTCCATTTTTATTCTCTTTAACGAGTCAAAAAGGGAAAAATACTCGGCAATCTTTTCACGTTTTACGAGTCAGAAAAGAGCTTAAGGGTGACTCGTCCTAGAGGAACGAGTGGTATAAAAGGTAGCAACTAGTTCCGGCAATGGTGGAACTGCTCAAAACATGTAATGGTCAAGAGGCTAGCTAATAAAACCACTCATCGCTGCGGTTCCTTAGGAAAGGAAAAACAACCAAGTGAAAGCATATGATCAGCCAAAGAGATGGCGGCGATGGAATGAAAACAACCAAGGCTCATCTAGCAGAATTTAGTAGATAGGCGGCAATCACAAGATGTAAATCAGGTATGGGTTCATTTTTACACAAGCTTGAACCATGGAGAACTCTGCTTGGATTCGGTTTCATGTTTACACAAGCTTGAAACAAAAAACTATGCTTGTTATAAGCTCGCATGCCCCCAGCATAATGACGCAAATCGAGGTACATGCCCCCCAAGCTTCATTGCATTCAACAAAGTGGATGGAATGAAGGTTCACTCTCGAGATCGATGAAAGACTCGACTTGTATTTTACGAGATCTTAATCAAAAGACTCGATTTGGAAAGGGAGGTGTTTCATTCTTTAATGAGGTTGACACAGTAAAAGAACTATCCTCATAGCCCTTGTTTCATTTTTTAATGAGCTTGACACAAGATCAGGAACTATGCTCCGACCGAACTTAGTTTCATTTTTTAAGGAGCTTGACATAGGAAAGGAACTATGCTCCGACCAGACCCAATTTCATTTTTTACGGAGCTTGACATAGGAAAGTGAACTATGCTCCGACCGGACTTCATCATAATGAACACAAAGTCGGGGCTTCCAAGATTGCCACTCCCGATGGAAGGGAAACATCTTGGAAGTCAAGGCCCAATGCCCCCAGGACACTATGCACAACGGTGTCATCACTGGATACAAGCACAAGGTAGGTGGCCACGTAGTTTATCTGCGGTGGGGCAGATACAACTGGTGGATAAAAACTAGGAGGGGACGACAACTGTGCAGGAGGCATTGGGGGACTAATGAACGACAATTGATCGATAGTCACAATTCTTCCATCGTGTGGAAAGCAAACCACACGGAAAAGCGAAGAAACAAGTGCCCCCATGGCGTAAACATAGTCGCGACCAAGGAGAAGACTAAAGTCTAAAACACCTTGGGTAACCAAGACGTCTATATAGACGGTTTTTCCTCCCAAAGTAATAGGGAACTTCGGGAGAACTCCTAGAGATGGGCAGGCTCCTCCGTCGAAAGCCAATAGATTCTGAGTGACTGGCCCAAGCTGCGGGGAAGCTAAGGCTTGCCAAGTAGTGTACGGCATAAGACTGACAGACGCCCCTTCATCCAAAACAGTGCCAGGTACTGCCATAGCACCGACATGTACTGTGACCTGGAAAGGCATATGGGATGGAAGGCGACCGGCGATCAGGCGATTCCAATCAAAGGAAGCGACCAGACTACTTGGTGGGGGAATCGTATGATTGCCCCCATGTGCTAAAGGAACCGAAGGAGAACCTTCGGGAGCAGCTGGGTTAGGAGAGTCATTTCGGGACTCCAGAGAATCTGAAGAGACGAGAAGAACGTGGGCGTGATTCTCTTCCGAAACAGAGTGAGCGAGCGGTGGACTTGAGTCGACACTCTTTCCAACCAATGGTTGGTCTGGAACAGGCTGGACACAGCTGGGTGCGGGAAGAGGGGCCTGGACAAGAGAAGAATGTGAACCAATCTCATTATCGGGAGGCGGATGATCTGTAGCTGCAGAAAGACGTTGATATCCAACGGGAAGTTGGGGTGAGGGAGCTGGGAGACTTTCCAAGACACTGGAGGCTTTATCCATGAGTGGACAAAGGTGAAGGGGATGATTGCCTTCACAAAGTCTACAGGGGATCCGAATCTTCCCTTTTCCCTTACCATTCCCAACTGATAAGGTAGCATCACCGTGAGCTTCAGACGACGATGAGGGGCGGGCCGGATCACGAGACCATACTTCTAGTACCCTGGGAATGCCAGGACAATCGCGAAGAAGATGGTCCTCCTTGCATAATCGACAAGAAAACTTGACCTTCCGCGGAGGAGCAGAAGGTGGCCCGACTTCAGGTGTACTCGGAGTAAGAGCTGTACTTCTAGGCTCTCCCTTGGGAGCCTTCTTCTTCTTCGTCTTCTTCTTCTTCTTCTTAGCCATCGGGTTACTCGAATCGAGACTTTCACCAGGCGAAGTAGAAGATGAGGACGTAGAAGTAGGCGTAGAAGGGGAGAGATCCACCTTAGGATCAACATGATGTTGTTCAGGTGGAGGGACTGATGGACTAGCAGCCGATACAGCAGGGACCAAAGAGGTTGAAAACAACCAAACAGGCAACCCGACAGTTAACCCCGGAAGGGATAACGTTGCCATATAAGGAGCACCAACATTCCCGAGAGGAGGGAAATGACCAGGATTCCCGTCAGGAGGGGAACTTGGGTTGGTGAACCCCGGAAAAGTTGCCATAGCAAACAAAAAGAAGCCTACCCAAGCTAACACACACGAGATCTAACCAGGTAATGTTATCGTGGCCGAATAAATTTTAAGACACAGGAACCAAACTTGACCTTTTCATGTTTCAAGAGTCGAGAAAAGGACGAAAAGATGACTCTAGTCTCCTTCGAATGTTTAATGAGCACGAAGTGACAAGAAGCTCACTGGCACCTTTTCATTTAGGGAGTCTGAAAAGGATCAAAAGTGACTGCTCTGGAGATTCTAGGCAAAGGGTTTACCAAGCAATCCGTAAAACTGCTTATACACCTTGGCAATCGTATGAGAACCAAGGACTTTCCGTACTGCAGTCAATCTTCCCGAATGCTGTGTTCGGTGCGTTACGGTTCGCAGGGCGGCAGACTCGGCTTCCTATGGATCAAGGATAAAAGCCTAGTGGGGTCTCCCTATATACGCGACGGTACGTGGGAGCACAGTCCGTGTTAGACCACTATCGAGTCACAGAAGGAGGAATCACCCAACCGTAATGTGAAACAACAGTGACTATGTTTAAAGACGTCGGAACACGTCTCTAACCTAGACCTCTAGATGTTTGTGTTAAGTTCCAATGTGTTTTTAGGTTTATTCAGTTTATTTTATGGTTGATCTTGAATTAAGTTTCAGTTTCAGGCCTTACCGTGTGATCTCTCACAATTACCTAGATGCAAACTACATGCCAAAGAATACCATTTCGTTCGATGAATTCTAACTATGAGAGGGTTAAGAGTTTTCAATCAAACAAAACGAACTCAAACAATCAAACAGTCTAATGCAGCTAATGACAAAGAAATGAAATTTTTCTTTTGAGAACACAAATCAATGAAATGCTCTTCTTCTCATTAACTATTGAATGCAAAAGACATTAGTTTGATTTTCTTTTCAATGGCACAATGCACTTAAAAATGAATTTTGAGAGACAGCAACACCGAGTAAAGAGAAATAAAATCACTCAATGAAAAGCACAACAAGCGTGAAAAGAGCCGATTGAACCCAAGCAGTTGTGATCTGTGTCTGGGTAGTGAAACAATCCGAGGACTGGTTCAACGACAATCACCTCAACAAACCAAGCAAAGAAAGCAAAAAGAGGAAGGTTTCCGCAATAGCAAAGGCAAGTAGCAACGAACTTTTGTGAACAAGTGAATAAAACAAGGTCAATCCAGTGAAAGCTGGATGATGGCACTAGGTCACGGGACACAAAAACGAAATTCGTCCGACAAGACTTCGCAAGCAGGTGTTTCACAATTCAAACAATAAATATCAAGTCATAAACCAAGTAGAAAGAGCTGGAGATAGTCAAACCAACAGGCTTAGGAGGCAAAATTGAAACAAATTGAATTTTACAGGATCAGCGCGGGTAGCGCTCAGCAACAATGCGCTGACAAGAGGTCACGCGTAGCAACAAGGTGCTGTCAGCACGGAAGGACATGACTTAAGCGCGCTGGTTCGATTTCAGAACCGTTGCGACTGTTTTACGTACAAGCGCGATGACAACAGGGTTAAAGAAACAGCTATGCGCTGTCAGCGCAACTGTTTTGATATAAACCGCGCTGAGGCTAAAAAAGAGGCAGAATCGAGCCAAAAAACTCCCAAACCAAGGCCAGAACTCTTTAAACAATTTATACACCTCCCAGACTGAACCAGGAAGTCTAAAAGCAGAGAACTAATCCCCAATCTTGAAAAGAGAGTAACAATCAAACTCAAGAACTAATCCCCAGCGGAGTCGCCAAATTGTTGGAGAGGTAAATCCCCTCTACGGATAGAGGCGATCCCTACTAGCCCAGAATGGGTCTAGCAACAATCAATCAATGCTACTGTGCAAGTTCCTAATTGCAAATAAAAGAGAGGCAATGAACACCTACTTCGATTCCAACGCTATTGTTTGATGAAGAGATGCCGCTCTCGCTCCTTCGCTCTGGCCGGTCACGATCCTCCACGATCTCCGTGAATAGATACCTGCACACACGAAGAGAAAGACAAACACAAGCGTGAAATCTAATAAAAGCAATTATACATCAGTCAGAAAGGATGTAATTCACATTAACCATTAGAAAGACAAATGAGAATGGAACCATAACAGTAGTCATCTATTATTAAATCAATAACAGAGAAAGGTACAACCAAAGTTCTGACGCTGAGTCCTTCTCTAGAGGGTCCAGACAACAAGTCTCTTAAGCATTCACCCTTGGAGGTAAATTCTCCCAAAACAAAGCTCTCTCTCACACAAGCAATACTCACAACCTTCCTTAAGCTTCTTCTAGCAAATCCACACTTGTCACACCAACTGCCTACTAGCAGCAGCAGTCTAAGCACTATGAATTCCACACTATCCAAAACTAGCTGCTCATGGCAATGGTGGAGGTTTAAATAGGAGAAGGAGTCTCCAAGAATGGTGGGAGGATGAGCTTATCTCCAAGGAAGGTGGTTCCAAATGACGAACAGACATGCCATAGAAGGGAGGGCGATACTCACAAGGCTAACAACCAGGTCTGGAGTTATCTGGAAGGCTGGCTGTTAGAACAAATTCACCCAAACTGGATCAGCGCGGGTGTAACACTGAACTGGAGCGCTGACAGCGCATCATAATAACGGAGCAGGCTGTGTCAGCGCGGCTCAATATTTTCATAGGATGCGCTGGCTCATGAAATTCGACCAGCGCGGAAAACCCGTGTGCTTCCGCGCTGGCAGCGCATCAGTTACACTATCAGCCGCCAGTCAGCGCGGTTATTTTAATAACAGGCGCGCTGATGAAATAAACTTTGGCAAAGTGGGTCATTTGGCCAGTTTAGAGAGCATGAGCATGGTGCATTTGATTTCATGACACATTAGGGAGACTGACAAGGAGACAGTGACAATTTACTGCGTAACAATCCCTACAAGCTACTTTCTTCCTATTCTTAATAAGTAATATCTAGATCCTGGGTACCTTTACCATTCGAGCAACATGCCTCGGCAACATATGAGAAGCTACCGAGGAGGTAGAGACCGCGACCCTCAAGGCTGTAGTCTAGCCTAGCAGCAGGCATAGGAAGCCACTAATACTTTTCACTTTGTTGTCCCCCCTAAAACCCGCAACGAAATTCGTCACCTCAAATCTTGTGTTGTCAGAGACAGACAAGTGTTTTCAAGCTCAGAGATATTGGAGGATGTTTCACAATGGCCTCCTAACCCTAGTCATGCTAGGGGAAGAAAGAAGTAATACCTCAATTCCATTTCTTCACACTAGCAAATGAATACCCTCTTGGGTAGGGTCTTAGGATACAAATAGCGATAAAGATATGGCATCTTTGTTGCATTGAATGACATTAAACGTGCTCAAAGGAATCAACGAGTTTTCCTAGAAAGAATGGAGGCCAAGATTTCTCATTTAGAGAGACACTTCCAGTGTGATGTTGATATCCCAATGCCTCCAGGATCCAACACCAAAGGTCTTGCACATGTTACTTCCTCTAATTCTTGAATGTTTGTAATGTTGGATGACAACTTTTTGTTATGTAGTATGGTAGTATATAGGTTTGTTTTGTTGAATATATTTGTATTTTGGATAATTTATGATATTGTAGGTGGTTAAAATTATCTAGTCTCTCATGAGGTAGATTGAAATTTCCAACAATGAACTCTATTTGAACTATGGTCAACTAGATGATGTATCTTGATATTATGTTTTTCCAAGATAATACAAATATTAATTCTCAAAATAATAATAATAATTACATAAAAATACCATTGATAAAACCATGGGTTGTCAAAGCCCAAAAACTGCCAACATTAAATTGACTCAATGACCTCAATTTTATCTGAACTACCATAATAACAATATATATATATATCTATATATATATATATATATATATATATATATATATATATATATATATATATATATATATATATATATATATATATATATATATATATTTATTTATTTATTTATTTTATTTTTTATGTCATTTGAATGAGTCAAAATGTTTATGTTCACATTGTGACATCTCTTCCATACTATGCTAGAGAGTGCGTCTCAACGAATTATTTAACTTTTCTTTGAATCTTTATGGTTAAGATTCTCTATGTGATATAAGAAATTTTCTTGGTAAATTTCATTCCAAAAGAGAGGAAACAAATCCCAGATACATCACAATGTATGTGTACATTTGTCTAGACATGGATTTCAATGAGGGTTTTATAGCATAAATTAATCTGGTTGACAAAGATTATACATGAAGCCAAATGTTGGACTATGAATAAATGGCCTTCAAATGCGGAGCATTCTTTGAACTAGGGCAAATCATTACCCATTGTACCAATATTTTCAAATCTAAGGGCATTAGGAAATCTCATTGAAATCTATTTGACGAGTTAGAGCAACAAAGACCCACCACCTAGATCAATAAGAACCCTACAAAGCTCATATCACCTCTCACCCCTTATCATACCTCACACGTATCTCCTCCACCATTGGCTCATGCTTATGAAGAAGCACCATCATAAACAAACTCTTCCCAAGGCAAAAGATCAAGCCCCCTACCTCCCCAACTCTTCTAACATGAACTCCAAAAGGAAAAGATGAAGACATAACCAATCTAACTCCTCAAGCTAAGGTGAGTTGTGTTGACTAAGCAAAAAAAAAAAGGAAAAGTAATGCTAAAGATTCTATACCCATAGCATCCCTTAATGGAGAAAAGAACAAAGACATCACCCAAGCAAAAAAACCCTACCTAGTACTAGTTACTCCATTGCAATCTCAAAACAAGGAATAAACAAAAGTATAAAAAATAAGAAACAAATCTTTCAGCGTATCAATCTTTTTCCAACCATCACCACTTTTGTAGTTATCTTTGTTTCAACTAATCAATATTTTTCCAACCATCACTACAACTTCGTTCTCAGTTTGTTTTTAAGCTATCAAAGAAACAATCATGTTAAATGGAAAATTGAATATAGAGGAATCCCCCAACATTCTATCGTGCAAATCCCATCCACAAGAGACACTACTCTTTCATTGTAATCTTATAGATTCAATCAATTTTTTTTTAATACATCCTTAGTTATATTTCCAAAAAAAAATTATTATGTATCTTTCTTTAAACATTGCACATGGACTTCACACATTTCATCTATATTGGTGTTGAAAAGTTTTAAACTTATAAAAAAATGTCTAATTAATATTTAAGTTGGCTTGAGATGGTGCTTAATTAAACTTTTATGAGTTGGTAACAAAATTACAATGTGATAAAGTTTGATAATATTGTTATTATAAATTAATAGAGAATTAGTATTATAAACAAATTTGCGAGCCAAAATTAGTGAGCCTTGAAGGTTAGCTTAACTGGTCGAGTTATGGTTGCTAAAAGTACCTTAGTAATGGGAGGTCATGGGGTCATTTATCCTCGATTCCCTTGGGGTTAGGCTTTGGTAATAAGTCGGCGGGAAGTGATCCCTTCAGGTGGATATGCCAAAATATTTGCTAGAAAAGAAAAAAAATTAGTGATCGAATCATTAAGTGTAAAGATAATATTATACATAGAGACCAATGGTAGCTTTAGCTTCCTAATTCTCCTTTAGTTTTTCCTCTAGTGCTTTCTACATGTTAGAGTCCATGGTCATTGTTGGTTGTAATTATTTGTATATGATGTGCTCCTCAAGGTGAGAAAGTTGTTTGACTATACCGATATGGTACATAAGTATATAAAAGGTTCAATAGTTGTCATTTTTTCAACTTGTTTACATGTGCCTACTACTCTTGTCTCACCCTAAGATCCTCTAAATAGCCACAAGGGAATCAATTAATGGTAAGGATTCTAATTTGTGACACAAATTTATGCTGAAGATAATAAAATAACCTTTTGGTAATACTCTTCCATATCTTCCTTCTTAGCATGTGAATTAATCATATGTGTGGAGTCAATCTTTAAACATAAAGATAATTGAGTATGTTACTACTCAAACTAGTAGGGTTGGAAAGGTTCAACCAAGCTTGCTAAATGGTAACCACTATTAGGAATACACACACCGTCACCTCAATGTATTCCTCTCGCTTTAGGCCAACTCCTATGAAACACCAAGGACGGTATTCCTACAAGCACACACTCGACCAAAAGTATAAGTAGATTGGTGCCTAGGTACATGTATATGGAATAGGTAGTATTTAATTTTATAACAAAATCTTATGTGATAAAATATGTAACAACAAAACTATATTGCAAACTACTAAAGAAAATGTTCAATGGATCAATGAAATAAGCTTGGAAAGTACCACAATTTGAGTATTGAGATTTCTTACCATAATAGAAAATGACTTTGAACTATTATACTTGAATTATGTGGTTGTAAGAAGGAGATAAGCTTAATGTTCAAACCTGCAATTTCTGCAATTTCTGAAGACTGTACTAGGAAAACAAGTAGAAGGTCACATCAAGGGCCCAAAATTGGCTCTTGGTGTACTTGAAACTCAAGGAACTAGGTTGGAAGAGTTAATACTATGAAAATCCTTTCCAATGAGAACACTAACACCAAATTAGGATAAGTAGTTGAAAATATATTCATTTTGCAAGTTAACTACTCAGACAATGGCCCTCAATAATGAAGGTTAAAAATAGGCTAAGTTCTAATGAGTGATCATACTTGCAAACAATTTGGAAAGTCAATACATGATCTAAAAGCAATGAATAATCAAATTAAAACCCCTTTAGATCAATTATAAAGAATGCACGAGGATTATGCTTGAGTTTCACGTAACACAAAGCAAGGGTTTGCCGCCAATTGTCTTCAATTGCTGTAAGTAATCTCTAGCATATGTAATAAGCTTCGAAACACTTGGAAATAGTGTTAGAACATCAATATGAAGCAAAACAGGGGAGGTGGTACAACCTTAGGGCCTCCAAAAAATATAAATTTATGGTGATTTATCTAATGAAAAAAAACAATTGATGCAAATTAAACCATGACTAGTGAAGAAATTCATTGTTGAATTATTTTTTGTATTTTCTTATTTAATTTTTTTGGATCTTAGAATATATAATTTTTTTAGTGATTCTTATATTTAATTCTAAATGCAAAATTATAAAAAGGTTACAATAGATTTTGAAAAATATTTTGGAAAGTGTTTTTATTTTAAATAGTTGGAATAAGGGTATTATCCTTTTTCCCCAAGGGTTGAGGACATGGAATTATGTCCACTCTTAGATTTGGTATCACACTGTTTGAGGTCTTCATACTAGGTGGAACACCCGAGATACAACCCTAATCAATACAAGGAAAGAAATTGAACAAAAATTCTACTAGGAGGGCTTCCTATGGAACAAATCACAAACAAATCCTCCAACCAAAGAAGTCAACAACTATAAAAGATAAGGTTACTTACTGTTGAGGGGAATGTTAAAGATATCCAAAAGAGAACAACAACACCTTGCACGAATTAAGAGAATGCTGCGAGATATACCCTCAAACTTTCTCTTTCAAGTTTTAATGAATCAATTTCTTTATCTTTGTAGTAACTTTAACATGATCCATAAATTGCCTTTACTTGTTTTAGATCAATCAAGCAAGAGAAGAAAAATCACGTGTAAACCCCTTTGTCTCATGAAAAAATTCACATTGTATTTGATAGCTCAAAAAGTTCACAATGATTTTTCAAGGAGGAGAAGGCCTATATTTATGGGTGATGCTCTTCAAAAATATTGCCTTCGTCTCCCACAAAATAAGTAAATTTCCATCCACAAAATGCTTGGAGGCTAAGTCAAGTTTTTTTTTTTTTCAAAATTTCATTGAGTAAACAACAAATGGAAGCAAAAATTCTACATCAATGTGGCCAAGAGAGGTTGTTTTGACCCTAGATAACAAAACGTTACACTGGTGGCGGTACAACTATCTAGCTTGCAAAATTAACTCTTCATAATTACTCAAAGGACTTGATTTGACCCTCTAATGACTAGGCTAGGGTTGACCGCTAGGTTTTGGTGGACAACTTGCATTGGCTAGTCCTCCATTGCTTGAAACTTGAACCCATTTTGTTCGCAAAGTGTCTTTCCTTTAAAATTCCTCCACATTTGACTTAGAGGGGACCTCTTCCTTGAAATGTCTTACTTCTTGACCTTTCTTGCACAATAAATGAGGACATAACCTCTCTTCAAGGCCAACAACTAGCTGATTTGGTTAAGAATGCTTGAAATTTGACTTGAAATTGACTTGAGAATAATTGAAGTATACCTTGGGGGCTCCCCTTCATGCATAAGTATCCTTACATTTGCTCGAGAAAGGATTAAATTTTACTCGGGGAGGGCTTGACCTCCTTCCTTGATCTTCAAAATTTCCAACAACTAATTTGATTTTACATTACTTTGCTTGATTTAGCCCTTGGGGGCTTGCTTCTTCCTTTCTTCTTTCAATTTATTTCTTAACTTGCTTAATTCACTTCTAAGGGGCTCAACCTCCCTTTCTTCCCTTGGGATGCTAACAGATAGGCTAATTAGGAGTATTTTGACCTTTTCTTGAGTGATTTTTGGGTTGACACTTAGATTATTATCCCTTGGGGGCTTCAATTTGCACCATAAGACTTCAATGTTCCAACATTTGCCTTCATATTTTCTCTTTACTCCATTCAAAGACTAAGAATAGGATGACATCATGCCCCACATGTAGTGATGAGTGTTTGAAAGTGCTTTAATGGTGACATCTAGCCTAAGCATTGGGTTGGTTTAGAGTGGAGATGATACTTGCTTGACTTTGCTTCTTTAACCACCTCATCATTGGTATTCAGAAATGGTTGCTTGCAATGCCACATGGAAATCCCTCTTCTCCCCAAAAGTGGTTCCATTGTTGTAACTAGAGATCTATGAAGATGTTTTGTCTGCTTCCAAAGACAAGTGATTCATCTTGGCATAGAGGATCAAATGGGCATTGTCTTTGCCTTGGAAGACATAGCATGATGCCTCATGACATGCAAATTCATTGGGAACTGTGAAACTATTAAGATGTAGAACCAAGGCCAAAGGGGAGTGCAAAATACATCAAAGACACATGGCATGTGTGGTGTATGTGGTGCACCGGGTTCAAAAGGGACACCTTAAGGGAAAAGTACATATGGTGATCACCATTACAAGGATTTATGACACAAGTGCTCCCTTAAACCATGAGTCCTACTAGTGTCTAATCCATGATACCAGGAACACCATCACAGGGCATAAGAATACACATAAAAGTAGGTAGTTATCACCCACTAAGGGGAAGTCAATAATGCCACAAAGCCAGACATACCATGAATAAAACAATACTAGGAGTACCATGGTTGTCCACACCAATGTGGATCTGATAGTCACTTTCATAAAATAACACACACCCACATGGCTTTGCAAGGCTACAAGGCACATCCTTTAGGCCTATATGGCATAACCAAAAAGTTCTAGAGTATCCCTCTTGAAAGAGAGTTAACACCTGGCTCCAACTTCGGCACAATTTATCTTCTCATGGGTTCTTAAGAACCTCAGAATATCCAAATGTCCCATCACTCCAATACATACATCCATGACACCAAAAACAAGTATCAAATTCTACAAAAATAAACAAAGTAAGCAAAGGAAATCAAACTAATATAGCATGAAATATAATAACATCAATTACTTAAACCACACAAGTATGCAAAGAAAAAGAAAGCATCACCTGATGATACCCCGAAAGCATCAGATATTGACTGTGTATACTATTTCTAAGGCTTTCCCCTTTATGGGAAAGGGTAGCTTCTCACTGTTCATATCACATATATGGAAAGAGTTTGAACCTACAATCTCGTCAATCATATAATGTTCTAACCATAAGATTTCAAACTTACCATAATTAACTAGTTTTTCATATTTGATGTTCCAGGAGAGGACTAAGTCCCATTTATGAAAGTTACACTGGCAAGCCTTCTTGTCAAATTTCTTCTTCCTGTTGAACTAACTATGCCAGAGACAATCATAAGAATGTATTCATCTTTTATCGAGTTCAATAATTTAATTGATCGTTTGATGTAAGCCATATGAATTGATAGAGTATTGTTGCATGAATTTGAATAAGGGGAGCTTCAAGTGAATGGGGAATGTAACATCCATCCCATAAACCAACTCAAATGGGCTTTTACCAGTGGAATACTTCTTTGTAATTTTATCAGTGCATAGAGCATACTTTATTTTGTTCTCCCAAGTTTTCTTATTATCGTCAACTATCTTCTTGAAGTTCTCCAGGAGGTTCTTGTTGCTTGACTCTGCTAACCCATTACCCTGGGAGTAATAGTTGAAAGAATGAGATAGGAAAATGCCATAGTCAAAATGAAATGTAGCCATCACTATTGAACTGAAGGCTCTGGCATTGTCAATAGTGATCTTGCTCAACAACCTAAATATTTTGAAATTTCTATACTCAAGGATATCCATGACCATTGAATCGACTTCCTTCTTTGTGGTGATCACCTCTACCAACCTGGTAAAATAATATGTGGCGATGAGGACCATCAATGACTATTGCTTGAATTTTCTTTAAACTATCCAATGAAGTCTGAGCCCCACTATTGGAAAGGAACTTCTACCACAACTGGATGAAGAGGAAGCACTACCAACTTCTTATTTCCAATGAAAAATTGACATGGTCGACACTCTCTAATGAATTTGTGCACATTTGTAAATATTGAAGTCCTATAATATCTATCTCTGAGAATATTGTGTGCGGTGCTATTTGTTGAATGATGTTCTCTACATAATCCTTGATGCAATTCCTTTGTCAAATTTGTTGATTCATCTAAGTTAACACACCAGAGAACCAACCTATTGGGTTTCCTCCATCCAAGTCCTACTCAATGAAACAATATTTTTTTTCTCTCAATCTTTGTGACTTATTCTTATGCTTTGGAAGATGTCTTGACGTTGAAACGTTCTTGAGATAGAAGATGATGTCCCTGTACCTATCATGTCCTTCCAATTCATCACTGACTATGAATACCAAGGCATATGCATCATCCTTTATGCATAATTCTTCTTCATTTCCTTTGGCCATAAGTTGAGCTAACCCTTGATCTTTAACGAACTTCTTGGGCTTGACTCTAAATCATATTCCTATATTTTTGACACCCACTTTCCTTGGGTTCCTAAATAGTATTGCTAAGATAATGTGTCCTGAAATGCTAGATGAGGAACAAATCAAATCAATTTACTCTATCTCATGTATGTGTTCAAATGCTTAAGTGATTTGACTAAGGAACATGCTTGTTTTTCCATGATGGCATAATTGAATTCTGAATCTCTAAGCATCTCGCTCATGAAAGCTATAGGTTTCTCTTCACCCCATTAGTTCTATTGAATAAGGATACATGCATTAGTCTCAGAAGTTACTAATACCGATGACCTTACCATGGCTTCTTTGATGTTGTTGATTGCTAATTTGGCACCTTCATCCCATTTGAAAGGGGCATCTTTCTTTAACAACCTGATCAATGGTTTGGTAATCTCAGAAAAGTTGGGAATGGATATTTTTATAAAATTGATCTTCCCAAAGAAAGATTAGATAACTTTTTGGTGCCTTGTTTGAGAAATTTCCTTGATTCCCTTGATTCTTTTGAGGTCCATCCTCACACCTTCCTTTGAAACAATATGACCAAGTAACTTTTCTTCAATGGTACCAAAATTGTCATCTTTGGATTAAGTTATATGTGATAGTGATTGCATCTTTCAAAGAACTATTTGAGATGAGATATATGGGTTTCCATTTGCTTAGAGTGCATTGTTAGATCATCTTGATAAATATCAATAATCCTCCTCATTATATATCTAAAAGCATAATACATGGCCCTTTGAAAAGTAGGACCTGCATTGATAATTCTAAATGAAATTCTTTGGTACTCATAAGTGCCCCAAGGTGTAATAAAAATTGTCTTATGTTGATAATCACTTTTTACAATAATCTAGTTATATCTTGAAAATCCATCGAGTAATGACATCATCTTAGTCCCTGTGATTCTTTGCAATAGAAGTTCTATGTTTGGGAGTGAGTTATTATCCTAAATAGAAGACATATTTAAATTTATGAAGTTAAAAATAATAATATGATCTCACCCAAATTATTTTTAACCACCACAAAGTTGTACAACCACGTGGAGTACCTTGTGGGCACAATGATACCTGCATTGAATAACTTCTCCACTTCCTTTTGTACAAGTGGTAGTAACTTAGGGTTGATCTGCCTAAGATTTTGAAGAAAAGTATTAGCACCTTATTTAAATGGTATGACATTTTGGTTCACATCTTCTCGATAATTATTCAAGTCAGCATAAGACCACCTAAAGACAACTTTGAAGTCTTGAACTAGCTCTTTGATTGCCTTTCTTCCCTTCTCTGTTGTAGTTTTACCAACTTCTATAATCTTTGGATACTCTAGTGATCCAGTGTTGATTTCATTGAATTCATTTGGCTTGGTGTTTAACTTCTTCCCTTTGTATGAAACATCCCTCTTGAATAAATCTTCCAATAGATCAAGACCTACTGGTATTTTTTCTTCCATCAGTTGAACCACTAAGTCCTGATTTGACCAATCAACTTCATTCATAGACAATTCTTGGATATTTTTCATAAATTTAAGAATATGTTTGTCGTCTTCAAAAACTTGCCAATGCATACTATTATATATAATGGAGGGCCTGCATATTACTTTTGGTTGTATGTCTTCTAATGGATCACATGGTTGTCCCGTGGAAGTAGCAACTGGGGAAGAATCTACTTTTTTATTGATTTCCATGGTTACTACTTCTAAAGACAAGGCATCAAACCCTTAAGGAGCATCAAGTATAGCTTGTTTGTATCTTCTTAACCTGTCGTTCTTACTACCAAATTTTCCTTTTTATGGGAAAACGATAAGGCTAGAATTACCAATAATCTTTGACATTTTTATGTTCATTTATTTTTCTGAACTTAAACCAATTAGCAAAGCTTCATATTCGACAATGTTTTTAGTGAAATCAAATTTTAAATGAAATGAGTAACATAACAATTTACCTTTTGGTGAGGTAATTACAATACGTGCACCATTACCTATATTGGATGAGGATCTAATGAAGTTCATTGTCCATATATTATTTGTGTCTTTTTTAGGTGGCTCGCACATGGATACAATGGTGTAAGAACCAAAACCATCAACATCAATATCCTCAATGGAGAAAATTGTCCTTTTTATTGGATCTTAAACATGCTCCTTTCAGAAGCTTTCCCTATGAAATGTCACACACTCATATTCACCAATAGGAATGGTGGAATATGCCAAATCCATTTGAATTATTCCACCTATATGTGAATCCCTTTTTTCTAGAAAGGAGCATGCCACGAGTGGGAGGAGCATCGATTATAAATATGTCCATTTACATGCAATTGTGTGGGAACATTGCAAGGTGAACCTATAGGTCTTTGATCAATCCAATAATCAATACCTCATGGGAATCCAATGCATAGATGTTCCTATATGGCCTAGATGTTATTAGGCCCATGTTCTTCATAACTTCAAAAATCATAATATTTGTCGAAGCTCCATAATCCAACATACAGTTATGTAAAATCCAATTAGTTACTATCAGGGAGATATAAAAAGGCTGGTTTGTTGGATTAGATGCCTTTTGACTTATTGATGTCTATAGAATAATTGGGACATCGTCTCCTTCATATGAATTTGCAATTAGAGATCTATGAACATAGAACCCCAATACTTCTCCAATCTCTCCCTTGTAAGAAGGGTTCTTCGTCAACTCTTTTAAAGGTGTTGTATCATTTGCACTATTGGCCCAAGAAGCAAACAAACGCTTCTTGATTCATTTGAATTATGCCCTTGGATCTCTTTAACTTCAAGTTAAACTTAGGGTTGCTCTTGTTCTTTGGAGGACTAAGATGATTCTACTCAATTATGTTCCCTCCTCCTACTATAAACCTTTCCCTTGAATCTTCCTAAAGTAGGTGTGGGCATGTGAGCTATTTCTTCCCTAGATGTCATTTCCCCAAATATTTAGTAGCTCAATCCACCCCTACTATATTGATTTTCTCTTCCTAGAAAAGGTTGGAATTGTCAAATAACATGTTACATAAATCGGGCTCCCCCATATCCTTTTCTTGCATCTTTTCCCAATATAATTCACATGTACTCTCTGAATGAATTTGTTGGTAAGCTTGGAAAAAATAGTGAGGATATGGTACATATGTGATATTGGCATGCTCAAATGAGTCGGTATCTCATCCTTTCTTGGATTTATTATGAACTCATTCCTTTGGGGAAATTGAAAGTGTTGATTCCTCTCTATTTGGAGAATCCTCTCTTGCAATGATGCTTGACTCTTCATGATGTTGAGCTATAATTCTTTGAAATTATTTACTAGAAATGAGCTATAATTCTTTGAAATGATTTACTAGAAATGACAATGAGTCAGTTGATGGTACTAGTTCTTCCTTATGGAGCTTTTGTTTGGTTTCAACCTTTCCTATTGGTCCCAAAAGACCAAGCCTTATTACTACCATCCAACTTTTTTCTATATTTATACCTTTGGCATTCGCTTCATCAAGTGTTGTTGGCTTAGATTGGGTTGACCCAGGTTCAATTATTTTACTGTGCACCAACAAAGCCCTCAATCATTGGCCCTTTCGGCAATGACCTGCAAGTAGATCGTAGTCTCACCCGAAGTGACTATTGGATGATGTAGAACCAGGTTTCTGCAGCCTTTAGGGATGTAGAGATGTAGTACTTTTATGTTTTTTGATACTTAACATTCATAAATTACTTCGCATTCAGAAATTACTTCGCTGCATTACATTCATCACTTAAAACATATCATATAAATCCATAAAACTTCATTGTACTGAAATAAAGTGCAACTACTACGCTACAACAGATAATAAGAAAATAACCACATGAAGACAGATTTTACCGTGGTTCATCCTAATGTGGGACTACGTCCACAAGAACTGTTGCTTATAATAGAGAATTTGTACAACAAATAGTTCTTGGCCTGTGCACTCAACTGTAGGAAATCCGCGCACTTAGTTCTGGTCTTAGACCTCTGTGCACTTAGTTGTAGAGCCTCGCCTTCTTGTCCAAACCACAATTCAACAAGATACAACCATTCAATACATGATGTGATTCTTCAAGACTACTATCTCCTTTTTTATTATTCATCCCTATATATACTTTACATCAAGGGATATATCATCACAATACCATGGTTCATATACTATGGGCTCCCTTAATACAAGCTATTATGGTCCAAAAATTATTCATCATATACAAAATTACATTCCTTTAACAAAAAGTGAGGGGCTTCGACCCACCTCGAAGCCCATATACCGCGCGGTATATCTACTGCGCAATCCACCTTGGCACTCCACTACTCCACTACGCAGTTCACTTCGCGCTCTATCACATCCTTTACTTCGCACTCTGCTCCCCAGAATGCAGTTTTTTCACCAAAATCTAGGCCAAGTTGGGCTGCGCCCAACAGGCTCCCAACACTCACATGTGACTCATCCCGAGTCACTCATCTTCTTTTCCTCTTATTTTAGTTGAGATGTTGTTGTAGGCCTGATTAAACTATTGCAGAGTTTCTGTCACCTACTTGTCCTTGTTGTGTGCTTCCTCTAATAGTGCCTTTGTCACGTGTTCTGCAACCTTTTGCACCAACACTGTTTCCCTTTGTCGAAGCTCCTGAAGATTCTCATCCACTACCTACGATAACTAGAGGACCTCATCCTGCCAAGGATGAGTCCTATCTATCAAAATATGCTCCTCCTTCTTTCGTTCCTCAATGTTCTTCTGGAGGGTCTTACTCTCATTGATTTTCATGAGCCTCTATAAGATTGGTAATGTCTTCATAGATGCCTGAATCTCTTCTAACTGATGTTGCTTCTACTGCATTTCTTCCTATAGTTTCTGTACATTTGGATCTTCCTGCAACGAACTCCAAATTTGTAAACTTTCATCTAACAATTTCCCGTAGTCTACCAATGTTGCGAAGATGTTGGCCATTACAATCTTTAGGTCAGTCTCCCTTTGATCTCCCACTTCCTACGGTGTAGTTGGCAGCAGCCTCATTTTCATCTCATTGATCTGAATTTTGTATTTAAATTGCACTGTGGAAATTTTCTCCTTGTACCCTTTTACTGCAAGGTCGACCTTCATGACCTTGTCTTCTACTGGCTGTTCCTCTTAGACGTCAAGGTCTGAAATATCTTTACATGTGGCTTCGGCCACCTCCTTGATCTTCTAGTGTTTCTCTTCCATTTGATCCTTTTCTTGGATCACTTGCTCAAGCTTCTGCGAAAGCGCAACTCACACTTTTTCTACTTGAATATTTAGTTGCGAGGTGTGTTGTTCACGTAGCTTCAATTCTTCAATTATCTCCATGTGCAACTTGTGTAGTGTTGGCAATGGTACCGTTGTGATGTTCATATTGACATGCTTCCATTCCTTAGCATGGTGTTGTAGTTCTGTGGAGTCGAACTGTAGGGCTCCTGCAGGTATCTATGCTAACCTTGCTGTGAGCGCAGGCTCTATATTCATTTCTACTTCAACCCTTTCCTCTATCTGCGCTGGTTGTTTGACCGTCAATGTTAGTATCTTCAATTCTGCAATCCACTCTACGACACTATTTAGAAGTGCACCATAGCAATCTTTTAGTATGTTCCCCAATTTGATCTAAGTCCCCTTCAGTAAGGACCATGAGATCCTTCGTCTTATTCGCCTTCTGCTTCTTCTTTTTCTTTGAGGCAGCTTCACCCTCTGCCTTCCTTTTTTTTTGCGACAGCAGGTTCCGTCTTTGTCTTTTTTGATTCTATGTTCTGCTCTTCTAGAGGATCCTGGTGACCCTCATCATGTAGCTCTTCTTCCTCTGATTCATGCCCATCCTGATCCTTGTCCTTGTCTTTTCCACTTGCTTCGTCGTGCTACAAGGTGTCCTCCTCTTCTTCTGTCGCACTGTCTCCTGCTTCTGCCTCCAGTGCAGTCATCCATTATGTGGGCCATTTTTGTACTAGTGCTAATAGATCATCTTCTGTGACTAAGTATGGTAGGGCATGCCATTCTTTCTTTGTATATTTGCGCGTCTGTATATACACTCTATGAAAATCTGCCTTAAAATTTGAAACAAACTATACTGCTTGTATAAGCTTGGTGACAGGTGAGGGTGCTGGTTCACTACCATATGCAAATCCATATGATACAATACGAAGAACATCATGTTCTCTATTGCTCGCGACGGTTGGGTGGTAAACCATAGTGAGGCATACCACGCGGCTTCACAGACATCTGATGCTACCGAGGGGAACTGTGAATCCTCCGTCTCTCTCCATGCTAACATTACAATAATCAAAACTAACCTTGCATAATGGAATGTGTTACCTTTCTCCTGGACTTCGCTAAAGTCATCCAAAAATTCCTTGCATAGGTATTCAACCCAGTTGTATTGAACCCCGTTGGCACACTGTATGGCTAAGGAAACCACTAATGCATGAAATTCATTTGCCTGACACGTTCTCATGATCTTTCCAGCCAATATGTGCATTGTGAAGTGAATTGCTTAGTCACTAATTGAATTGATGTCATTTCCCCTCTTTCCTTTTTCTAGCCCAAACGTCTTCTTCATAATATCCGCTATAGCATGGTCCTGATCTTTTCTAACAAAATCTTTTGCGAGGTTCTGCCCTTGGTATGGTAGTCTCATGATCCTCCAAATCAACATTGGGTCTATGGGGATATTATTTCCCATCCATAAGCATCCATCATGCACTAGCACGAGCAACTGACGCACACATGCTGTGTTCCTTGGACTTCTGTTGAAGTGTGACACATTTAATATATTTAGTAGTCCTGGGTGTGCCAACCCATTTGCCCACTATTGTGGTTCTAGCCTTGTTACTCCATGGTCTGGGTAGTGCACCTGTTTCAAATACCGGTCTGGTGTGAGCTGAGGATACCTTTTCCTATCGTTAAAGTCATAATCTACAAACTTCAACTGCAGTATTTTTCCAAGTAGTTCCCCAGTAAATGGTACTTTTTCTGGAAGTAGGGGTGTGAAGGTGTCAAACTTTGCATCCTTTGAGTCTTTGACTAGTTTTGCATTTGGTTTCCTCGATGGAATGTATGGTGGTAGAGGCAAAAATCCTACACCCTTTATTTCCCTCTGATCTGCATGCTCTACTTCTTCCTCACTATCTCTGACTTGCTCAGGTTGTTGTTGAGGTTTGAGAGGTTTCTTATCCTGTTTCTTCTTAGTTCTCTCTTCCTTACTTAGTTTCTTCCTCAACGATCTTCGTTGTTTTTGTGCTAATGTTGTTGCGGTTGATGCTACTATGGGCAATGCTACTACGGGCATCTCAGCTGATGTTGCGGGCATACCATCGATTGTTGCGGTGGATGCTTCCATGACTCATTTTATGCCTCTCCCATCAAATATACACACAAATTATTCAGTTGACAGGACGTTCATGCGGAAGTTCTCTGAAATTTCTTCGCACTATCAACACTCAAGCTCTCAATTCAGCAAAGTTCTTAATCTGGGCGGGAGGCGGCTTATTTATACCAATTCTGAAATTCGAACCCCATCATTAGATCAGATTTTTTCCATATTACGTTCAAATTGTGTTCATTAATTACATATCTATCCTTAGACCCTACCAATTTGTCCTCATAAATGCAACTTTCCATGTATTTTCGCCTTTTAACGGTCATATTTTTGTTTTCCGACAAACTTCAATCATGCTATAGTGTAGCGAACATATGTCCTATGTCACAACTCCTATGTACTTCGACATAATCTAGACTGTAGCGATGTAACGTCCTACGTCAAAGTTCTTTCTGTAGCATAGTTTATAGTCTCGTGCCCACTTTCAACTGCAGGTGGCACTAATAATTTTCCCCTTTCTTCTTTAGAGCGAGGTTGGAGGGGTAGGGTTGTCCCTATATAGCTTCAACCTGTTGCCATTTACTCTTCCTTGAATCAAATCTCCATTTAACTTCGCTAATTGAACTATGCCTCCATCAGTGATATGCTTAATAATATATGGGCCTAACCAATGCATCTTGAATTTTCCTGGAAATTTTAAAAACTTATTATCATAGAGGAGAACAAGGTCTCCTACTTGGAACTTCTTCTGCTTAATATGTTTATCATGCCAAGCCTTTTCTCTTGCTTTTTGTACTTGCTGATGGAATCCTGCTATAAATATGTCTTCTTCCAAAGCAATCAACTATGACATTATTTCCTCCATTATGTCAGGGTCTGCCATATTTGTAAAAGTTGCAATCCTCAAGCTAGGAATAATGTATTCCATGGGCATCACAACTTCTTGCCCATAAACTAATCTGAAGGGTGTCTGACCTGTCAACTTCTTACATGTGGTCCTGTAAGCCCATAATACTATTGGAATTCTAAGGTCCCAGTCATCTCTGTTCACATTGCATACCTTAGTCAGTGCATTCTCCAAAATCTTATTAAATTCTTCTACTATTCCATTGGCCTGAGGGTGATAAGGAGTACTCTTTTGATGATAAACTTGGAATTCCTCAGTCAATGCTTCAATGGTTTTATTCAGGAAGTGGGAACCTTGGTCACTCATCAAAATATTTGGACATCCAAATCTAGACAATATATACTCAAAAATAAACTTTGTAGCAATCTCTGCACTGCAATCCTTTACTGGTTGTGCTTTGGCCCACCTTGTCAAATAATTAGTTGCAGTAATTATGTACCTCGCACCAGTCCTCTTTCCAGGTGGGTTGATAGGTCCAACAAAATCAATAGCCCATTTATCAAAAGCCTGTAATGTAACTTGTGGTACCAATGGCATCTCATCTCTTCTTGAATGTTTTCCTATTCTTTGACGTACGTCACATGATCTGTAATAATCCTTTGCATCTTTGTGTAGTATAGGCCAACACAATATTACTCTCAAAATCTTCTGCACAATAGCTTTTCCTGCATAGTGTCCCCCAACTGCGCCTTGATGAGACTCTGTTAGAATTATCTGCCTCTCATGTTCAGGAACATACCTGTGCAATATCTCATCTGATCACATCTTATATAAATGTCCCACTATCAATGAAAAATGAGTTTCCTTCACCACTAATTCTTTCTTTTGCTTCGTAGTATATTCTAAAGGAGCCATTCCTATGTTCAAAAACTGAATAATGTCTGCAAAATGGTAATTTGCAACTTTGATTGCAAATAACCATGCATTAGGGATATTATCTTCTATACTGGTTGGTTCTTCACCTATTTCCAATCTTGACAAATGATCAGGTCCTGCATTCAGTCTTCCTGGCTTAACAATAATTTCAAAGTCATACTCTTGGAACAACAATAACCATTTGCAAATTTTCCCTCCTAAGACAGGCTTATTAACCAAATACTTTAGTGCAGAATGATTTGTAAACATCTTGAAATGTGACCCCAACAAATAATGTCTAAACTTCTGCAAGGCATATACCATTGCCAATCCTTCTCTTTCTGTAGTTGTGTAATTATTCTCTGCTTTAGATAGTTTCCTACTTGCAAAAGCTATAGGATGATCAATTTCTCCTGCACCAGGTTGTGCTAGTACCACTCCCAAAGCTATACAAGAGGCATCCACATGGACATGAAATTCCTTATTCCAATAAGGGAATACTAGTATAGGAGCAACTACCATCTTTTCCTTCAATATGTCAAGGCTCTTTTGACATTCTTCATCCCATTGAAAAGTGACATCTTTCTTCAAAAATTTTTCCATAGGCACAGTAATCTGAGCATATCCTTTGATAAACTTTCTGTAATATCATGTATGTCCCAATGTAGTGCGAAGTTGTCTTACTGTCTTCGGTGGAGGTAAATTCACAATGATAGCAATAAGTCTTAAACTTCCAATATGTTTTCTTAACAACCTAAATATTATCCAATCATCAAAATATACTTATAGAAATTTGTGGATATATTCTTTGAAAGCTGCAACCACCACTCTTGAAAATATAGCAGTGGCATTCTTCAGTCTAAAAGGCATCACTATGTATCGATATGAAACCCATTCTATAACAAAGGTGGTCTTATGTCGGTCCTCAAGTGCAATTCTAATCTGATGATACCCTAAAAATCCATCTGTAAATGAATAAACTTCCTGACCTCCTACGTTGTCTAATACTTCATCTGTGTAAGGGGTAGGGAAAGGATCATGTAAGAATGCATCATTCAAATTCATCAAATCAACACAAATCATGATTTCTCCTTGAGTTTTATTTTCTTACACCACCACCATAGGACTTACCCATTCTGATTCTTCCACGGGTTCAATAACTCATGTTGCTATCATCTTATCCAACTCAACTTTTACTTTCTCCTTATAATTTGGATTCAATATGTAAGGTCTTTGCTTGACTAGCTTCACATCAGGCTTAAGGGGGATCTTCATAACTCCTAGATATCCTACTATACCCTTCATTTCTGAAAACTTAGTGGGAAACAACTCCTGGTATTCGTGAAGAAATTATGTAACCTTGCTGACTGTCCCTTCATCCCAATAATCTCATATAGTTACAAACTTTGATTCCTCTTCTGATCCTATATTCACCTTCTTTTCTTTATTGCTTTGTTATATCTGGTATCTGTAGCTCAGGTCCATTGACTTCGCGGTGTCCTTCTGATTTTGTTATGTCAATGTTGCAAGGATCTTCCTCTTCTTTTGCAATAAGGTTGTAGCATTCTAATGCATGTTCTATTTTCGCAACCCAATCACGTTGCTGCCATGTCCTTAGAGCTGAATTCTCAAATATATTCTTCTGAACTATTTGAAGGGTTGAGTCTATATATGGACAATCATCTTCAAAGCTAAATGTCAATATAAACCCATCAACCATATCTTCCCATATCAGAGTACCATGTTGAAGCTCTGTTTCCAAGTACCAATTCTAGGGAATTGTCTCCAATGTATGAATGAACCCATGTAACCATTCTTGTTGTGGAATCTCCTTCCATGTTGTAGTACATAACTAGATATGCTCCATGGGACTAGTTGCACCATCATATTTCAACTCCATATTCGTGTCTATTTGACCAAGTTTTATCCACATCAACCTTCGACATTCTTGCCAATCTCCTATATTATTCCTATGTGTACCCCATCATCTAGCAAGAGTAGCTTTTAGGGCTATATCCAAAGATAACAATATTTGACTTTCTGGAACTTGTTCCTCATAATAATTAAGAAAAATATTCACGTCACCCAAGCCATCATAAGAAGGCAGGTTGCATACCTCAGATGTCACGCAGCGAACTGATTTAGTAACTCTTGCACAACACCTTGTAGATACTTCATGTAGCTTGTTCTTCCAATTCTCCAATTCTTCTTCTAAGTCTGATGCAAAAGAACTATCATGCTCCCAAGTTAACATGCCCTCTGCAGTAGGGCTAACAAAATCATGTTCCTTTGTTGTCAATTGATAGATATTATCTATATTGGCTACACAGTACTATTCTTTGACTGGTTCTATATATCTTACTCCTTCTAATGGATCCAAGGGAAAAATTACTATCATATTATTCCCTTTGAATATCATTTGTCTCTTGTTTAGATTAATTATAGCCATGTTATCAAATGCCCAATCAAGTCCAAGCAGTGCAAGATAGGGGTTACTTTCATCCACAATTTCTATTACTTCAAAGTCAGCGTAGTGAAAACTTTTTCGATGTCTACTGTTACACCCGATAGTATTCCTATGGGGAAGATCTTTTGTTGATTTTCCATCCTTAACTGAATAGGTGACCACTGTATCTTTGGCTTACCCATTAATTCCCATGTCTTCTTTGTCAAAACATTAGCATCATATCCCAGATCGAGAATAACTTGATCCATCTCATAGTCTCTTATCTGCGCACTAAGCCTCATTTCTCTTCGTGTTCTCTTCTGTTGATGCAAATTGTTAATTGCATGCATCTCACTTCATGGTATTTCTTTAGATGCACATGAATCTATCAGTTCCTGAAGTCCTTCTACAACCTTTGATCTCTTAATAATTTCATACAAGTTTGTAGAAAAGACTTTAAAATACTTGTTTGGTTCCCTGAATCCTGATCTTGTGTCAAAGCTTGTTCTTGTGTCGAAGTTGATGCTATGTTGCAGGTACTTTTTTGTTTCAGTTGTGCACTAAATGTCGAAGCTCTAGCATCCATAAAGCTTTGTTTTTCTTCCATAAACATTTCTTTTTCCTTTTGAATATCAAAGACATGAGCTTTTTTAGCAGTCTTTCTAACCCATGGAGTCTCATATTCCTTCTTTTCATTTACTTTGTTGTCACCACTCGCAACTCCACTTCTAGTAACAATATTGATTTGGGGATCATCAATTATTCTTTCGGCAATCATCATCTAGATATTTTGTGTTGGCTGTTGGTTTCTCTTTTCTTTCATTTTTTCCATAAGTACCAGACATTCTTCAATTACATGATCAAAGGCTTTACAATACTTACATGTCATAGTGGGATTTTGGCAGTCTCTCGCAAAGTGTCTTGATTGGCTGCAATTATAGCAAATAATATGTCCTTGTCCTCGACCAGCTCCACCACCTCGACCTCTTCCTTGATAACCACCTCGACCACTGTGTTTTCCATTATCCTCATGTCCATGTTCTTCTGCTTGCATTCTATAAGTGTCAACACCACGCTCCATCATTAGTTCATAAGCTTGACAATGGTTTTCATCATGTCCTACCGATTTACAGAACTTGCAATACAAGTTCCTGAGAGTCTAAACATATTTTTTCAATAAATAACAATTCTCTGAATGATGTTTGCCCCTAGTTTTACATAACTCGCACCATAGTCTGGATCCTACATTCAAAGGATTCAGTGCTCCACTATCCATGTAATTTCTGAAAAGAGGGCATTGTTCTTTAGAGTGGCCTTCTGATTTGCACTTCGTACACCACACTTCTTCTCTGACTTCTTTACTTTTCTTCATATCTTGTAACTGCATAGTCAAATTTGTCAGTTGACTCTAAATCTGTTGCAAACCTGCATTGTTATCTCCTATAGGCAAAGCTTCTAATTTCATCGCAAGCTCTAGAGCTTCAGCTTGACTTTATATCTTCTATTGCGTCAAAGGAAATCTGATATGTGGTAGTAGCACAGTTATAAACCATTCCTTATGTTGTTGCAGAGCTATGTCGAAGCTCACCTGATCTAATAATACATTGAATCTCTGGTCGAATTCCCAAACAGACTCAGTAGGCCTTTTTTTGATTTCTTTTAACTCTGTGATGCACTATGATTCAGACTTCGGTTTCTTAAATTCTTTTACCAGCATTGTTTTAATGTCTGTGAATGATTTGATCTGATTACTCGAATACATCATGTACCATGTCAACACTCTATCTCGGAATGTCATGACGAGCTGCACTTTCTTTATGTTTTCATCATGGACCTTCTTCGCTGTCCATATTGCTTCACATAGAAACCAGAATTACTCTGGATCCTCTGATCCAGTTACTTTAAAAACAGGTAGGTTAATATCATCAACCATATTTGTTCTCGGAGGGGGAGGGGGATTCGTAAGGGGAGGGGGGTGGGAGGGGTAGGGGGAGTAGGGGGATGGGAAAAACCAAAAACACCCTAACTATTACTATATTCTAGCTTCGACAAACTTTCAGGCTGGAAGTGTGAATACTGTGGAGTTACTTCAGGGTTCTTAGGGAGACTTTCTTCACTTTCAGATTCACTCAAAAGAGGGTTATAGTTAGTTTCTATGAAAGTATTTGTATCTTGACCATGATATTTTTTTCTAGTGTCTATTCTATATCTTTTTCCACTTCGCATTATTCCAATCTCTTCTTCGGATTTTCTCCCAAACATAAGTAATCTAATAATCTAATTGCATTCGTAAAACTCCATTTTCACACAAAATCATCTTAATCCTGAGTTTCAGAGATCTCAAGTACTTACCTCGCAGTCCTTTGAAAAATTGTCATTCTACTACACAGTCGAGTCTATCATGAACTCAATAATTAATCTTCCTAAGATGTTAGCAATCCAAAAATCAACAACTCTTGAAACCCTATTGTCAGTGTTCTTGAGTCAGTGTATCAATTCAGGAGTCTACTCCTTAGGTTGGTCTCCTTTAAAATCATCTTTTCTTTCGGTCAACCTTGGTATCCACTCATACAACTCAACATGAAATGAATCAAAGAAAATTTCATATTGATCTTCGAAACTATACTTCTGTAACCTCCTTTTAGATGACAGATGAGGGTTTCTATTCTCTTGATCTGCAAATTCTCGTTCTTTCTGTTCTACCCAATCTTGAATTTCCTTCTTCAACGAATGCCACATCCACATATCACTCAAACAGATCTCTGTCCTGGCAACATAACCATTTGTTGGCTTAGATTGGGCTGACCCAGGTTTAATTCTTTTACTGTGCACCAACAAAACCCTCAATCTCCGGCCCTTTTGGCAATGACTTGCAAGAAGATCGCAGTCTCACCCGAAGTGACTATTGGAGGATGCATAACTAGGTTTCTGCAGCCTTGAGGGATGCAGAGATGTGGTATTTTTATGTTGTCTGATACTTAACATTCATAAATTACTTCGCATTCAGACATTACTTTGCCGCATTACATTCATCACCTAAAACATATCATATACATCCATAAAACTTCTTTTTACCGAAATAAAGTGCAATTTCTACGCTACAAAAGATAATAAGCAAATAACCACATGAAGACACATATTTTACGTGGTTCATCATAATATGGGACTACGTCCGCAAGAATTTTTGCTTATAATAGAGAATTTGTACAACAAATAGTTCTTGACCTGCGCACTCAGCAACGGACTTAGGCCTTTGCGCACTCATTTGCAGAACCTCACCTTCTTGTCCAAACCACAATTCACCAATATACAACCATTCAATACATGATGTAATTCTTCAAGACTACTATCTCCTTATTTATTATTCATCCTTATATATACTATTACATCGAGGGATATATCATTGCAATACCATGGTCCATATACTATGGACTCCCCTAATACAAGGTACTATGGTCCGAAAACCATTCATCATATAAAAAATTACATTCCTTTAACAAAAGGGAGGGGCTTCAACCCGCCTCGAAGCCCATATACTGCACAATATATCTACTGCGTTGTCCACTTTGGCACTCAGCTGCTCCACTGTGCGGTCCACTTCACCCTTTGCTGCATCCTTTACTTGGCACTCTGCTTCCCAAAATGTGGATTTTTCACCAAAATCTAGGCCAAGTTGGGTTGCCCCCAACAAGTGCATTGGACTTTGATTCATTGAGGAAGAAGCCAAAATGGACATTGAAAGCATTAAGATAATAGGTAAGCATGTTGTTTAGAGTGGTTTGGTGTGACTTTGGAATCTCATTCAGTGTCTTGTCAAATATCTTGTTAAACTTTTTGACAATTTCATTATTGAAATGTTTGATGTTAGTTAAAACATTTAAAAAAATGAAAATTCTTGTTTTCAACCCATTTTTCAAAGAATTTTTTCTGACAAGTTTCTAAAGACTTAATATAATTATCAAGAAAATTTATAAACCACTATCATGCATCTTGCTTACGAGATAAAGAAAAACATCTAAGTAACACATTAATATGAGAAACATAAATATCAACCATGTGTTCCATAAAATCATCCTAATGAGTCTGGGTTGAAATGGAAACATCTCCATAAAATATGGGGCGTCTTCCAAACCAGGCATGTCATGGAGTTGCGGAGAGATGACGGTCAATTTAATTGGATTGTAAGTATCTATCATCCATGGTGCATCCATTAGTTTATGAATAAATTTATATAATCGAATATTTTCTTTAAAACCACGAGATGAAAATGAAGTTTCTTCCTTACATTTATTTGATAAGTAAAACAAGGCCCGAGGACCTAAGGAAACTCACATATAGAGTTGACCCTTGTATTGTACCTATTATTATTTTGTTGAAGTGGAGTTGTTAGATGAAACTTTCCAAGTTACTATAAAATAATCTCACAATATACAAATACAAAAGAAAACTCACCACAATATTATGAAGAATGATACGTCGTTGTCGTTCTTGACTAGGGCTTACAACCTCCTCCCCGAAAAAGTGCCAAAGAACGTTACTGCTCAAACTAGCATGGTTGGCAAGGTTCAACCAAGCCTGCTAAACAGTGAGCACTATTAGAACACACCCATTGTCACCTTAGAGTACTCCTCTCACTTTAGGCTCACTTCTACAAAACACCAAGGGCGGTATCCCTACAAACACACACTCAACCAAAAGTATAAGTAGACCAATGCCTAAGTACACATATATGGAAGAGGTAGGAGTTAATTCAATAACAAAATATGATTTGATAAAAGATGTAAAAACATAAATATATTGCAGATTACCGAATAAAATACTCAATGGATCAATGAAAGAAGCTTGGAAAGTACCACAATTTGAATATTGAGATTTCTTACCACAATAGGAAATGATTTGGAACTGTTATACCTAATCTATGTCGTTGTAAGAAGGACAACTTACTTTTCAAACCTACAATTTCTGCAATTTCTAAAGATTGTACTAGGACAATAAGTAGAAGTTCACTTCAAGGACCCAAAACTAGCTCCTGGTGGACTTGAAACTCAAGGAACTTGGTTGGAAGTGTTAGCACTATGAAAATTATTTCCAATGAGCATGAGAACACCAAAATTCGATGAATAGGTGAAAATATATTCAGCCTACAAGTTAAATTCTCAAAAATTGGCCCTCAATTGTGAGGGCTAATAATAGGCTAAGTCCAAATGAGTGATCAGACCCACAAAATGATTTGGACAACTAATATATGATCTAAAAGTAATGAATAATAAAATGAAAATCCCTTTAGATCAATTATAAAGGATACAAGAGGATTATGTCTAAATTTCACATATCCCAAGGCAAGGGTTTGCTTCCAATTGTCTTCAATTGTTGTAAGTAATTTCTAGAACCTGTAATAAGCTTTGAAACACTTGAAATGATGTTAGAGCAACAATATGAAGCAAACAAAGGGGTTTGTACAACCTTAGAGCTTTTAGGGCCTCCAAAAATATAAATTTATGGTGGTTTATATAATAATGTAAATAATTAATTGATGCGAATTAAACCATAGATGGTGAAGAAATTCACTATTGAATTATTTTTTATATTTTCTTATTTGAAATTTTTGGGTTTTGGAATATATATTTTCTTGAGGGTTTTTATATTTATTTCTAAATACAAATTTACAAAAAGGTTAAAATACATTTGAAAAATATTTTGGAAAGAATTTTGATTGTAAATTGTTGGAATAAGGGCAATGATCCCTTTTCCACAAGAGTCAAGGAAATGGAATTATCTCTACCCTTAAATTTGGTATCACAATGCTTGAGGTCTCAATACTAGGTGGAACACCAAGGATACGACCCTAGAATCAAGACAAAAAAGGAAATGGAACAGAAATTCCACTAGGAGGGCTTCCTATGGAATGAACCTTCCAACCAAAGAAATCAACAATTATACAAGATAAGGTTACTTACCCTCAAGGGGAGTGCAAAACATATCCCAAAAGAGAACAACAATATCTTGTATGAATTAAGAGAATTGTGTAAGATAGACCCTAAACCTTCCTCTTTAAAGCCTTCATGAATCAATTTCCTTAGCCTTGTAGTAACTTTGAGATGCTCCACAAATTGCCTTTGAATATTTTAGATCAACCAAGCAAGAGAAGAAAATTCATGTGTAAACCCTTTTGTCCCACGGAAATTTTTAGATTTTATTTGATAGGTCTAGAAGCTCACAATGATTTTATAAGGAGGAGAATGCCTATATTTATAGATGAGGCTCTTCAAAATTTCCTCCACAATCTCCCATAGAGTAATTAACTTTTCATCCACAAGATGCATGAAGCCTAAGTCAATATTTGATTTTTTCAAATTTACATTAAGTAAACCCAAAATGGAAGCAAAAATGCTACATTGATGTGGCCAAGAGGGGCCATCTTGACCCTAAATGAAAAAATATTCTACTTGTGGAGGTATGGATGGCTTGCTTCTAGAATTAACTCTTCATTGATGCTCCAAAGACTTTTTTTACCCTCCAATGACTATGCTATGGTTGATCGTTAGGCTTAGGTGGATGGCTTACATTAGCTACTTGTCCATTTCTTGAAGCTTGAATCAATTTGGCTTGCAAGGTTAATTTCCTTTGAAAATTCCTCCACACTTGACTTGGAGGAGACCCCTTCCTTGCAACATCTTACTTATTAACCTTTATTGCACAATGAACTAGGGCTCGACCTCTCTTCAAGGGTAATGGCTAATTGATTTAGTGAAGAATGCTTTAAATTTGACTTTAATTGACTTGAAAATAATTGAAATAGCCCTTGGGTCTCCCCTTCATCCACAAGTATCCTTATATTTTCTTGAGGATGGATCAACTTTGCTTAGGGAAGGCTCAACCTCCTTCCTTGGTCTTCAAATTTTTCAATGACTACTTTACTTAATAGAAAATACTTGGATTTGACATTTCTTTTGACATTACTTTTCTTGATGTAGCCCTTGGGGGCTTGCGTCTTCCTTTCTTTCTTCAACGTTTTGCTTAATTCACTTCCTAGGAGGGCTCATCCTCCCTTTCTTCCCTTGGAATGCTAATTTCTATGTTGATTTGGAGTACTTTAACATTTTCTTAAGTGATTTTGCATTGAAACTTGGATGATTAGCCCTTATGAGCCTCAATTTTCACCATAAGACTTCAATGTTCCAACATTTTCCTTAATATTTTCTCTTTAATTCATTCAACGACCAAGAAGATGATTTCATGCCCCACCTATGTTATAGATCTGACCCAGAAATATATGAGAATACAAATATACCCAGAAATAATAAGATAGAAATATATAGAAATGTTTCTTTATTGATCAAAACCGTTAAGGTAGGGTAACACCATACATTCACTCCTTAAGGAAGGAGAACACTCCACAAGCCATATGCTTGACAATACAATAATCCTTGACATCTCTCAATGGGAAGTCTCTAGCCTCTATATAGGTCTCATACATACAATACCATGGGTCATTACCATGGTTCCCTCAATACCATCTATCTAATACAATGGGCTTATTACATTATTGCTAACTACTTGTGGTCCCTTACATGATATGGGTTAACCACTTTATTTATTACTATGGCCCATCCCATTATTATATTGTTCCCTTGGGTACCTCCCTCTGTACCCCATACTATCCCCCCTAGGTATACTACAACCTATGGTTACGAGTGCTTGAAAGTACTTTAATGATGTCATCTAGCCTGAACATTAGGGTAATTTAGAATGGAGATGAAACTTGTTTCACTTTGCTTCCTTGTTCACCTCATCATTGGTCTTTAAATATGGTTGCTTGCAATGCCACATGGAAAGCCCTCTTTCCCCCAAAAGTGGGTCCACTGTTGTAACTAGATATATTTGAAGGCATTATGACTACTTTGAAAAATAAATGGGTCATCTTGGCATAGAGAATCAAATGGACACCCTCTTTGCCTTGGAAGGTGTAACATGATGCCCTAGGAGATGCAAACACATTGGGAACTATGAGACTCTTAGGATGTAGAGCCAAGGCCAAAGGGGAGTGAAAAATACATCAAAGACACATGGCACATGTGGGGTAGGGAGTGCATCGGGATCAAAATGGATATCGTCGAGGAAAAGTACATATGGTGATCACCCTTACAAGGATTGATGACGCAAGTGCTCCCTTAAACCATATGCTTTAGTAGTGTCTTATCCATGATACCTACAACACCATATTGGGGTATAAGAATACCCATCAAGGTAGGGAGTTACCTCCTAGTAGGGAGAAGTCAACACTGCCACAAATATAGACATGCCATGAATAAAACAAAATCAGGAGTCGCCATGGCTATGCACACCAATGGGGATCCAAGGGTCACTTTCACAAAATAACACACACCCACATGGCTTTACAAGGCCCATCCTTTGGGCTTATATGACGTGGCCAGAAAGTTTTGGAGTACCCATACTGAAAGAAGGGTAACAAATTCCATGATAAATAGATCCATCTAACATTTATCCAAAACATGTGGTTAGTAAACCTATCATCAATGGTATCCCTTCCTAGCGTCTTCATGAATGTATAGGTATTCGTGAATCTAATAATTTTAAGTCAATTACTTTCTTTTTGAAAATTGTTCCACTTGAGAAGGGAGTTTGTGATAGTTGTTTCTTTTTCCCCTATTCTCCTCCATAGACACTCACTCTCTATGACTGTTTCAACAACCAAATATATGCAACACCTATATTTCCATTAATGTTAATTAAATTCCCCTTTCCCTATGTGAAGGAGAATCCAATTTTTCCAAAAATATCTATTTGAGTTGCAAATTAGATTTGTAATAAGGACATACTTAGATGCAACCATCCATAGGGGACCTTGTTAACAAGAGAATGCATGGTTGAAGTGAACTACACGGGACAATGGAGTTGGAGAATGAACTTTGCTAGGGTCTTAATATGGTATGAGGTTTATATTTTTGTATCTTTTTATTGTATTGAGATTGTAATTTCAACGTGATTGTTAACCTAATTGACCTTGATAGGTTGCAACCTACATCATAAGGTTATTGTGTGCCTATAGTGGTTACCTCAACACCTACAAACGTTCTCATGGTTTTGGAGAACGCCAAGAGCTTTAGGTATTGGAATCATGGTACCATTGAAGGCACCTTAGAAATTTGTACCAAAGTTCTATCTTGAGGTAATTTCAACCCTAAGCTTGAAATTACTATTGATGTTCAAGTTTATGAATATGATTTTGCATGTGTATCTTTCAAGGAAGAAACCATATTAGGATATAGGCAATATCTTGCATGAAATTGATATTTGTAAGTTAAGCGGGGAGGTTTGGGTGCCACATAAGCAACTATGTCTACAAACTTGTAGTCTAACAAAGGGATTCTTTTATTTCAAATTTTTGAAAATGCTCATGTCCCATATATTCTTATGTGAGGATCATGGATCTATAAGAATACACTAGTAGTGTTTTCTCCTTGGTTATAGGTGTTCTTGACTTGAATTTCTAGGCCTCTTAATGTAGTTTTCATCATACCTAAAAAGGATTCCAACCTTGATAGTTTGGTTTATTTGGCATGAGCTCAAACAATTATTTAGCCCTGGCCTTTGGCACAAGATCTATCTTAAGGTTGACATGTCTAAAGAACTCAAAGACTATGCATTTATTGAGATAAGTAACAAGGTGCATCACCAAGTTGTGTGATATATTAACATCTCAAATATATATTATCATTGTCAAAGCCTAGATCATCATATTTGTTTTTACCCCATAAAAGTGAAAAGTAAACCAACATTGGGCTCCACCTCCATAAACCCCACCAACTTCAACTCATACTCAATTTAATGATATAAAATATGGTTGGAGTCAAGTGGCGCTAAGAACATATGTAATGAGCTTCCTAAATTTCCAACACCAGAGGTTAAAATGCAAATTCTCCCTTCTAGTCCCCATATCCTATGGCAAGTAAACATGCTTCTCTTCTGACCTCTAGTTTGTCCCAACAGGGAGGGAATTTGTTGTCGTTGCTACAACACCCTCCAATTTTTGGCCTGCACCTAATTCCAGAGCCTACCTTGGTCTTGTATATTGTCATCACAAGCATTGAAATCCATTCCATATGTTTTCTCTAAGTGTTTTGGTCCCTTTTGCAAGAAAATAAAAATGTCATTTTTTTGCATATTAAGTGTTGCACGATGTATATAAGTATATTTTGGTGGTTTCAAGGGGTTATATTTGTGTGAATTAATTGATATTACCATGTAAACATCTGTCACACTCATTCCCAAAGTTGTAAGCACTGTTGCACAAGCGTCGTCACAGTCGTCGCAAAGTGTATCTTTAATGTCACACTTGTCGTAAGTTGTCACTTGAGGGAAATGTGTTGTTCATGTGTCTTGGATGATCTATGTTGTTTTTCATCAAGTGTTCTAAGTGTGTGATCATAGTCAAGTCATATCACTGTTCACATCAATTTAATTGATCTCCCACTTAGCCAAATTTTATAAATTTTTTAGCAACTTAGCCTCATATGCGCAGTTCCAACCCTCAAGATGTAACCTTGCCTCTTGAAATTACACAATGTCCAGTTCCTGCCTCCCAAAACTGCTACTTGTGTAGTTTCAGTTCCTAAGCCCAGACCTTGACCTCCAAAATAATGCAATTTAGCCCTCCATCCTAGCCCCAACTGTGCATTGTGCAGTCTCTGAGCTCAAGCCCAACCCTTGAGCTCCTAAGCTATGCAATTGCACATTCACCATGTCTGTTATGCCTCCTAGAACTGTGTAATTGGCTGAAACAGTGCAAAACCCCTCATCCCGGCTCACTGAGTCTCAAAACTACACAATTTGCCTACCCAATATAGCCTAAACTGTGCATTACACAGTCTCAAGGTTCAAGATTCACCCCTGACTGCCTGAGCTACATAACTGCACAATCAATTAGCCTCTCCCTCAACCTGCAACCTAGTTTCGGCTTAATCAGTGGATCAACATGCAACATCTTAGACTAGGGGTTTATCGGACTTATGTCATCTTGTCATGAGTGAATTGTAGATGCAACTACTCTATCATTCCATGATAGGATGATGAATAAGGAGATGGAGAAGGAAACATGTTGAAATACATCTTTGTGGTTGGTTATGCAAGCTGATCAATCAACACAAAGAAAAGGGACACCATTTTGCAATCAAGCTCAAGACTTGATATCAATGAAAACTCCTCACCCCTAAGCCATATGGAGGTGGATAGAAGAACATATTCAAGAAGACACATAGCAAGGAGCAACAAGAATGGCTTGAAATTTCCATGTCATCATGCATTCCATGCTAGTAGTGTCATGAGTCATCATGTGCCATCATTATTGTGGATTATGTAATTTATTATTCCAAAATGTATTGTAAAGTGGAGATCTAAAGGACATGTATAGTGTCATGCAAATAGCTCACAAAATAGAAGAAAAGATAGATCAACGACTTCAAAATAAGCCTCTTCGAGGGGGAAACCTCCTTTACATTACACAAATGAATAATTCTTGGATGATACAAATGACAAAACCTCCTTTCTATATATAGGAGTCTAAGGGGTCACAATATAATCATAGCCAACATAACAATAATAATGTAAGGGCACAACAATTACAATAGTGACTTCTATGGGGCACAATAATAACAATATGGGGGCCACATGGGCATAACAATAACAATAAGGGGGCTACAATAGTGTTATAGGGACCTAACATGACCCTCTCTTTCAAAAAAGTGTTGTCCTCGATGCTTAAGTAGTTCCAGATGTTTTTTTTATAAAATTCTCATCCTACCATGCATAATCTTTAGCAGGTTTTTCTTCCACTTAATGACATACTCTGAAATTGATTTATTTCGTAGCTGTCAGGTTCTTGTTTCTGAGACTGATTCTAGCTCAAATATGATTTTTCCTTCTTCATCAACTTCTGGAAACATTGTTTTAACTGGAAGCTTGTCACCAATAACCTTCTTTAAGCATGAAACATGGAAAAATGGGTGTACTCAGGGAGATGCAGGCAACTCCAATTTGTATGCCATAGTACCAATCTTTTGTAACACCTTGTAAGGACCATAGTACTTGGGTGATAATTTATAGTCCTTCTTACCTTGCCCAAGGGACATTTGTTTGTATGTTTGTAGCCGTAAAAATACCTAGTCACCTAAATCAAAGCATGTTTCACTACGATGCAAATTTTCCCGTTGTTCCATTTGATTTTGCACTAGAGTGAGGTTATCCTTTAAGAGTTGGAGAACTTGTTGTTGATGCTCGATGTGATCTTCCACTGCTTGAACCTTGTAATTTTCTCTTAAATATGATGTGATGTATGGTGGATGATATCCATAAATTGCCATAAATGGGGTCATTTTTGTTGCAGCATGGAAGGAAGTGTTATACCACCATTTAGCTAGAGGTAACCACTTGACCCATTGTATTTGTTTATCAGATACAAAACAATGAAGATATCCTTCCAAATATTTGTTCGCTATCTCAGTTTTCCCATCAGATTGAGGGTGATAAGATGAGCTATGAGCTAATTGAGTACCAAGACAAGAAAATAATTCCATCCAAAACTTTCCAGTGAAAATGGGATCTCTATCACTTACTATTATCTTTGGGTTTCTTTGAAGTTTTTGAATTTTTTTGATAAATGCAATAACAACTGTATTGGATTTAAAATGATGAGATACTGCACAAAAGTGTGCATACTTGGTAAGTCTGTCAACTACCGCCATTATGACACTCTTTCCTTTAGAATTGGGTAAACCAGTGATAAAACCCATTGAGACCTCCTCCCAATGCTAACTTGGAATGACTAAAGGTTGTAAAAAAACTGGGGTTTTAATTGTCTCAACTTTATTTTGTTGTCAAACCAAACATTCTGCCACAACCTTCTAAATATCAGATTTATTACCATCCCAAAAAATATCATTCTTGACCCTGTGGTAAGTTTTTAAAAATCCTGAGTTCCCTCCTAAGGGAGAGGTGTGCAATTCCAAAATAATATTTTGTTTGAGTTGGGAATTCTTACAAATATATAAGCGATCTTTGTACCATAATGAATCATTTTTCTAACTAAATGTATCATATATACTAGGATCTTGTTGCAACTTTTGAATGAGTCTCCACACCTCTTGAATGAGATGTAGAACATTATGAATTATCAATGCAACTTGTGTCTTAGAATGTTTGGGGTAGTGACCCTTTAGAAAGTAAATAGTCCATCAAATGTTTTCCTGAAATGGATGAGGTGGATAGTTTATGTTTGCAAGAAACTAAAAATTTAGGTTTTCTGTCTTTGGATGGCTTTATTTGTTATCTAGCCAAGTACTAAATTTATTTTTTAAAATCATCAAGAAGGAAAGGGAGGGCTTTCTACCTTGACTTCTCTGAAACTTGCTAGTTTTGCACAAACCCTTCTTAAAGATTTTTGTGGGTTCTCTTAAATCTCAGAGGCCAAATTTTAGGGTTGGGAAACATATATTCCTACGGTGACTCGAGGGAGCACATATCCTATTAGAATTGAATGGTTGATGAGCTACCATATGCCCCTTGGGTAGTTTCTAGAGATTTTAACAATGAAAAATCAAGGGGACGAATAATAGTCATTACTCGTTAGAATCTCGTGTGATGAGAAGAAAGCCTAGATAGATCTCAAATCTAAGATCATGTTATATAAACCAAACAAAATCAAAATTAACATGAAACCAAAGGAACATAGTTGAAGAATAATGGTACTCAACAAGATAAAACATATACGTAATAGGAACCACCAAATATTGATTAACCTCCATTTCTCAAGTGAATTGCTTATAACGAGCTATAAAAGGATCTGTCTTCATTCATTAGCAAAGTCGATTTTAACTATGGAACTAATTATTAAAATAAAACCTACACAAAAATTGAACAAAGTTGTGCACCAAAGAGAACATAGTTGAAGAATAATGGTACTCAACAAGATAAAACATATACATAATAGGAACCATGTTGGGTCCCTATAATACTAGTGATTACCCCATTACTATTGTAGTTATACCCCTTATTTATATCGTTGTGCCCCTATTACCCCCATATTGTTATTTCTGTGCTCCATAGAATCCCTCTATTGTTATTTTTGTGGCTTTATATTATTATTGTTAGGTCAACTACATTATATTGTGACTCCTTAGACTTCTATATATAGAAATGAGGTTTTGTCATTTGAATCATCCAAGAATTGTTCATTTATGTAATGTAAAGGAGGTTGCTCCCTCGAAGATGCTAAATTCTAAGGCGTTGATCTATCTTTTCTATCTTTTCTTGAGCTGGTTTCATAACATTTGGTATCAGAGCTTTGGATTCTAGGGTTTCGCTGCTCCAAACAGGTCATTGTGGCATTTTCACTATAACTTTTTTTTTCTGTGATGTTTCAGAAGTTGCAAAAAAAACCCATTTGGGAAGAAATCGCGTTGAACCTTGGGTCTGAATTTCAGAGCTTTTCGCGTGATATTTGTGGAGATATGATCTGAGGAAGTTGGTCTTTTTGCAGACTCCTGAATTACATTCAAAACAGGTGACTTGGGGAAAATCGTCATAACTTTCTCTCTGGGAATCAGATTGAAATTTCGTAAGAAGGTACAGAAAGAGGACGGACTGTAGTTTCTTGTATATCTTTTTCAGAACCAAAGATTGAAAATTATACACGTGGCACTTCATACAAGTTCGCTCTTCTGGAAAGGTCTATAATCAGGTCATCTTGTGATATTGTGCATAACTCTTTCTTGGAGAATTCAATTTGGATCAGACTGGTGGCATTGGAAAGATGACACAGAGAGCTACTACAGGTCACAAATTCAGAACTAGATGATTGGAAAGTACAGAGATACATCAGAGGCAATATCGAGCTCCTACAAAGTGAAAAAAGGTGTGTAGATTTTTTTAAATTTTTGCTTAAGCTTGGTTTGAAAATTTATTTTGAAGGAATTCAAAGGGAATAGTAGAGCATTATTATCGGTAACTGATGCCCCGAGGAAAGAAAATGCAAACACCTAGTAAGGAACCTGAAAGCTCTAGCATGACTCATGAAGAAGAAGAAGAAATGCTACATGATATATCAAAATTACAAGAACAAGTGAAACAAATGTCACGCTCACAAAAGTTAACAGAAGCTAAGATAAATGGCGTGGAAGCTAAGATGAATGGCATGGAAGCTAAGATGGACAATTTGAAGATAGATTTGAACACAAATTTGAAGACAGGCATGGCAGATTTGAAGACAGATTTGACAAATTTTCTACAAGAAATACTTACTAATGGTGAAAAGGTAGTAAAGGAAACTCATGATGAGAACAAAAGAAATGTTAATCATGATTCCATAGACGCTAATGTTGGATCGAAGAATCACCATATTCCAAAAATTGATATGAGGAAGTTTGATGGCAAGGATCTCGCCACATGGATATTACAGATGGAGCAATTCTTCGATCTCAATAATGTGCAAAACGCACAAAAGGTACGTATGGCAACTGTATATTTGGAACCAAATCAGTTTGTATGGTATCAATGGCTTTGTTCTCGTAAACAATTTATCACTTGGGCAATTTTACGGAAGAATTGATAGCACATTATGAGGATACAAAAAGCAACACTTTTTTTAGTCAATTGATAAGTCTCAAACAAAAGGGTTCAATAATGGAGCACATTGAGGAGTTCCAAAAATTGAACATAAGGGTAAAAGATATTCCAGAGGAGCATAGGATTGATGTGTTCATAGGGTCTTTAAAGGATAATATCCAATATGATTTTCGCCTTTGGGAACCTAATTCATTAGAGAAGGCATTCAGGTTAGCAAGAAAAATGGAAAGCAAAATTATGGCAACTAGGAAGCATACCACTCACAACTATAAAGACGGAAGTGTTGTTGCCCCTAGTATTCCACAACCTACAAGGTTGACACCACAACAATTGGAAGAAAAAAGAGCAAAAGGGCTTTGTTACAATTGTGATAGCAAATACACAAAAGGTCATAAGTGTGCTGAGAAGAAATTATTCTACATAGATTGTGAAGAGGAAGAAGAAAAGGAGCAAGAAAGGTCAAAAGAAGAGGATATACTCCAGGAACAAAGCCTAGATGAAGAACAAATAAATCCGACCATATCTTGTAATGCATTGGTGGGAATTACCACTCCTCAAACCATCAAGATAGAAGGACAAATCAAGAAGAAAAAGGTAATAGTGTTGATTGATTCAGGAAGCACCCACAATTTTATTCATTGTAGGGTAGCAAAAGAATTGAATTGCTTCCTATATCCAGCACCAGAGTGTCAAGTGATGATTGCAAATGGAGGAACAATAAATTGCTTTGGAAAGTGCCATAATATCAAGCTATCCATGGGAGAATATGTATTGACTAGCCCAATGCTTTCCATTCCAATGGGAGGTGTTGATGTTGTACTAGGAGTCCAATGGCTACAATCCTTGGGTACAATAGCTTTTAATTTTCAAGAACTTTTCATCAAATTTTCTATGAAAGGGAAGGAAGTTGAATTAAGGGGTATTGCAGGGAAACCAGGAAAGATAATCAGCTCTAATGGCATGACAAAGCTTCTAAAAAAGGAGCAAAGAGGTGTAATTGCACAATTATGTTCACTAGATGTTTCCACATTGGAATCATCTATTTATCCAGATCTCCAAAAAGTCCTGGACAATCATTCCAAGGTATTTGAGACTCCCAAAGGTCTCCCACCTATGCGTGATCATGATCATGCTATTCATCTGATTCCAGGAAGTGTTCCTCCAAACATCAGGCCGTACAGATATCCCTATGTCCAAAAAAGTGAAATTGAACGTATGGTTGCAGAAATGCTAGAGGCTGGTATAATTCAACCGAGTCAAAGTTCTTTCTCAGCTCCAGTAGTATTGGTGCACAAGAAGGATGGATCATGGCACATGTGTCCGGATTATAGGGAGCTCAACAAGCTCACTATTAAAGATAAGTTCCCCATTCCTGTCATTGATGAATTACTGGATGAATTGCATGGATCAATTTACTTCACCAAGTTGGATCTTCGTTTGGGATATCATCAAATCAGAATGAAGATTGAAGACATTCCGAAAACGGCATTTAGAACTCATGAGGGTCATTATGAATTTTTGGTCATGCCTTTTGGCCTTACCAATGCACCTTCAACATTTCAAGGTTTGATGAATTCAATTTTCAAACCATTCCTTAGAAAATTTTTGTTAGTATTTTTTGATGATATACTAATCTACAACAAGTCTTGGAAGGATCATGTTGAACATGTTGACAGGGTGCTACAACTATTGGAGGAGAAACAATTATATGCAAAAAGATCCAAATGTTTCTTTGGAGTCCAGGAGGTGGAATATTTGGGTCATATTGTATCTCATGAAGGAGTTAAGGTAGACCCTAGCAAAATTAAAGCCATTAAGGAATGGAAAATCCCCACATCCATAAAGCATCTGCGAGGATTTCTTGGGTTGACAGGGTATTATCACAAGTTTGTTAAGAATTATGGGAGAATAGCAGCACCTCTAACAACATTATTGAAGAAAGATTCATTTTCATGGACTCCGGAAGCAACAAAGGCCTTTGAACATCTTAAAGAGGCAATGTGCCAAGCACCGGTCTTAGCTACACCGGACTTCACAAAAACCTTTATTGTGGAATGTGATGCTTCAAGAAATGGAATTGGTGCTGTTCTAATGCAAGATGAAAGACCCATTGCTTTTGAAAGTCGTCCAATCAAGGGAAAGTTTTTAAGCAAAGCTATTTATGAGAAGGAAATGTTGGCAATACTCCATGCACTTAAGAAATGGCGACCCTACCTAATGGGAAGACACTTCAAGGTAAAAACGGATCATGATAGCCTTAAATACTTTTTAGAGCAAAGATTATTCTTTGAAGAGCAACAAAAGTGGGTCACAAAGATGTTGGGTTATGACTTTGAAATCATCTACAAAAAAGGGAAGCAAAATGTGGTGGCAGATGCACTCTCAAGAAAGGATGAGGATGTGGAAGCATTGTTGTGTGTCATTTCTATTATCCAACCAGATTGGATAAATGAAGCAAGGGAGGAATGGAAGAATGACGAAGAAGTGTGGGCACTTATTAGAAAGCTACAACAAGATTCCAGTACTTCTGATACATTTAGCTGGCAAAATGATTCGTTATGGTACAAAGATCACTTATACCTCTGTAAGAATTCCCAGCTAAAACAAAAGATTCTTATGGAATTGCACACTTCTCCCTTAGGAGGGCACTCAGGATTTTTAAAAACTTACCACAGCGTTAAGAAGGAATTTTTTGGGATGGCCTTAAATCAGATATTCAAAAGTTTGTGGCGGAATGTTTGGTTTGCCAACAAAATAAAGTTGAAACAATTAAGACACCGGGTCTATTACAACCTTTATCCATTCCAAGCCAACGTTGGGAGGAGGTTTCAATGGATTTTATCACAGGTTTACCCAAGTATGAGGGAAAGAGTGTCATCATGGTGGTAGTTGACAGACTTACCAAGTATGCACACTTTTGTGCATTATCACATCCATTTAAAGCCAGTACAGTTTCTACTGCATTTATGGAAACAATTCAAAAGCTACATGGAAACCCAAAGATTATTGTAAGTGACAGAGATCCCATTTTCACTGGAAATTTTTGGACAGAATTATTTTCTTGTCTTGGTACTCAGTTAGCTCATAGCTCATCTTATCATCCTCAATCTGATGGGAAAATTGAGATAGTAAACAAATGTTTGGAAGGATATCTTCGTTGCTTTGTATCTGATAAACATACACAATGGGTCAAATGGTTGCCTCTGGCTGAATGGTGGTATAACACTTCCTTCCATACAGCAACAAAAATGACCCCATTTATGGCACTTTATGGGTATCAACCACCATCCATCACATCATATTTAAGAGAAAATTCTAAGGTTCAGGCAGTGGAACATCACATCGAACATCAACAACAAGTCCTCCAACTCTTAAAGGATAACCTCATGTTGGCACAAAATAGAATGAAACAACAGGCATATCAACATCGCAGTGAAAGAAGTTTTGATGTAGGTGATTGGGTATTCCTATGGCTACAACCATATAAGCAAATGTCCCTAAAGCAAGCTAAGAAGGATAATGAATTATCACCAAAGTATTATGGTCCGTACAAGGTGTTGCAAAAGATTGGTACTATGGCATACAAATTGGAGCTTCCTGCAGCTTCTCGATTGCACCCAGTTTTCCATGTTTCATGTTTAAAGAAGGTTATAGGCGACAAGCTCCCAATTCAAACAATATTGCCAGAACTTGACGAGGAAGGAAAAATTATATTGGAACCGGAAGCAGTCACAGAAACAAGAACTCGACAGCTACGAAATCGATCAATTTCATAGTATCTTATCAAGTGGAAGAACTTATCCGCTGAAGATTCCACATGGGAGGATGAGAATTTTATGAAGAAGTATCTAGAACTACTCAAGCGTTGAGGACAACACTTTTTTGAAGGAGAGGGGCATGTTGGGTCCCTATAATACTAGTGATTACCCCATTACTATTGTAGTTATACCCCTTATTTATATTGTTGTGCCCTTATTACCCCCATATTGTTATTTCTGTGCTCCATAGAATCCCTCTATTGTTATTTTTGTGGCTTTATATTATTATTGTTAGGTCGGCTGGATTATATTGTGACTCCTTAGACTCCTATATATAGAAAGGAGGTTTTGTCATTTGAATCATCCAAGAATTATTCATTTATGTAATGGAAAGGAGGTTGCCCCCTCGAAGAGGCTGAATTCTAAGGCGTTGATCTATCTTTTCTATCTTTTCTTGAGCTGGTTTCATAACAAACCACCAAATATTGATTAACCTCCATTGCTCAAGTGAATTGCTTATAATGAGCTATAAAAGGATCCATCATCATTCATTAGCAAAGTCAATTTTAACTATGCAACTAATTATTAAAATAAAACCTACACAAAAATTGAACAAAGTTGTGCATTTGTTTATCTAAACTATCCATTATTGTCCCCAAAATAGTGTTTCCTCAATCTTCTAGAGATGTGTGCCCACATTCCATATCAATTCCTTGTTCTTTGGGTAAAAAGTGTCCCCACTTTCTCAACAAGATGGGGGAAATTCACTTAAAATGTTGAATAAGAGCACCATTTGGCTTGGGTAGGCAATTTTCCTTGGTGTCCAACAAGATAAGAAAAGTGTTGTTACAAGTGTGCTCACCTTTCGTTTTCTTCTCTTGGACCACCATAGGAATGACCCATTAAGTTTCTTCTACAGGCTCAATTATTCCAGCTGCGAGCATCTTATTGAGTTCCTCTCACAACTTTTCCTTGTATTTGGGATTCAACCAATATGGGTGCTGCTTAACTGACTTTACATCAAGTTTTAAATTGATCTTCATCATCCCCAAATCTCCTACTGTCCCTTTCAAGTTGGATAACTTGGTTGGAAATAAATCATGATATTCATGTAATAATTCAGCTACATTATCCATTGTATCTTCATACCAATAGTTGCCAATGTTCGCGAATTTTGGTTTTGCTTCTGAACCAATGTTTACCTGCTTTGTGTGCACTGATTGCAAAATATTAGGGATCTCTGCATTAGGTTCACAACCTTCGCGTTGTCCCTCATATTCAGGGATATTAATATTCTGTGGATCTTCATTAAATTCTTTTGTTGTAACATTGTAACATTCTAAAGCATGTTGTAGCGGCGTACTCCAGTTAGGTTGTACCCACATGATAGGTTCGCTGGGTGTTCAGAAGGCTGTGGCTTTAATTTCCTGAAGTGCTTCATCAATGCATTCGAACCCATGTTCAAAGTGTTGGAACTATGATACAAGTTTTCTCCTTGATGGCAACTCACATAGATGTTAGTTCACAGTGCAACAGGTTAACATCAAAGGATTACAGATCAGACTCCATAGGTTGAAGAAAGAGAGTGGTTTAAGAAGTATATGTTGGTTCACTTCCTCAAAGCGAAGTATACACGCAGGTACACAGAACAAAAAGAGCGTATACATATACACACACTCTCGCAAGAGAAAAAGCATGTACAGGTTGGAAAAACAAGGATATTCAAGAGCAAAGAATACCAGGGGTCAATACCATGGTATTAGCCCACAATATTGAGTGGAGTAACGACTATTTGATCCAGCCCAAGAATAGCACGGGTACTAAGTGGCTTTGGTCCGAGGTATTGACAAAGGATCTAAGTATATAAGAAGGAGAAGATCAAAGGGCTAGAGGCGTGCAAGTATTGAATATCTTATGAAGTGTTAGATCAAATATGCAGGTTATGGGTTTCTGATGCTTTGCTTGATCTGAACTAAGGATGCACCTATGTGGTTGATGATGGACTATGGATCAGAATCATAAGGCCTGAAATGAATTATCATTAGGTGGTTTGATCATGGATAGTGATCTGAATACTAACACATGTTTTATTCTGTAAATGTTATGATCTGGGCATGGTTGAAGTCTGGAATAGCTGTGAAGTTTTAAGTTAGCATTTGCAGATCTATATGCTGGTTCGTTTTGGTAAAAGTGCGTATACACGCTGGTTCGACACATAAAAGTAGCGTATACATTATGAAATATGATTTTTGAAGTTGCAATTAGTTTTGGGTGTTGTTGCAGAGTTCTGGGTTCTGCTCTGTGTTCTGGTGACAGTGTTCTAAATGTTTAGATTGATTGATTGTGATTTGCTTCAGTGATGATGGGTTTTCAGTAATTGGTTGTATTGCAGTGGTGATTGATTTTGAACTTCAATGTTGTTGATGGGTCCAGTGTGAAAATTGGATGAAACGAGGCCTTCAGATTGTGGTGTTGTGCTCCAGGAGTATCCATTCTGAAAATTTATGAAACGTGGTCCATGCAGGAAGAGAGAAGGTCATAGCCTTCTGTAGGCTGGCGCCTACATACTGGTAAACATATCGACTAGTACAAGAGCTAGGGGGTTGGAGCTCGCTTCCAATAGCAGTTGGAAAACGAGTGAAGGTTGAAGCCTTATGTAGGCTGGCGCCTACGTACTAGTAAATAGATCGGTTAGTACAAGAGCCAGGGGGTTGGAGCTCCCTTCCAGTAGCAGCTGGAAAACGAGTGAAGGTTGGAGCCTTCTATAGGTCGGCACCTACGTACTAGTAAACAGATTGGCTAGTACAAGTGCTAGGGGGTTGTAGCTCTCTTCCAGTAGAAGTTGGAGAATGAGAGAAGGTTGTAGCCTTCGGTGGGTGGGTTCCTACGTACTGGTATGAGTCTGCACCAGTACAAGATTGTAAACAGGTTTTTCTTATATTAAAAGAAGATAGAGACAATAGTAGCAGGTGGTTTTTGTCCCGCATTGGGTTTCCACCTTAAATCTTGGTGTTCATGTGTGTTTTTTTTTCCATGGAAAAAAGCGGTAACCTTTTATTAAAAATTTAATGAAAAGTTACACAATCATATGCAATGAAGCATTCAGTATGTTGCCACCTGGGCTCGCAGCGTTAGTGAACTAACGTGCCAAAAGAATAAGGAGGAGAAGAGAAAAAGAACTAAAAAATGGGAAAAAACCTGTCTTTTCAGGTTTTTCGCCCCTTTTTCTTTTCAACCTTGCGCCACTCTCCCACAGTGGCCTCGGTCGAGGCAATGACTAACTGGGTTGTTTCATTTTGTTGTCCTATTTCTTTATCTGAATCTGATGTATCTGAAAGATGCTGCCGTTTGATGCCTCCCATGCTTTGATCCACGCTTGTCATCTGTTGCTGGGTCTCTGCCTGGAAAGAAGATGGCTGTAGCTCCTTGTTTACTGCTGTGTTTTCCTTTTGGGTCTCTAGTTCAGCCTCCTCTATGTTTGTATCGTCCTCCTCTGCTTCTGTTTCTGCATCTTCTGGTATTATGGGGACTTTCTTTTCCTCGGTTCTTTTCTTTATGACATTGTCTATGTTCTGCCATCCTTTGTGCTTCCTTTGTTGTGGCTTGTTCTTGTTGTGGCTTTTGCATGCATTGAACAGATGACCTGTTTGTTGGCATCCCCTGCATCTGAATGCTGTGTTCTCATAGTCCAAAGATTGTTTCCATTGAGTATTGTTGAAGTTCAGGATGATGTTTTCTGGTAACCCCTGGCTGAGGTCTACCTCGACACAAATTCTAGCAAAGGTAAAAATCCCTTTTAGATGTCTCTCTGTATCAATCTTTAACATTCTTCCGAGAGTACTTCCTATGACTGCTAAAGATGAAAAGTGCCAAAAATGCATCGGAAGATTATGCAGCCTTACCCATACCGACATTTTTGATACCACCATGGTGTTTGGATCAAAATCCGGGAACCAGGGAGTGACAAATAATCCCGCACTGCCCCAGAACCATGGTCCTTCGGTAAGAGCTTTATCCCTCTCGTCTTCAGCGCGAAAGACTACTATGAAAAATCCTTTCGAGCATAGGTGAATCCGACAGTTTTTTGTCCATGTCTTGTGTATCCATTGGTACAAAGCATCCGATCTAGGCCAGAAGCCGTTAAATCTACAAATGACTGCATTTGTTTGTAGATCTGCGCAAATACCCTTTACCTCTGGGATGTCCAACAAAATAGAGGGACTCTCTGGTGCTTCATCTATGATATACTGCCCTGGAGGGGTATTTACATTTGCATGTTCTTTCCCCGTTTGATTTTCTGTCCCCTTTGCTGCATCTCTGTAGGATCCTGTAGATTTTGATGTAGATCCCTTTGATCCACCTCGCAACCGGAGATTGAGAGTAACCGTTGAATCTTTTGCAACCCTGTAGTGCTGGAGGGTGTGATGTTCCTGCATGCATTTCCCAGAATATATTAAACTTTGAAATGCAGCTGGGGTTCCCAGTTTGTCCTGGATTTTTTTTTAAGCTCCAGGACCTTCATGCTTCCCCAGATCTGCAGACACACATGTTTGCCTTCTGTTGATCTGATGAAAATTTGTTTCACTGCCGAGGAAAAAAGGGTTTCATCTAGATCTACAACTTTCCCCTTTAAAATTCGCCCTGGGACGGCCGATCCAATCCACGGCGCACTGGAAAGAGGCAGCGAAAGCGGCATACTCCTCTCTTCTTCATAATCGCAGACAGATTTTCCTCTCTGCAATACTCGAGTAATGGCTAGATCCTGCAGATCCAAACCAGAACTACAAATTTTAGGTCCATGCAATGAAGAGGAGCATGGAACTGCAGCATGCAAGCCCCTCCTGCAGTTTTTCCATGCGTCTGGAATTTGTCGAGGCCTGGCCCCTAAACGCCATACATATCGACGGCTTTCTTGTTCACAGGCACTGATTGGGCCTTCGATCTCTCGCCAGAGAACATCCTCCTCGTGGATCCACGCAGGACGGTGTGTTTCCGTTGAAACCCTTGCCGCATAGTCGCGTCGGCTCACTGTATTTTGCTCCCAGTCCGATAACTTTTGACCGCCCTGAACTGAGCATATTTGAGGCAAAGTTTGTCATTTCTCTGAGGGCGCAGGCGACTTCCCGGCAACTGTTAACCCATGCCCTGGATCTCTTTCAGGTCCTGATACTGGTTTTGGGGCCAATGCGACTGCGCAAACCCTAGCCAACGCCAACGCCATCGCTCTCCCCTTCTTGAAGTGAAGAAGATCTGGTGTTCATGTGTGTTGCTTATGTGTGATGATTTATTCTGTTATTACTGCACATGGTTACTATTTATATGGTTAATAAAGTATTGATGCATTGATGAAAGATTAACATATGATGAATTAACTGAATCATAAGTTCACTGGATATACGTTGGTTTCATTAAAGACAATTGAGTGTACACGCGAGTTACCTTCATTGAAGTAGCATATATAAATTTGATTATGAAAAGAAAAAGTTATTGATTTGATGAATACTAATTCATCCCCCCTCTCAGTATTATTACCAACAATTGGTATCAGAGCGGGTCCTTTGGCAGAAGCTTGATAGCTTGAAGGAGATTCGCAGAAACAATGGGAAAGAAGCTAAAGAAGAAAGCACCTCAGAAGAAGAAGACATCTCAAAGGAACAGTGACAACAGGAGAGACAATTGGCCATCAGGTGGAAGAAAGTATTCATATTCAGAATCACCTCAGATTGAAGATGAACAAGCAAAAGAAGTATCAAGTACAAATTTTTGGTCCTCTGGTGATACTTTTCTCTGTTCATGCAATGTTGAAGATATTGAAAGTAATAGTGAAAGAAATATAGAGGCAGAAGTTAAAAGACTCACAGATAAAATTAGAGATCAACAAGATCTATTTAACAAAAGGGAGTGTTCCTTCAAAGAAGAAGTTACCAGATTAAAAGCTCAGTTGGAGGAAGGAAACAAAGTAAGGAAGTAGTACAAGGAAAAGGAAGATCAATGTCAAAAGCTGCAGGATGAAGTGACATCATTAAGAAATGAAGTAAATGAAAAGAGTACAACAATAAAGAGACTTAAAGATAGATCCAGTTACTATGAAAGTCTTGAAGCTAAGATCCTCTCTCTAAAAGAAGATCTTGAAAATTCAAATAAGCAGAATGAAGAACTACCTCAAGCAGATGAAGAACAAGAAAATGAGATTCTCAAATTAAGGAAACAAGTGGAAGAAGGAAGAAAGGCTGAAGAAATCATGAAGAAGCAATATCTAGAAAAGGAAGAGCAATATCAAGTTGAGGTAAATATCTTAAAAGGTAAATTAGAAGAAAAGGATAAACTGTTATGATTTCAAGACAGTACTAAGATTTTGGATAATATTCTTAGTAGTCAAAGGTATCCTACCATCAAAACTGGTCTTGGTTTTCATGAAACTGTTGAAGGTGAATCTAGCTCACAAGATGAGGCAAGGAACTCTAATGCAAATTCTGAAATGATCAACAAGGAGATAAGAGGTCAACCCCATCAACAACCAAGGAAAGAAAGTCTTCAAAGAAAATCATTTACTCCTAACTATGGAAGTGATAGTCAGTTATTTCCTCTGATGAATAATGTTGAATGTTTTGTATGTCATAATTTTGGACATGTTGCAGCTAGATGCAGAAGTAGAATGGTTCAAGCTAATAACTGTCACACAGAAAGATCATCAGTTTCTAGGTACTTTAAGGGATATTGTTTTTCTTGCAATATGTTTGGTCACAAATCCATTTACTGCTATAGAGGGAATATGAAACATATAAGATGTTATGCTTGTAACAAGTTTGGGCACATAGCAAAAGAATGCAGGAGAAAATTTCGGCCAACATACCAAAAGGAGAAAACATCATCACACTCCAAGGTATGGAAGAAGAAGGAAGTACAACCAGAAAGATGTGGCATAACACAATATACAGACATAACAGACTCAGGGGGAGCTGAAAGTGTGAAACTTCAGTGTTCTAAATCTCATACATAGTTATCATGAAGACAAGTCGCGTATATACACGAGTTAGAAGCTACACAGTCGTGAATATGTTATTTTTGAGGAAAAATCAGTGGGAAAGACTCATAAAAGTGACTAATATGGTTCAGTCAAATATCAATTATCTATTATGTTCTATTTGATGATGGTTACATTCTGCTAATGATATGTGGAAGTATTTTTTGCCCTCATAAGTTGTTAATAACTTGATGTATATTTGATTGATGATGATGCCTTGATGATTCTTACTGATATTTGCAATGATCAGATCTGACAGTCAACGACTAGCACAGGTTCAGGGGGAGAATATGATTCTAATAATGCATTGTTGGCATTACGTTAGAATATCTTGGTACATGAAGATGCTTATATTACTTGATCCACATAGTTTTTTTGATTCAGGTGACTCTTTTGATGATGGACATATACAGGTTGTTGGTCTTGATGTTGCTGACAGACGATGATGGGGCAGATCATATATGGTGTATGATAGTCGTTGATGACTATCATGGTCTTGTTTAGATTGTTGGTCCTTGTTATAAATGTCATGTATATCATTTGATGTAAAGGTCATGAAAAGACCTAATTTGTAACCCCACTATGCATGGGAAGGATGATGTAATAATTTCTATTTGAGTCATGTATAAACATTTGGTATATCCCCACTTGGTTGGGTGGATGAGTCAAATTTGGTGTATCCCCACTTGGTTGAGTGATTAATGTATGTATGAGTCATTGGTCTTATGAATGTCATACTCACTTAGTTTCACTTAGTTGAGTTATAGAGTCATGTTATTCTTTTGAAAAATATCTTTGCAGAGTCTGCGTGTACTCAGGGGGAGCATGGACAACATAATGAATATCAAAGAGGGAGAATATCTTGGTCCGCCCTTTGTGTTGGCATTATGGCACAGGTTTGGAGCTATGGCACAGGTGTTGTCCTTGATGGCAACTCACTCTGGTGACAGATCTCAGTTCAGGCTCTCAGAATGAAGGAAAAGATATATATGCAGGTTCATCTAGACGAAGACACGTATATACGCGAGTTAGACGTTTCAAAGGTGTGTATGCGTATACACGCACTTTCACGCAAGGAAAAGCCCGTACATGTTGGAGAACTTACTTTTGGTCTGTGGTATTTAGTCCTTGGTAATTTAACCTATGGTTTTGGGCCATGGTATCTTGTCAGAAGTGTTTATCCCAAGCATTGGGTCCATGGTATTGTTTTGTTATGGTTTTGGACCATGGTATTATGAAAGGCCTAAGACTATAAAAGAGGAAGGAGATCATTTGGCAAAGTATGATCTGAATTATTGAATATATGATAAAGTGCTAGATCTGAAATATTGGTAATTGCATTATGGTGCAGATCTGGATCTGAATGAAGGAGGAACCTAAGCGCAAAGAGAAGGATAAGTTCTATTGATGGGTCATAATCTTAAGGCTTGAATATTAGTATCTTTGTATGATTTTTGATCTGTTATATGTGGCACATTCTTGATCTATAAATCTGGTAATCTGGGTTAATTAATGTCTGAATATTTGAAAGAGTGAATTATCCTTTATAGATCTGTACGCAGGTTCAGTTAGGTGAAGGTGTGTATACACGCAAGTTCTGTAAGTAAAAACAGCGTATACGCAGGTTGGTCCAGACACAGAAGCGTATGCACGCAGGTTTCTGGGTATTGAAGTAGCGTACATCTGTTGAGTTGTGTTCTAGTTGCTTCTGTTTGTTGTTGTAGTGTTCTGGGTTCAGAATTTGGTGTTACTGTGTTTTGGGTACAACTGTCAGAGAAGTGTCTACTTGATTCAGTTCTAATTGGTGAAAAGGAGATTGTTTGATGCAGAAATTCTTGATGATTGATTGATGTTCATGGATCCAGTCTGAAAATTTATGAAACGTGGTCCCTGGAAGAAAGAGAAGGTTGTAGCCTTCTGTAGGCCAGCACCTACCTACTAGTATCTTGGCTAGTGAAAGAGCTAAGGGGGTTGTAGCTCCCTTCCAGGAGAAGCTGGACAATGAGAGAGGGTTGTATCTCTCTGCAGGTTGCAGCTTGCGTACTGGTAAAGGACTGCACCAGTACAGAATCATTGTAAAAAGAAGTTTCTAATTAAAGAAGATAGAGACGAATTGCAACAGGTGGTTTTCACCCACATTGGGTTTCCACCTTATATCTTGTGTTCTTGTGTGTGATTGTCTTCTGCTCTGTTTCATTATTTCTGGTTACTGTTTATTTGATTCTGATACACAGATTAATGATCAACATCTGTAAGATAAATTAATTATAAGTTTGCATGGTATACGCGGGTTTCCTTATCTGTAGTTGCGTATATACGCGGTTTTCACTAACTGAAGTAGCGTATATGATCTAGGTTTGAAAAAGAAAATAATTGACTTGATAATACTGATTCACCCCCCCTCTCAGTATTATTTCCAACAATTGGTTTCAGAGCAGGTCCTTCTGAAGAAGCTTGATCGCTTGAAGGAAGATCCATCATCATGAGCAACTACGAGAGAGAAGCATCGATCAGGCCACCAATTTTTGATGGGACCAACTTCGTCTATTGGAAGGTAAGAGTCACAGCCTATCTTCAATCTCTTGGTACAGAAGTCTGGGATATCATAGATACAGGGTACACTTTTCCATCCACAACTCCTATATATTTGGCTGGTAAGAAGCAATAGGAAACAAATGCAAAAGCTGTCAATACTCTATTGGGATGTCTATCTCAATCAGAATTCGTCAAGGTTATGCAGTATAAATCCGCAAAAGAAATATGGGACAAGATTGTTCTGAGCTATGAAGGAGATGAAAAAGTAAAACGAGCAAAACTTCAAACCCTCAGAATTCAGTATGAAAATCTCAGAATGCACAATGATGAGAGTGTGGCTAACTATTTCCTACGTATAGATGAGATTGTTAATTGTATGAAAAACTTGGGTGAAGAAATAAAAGAGGCTGTTGTGGTTGAAAAAGTTCCAAGATCTTTGTCCCCTAAGTTTGAATCAAAAGTTTCTGCAATAGAAGAAAAGGAGAATCTATGGAACCTTACCATGTCACAGCTGCACAGAATTCTAACTGCTTACGAAATGAGGAAAGGAGGACCATTAGACAGGAGAGAAGCTGCATTCAAGGCTTCAGGCAAAGGAGACTACTATGAGTCAGGACATATGTCAGAAGAAGAGGAAGAATCAAATTTTGTCAAGAATCTTCAACGGGGTGCTGGAAGATTCAGAGGTAAGTTACCTTTCAAATGCTTTGCTTGTGGAAGAGTCGGTCATTATGCTGCCAAGTGTCCTCATAAATATAAGTTTGACCAAGGTAAGGAACCTGTTAGATGGAAAAGAAACAGAATGTAAATAAGAAAAGTTGTTACACTCATGAGGATAGTGATGGACTTTCAAATAGTGATGAAGATGAACAAGGTTATAATTATAAACTTTTAATGGCTTTTGAAGATGATGATTTTGTGGATGCTATAGATGAAGAAGGTCTTTATGAAGAGATTTCTAGACTCAAAATTTGTTTAGAATAGGAGAATGTGATCATAGATACTCTTCAATTCCAACTTGCTGAAAAGGAAAAACATCATGAAAAGTTATAATGTGAAATTGTGGGACTTAGAAAAGAGATTGAGAAAACAAAAGATCTTAATCTTAGATTTGTTAAAGTATTTGACACTTTAGATGAGATTATCAAAGTGCAGTGTTCTCCACTAATCAAGACAGGTCTGGGATATAATGAAGAAACAACTCGAGCGTAGAAACCATCTACCTCCAAAAGTTATCTTGATGCAGAAAGGAGAAGTGAACAAAGACCCAATGGAAATCACCAGGTAAATCAGGGACAATTTACCTCAAGAATATACAAAGACTACCAGGTAAATCGGGGGCAATCTACTTTAAGGACAAACAAAAGCTACAACCAGCCACAGGTAAAACCTTCTCAATTTGCCTCAAGAATGGATGTCAATAGAAACTACAATCATTTGGCTGGTAGATTTGATAATCACAGGAGTTTCTTCAATGGCCAATGTTTCTCTTGTCATAACTTTGGTCACAAAGCAGCTCAATGTGTTGCCTATAAGACAATCATGACTAGAGAAGCTCAAAATCAGAGGAGTATGACTGGGATCATGATCGCAGGCTGAACCTGCATTACCAGGATCTTCACAACTTCTATGCTTATAAACATACATGCTCTATTTTGCCCAATTCAAAATTAGACAATCTCTTTTCAATTCACTCTTTATGCGGAAGCTTTCTTTCATATTTATGGTTATAAAACCAAAATCCACAATAATCATTTCTCAAACATCAAATTGTTTATCAATCAGGTTTTAAATGCTTCATAACACCAGAACTATGCCTTAAGTCCCTCATTCATTTCATCACCAACATTCCTCATGTGTTTATACACCATCACAAATTCTTCCTGTATGTGTTGGATTCAGTTAAATGCGCCCTTGAGTTATCATTACAACTTAACCAAGTTATTTAAACCCCAATTTGGAAGTCAACCAACTAAATTGTGCCCTTCAATTTACCACAGTCTTCATTATTATCATAATGGAACTCCATTAACCCAATGCATTACAATTTTTACATGTTTACAAATTTCATTGCAATTTAACATTCTTTGGACTTAAAATTGACATCTGTATAAGCGTCTTACTCCAGGCTCAGGATCACATAATGGTTCCAGTTTTCATACCTTTATATCTACGTTCTTGGCCAGAAATGAACTCTATTCCTCAGCGCAGATTAGCCTCTTTCCTTGTATGGAGATTCACCAATCAAAATCGATTTAGGCAATCGATCTTTCACAGAGTCTGTTACTCTGCCAGCGCTTATAAACAACAATCTGCTCATGTGATTTCACTTACCTCCACGGTGGTCAATCTGGCTCATGCAACTCGGCATCCGTTTTCCAACATTCCACTTGAAACTTCTTTACAAGTATTCCGGCAAACTGTGTCTTCTACCTTCCGTCCACACTATCGATTCCGCCTCTTCTCGACTTCAATACCTTTCTGTAAATCGATTTCCTATTGTTTCTTCTATACCCATCGATTTATTAGTTAATCGATTCAAAATTCTGAAGTTTCAACCAGACTCTGAATTAAAAATAAACTTACCTCTCCTTGCAACACACATCATCAATTCGGAATTCAACACTATTGCTTACTGTTCTGAAAACTTGTCCTCTGCGCCAGCGTTTGTATGAATTGCAGATGTGATACGTACCATTTATTCTGTCTTCACGCCTCGAAATCGACTTCTACCATCGATTTCTCCTACGCATTTGATATAATGAATTGAAAACCCAAATTTCATCAATGTTGCAATGCTATCACCATTTCAAATCAGATCTGCGCACTTTCAAATCTATTAACTCGGCATTCAATGTTCTGCAACCCAGAATTCAACGCATGGCTTGTTCTTTCAGCATTTAGCAATCATTAATACATTTACGCAATAGGCACATTCCATCACTCATTATATCTGTAGTTAAACTCACAAACCCAAACATTCACTTCAGTTATGCATAAGATTTTATTTTATGGTTTCACGCATTTGTCAAAGACTGTTCTGCAATCGAACTATGACATCTACCATAATAGAGTCAACATATTCAATTATCTTTTGAACTAGTCACGTTTCAATATATATACTCCTTTACCATTTAGTGCAACAGCGCCCTCAACGTTCCAACGAATAGCCACTTCTGCTATCGATCACTCAGGGTTTCACAATTTCATTCACTGTAGGTTTCCTTTGGTCGATATTTTCAACAATCAATTCCTTAAACATATATATACATTTGACCAGAAATAACTATAACTTTCACAACCAATCACCAAATGTATATGTATATAATCTGAAATCAAAACAATAACTTACAACTTTTGCTGGCCAGATGTTTCAATTCTGTGGCCTTTTGTAGTTTCTGAAGGCTTACAGCCTTGCTGTTCAACCTCACACTCTCTCCCTGTCTCAATGTTTTTCTCTCAAACCCATTTATACAATTTTAAAAAATGATCTAATTAAATGCTCAATCCCCTTAGTATCTCAACAAATCCCTAAATCTCTCAACATCCCTAAAAGATAGATTCTCATCCCTAAAACTTAGAAACTAATTCCAACTTAGGCTCCCTCATTAATTCTAAATAATCTAGAAACTAATTTCTCACAAATAATTAATTAATCACTCAAAATAATATTAATATTTACATGAAATCTTAATATTTCTTCAAAACATGAAACCCCCTAGCTTAGGTAAAATACAAGGTATTTTTCGGAGATGATGCTCCTGCATCAGATCATGAAAAGAACCTATAATAACTTTTCTGCTCTTGAAAATGAGATAGAATGTTCTATTTGTAACAATTTCGGTTATGAAGATTCTGAATGCAGGAGAAGGTTTCGACAGACAACTCAGAAGGAGCAAGCCTCAAGTACCAAAACATGGAGAATGAAGGAACCACAACCAGAGAGATGTGGTATAGCTTTATATGCGGAAGGGTAGGAAAATCAATGGTACATCGACAGTGGATGTTCAAAACATATGACCGGTGATAAAGAAAAACTTCAGTCATATTGTGCCTTAGAGAAGGAGAAGAAGGTATCATTTGGAAATGACACCCCTGTGTTCATAAAAGGTAAAGGTTCTGTTCAGTTGAAAGAAAGGGTCAAAGCTGGAAACGTTATGTATGTTTATGGCTTAAAGCATAATCTACTGAGTGTCAGTCAAATGTGCGATCAAGGAACTGAGGTAATATTTCGATCAAATGGATGTAGTGTTTGCGATCTTGATACAGGAAAAATAGTGATCAAAGGCATAAGAACTCCAAATAATTTATACAAATTCAAAGAAGGACAACATCAATGCTATCTAAGCAAGAATGATGAACATTGGCTATGGCACATAAGATTGGGGCATCTTAGCTTCTCATAGATAAGGAAAGCATGCAAATACCAGGCAGTTCGTGGTCTTCCAGACATCAAAATTCTAGACAATACAATATGCAAATCATGTCAGTTTGGTAAGCAAACCAGAACTAACTTCCCTGAGAAGGAAGGATCAGCTAGCAGGCCACTTGAACTTGTCCATACTGATGTATGTGGTCCATCTAGGAAAAGGTCACCTCGAGGAGAAGAATATTTTATATTATTCATTGATGACTTTTCAAGGATGTGTTGGATAGGACTTATGAAGCACAAAGACGAAGCCTTTGAAAAATTCAAATCATTCAAAGCCTTGGTGGAGAACAAATCAGATCACAAAATTAAATGCCTTAGGTCTGATAGAGGTGGGGAGTTTACCTCGAATGAATTTTTCGATTTTTGTGAAGAACATGGAATAAGAAGGGAATTCTCGACAACTAGGACTCCTCAGCAAAATGGAGTAGTGGAAAGGATGAATAGAACGGTTCAACAAATGGCTCGTGCTATGCTTAATGAGTCTGGAACTCCCGCAACCTTCTAGGGTGAACCCACATTTGCTGCAATTGTTATTCTCAACAAAACAAATGTCCGGGTGAACAACACTCAAACTCCTCATGAGCTCTGGTATGGTGAGACTCTGGTAAAATATTTCAAAATTTTTGGAAGAAAATTCTATATCAAAAATATTGATGAAAATCTTGGCAAGTTTGAACCTAGAGCAGATGAAGGCATTCTCCTTGGTTACTCTCCCCATAGCAAAGCTTACAAGTGTTACAATAAAAGGCTTGGAAAAATTGTTGAAAGTATTGATGTAGTGGTTGATGAAGAAGAAAACACTCCTAGGCAGGTAAGATCTGAAGATTTCGAAGATGATGAGGACTATCCATCAACATCAAATCAGATTCATGATGAAGAAGAAACCCATGGGGCACCAGAAGAACAAATAAGGATAGAAAAAAAGATTCCATCCAGATATGTTCAAAAGAATCATCCAGAATCTCAAATCTTGGGGCAGAAAGAGGCAGGTATACAAACAAGAAGAACAATTGCAGAAGCCTCAAGCTATTTAGCATTGCTCTCATCCACTGAACCACAAAATGTAAAAGAAGCATGCAAAGATGAATGCTAGGTCAAGGCAATGGATGAAGAACTTGAGCAGATCGAAAAGAATAACACTTGGGAGTTGGTTTCTAGACCAAAAGATAAGAATGTCATAGGGACAAAATGGATCTTTAAAAACAAGTTGAATGAAAATGGGGAAGTTATTAGAAACAAGGCCAGACTTGTTTGTAAAGGGTATGATCAACAAGAAGGGATAGAATTTGAAGAAACTTTTTCTCCATTGGACCTACAATAGTACCCGTACTTGTTATTAAAGGCTTGTTGCATTTGAGCTTAGGTAGTGATGCTATCCCCAGGCAGACCCATAAACTAGCGCAAGGCTGCATCCTTAAGGGTAGATGGGAATAACTTCAACTTATGGTCATCAAAGGCATAGTAATAGGTCCTACAGGAAACAACAAATTCAAACATAAAAGTATCAGGATCCTCATAGGTTAGGCCATGGAAGTGTGGAAGGGCAGTAGGGATTATATTCTTCATTCTAGCCTCCCCATTAGTCTCTTTGATAGAGAAAACTTCATTACTCCTATTTTCAACCATGGCTTGGGTAGGTGAAGTGGGTTATTATTCTTCCCCAATAGGTTCTTCAAAGATATCAGGTTGCTCACCTAAAGGGTCTTCTAACTCCCCTGTTGTCATAGGGGGAAGCTAACAGTCATAAGAAAGAGTCTACTCCGAGCTCCTGCATGGAAATTATCTAAAAAAGTCTTCATTTCCTACAATTAAACCATATTAGGCCACATGACATAGCAAAACATATTTTACCCCTCTCACTAAGCATAATATAACAAAAAAAGTAAATAAATGTGAGAAAGAGATAGTTATTTAAAATTGGAGGATGGCATTATGACCCTTATGATGTACCTATTGATGAGCCCCATAACTTGGGATGAAGAAATTCTTTGAGTTGCATGAATACACAGAGAATATGAAGGCCATAATAGATATCTTCAACCTCAAAGGGAAAGGATACATATGGTGGGAATATGTGAAGCGGGTTAGAGACATCAGGACATAAGACTCGAGTTGGCATGAATTCAAGAGACTTATTAGGAAGAATTACTTGTCAGAGAAGAGCTACAATAAGAAAGACAAGGAATTCTATGAGCTATATATGGGATCGATGAAAAATGAGGAGTAAATGACTATGTTCCTAGATTTATTGAGGTATGTATGATATATTAAGGATGAGAAGGAAAAAGTTGAGATATTTGTCAATGGATTTCCATAAACATTTAGAGATCATATTGAGTATGATTAGCCTCGGTCGCTTGAGGAAGTTATTGGGAAATTGAAGTATTGTTATGAGAAATCAAAGTGCAATATAAAATATCATCAAGGTTGGAAAGGGAAAGAAAAAGCTAAAGGTAAATGGCTGATGAAAAGAACAATTCCTCAAGATGAAAGTGAGAAAGAAAATGTTGCACATTACAAGAAGTTTAATGGGTCACAACATGGAGGGAATCATAATAAAGGTGATGGTGCAAGAAGGTTGAAGTGTTGGACATGTGGTAAGCAAAATCTTAAGAGGGATTGTCTGCAGAATCAGGGTCGTAGGCATCGGATTTATAGTGCACAAGAAGCGTAGACAATTGGGGATTTTGGGTAGAGCATTCGATAGATTTATGCAGTGTTGGATAACAAGCAGGTAAATCACCAGGAAACTGTTATCGAGATGGAAGGTAATCTTTGTGATCAAGTTGTTTATATTTTTATTTATCCTAGATCTAATTATAGTTATGTTAGTCCCAACCTGGTGGATAAGTATGGTTTCAATAAAGAAGTGCATGTAAAATCTTGGTTAGTGCAGTTGGCTACAAGTACAAAGAAGAGAGTGTATCACTGGGTAAGAGCTTATGCATTAAAGTTGAATGGTGTGTCTAACTCAACACATTTGAATGTATTTTCGTTGGGATAATATAATATGATTTTGGGTATGGATTGGTTGTATCTTCATAGGACCAAAGTGGATTGGTATTAAAAGGCCATTGAGTGCTTGGATGACAATGGAGAATCGAGGATCTTGCACGGTAAGAAGGAGGCAACATCAATTAGAATGCACACTTATAATGATAAAGATAAGGATGTTGATGATGTAGAGGTGTTGAGTAGGTATTTAATCTTGCTACAGTTTTAGGATTTGTTTCCAACAGAGATTTCAATGTTGCTTTCTCAAAGAGAAGTGGACTTTTCCATTGATTTGGTACCAGGGGCAACACCAGCAATGAAGGAATCGTACAAGATGAACACACTAGAGTTAGTAGAGCTGAAGTTACAGTTGAAGGAAATGCTTGAAAAGGGATACATTAGGCCAAGTGTATCACCTTGGGGTGCACCGGTGTTGTTTGTGAAGAATAAGGATGGTGCTCTCAGGCTATGCATTGATTAAATGGAGTTGAACAAGGTTACCATTAAGAACATGTATCCATTACCAAGGTTGATGACTTTTTCAATCAGTTGAAGGGTGAAACAATGTTCTTGAATATTCATTTGAGATCAAGATACCAAAATGTACACATCAATGAAGAGGAAATATACAAGACTTCTTTTAGGACCACGTATGGGCATTATGAGTTTGTTGTAGTTCCATTTGGTTTAACTAATGCCCCAACTACTTTCATGTGCTTGTGTACTGCATCCTTATCTAGACAATTTTGTTATTGTATTCATTGAAAACATCTTGATATATTCTAAGAATGAGGAAGAGCATACTGAGCACTTAGCAATAGTGTTGAGATTACTGACAGAACATCAGTTGTATGCCAAGCTTACAAAATGTAGTTTATTTCAGATAGAGGTACATTACTGAGGACATGTTGTTTCCAAGGAAGGCATAAAAGTGGATCCATAGAAGATACAGGATATCATGGCATGGGTAGCTCCTAGAAATGTGGATGAGGTAAGATCGTTTATGGGGCTAGCAGGTTATTATAGGAGGTTCATCAGGAATTTCTCTCCCATTGCATATCCTATTACATCACTGTAGAGGCAAGGTAAGAAATTTGAATGGACAGAGGAATGTGTAGCCAGTTTTAAGAAATTGAAGCAATTGTTGACAAATGATCAAGTGTTAAAGATTGCATATCTAGAAAAATCGTTTGTGATGTGTACAAACACTTGCAAGAGAGAACTTGGTGGAGTCTTGATGCAGGAAGGACAGGTAGTATGCTATGAGTCATAGAAACTGAATGAGCATGAGCAGAATTATCCGACACATGATATTGAGTTGGAAAAAATCATCCATTCATTGAAGATGTGGAGACACTATCTTCTTGGCATGATGTTTGTATTGATGATTGAACACAGTGGATTGAGGTATCTATTTGACCAACTGGATCTGAATGCTATACAAGCTAGATAGTTGGCCACGATTAGTGAGTTTTACTCTGAGATCAAGTACATGAAGGGTAAGGAGAATAGGGTTGCAGACACTCTTAGCAGGAGAGTACAGGTGAATCACATAGAAGTTATGAGTTCTTATGGGATAGACTTATAGGATCATATATTATAGGCATGACAACATGATGGCAGGTACATGGAGCTTATGCATAGGTTAAAACAATGTACATGTGGTTAGGATGTGGACTATCGTCTTACAACAGATGGTTTGGTTAGATTTAGGTACATGATATATGTGCAAAATGACAGTGAGCTCAAGAAGAAAATATTGTGAGAGTTTCATGAAAAACCATATTCAGGTCACCCAGGATACCAAAAGATATTGACAACAGTGAAGAAGTTTTATCATTGGCTGAATCTGAACAAGGAAATGGAAAAGTTTGTGACTAGATATTTGGAATGTCAGTGTTGAATGCCAAATTTAAGCATCCAGGTGGACTACTGTAGCTGATTATGATTCCAGAGTGGAAGTGGGAGGTAATTTCCATGGAATTCATCATAGGTCTACCGAGGACATATAGACAACATGATTCCATCATGGTTGTGCTGGGCAGGTTGACTATAGTAGCACACTTCATTCCAATGAAGTCTACTTATTCAACTAGTGATGTGGCACAAGTATTCATCAGAGTTGCAGTGATGTTGCATGGTGTTATAATAAATATTGTGTTAGGCAAGGATGCTAAGTTCACTTTCAAGTTTTGGAAGGATCATTTTGTAGGTTTGGGGACAGAGTTGGCCTTCAACGCATCTTATCATCCGTAGACAGATGGATAAACAAAGAGGGTCAATAGGATATTGGAGGACATGTTGAGGCTGTATGTGATGAATAAACATAGGATATGGCAGGAGTACCTTTCGTTGGTTGAGTTTTATTGTAAAATTGGGTATCAGGAGTCACTAAGGATGAGTCCATTTGAGGCACTATATGGGCGGAGTGGTAATACTCCCATCAATTGGAGTGATCCAGTGAACATGGTATTGATAGGATCAGACATGTTGGCAAAGATGAAATAATAAATGCAAGTTATGAAGAAGAATCTAAAGGAAACATAGGAAAAGAAGAAAAGTTATGCAGATCAGAACAAGTTGTTTAAGAAATTTCAGGTTGGGGAACAAGTGTATTTACACATGAAGCCCAAGAAGAGATCCTTATGGATTGGATCACGTGCCAAGCTGGCACCTCAGTTTTGTGGACCTTTCAAGATCCTTGAGAGGATTGGACTAGTAGCTTATTGACTTGTACTACCTCCGACAATGAAAGTCCATGATGTTTTCCATGTGTCATTTCTTAAGAAGTATGTTAAAGATGCTGATAATGTGATTGACTAAAATGTATTATAGGTGGATCTATATGGCGAATTCCAGTTGGAACCTCAGTGTTTATTGCAGAAAAAGATGCTCATGCTCTAGAACCAAGCATTCGAGCTAGTTAAAGTGCACTGGAAACACTTTGGGCCCGATGAAGCTACATGGGAGATGACAGATCAGATCCAAGTTATGTATCCTTCTTTATTTGCTAGTTGAGCGAATGTTTTTGGTATTTGTTTTGGTGTGATATTTTGGTATATGTACATATGTATATGGATGTAAATACCACCATGAGATGTGCTATAAAGCTCCAATAAGTGGTATGGGTGTCATGTTGTTAAGGTTGTTATGTGTCATGTTGGTTTTCTTCTCTGTAGGTTGATCACTGTAAATAATGCATCAAGATAATTTATAAATCTGCATGGGAAATATGTTTTTCTTCTCATTAGTCTTGTTGGTTGTGGGTATCATTGAACACCAAGGACGGTGTTACCCCAATGGGGAGGGTTCTGTAACAAGCTTGCTAAAAATTCCATGTAATAAAGTTAATAAAGGAAAAATAATAACCAAGGTCGTGGGACACATATTCCAAGCTGATTGTTTGGAAAAACATCCTAATGTGGGTGTTCATTTGGTTTATTATGACTAAGGAAATTGGCAAAGGCAAAGGATTTGGGAAGGCATGAGGAATTAATTGGAATTTTATTTATGAAAATAATGGAAATTAGGAGAAATGGAAGTTGAAAGACCACATGTTACATGTGAGAAGGAAAATGAACGAAAATAATGGAAAATTGAAGAAAATAGAGGCCTCATTAATAAAAAGGCTTTGGAGGATCAGTTGGTACTTTTTTCAGTTCAGTTTTTGGATCTCTCTCTATTCTCTCTCTCTCACTCTTGGACACTTAGAGAATTATTGGATCACTCTAGCATTGGATCAAGGAAAGTAAAGGAAGGACAAAGAGGGCAAAGGGGAGCAAAGATAAAGCAAGGAAGAACAAGATCAAGCAGTTACAACAGGATTACTTGCAGGTATTGATTTTCATGTGTGATTTCCTTGCTAGACTTGGCATGCATGGTACATGCATGTGAGTATTTGTTTCTATTGCTATCATTGGCATGGGTTTTTCTAGGCGTGACAATGATTTTCAACCTTGCCTTGCCATTTTTGGATAACCAAGGTGTGATGGGTTCTCTTTTATTTGGTTAAGCTAGATTTTTAGATGGTTTCAAAACTGAGTGAGGTGGTCTCTGAAGAAGGACACAAGACCTAGGAATCCATGGACCAGAGAAGGTGGGATTGTGGTAAAGCCAAATTGTGTTTACCTTGGTGGGACTAGGAATACTTGACTGGTGAATGACGGGATATACAGTGAAAACTAGATGTGTGTGCTCTTGATCAGGCCTAGGAATCCTCGACCTGTGAATGATGAGATATATGGTAAAGCCTGGAAGGTGGAGTCTTGATTGGGTCTAGGAATCATTGACTGGTGAATGGCAGGATATACGGTAAAGCCTAGAGACTAAGAGGCAGACAAATTCCTCACCATGTAGGTGGAGAAATCCGGTGGCATCCGTGCTTGTTTAGGGCCTAGTGATCTGGTGGTGATTGAGGTAAAGTGTGAGGAAACTTGGATTGGTTTTGCTGTGAGCCACACATTCATGCTTGGAATATGGCATGGGGGAAGAAAGATTTGGTTTAACCAATCTATGGTTGGGTGGTTCATCGAAGTCGCATACCTAGTTGGCTTATGGATTCATTAATAAGAGCTCTTTCTACTTGGTATTTCATGTGTAAATATATTGTTTCATATGTGATTCTTATGGTTGTTATTTCCTTGTTATTTCTGTTGGTTATATGTTGGCTATGAGTATGTTTTATGACAGACTTGACGTATGGATATCAGAATTTTTTGATTTGCAAATGAATTTAAAATGAATATATGAACTAATAGATTATAATGCGGCTATTCTGATAGAGAAACAATGCTTATTTACGAATATCAGATAAGTGTAAGACCCCTATGCTCAGATATGTTGTTATGACATGTAGATTACATATTGGTGACATATTTGACGAAATGACTGTCATGGCTAGTAGGGTTTAGATTAAGTACTTGTAATAATGATTGCATTAGTAGCCTTATTCCATTTTTATTTATCATTTTTGAAAGTTTCATGAATTTCTAGGTTGTGTCCTGAGTCTTGGCCCTAAAAAAGTGGCACAAAATCTGGGGTCGCTCGCTCAGAACTAGCTGAAAAATTCCACAATCTCTGGCATGACTTGATGTGAGAGTGATTAGAAGGCCTCAGTGGCATGCATGGATTTTCATGGGAGTGTATGAGGGTCTAGATCAGTGAAATGTCAAGTTGTCTCAGGGGTTGGTCACCTGGAAAGATTGGTTGGCTCCTGAAGGTTTTGTAGCATGTGTGGAAGGTTAGAATGGTTTTGTTTTGTCGGTTCCATTTCCTTAACTATACATGGGGAGTTGAATCAAATCATAGTAGCCTCTTGTTACATGTTTACCCTAACATACTGGTTAACTTGGGTAAATGTGGGAGGAAGGTGTTACAGTTATTGACAATCCCTCACTTTTGGCTGCGTTTGTACTTCTATTGTGGTGAGTTTTTCAAACTGTCACTTTTGCGCACCTTCGCTTTTGAGAGTGTTTTTTTAATTCTTTCGACTGTCACTTTTACTTCCTTTCACTTTAAATAGTGTCATTTTCATGTTATCTTCACTTTGGCATGTGTCGCTTTCAATGTCGTTCGCACATTGCAACTATCTTTTGCACTTTTATCTTCATATAGTAAATGCCATCTTTTGGCATGTGGAGTGTCACACAACGAAAGAAATCTAGTTTTGGTGTGCTTCAAAGGGTAACATTTGCATTAATGAGTTTCACTTACCATGTAAACATGTATTACACTCATTTCCAAAGTTTTAAGCACTATCGCACAAGTGTTGTCACGGTCATCGCAAAGTGTATCTTTGGTGTCGCACTTATCATCACAAAGTTGTTGCACTGAGGGAAGTTTATTTTTCATGTGTTCTGGATGATCTATGTTGTGTCATCAAGTTTTCTAAGTGTGTGATCACATCCAAGTCCTATTACTGATCACATCATATTCATTTATCTCACACTTAGCCAAATTTGGAAAAAATTTCAACCAAGAAACTTAGCCTCATCTGTCCCTCCTGAACCGCGCATTGCGTAGTCTCAACCCTCAAGCTACAACCTTGCCTCTTGACACTACGCAATGCACAGTTTCTGCCTCCTAGGAGTGCACATTGCACAGTCTTAGTGCTCAAGCCTAGAACTTGACCTCAAAAACTGTGCAATCATGCCCTCCAGCTAGGCTTGAACTGCGCATTGGGCAGTCTCAGTCCTCAAGCCACAACCTTGAGCTCCTAAACTATGCAATTATGTAATCACCTGGAATCCCTTCGTCTCGGAACTATGTAGTGGGAAAAATCAAGGCTCAAGCCTCCAGCCTGAGTCCTTGAGTCCCTCAACAACACAATTCTTTTGCCCATGCCTCCATAACTACGCATTGCGTAGTCTCAAGGCTCAAGCCTCCAGACTGAGTCCTTGAGTCCCTCAAATGTGCAATGCCTTGGCCTATTTCCTCCCAGAATTACATAGTAGGAATATTCAAGCCTTAAGCCCCAACCTTGAGCTCTTGAGCCCCTCAACTGTGCAATCTCTTAAACCTAGCCATCCTGAAGTACGCATTGTGTAGTCTCAAGCCTTAGTCTTAGACCTTGGAATCTAAAATTGCACAATCCCTTGGCTAGCCACTCAACTAGTCACCAGTTCCAGCCCTAACATGAGAGTTCAAGAAATATGTTAGGTTAGGGGTTTCCATACTGATGTCGGCTTTTCATGAATGTTTTTCAATTGCAAGTACTCTATCTTATCATGATAGGATGATGATGGAGGAAAAAGAGTAGGGGACCATGTTAGAAGACACATATGAAGCTGAAGGGATAAGATGATCATCAAGAAAGAAGACAAAGGAACACCATATTACAATAGAAGACAAATGATCAGGACCACATGAAGGCTCCATCTTATTCACAACCCTTTGGAGGCTGGATATGAAGAAAACAACATATATCTCATGAATATGAAGCATTGCACATCTCCTATTGAAGATAAAGGAGTAGCAAAAATGGCTTAACATTTCCATGTCATCAAGAAGTCCATGTCAGCAGTGTCATGTCATGAGTCGTCATATGCCACATCATTATTGTGGATTATGTAATTATCTGTTCAAAATTTAATGTAAAGTGGAAGTCTAAGAGTCATTCATGTAATGTGAAAAGTCATGTAGGAAGTCAAAAGGTCATATAGAAGTCGAATAGTCATGAGGGTAGCCTAAGAGTCACAATGGAGGTGAAGGATCTCACCATTTTTTATATATACACCCTCATGGTAAAAGAAAAAGGAATTTTTCACCTTGGATCCTCCAACAAGGATTTCAAGAGACAAGCTAGTTCTTTTGAGGAGCAAGTAGTGGCTCCAATGCTACACTATTGGAGCTAGTGGTGTTCGATTTATACATGTGTCCCCAGACTTTTACTTAATATATGAAGCCTGATGGCCAACACATTCTTCATGCATGTATTATGAATATTTGTAAGACTGTTTTGTGAATGTTTATGATTCATGTTTGCTTTCACCTGTACTAAAGTAGTTGAACTATTTCAGTTATTTTAGTGATTATCATATTGAGAATGTGTTGTATTGGTTGTAATGGCCGTCACATCTTTGTGGACTATTCCACTGGATGTTAGACGAATGCTTTCTTTTCAAGTGTGTTGAATCTATCAGAGTGGTACTATTACCTCTCTCTTAGAGGCTCACCTTCTCTTCCCCTCCACAGTACAAGAACCCCGACACACCTACAACTGAACACTCACCATGCACACTTGATTTTCGAAGGCACATATGCGTTTCTATCATGCGTTAAAGGCACACTTACTTACTTACTTGCTTTTCGAAGGCACACATGCGTTAAAGCCAATGAAAACTTTTAAGAAAATGGAAACCATGCCAACACTCCAATTGGGGCTCCTTCTCCAAATGGTGTGAGGTCTAATTAGGACTTCACATTGGGGAGACCCCCTTGGTTGGGGGACTTCCAGCACCGTCAACAAGGAATAATATTGTTATCACCCAATGTTGGGCATGGGATCCCCCCAAGTAGGGGTGATTTTAGGGGCGAATGTTCGCCCTTTGGCGAAATAAAGGGGTTTTAAATTTTTAGTGGGCGATTATTTTGTATCATAGTACACTTTTACAAATCACCTCAAATAGCCCACCTTCTTTTAAGGGAGAGGGTAAAAAAGGTAAATTTAGCCCTTGAAATTAGGAGTTACAACCTTCCATTCGCCCATTTTCAAGAATAGGTTTTATTTAAGTGAATCCTATGGGCCAAAGGCCCAAATACCATATTTATAAAAGAGGTATGGTAAATTAATAAAAATATAAATAAATGAGAAGTATGGTAAATAAATAATTTTTTATTTTTATTTTTATATTTACTCCATAAGTCACTTTATATACATGCAAGGGTGTAAACAAATAAAAATATAAGTAAAGTGGAGGTATGGTAAATAAATAAAACGTTTTTTTATACTTACTCAAAAGGTATGGTAAATAAATAAAAATATAAATAAACTAGACACATGGTAAATAAATAAAACCTCTTTTTATATTTATTCCATAACCCTCGTTCTATTTATGAAGTCTCAAGAAAGAGGTTTTATTTAAGTGAATCCTATGGGCCAAATACCATACTTGTAAAAGAGGTATGGTAAATTAAGGTGAAACCTAGTGCCATGGACTAGATTGTTATTAATACCATGCAAAAAAAATTATTAACCCTAATATTAGTATTAATAAAAATAAAAATGGCACATGGTATTGACCCATGGTATTCACCAAAATGGCACATGGTATTGACCCATGGTATTCACCTGGAATGTAGCCTATTTAAATGGGGGAATTAAACCAGCATAGATCCATCTTTACTCTGGATCTACTAACCCCGGAAAGGTATCAAATATCGGTAATTTTGATTTCAAAAGATATTTTAAAGAAATGCAATGATTTCATTTGTGTATTCAATAAACACAAGATTTTATAATTGAGTAAAATATTCGCCATGCCTGGTGAGAGATTCGCTAAAAAATTATATATACATATCATATTATTGATAAAATCGCCTTCCATTTTTCCTATATACCATGGAGATTCGCCCATTTATTATAAATGTAAATTTAGGGGGGCTTCTTAAAATTTTCCCTACCCCCAAGGCAAGTTTTGGGGCTTAAAGCCCAAGTTTTGACTAATTCCATTGTAAAGACTTCATGATTTGTGGGCGTAGAGCGCAAAGTTGTAATGGAGTCATAGGGTTGTCTACCTTGTTTTTGTAATGTAATGCCGGCTTGAAAGATCTACCCATGGTTCACGGACAATGGGATTGTATAAATAAAGCGAGGCTCTAAGTGTAGAAAAGAGAGAAGAAAGGAAGACATGAAGAAATAAATCTATGAAGCATTGAGCAAAAGTGTAAGCCATGTCTTTGGGTCGTAGAGTAGGAGAAGGCTCTGAAACTGAGTGCGCAGAGGCCTAGTAGTCCGCAGCTGAGTGCGTGGATCCCTGCAGCTGAGTGTGCAGGGCAGGTTGAGTCTGTAACCGAATAAAGCATTAATAAAGAGAAGTTTTACCATATTTCTGTGTATATTTTTATGTTTTATTGCATTGAAGTGTATTGGGTATGAATTGTAAGTTTACTGTTATTTTACTACGTGAACTTATATGAATATGCTAAAGCAAGTAACTATAATATAAAACGTCTGTTTACACGAAGATAACTAATTTTTATAAGAAGATAAGTAAGATCCGCAGTGGAAATTGGGGAAATAGTGCAGAACACTACCCTAGTAGAGCAAAAGCCCCACAACCCCTGGTTAGGGCTGCGCGAAGTCAAGTATAACAAGGACACGAAGGCCTTGCAGGTCAGGAAAGTGCGGGAAGTGACCTGCACGAAGGTATTCACAGTTGGACTAAATCAACCCCTCAGACATCTCAAGGGTGCGAAAACCTAGTTCTAGCATCCTCCCATATTGCTTCATGTGAGACCTCAGTCCACACTCCGAGGACTGTTGCCGAAAGGGCTAGTAGTATAGGGATTTGTTTGGCTACTTCACTCTGAACCTGGGTCAGGCCCCAACAAGCCAAAAAATGGTTCCATTGCCAGGACCAGAATCTGCATAGAGATGTCTGATGTCGTATCACTGGAATCCAACTAAGAAAGAAATTGAAGATTGGTTGGATAGGAAGATTCACGAGTTCGCAATGCAGGAAAGTAGAAATCCACGACTATCAAAAGAAAAGTGGTTAGACTACTACCTGTACATGGAAATCCATGAAATTTTCTTCACATCTTTCTCTATTGAGCTGTACGAGTGGATTTCGAAGCTAGCAGATAGCCAAGGAAGGTGGAAACTTGATAATCTTATTGTGTGGACCCCATAATTAGTGCGCAGATTGGAGGCATCAGAGGATAAGATCGCGCGTGCTGTTGAACACTGGCTTGATCAGATTATAGGAGGATTCATTACTGAGTTCGTGGTAGATACTTCAGTCAGTTATAGTGAGGTAGAATGACACTTTCTCAAAGGACCGCGAGGTAAGTACGTTAAGTCTCTAAACACTTGGATTAAAATGCTACCGTGTGAAAAGCGGATTATGTGAATACATTGATGTTCGGGGCTACGCGAAGTGGGAGAATTTACAAAAGCAATGGTAGTATGAAACTAGAAATTAGCCCCTTGGTTTCACCTTCGCGAGGGGACAAGGAAGAGCTCGCGAAGGTCTCACCAAGAAGTGCGATCAATTTGATAAGACAGAGGATTCCGTGCATACCACCCCCGCCCACACCACCACCAGCTTCACCAGCTTCACCCCCATCTTCACCCATACCACCTCCGCGACCACCGTGAGTCGAGATGGCAAGCACAATAAAGTTGCTAGTATTTAAGGGGATAGGAAATGAAGATCCAAACCAATTTTGGCTCATGATAAGGGTTGTATGGGAAGCACAGGGAGTTACAGATGATAATATAAATAAATCAACGCTGGTCATCGCTTTATAGGATTGCGTGCTGACCTGGTATAATAAGTATTCTAATGAAAATCCAAATGTGGGGCTCGCAGATTTCCAAATTGCGTTGAACAAAGAATTTAGCAGGCCAAAGTCAGAGGCGCAATCGATCGTTGGGTTCAAGGAGATCACAATGCTACCAGGAAAGACTCCTTGGGAGTTGGATCAGAGATTGAAGTGCACAATTCGTGAAGCCAATATGACTCTGACGGATGGACAACACCACGAATGGTTTGTAGCATCGGTAACGCCGCATTTGAGGAATGCGCTGTCACAACAGAGGTTAACGACTCAGGAAGAGGCCTTGGAGATCGTGATGAGACTGCATGAGACCACGATACAGGATCATAACCTGGGAGTTCAGCAGATCCACTCGAAGTTGAAAAAATTATGTCTTCAGATGCAGAGTATGAAACTGGACAGGACAGTTTGCCCGGAAGTACGCGAAGAAGTATGGTGCATAAAGTGCAAGGGTCAGGGACATGACAAGGATCACTGCTCAGTGTTCGTGAATTACCACACGAGAAGAGGGACAATGCCATTAAGACCGGAGGCACAAGTAGGAACTAGTGCGGTGCTTGCTTTGTGGTGCACGATTTGTCAAATCGGAGGAAAGCATATTACAGACAATTATTATCTGTTGCAAAAGTACACGCGAAATTCGCAACATATGTTCTGTAATTTCTGTAGGTCAGTGGGACATGATGAGCGTACTTGTAGAAGCTATGAGCTAATGATGGATAGGACTCCCACCTACAGAGTCCAAGTCGAAAAACGACCACTTGACCAGAACACAAGAATGGCGTGAACAAGATTTCAGGGGCACAGACGAGGCCGAGGTGGAGGAGGACCTAGAAGAGGTCGCATACAACTGATATGTTACAATTGTGGAGGGCCAGGACATTATGCTTGTGATTGTATGAATCCAACGCGTCCATCATGTCTGTATTGTACCTTGTTTGATCATGAGATGGAGGATTGTCCCACACTGATAGTTAGGCTGTGCGACAAGGGAGCGCCCCAACCTCCCCCGACTTAGAACCTATAGATGATGAGGTCTGAGCCGCGCGAGGACGACCCTAACATGAACATTGTGCTCCGAAGTGGCATTACGGCATGAGATGATAAAGGCAAGTAGCCTGAACATAGTACTAGGGTTTGCAAGGCTCCAACGAAAGAACCAGAGTGTGATTTGGAGTGTGCTAAAGAAACCTTCATGGAAGCCAAGAGGAGCTTCACTGATGCCTCCACTCTAGGAAGCAAAGATAGACCAGAGCTAGAAATGGATCCATCGACGCTCATGACGTTCTTAGAAACATGCATGAAGCTACTGCGTGACAGTAAGGCTATAAAAGGATTGTAGGAACTCATTAATAGATGCGCTGGGACCGTGCCAGGAGAACTGCACGTAGTCTGGAAGATTGGAAAGCACGTGACGAAGACGGGAAGAGAAATGAGTTTGACTGGGCAGATTGGGGAATATGAGATGGACCAAGTGATTTTGGACCTAGGATCAGACGCAAATGTTCTACCGAAGCAGAAATGGGAGCGCATGGGAAGGCCTACACTGCAATGGTGTCTTATCCAGTTGTGAATGGTGAACCAGCAAAAGATAATACCTATGGGGAGATTTCAGGGAATCACAGTGGATATTGAAGGAGAAAGCGCGCTAGCAGACTTTGAAGTGATAGAGAATGTTGATGAAAACAATCCCTACTCCACGCTATTAGGAATAGATTGGGCCACTGACATGAACAGGGTGATAAATCTAAAGAAGCGCAAGATGATTTTTGAGAAAAAGCCCCTACGTGTAGTCGTACCATGGACCCTGCAGAAGGATTGCGTTACATGAAGCCGATGCATGACTATGAAAATGACGACGACTTGGACTGCATCTACAAGATAACCACGCGAGAGCAAGACTAGGTAAATCCCACCGCAGATGGACAAATCTCATGGGAGCGCAAAAGCTCATGTACATTGGATTCAGACGAGGAAATAAAGCGATGGCAGAACCGGTTACACGAGGTAACCACGCTGAACTGTAACATGATGACGAGATCGTTGCGCTGCGTATCGATAAAGGTAAGGGATCTGCCTACTTATGATGGGTTAAGTGAGGTAGATACTTTCTTGAACAATTTTGAAAGGGAGGTACCAAAACAACAACGTTTCGAGGCTTTGAAATGGGTACTACGCGCTACACCCGCGAGGTGGTGGGGCATGCACCAAGGAAGCTTTTAGGACTGGCGCGAATGCAGGAAAATGATGCGCATGCATTTTGGGAAGCCTCATATGTGATTAACAGACAAGAATGCTGGACGGAATGGTCCACACGTGCACCTTTTGAGGTGGGTATAGGCATATGTTAAACAAACTGCGTGGATGCACACAGACTTCGCGTTAGGGGACATGACCAATAAACCTGTGCGGGCGAGGCAATTGCACGAATGACCCATCTAGTTGGGATGACAAAGTGTGGAAAGAATGAGTGTGCAGAAGGTTATTCATGCAGAAGCCTTCAATGAAGTATGCGAAGCACTGAACAAGGTATATGATGCACAACGGAATGATTGGGACCTGCACGTACCAATAGTCTTGTGGGCTTATAGGATAATGTGCAAGAAACTAATAGGGTAGATGCCTCCAAGGCTGGAGTATGGAGCGAACACTGTAGTACCAAAAGAGTATAATATTCTTAGTCTGCGCATAGCAGTGCCAGTAGATCCGACGGCTCACGGAGCCTTGGAGGAAAGGCTCACATAGTTGGAGGAACTCGAAGAGGAACGGTTTCTAGCTAGATTCCATCAACAGGTACAAAAGCAGCGCGAAAAGTCCTGACATGATCAACATATTAAGTTGCGCACCTTCAAGGTAAATGATTTAGTGTTACTATATGATAGCAAGTTTGATAAATTCCCTGAAAAGTTGAAGATGCATTGGCTGGGACTGTATGTTGTTAAGGAAGTCACAGACGGAGGCGCTGTGCAGCTGGTAAAGCTAAATGGAGAACCACTCCTGGGCAAAGTGAATGGAAGTCGACTGAAGCCCTACATGGGTGGCTCGACTATCTGACTAGCCAACAGAAGCATAGTCGTCACGCTCCATTGACCTGAAAGAAGGCGCGGGACTATTAGCAGATGCAGGGGACGCAGGAACAGATACAGGGGAGCAGTTATAACACCGTGGTCTTAGAACAATGAGTACAGGAGATTTAGCAGGCAGTCACTCAGTGCGCTTTTGACCTTGAAACTGTCCGAGCAGAGTTGGAGGGTCTCCACATGAAGATCTTTGCACCAACAGAGTGACTCAAGGGCAAGTCACGATGTTTGTGTTGGGGGCCTTTTGGGCATGGTATCCCCCCAAGGCAAGTTTTGGGGCTTAAAGCCCAAGTTTTGACTAAGTCCATTGTAAACACTCTGTGTAAGCTGTGTCTTTGGGTCGTAGAGTAGGAGAAGGCTCTGCAGCTGAGTGCATAGAGGCCTAGTAGTCCATAACTGAGTGCGCGAACCCCTGCAGCTGAGTGCGCAGGGTAGGTTGAGTCTGTAACCGAGTAAAGCATTAATAAAGAGAAGTTTTACCATATTTCTATGTATCTTTTTCTGTTTTATTGCATTGAAGTGTATTGGGTATGAATTGTATGTTTATTGTTATTTTACTACGCGAACTTATATGAATATGCTAAAGCAAGTAACTGTAATATAAGGCATCTGTTTACCCAAAGATAACTAATTGTTATAAGAAGGTAAGTAATATCCGCAACGTAACTTGGGGAAATAGTGCAGAACGCTGCCCTAGCAGCGCAAAAGCTCCACAGCCCCTGGTTAGGGCTGCGCGAAGTCAAGTATAACAAGGATGCGAAGGCCACGCAGGTTAGGAAAGTGTGCGAAGTGACCTGCATGAAAGTATTCACAGTTGGACTAAATCGACCCCTCAGGCATCTCAAGGGTGTGGAAACCTGGTTCCAGCATCCTTCCATACTGCTTCAGATGAGACCTCAGTCCACGCTCCATGGATTATTGCCGAAAGGGCTAATAGTATAGGGATTGGTTTGGCTACTTAACTACGAACCTGGGTTAGGCCCCAACAAGCCAACACCCAAAAAATAATCACCTAGCTATGTCTTATTAGGTTGATCGAAATACACTGTGTAGGATGGGTATTTACATATTAAAAACCACTTTCACCTTAGGAGATAATTTAGTGAACCATTTTCCTAAGTTATTTCACATTAAAACTAAAAAATCCCCATGAGAATAATTATTGAATCATTTTTTAATGATTATTTCTAACCATCTTTGACTTAACCACTCAAGAATAATTAAATAAATCATTATTTATTTATGATTCCCTTATTTCCCTCATGAGACAATTATTAAATAACTATTTAATGATTATTTCTAATTCACATTTGAATTAATCACCATGAAGTAATTAATAAATCATTTTTATTTGTTAACTAATTTAACCACTTTCTAAATAAATATATTTGACCATTTCTAATATCTTTTCCCTATAAAAAAATATAATAAACTATTCACAATAACTAGATTTTGATTTAGTTAATAATATTTTATTATTGTCTAATTCTCAATCTATCTTAATATTTTGTTATAAATAAGGGATATTTTCTTCATTCTTCACCGTGACCATTTTCATTGTCCCCATTATCGTCCTGAGACATTTGACCTCACATATTGAGTTCAAGCCTCCACTATCACATTTTGTGCATTGCACACATTGAGAGAGAGTTGAATCCTGTTGAAGCACAAGGTCAAGAAGGACCCATCCCACAGAAGGGGATTTTTAGACCCAAGTCTACAAACTCTCCTCATCAGGTGTTGAATTTCAATTCTTATTAATAAAATACAAAGTTCTTTTGTCAAATTTACACTAGGTTGTTACACTTTATCTTGTTGTTGCATGTATATTTTTTATTTTCCTATTATTTTCTGCAGGGTTTTGATATTTGATTTGCATGTTTAAGGGATGAAGTAACAACCATTTATGTTGTTAGGGTCATTAGTCACTAGTGACTTAAGTGAATCCTTTTTGGTACACCTTTCTGAAAACTTTACACTAACAAATGGTGACTCCACTGGTGTAGCAATTCAGAATCTTGGTGACTGTTGTTTCAACATTTTTTCAGTTTTTTTTTCTTCCATATTTCTTCTTTCTCCAATTTTCATATCTATTTTTATATTTATTCTATTTGATGGAAAGTTCTTCCTTCTATTGGGGTTTTGTGTCTTTTCAAAGGTCACAGATACCATCCACACAAGAGAGAACACAATCTGCAACATATCTTCTAAGTGAAATAATTAGGAACAAAAACACACTTTTTGGCCAAAAACTTGCCCTCCACAACACACTTTTCAGGCCTTTTTCTGCATCCAGGTGCACTTAACAGGTCATAACCTGCACCCTGTCTTTTTTCCATAATTTTTTACTTCTTCAGATTTTTTAGATTTTGCCGAGAGTTTTGCTGGTGTACCAGGAATGGTTTTTGTAATTTTATTAGTCACCCCTAGGCCTAGAGTATCTTAGCATTTTTCTCATTTTGAGGAAGGAAAAATCCCCTTAGGGTTTAGAGTACACCTCTTCTAGTTTCAGAGAAAAATTGTTGTGTTGAGGAGTCTAGTTTGCAAAAGTTTCAATCACTGTTTTCTAGCATTTTGTCCATCATTTTCTAGTCCTTTTTAGGCCAATTTTACAACACTTTGTTTCCCTTTGAGACCTATGTTGTGTTTCTTCTCTAGGATCCCCTTGAGCATCCTTCTTTTTACAGCTTGTTTTTTGCAATTTTCCAACACTTTTCTTTTTATTTTTTGTTGGTTTTTCTTTAACACTTGGCTTTAGATATTTTAGTCATTTTATGTCTTTGATTTGTTTGTTTTTCCATCATTTTTCTCACTTCTTAATGTCCTTTTTTGGTGGGGAATTTTGTGCTTGATCGTGTTGTTTATTTTACTGTTAATTTTTAGTATTATTTATAGTTTATGCACTTTATTTTCAGCAACATTGGCATCATAAAACATGCTCAATTGACTCATCCACTGATACATTATTCACACACTCACACCCTAAGAGAACGTGAGGTTGGTTACAACACGAGGCCAATACTTGAAACACTCCACCTTAATAATATTTTAACTCACATAGATTAAGCCAACTTTGGCAATAAGGAAAAACAATCTTTGTAGTTAGGTGTAGGATCAATGGGATAGACTTCCAACAACACCCATTGATCGCTTACATCGAGACATAGAAAATTGAAATTTTAGGGAGCTTAAAATCCTTCACCATCCCACGGTCCAAAGCCAAAGCATGTCAGCTCTTGAGAAATACAGGGGCAACTGAATTAGGGTGATTTCTCTTACTTTGATGATTGTTTCTGGTGTTCTTTTAATTAAATTCATATACTTGTAGTTAGCTTCTTCTTATCTTGATCATTATAGTGTTATTTATCATCAAATGACTACCAAACAATGAAGATCAGTGAGACAAGAGGACACAAAATGTAGTGTTATCACCCATCAAATGATCACCTAGCCATTTCTTACTAGGTGAATAGAAATACACCATGTAGGATTAATTTTACCATGTTAAAACCACTTTCACCATGGAAAATAATTTAGTAAACCATTTTTCCTAAATTATTTCTCATTAAAATTCAAAAACCCCATGAGAATAATTGAATAAATCATTATTTATTTAATTTCCTCTACAAATAATTATTAAATCATTAATTATAATTATCTTAATTAATTTTGACTTAATCACCTTGGAATATTTAATTAAATTACTATTCATTTACTATTCCTTATTTTCCTTATGAGATAATCATTAAACCACTATCTAATAATTATTTCTTTCTTAATTCTCACAAAGTGATTAATAAACCATTTTTATTTGTTAATTACTTCAGCCAATTTCTAAATAAAGATATTTGACCATTTTGAATATCTTTTCCCTCTCCAAAAAATATAATAGAGTATTCTAAATGGCTAGATTTTGATTTGGTCAATAATATTTTATTATTTTCCAATTCCTGATTTAGCTCAATACTTTGTTTAAATAGATGGTTTTTCCATTGATTCTTCACCTTGATCATTCTCATTGTCACCACAATTGTCTTATCACATTTTAGCTCCCACTTGAGTTCAAGCTATTTTTTTTTTTACCCATTGCAAGTTGAGAGAGAGAAACATATCACTGAAGCACAAGGACATCAAAAGGACCCATACAACGCAGGGGGATCTATAGACCCAAGTTTTTAAATTCTCCTCACCAAATGTTTCATTTACATTAATAAAATTTTCTTATTCATATGATCCATTGGGTTGTTACACTTTCATTTTTGCTGTTATATGTTTTTGGGTTGCATATGAACTTTTGTTGCAATATTTTTCTCTATTTTTCATTGCAGATCTAAAGTGTAAACAACCATATTTTTTTGTTAGGGTCACTTGTAACTAGTGACTTAAGTGAAGTATTTTTGGTATTCTTGCTAAGAATTTTCATACTAACATGTAGGCTGCAAGCCAGGGCCAAAACCTATCCTCTTGAGAGGAAAACCCACAAGAATTATTCTCTTCTTATAGAATGTTCAGAAGACGAATTCCAAGACGTATGACCCAAAACCAAGACTCCTCAAAGACCTAATCAAACCTCTTCTTGATGAAATTGCTTCTTCACTTAGTCAACCCAAGTCAAACTCCAAAATTACCTCAACTACACAAATTTGTACATGCACTCTTGATTGCAATTTTCAGCCTCCTAACATTGCAATCTTCATCCACCAGTAATCACTGCAACTTCACACAAGTGATAGATTTAGGGTAGTTTTGATCTTCTCTCTCCTTTGCTCAAATTTCTTCCTTCTCCTTAGAATTTTGACTTGTAGACTTAATACTTTTTCCACTTGATTTCTTCCTTCTATGGTGACTGTAATTTTGGTATTTGATACTGTAGAAGGTGCCCTATATAATTTACATGTTTGAGATGAAGGTGATCAAAATCTGTCCTTAAATTCTTCATCTTACTACCTTCACTTTTTGTTCTTATTCACTTGCTATATCAAACTTGTTATGAGTTGAATCAATGTCTCCAAATGTGATCAACTTCCATCATATATATAGGCTTCTTAGGGATCTGTAATAGGCTAAATTTTCATCTCTAATAGGCTGATTTCACTGCATTATAGGCCAAATTGTCTTTTGTAGGTTGACTATGTCTTGGAGGGTCTTTATGACACTTTAATGACTCAAATAAATCCCTTTTACATAATACAAGATGCCCAATAGGGTATTTACATATGAAAACGAATTTTTTGACTTCTTGACTTAATGAAAAAACCTAGAAGCACTCAATGGTTGATTGACCTAAAAATAAAATGACTTTGACCATGAAACCCATGCTACAAAATAATAATAATAAAATTTATTTTTCTCTTTTCATCAAATACACAAAATCATGGTTTCATTAGACATTATGAAGACCAAATCTATTTACATTTTTCAACATCAAAAACCCAATTCAAAAGGGGTTAAGTTCGATCACGTGTGAGCGGTTCTCCTCAAGGCTACCCAACTCATGCGAGGGAATCCCATGTCATGACTAATCACCAAGAATCTCAAGACTCAACTACTCCTATGGGATGAAGGTAAATTTAGTGGCCAATCTTAGGAAAAAACCCTATAGCACTGGTTGTGGGCAAGCAGTTGGTCCTCTCCCCCGCCTTTCTCTAGAAAACTCTACTTGCATGGATCAAATTTCGTCAAGTAAGAAGTCTCTAGGATAGCCATATAAAAAAATAGAACTAGGACTTGTTTGAGGATTTAGATCACCTTTAGGCTAGAGGTCATTTTTTCTTTGATAGGACATGTTTTCTTGAATTAGAGTAGCATATCATTATAGTTAGTTTACACTTGGCACCATTGCACTAGGTGTTTGCTTGTTGTTTGTTACTTTTTTCTCCTATAATCACCCTTTAGCCTCTTGAGTCATCTTTGTCTTGAAACCGTTGCACCCACTAGGCATTTTTTGCGGATATCTTGTGGCCTTTGCCCCTAGTTTCCTTTAGGACATCTTCTCACCCCTGCTCAACGAGTAAGGGTCCACTTACCTAGTCCTCCATTGAGTCCACATACAAACTCTAGTTCTTCTGATTCTTCTAGTTCTTCCTCTAATTCTGCATCTTCCCAACCTCGCATCGCTACCATGTTAGGCGCTAATGTGGGTGTTCGAAACCCAGGTGGTAACCAAGGTCCTAACCAAGGTAACCCTACAGGCAAAACTTCTTTAGGTATGTCCAATAATCCACCCTTGCTTCCCTATATGGATGGTTTGAGCCTCCTTGACTTAAGACATCTCATTAATGATCCCCTTCTCCATAGCTAGAATTAGACTCCCATGCCCACCAAAATTCCCTTAATCATTCCAAACTTTGAAGGTAATCCTAGAGAAAACCCAACCAATCGTGTTTTCTATTTCCACATGTGCTGCTCGTTAAATTCCATTACTAAGGACTCCATTCATCTTCATCTCTTCCAACACACCCTAATGGGAGTGACTATAAATTGGTGTGTTGATCAACCACATGCCTCTCATTACACGTTTGCTACTCTTGCCAACTCCTTTCTTTCATATTTCCAATTACCTCTTCTATATGACACTGGTACTGAACTATTGACCTCTTTTTGCCAAACTTCTGCCACCTACCTCCCTAACCATATACAGGAATGGTGCAAAAGGAGGAGCAATTATAAATTCCCTGAGTTTGAATATTGTGTGTATATGGATTGTTTCTTGAGAACCATTTTGGCAGCCATAGGTAAATATGTCACCTCTCACTTCTCTCAGACTGTGGAAGAAGCCCTTCAGATAGATTTGAAATATGATTTTATCTACACACAGTCAAGTTATGTTTATACTGTCCTCCCTAATTTGCCTTGACCTGGTGCTGCTTCGATGTCAGGGGAATCTCATGTTGCTGACGATATTGTTGGATCCCTTTCCACCCTCATCCATCACCATATTCTAAACCTACTATGAGTTATGGTCAACCCCCGGGGGGGGGGGGACGAGTTCCACTTACACCTATTCCCCTCCTAACCCTTTGTGTGTCAAATCTTACCAATGTATAATCACACCATATGCATTTCCCCATTCACATTAGTTGATGCCAGGGTTAGCTATTGCTCAACCTAGTTACTAAAATGTTGTCCCGAATCCTTATTATTCCTATGCACCGCCTAACACTCTAGCCCCAAAAACACCAATGCCTCAATCTTCCATGCCTTCACCTCCTCTTCCATAACAACGACCACGTCCACACAATCAAGTGTATTCTCAAAAGAGTGCTACCAATTCCCCTAACCCTAAGAGGAGGAATTAGGGGAAGGGTAACCAGAACCAACAACCTCAATATAACCAAGGAAAATAAGGTAGACAACCTAATGCCAATAAGGGTGACCAATCCAATCTCGCAACCCAACAACAAGGAGGCCAGCCCAAGCCTAACAAGGCTCTTAGAACTAATAAACCTTGTGCTTGTTTCGATACTTATGACTGTTATACACATGAATGTCCCCTTTTACCTTAGATGCATCAAGCATGGGAAGCTCAAACAATTACTTCTAGAGGACTTCAACCCATGGCTCCATCTCATCATCCCTCTGGTTCACAGCCAACAATTCTTACCAATCCATTCCCTCATCAAGGATATGTGGCTTCCCAACCCGTCCAAAATCCTTCAGCCTCCCAACCTTCGCAAACTGGAAATAGTAATTACCAGATTCTCATGATGAATTTCAAAGACATCAACCTCTAGATGCGATCATGTCAATATGACAATCCTCTTGATAACTTAGCGACTGAATCTCAATCCAAAAGTTCCATTGAGCCCTTGTTGTCACCAAATGGTACCTTATATATCCCTCAACCTAAGGTAAAGGTTCACCCTAAGATCATCAAAGGACCATTAGGTTGAAACACTGCTTCTTCTAAATACACCCACACATATAGTATAGTAGGTTACTTGGCGCAATTTCCTACCACCATGTCAATGTTGGAAGTCCTCGAGATGTGCCCATCACAATGAAAATATCTACTGTCTACTTTGGGCGTTGTGGATCCATTTGATGATAATTTTATGATATTTGACGTTGATAAAGTGGAACATCCCCCTCTCCCTTCATCCATTGAATTTCAGATACCAGTCTCAATAAAAAATGCCACTGTTCAACGGTGTATAATCGACAAAGGCACCTCCACTAGTGTGATGGACGCTAGTGTCTGGAAGCAAATTGGTTCTCTTGACTCGTCACCATCCACTATCTCTCTCTCTATGAATCCCCTTCGATGTCCCGCAAAAGTGAACCTACAACGTATTTCGGTCATATGATGTGCTCCTGACACTCGTACATTGGGGGAAATCCGTTATCACCCAAAAAATGATCATCTAACATTATATTACTAGGTTGATCAAAATACACCATGTAGGATGGGTTTTTACGTATTAAAACCCACTTTCAATTTAGGAAATAATCTAACGAACCATTTTCATAAATTATTTCTCATTAAATAAATCATTATTTATTTATTATTCCCTCAAAATATTATTAAATAATTTTTTAATGATTATTTCTAACCATTTTGACTTAACCACTAAGGAATAATTAAATAGATTACTATTTATTTATTATTCCCTTATTTCCCTTGTGAGATAATTGTTAAATAATTATTTAATGATTATTTCTAATTCACATTTGACTTAATCACCATAAATTAATTAATAAATCATTTTTATTTGTCAATCACTTTAACCATTGTCTAAATGAAGACATTTGACCAATTTGAATATCTTTTCCCTCTCCAAAAATATAATAAAATATTCACAACAACTATATTTTGATTTAGTCAATAATAATTTATTATTTTCTAATTCTCAATCTATCTCAATATTTTTTTATAAATAGAGGAGCTTTTCCTCATTCTTCACCATGACCATTTTCATCGTCCCCATTATCATCTTGAAACATTTGAGCTCCCATATTGAGTTCAAGCCTCCACTATCAAATTTTTCCCATTTCACACATTGAGAGAGAGTTGAATCTTGTGGAAGCACAAGGTCAAGAAGGACCCATCCTATGGAGGGGGATTTGTATACCTAATTCTACAAACTCTCCTCATCAGGTGTTAAATTTCCATTCTTATTAATAAAATACAAAGTTCTTTTGTCATATTTCCATTGGGTTGTTACACTTTATCTTATTGTTGCATGTATAATTTTTATTTCCCTATTATTTGCTGCATGGTTTAATATTTGTTTTGCATGTTTAAGGGATGCAGTAACAACCATTTCTGTTGTTAGGGTCATTAGTCACCAATGACTTAAGTGAAGCATTTTTGGTACACCTTTTCGAAAAATTTACACTAAAAAATATCTTTCTCAAGAGATAGAGGCAAAGGTAGAGATTACTAGCCCAAATGTTACAAGTGTGGGAAGCTTGGGCACATGTCTTGGGAATTCCCATAAAATAATCGAGTAGGTCAGAGAGGTGCAAATGTGACATAAGATGAAGAAAAAGTTGTAAATGCAATAACAACTAAATAAATTCCCGAAACATGGGAGTCATTGCTTATGAAAAGAGGTTTATTTAAATCAAATAATGAAACTAAGGAGCCAATCCAAAGGAAAATCTTGTTCAAGGCCATATGTAAATCAAAAGGTAAGTGTTGTAAAGTTGTAATTGATTTTGGCAATATAGAATTTAGTTTCTATTGAAATGGTAGAAAAACTAGATTTAAAAAGAAAAATACATCCCACCCATTCTAAAGTGTTATGACTGCAGAAGGGACATCAAATTTTAGTGAATGAACAATGCAAGGTGGAATTTTAGACTAGGAGGTATAAACATGAAATTTTATGTGATGTGATGCCCATGGATGCCTGCCATGTCTTTTTATGAAGACCATGGTAGTATGATAGGAAACCTATGCATGTTGATATAAGGAACACATATACACTTGAAAAAAATGGTTAGAAGCACAGATTGTTTCTCTTGCAAGATGAAGGATCAAAGGAAGAAGTTGGTCTAAGTGTGTTTCCAATGAGTGTTATGGATTTGTTATAAGAGGTTAATAAGGAGGAGGTACATTTTTATTTGACTGGAAATCCTAAGGTAACCGCACTACCACAAGCCTATATGATTTTCTTAAAGAAATTAAATGTGAGTTGAGCGCGTTTGCTGATATAATTGTTGTTGAGTTTCTAAGTAGTTTACCTCCTATAAGAAGCATAAGTTATCATATAGACTTAATCCCTAGATGAAGTATTCCAAATGAAGTATCATACCAAATGGATCTACAAGGAAATAAAAAGTGAAGAGAAAAGTGCAAGAGTTGCTAGACAAGGGTCCCAGTTAGGAAATTATGAGTCCACACACTCTCCCTACAATACTTATCCAAAAGAATGATGGTGGATGGAGGATGTTCATTTATTATAGAGCATTAACAAGATAAAAATCAAGTACAAATTACCTCTTCCATGCATTAATGATTTAATTGATTCACTGTACTGGGAAATTCAAATTAGACAAGGGGACAAGTGGAAAATAACCTATAAGACAAACCATGGACTGTATGAATGGTTAGTGATGCCTTTTGGTATCACTAATGCACCCAACACTTTTATGAGCCTGATGACTGAGATCTTGAAGGGGTTTTCATGCAAGTATGACATTGTTTATTTGGATGTCATTTCAGTGTACAACCAAACAAGGGAATATCATATGAGACACATCAGGTTAGTTTTAAACACCTTGTAGCAAGAAAAGTTGTTGATTAATTGAATAAATTTAGTTTTATGAAAAGGGAATTGGTGTACTTGGGATTTGTAATTTTTGAAGATGGTTTAAAAATGGATCCTGAAAAAGTTAAAAGTAATTATTGAATGGCCTGTTCCAAAAAATATTTTTGAAGTGAGGAGCTTTCACGGTCTTTCAAGCTTCTATAGGAAGTTTATTAAGAAATTTAGAAACATTTATGCACCCATTGTGGAAACCATTAAAGAAAGAAAACAACCATTAAAGTGGACTATAATAGCGAATAGGAATTTTAAATTGTTGAAATAAAAGATCACAGAACAAATAGTCTTAGCCCTACCAGATTTCAACAATATTTTTAGGTTGAAACAAAGACACGTGGAGTTGCTATTAGAGAAGTTTTGAGTCATGAAGGGAGACTAATTTCCTTGAAAAATTAAATGAAGCAAAATAGAAGTAATATTTGTATGAGAAGTAATTTTATGCTATAGTTCAGGGCTTGAAAAATTGGAGACATTATCTTATGCCCATTTTTTTTTAATATATACTAACAATTACACTTTGCAGTTTATCAATAACCAATCAAAATTGAATCAAAGACATGCTAAGTGGTTATAATTTTTGAAAAATTCTACTTTTTTGATTAAACACATAAGTGGTTCATCAAATAAAGTAGCTAATGCATTGAGTAGAATTAATTTAATTCTATAAGAATTTCAAATTAATGTTTGGGATTTGATGAGCTAAAAGATATGTACACGAAATATGCATATTTCAAGGAAGCATATGTAGCATGTGATAACCTAATTAGCATGAACATAACTCAATGGTTTAGTTACATGATTAAGGAAATGATTTGTTGTTTAAAGATAATAAGCTTTAAATTCCCAAATGTTCCATGAGGGAAAATTTGATAAAAGAGAAGAAAAATGGAGGATTGGCAGGACACTTTGGATATGATACCTTTGTCATATTAAATTCTTTTTATTTTTGGCCAAGTATGTAGGATGATGTAAGGTTTGATGAAATATGTAGAGTATTACAACAAGCTAAAGGAAGAAGTCAAAGTACAGGTTTAGATCAACCATTGCCACTTCCAAGCATGCGTTGGGACTCTATGAGTATGGATTATGTTTTGGGATTGCCTCAAACCCAAGGGGGAAATGATTTTATTTATGTTGTTGTTGATATGTTTTCAACAATGGCACACTTTATTATTTGCACAAAAGCTAATAATGCAACTAATATGGATTTTTTTTTTTCTTTAAAGAAATTGTAATATTGCATGGGTTTCCTAGAAGCATTGTGTCAGAGAGAGATACAAGATTTGTAGGCCATTTTTGGAGGAATCATGGAGGAAAATAGATACTAACTTGAATTTTAGCTCAAATTACAACACATATATAGATGGTAAGACATATATGGCAAATAATATCTTGGGAAATACTTTGAGGAGTTGGTATGTAAGTATCCCAAACAATGGGATCAAGTACTTGCTTAGGCTGACTTTGCTTACAAGGATTCACCCAATATAAGAATATGATTGAGTCCATTTAAAATTATATATGTAATGCACCCGAGAGGAGTTTATGAGCTGAGAAACTTGGGAAAATGGGTATTAAGAAGTGTTGATGGTGAATAATTTGCAACAAGCATGAAAGAGTTGCAGGAAAGGGTCAAACAATAGTTGTAGGAGAAAAACATCAAGTATAAACAAAGAACATAATTAAAAAGAAGATAGATGGACTTTAAAGTTGGTGAATTAGTGATGGCATATCTCAAGAAAGAATGGTTTCCTGTAGGTACATACAATAAATCAAAGCTTCAAAAAATTTGTCCATGCAAGATTTAAGAAAGTTTTATTCTAATGCTTATGAGATAGAACTCCCAAGTGATATTTGGATTTTTTAATTTTCAATGTAGCAGATCTATATTCCTTTAAAGAGATAGATATTGTTACAACATATGAGTCTGTAAGTAATGAAGATCAAACCAAAAAATGGAAGGATAAATTACTAAGAGAAGTTTAGAAAGAGGTCGAAGTAATGTTGGGGAAAAGAGTAATTGAGAGAAACAAAGCTAAAGAAAATTTGCAATATTTTGTGAAATGGAAGAACCAACCAATATAAGATTCCAGTTGCATAAAAAATATTTCCAAGTTTGGCATAAGTGTTGAGGATCTCATGAACAATTCTTTTCTTCCCTGGGAGGTTGTATTAGGAGCATCTCCCAGTTAAATCATTTGATCTTCTTAGGTCAACCCCATTTACTAAAGGAAGTTAGTTTACTTAAATTTTATTTATTTTATAATATTATTCTATAATACATTTAGGAGAATATGTATTGTTAATAATTTAGGATGAGTTTCATTTAGTTTCTATGTAAAAGGATAAATGTGACTAATTTAAGAATTTGTTAGATATTTCAGTAAAACATGTTGAGTTTGTTGAGATTGAATACGAGACCTTGATGTAATAGTTTTTGAATATAATTATATATAAAATTATGTAGGAGGAGTGTGGCGGAGAGAATTTAGAAAAGAGAGTGAAGAGGTGAATCTGATTAAAGGGAGACTGCATACAAACACCAATTCATAATCTTCCTTTTTTTGCTTGAAATAAAATATTCCCTATATATTTCTCTATGTGGTACGTGTTTAATCTCTCTTTGTGTGATATATAAATAGATATGGATTTATTTTTCAAATTATTTAGAGTCACAGGCAATCACAATTAGTTCATAGTTACAAATTCATCTTGGCATAGTTTAGCTGATCTGTCAATTGACGGGGACATAATCGAAGTTTGTTGCAAGTTTTTGTTAGTGGAGTTATCAGGGTTGTACAAGAGTTGAAAACTTAAATTTTACTAGGATTCAGATTGAACCACAAACAAAATTTAAGTCATACGAAGCTAGCCCACAACAAAGTATAACTAGACCTTGAGATTCATGCACAAAGGATATACAAGTGGAAATATATATGGTTATGGCTAAGGGTATGCATTTCTATTGCGAAAAATATCTGGATAAAAGAAAATGAGTCAAATAAGAGGTTGCCTATAATGGATTGTTGGCTTGTATGGGCCTAACCCAGGTTCAAAGGTGATTTAGCCAAGCAAATATTGATACTACTGGCCCTTTCGACAATAGTCTGCAGAGCATGGACTGAGGTCTCACTCGAAGTAGTATGGGAGGGTGCTAGAACCAGGTTTCTGCACCTTGGGATGTCTGATGAGCTTTTGGAGGTTTGCGGTCTGACTCGTCGCTACGCACACTTGCTAGTCCTTTGCAACCCATGCTGCTATTTCCGCGCAGCCCTACTTGGGGCGCGACCTGTATAATACCCAAGTTCCTTGCTAATTAACTGATTACCTAACTTGTGTGTGCAAGATTTATGGTTATTACAACATATTTAACAATCATATCAATGCGTGCGATACATAAACCAATATAAACATAAAGAAGATAATGCACAACAAATACACAAAAATAAGAATCAACTCCTCTTTATTAATCTTCAATCCTGATTACAGACTCAACACTACCCTGTGCACTCAGCTGCAGGGGTCCACGCACTTAGCTGCGGACTCTACTAGGCCTTTGCACACTCACCTACAGAGCCTCTTCCTACCACTACAACCCAAGACACTTAGAACCCTACTCTAAGCTCGGACCATTCCTTCGCTACTCACTCCATCATCTACTATCTTTTCAACTTAGAGCCTCACTCTATTTATACAATCCCATCGGACCATGTGTAGGCTGACATGACTTTACATTACATTACTTTAGGGCAGACATCCCTATGACTTAACCTCTACTTCGCACTCTATGCCCACAATTCGCGGAGTCTTACAAAACCTCTGACCAAAACTTGGGATTTGAGCCCCAAAACATGCTGTGGGGGGATTCCATGCCCAAAAATCCCCCAACACAATCATCATGACTCGTCTCGAGTCACTTTGCTGGTGCGAAAATCTTGGCACAGAGCCCCTCCAACTATTCCCATACTGCTCGGAGGTCCGCGACGCACTGTTCTGCTATTTGCTGGACCTGCTGCATGCATTCTTCTGTTGCTTCTTTGTGAGGCTCCATTATTTGTCTTAGCACATATAGTCCCTACATCTATGCGAGCTTGCCCTCAATCTCGGCCGTAATGGTGAAGGCCTCATCAATCCAAGGTTGGACGCGTGCTTTGAGAAGGGCCTCTTTTTGTCTTGCAGTATCCAACTGCTCCTTCAGTGCCCTTGCCTGTTGCATCTTAGTCAGCCGTTGGGTGAGGATGACTGTCTGCACCGTTCCCCTGATATTGTCATACTGCTGCTGCAGTTCACGCGCCTCTGTTTCTAGGTGCTCTATGTTGGGGTCCTCCTGCAAGGATGTGAGGACATCGAATGCTTGGTCTAACATACCGGTGTAGTCCTGCACCACCCTTCCAATTTCTTCCAATCCTATCTAAATCGCGCTAACATTCTGTTCTTTAACTTCCGTAGGAGTGGAAGGCTGTGCCTTCATCCGCAGCTCAGAAATCTGGAGGTTCAGCTCCGGCTGCACTCGTGTTGTTTCCTCATGCGCGCTTCATACTCCACTTGCCAGACAATGGATCCAAATCTCAGTTGGTAGGTTTGCGGCGATGGATAATTCTGGAACGCGCCGGCACGCTTCATCCACTATTTGCATGATTTGCCAATTCTATGCCACTAGCTCATCACGCTGTAGGCTGAGTTGTTCGATGTTGATCTTCTGCTCACTCAATACCTGGATTGCACGGCCTTCCCGGGCGCGTAGCTCTGTTGTTATGCCGTTTTGAAATTGGTACAATGTGTCCCGCAGAAGGGCAGCCAAATTTAGGCCAAGTCCCTTGATCCGACCCACCACGACTCTGTCCTCCTCACTCTCTACTGTTAGCACTCCTTCTGGCAGCACTATGGTGTTGGCCATTTTTGCATACAACAGTTGCTCCACTGCTGATGTACCTGCGACGTCGTAGGCGGCTACTATTCCTTCCTGTGGGGGCTGCACCTAAAGTTCATGCAGTTGCGCCCTTAGGGCCCCCAACACATTCTGTTGCTCCGTCATAGCTTCCTGGAGCGCTTCCCTGGTGACCTCGCGAACTGTGTCGCCGATGTCGTAGAGGTCACCCTCTGTCAATGTAATTGGTTCGATGTCCAGTTTGGAAGCCTTGGCCTTCTTTCGTGGGCCTAATATTTCTGTAACGCGTGGCCATTTTAGCTGTGTAGATGTTGTGCTCGGGTCCGCGCCTTCTGCTGTGTCCTCTTCTCCTTGTCCTATGGAAAAGTTCGGGCCCCCTTCCTCTTGCATCATGGTGGCCCCCATTGCTTGTGTTGCTACTGCTTTGTCGGCGGCCTTTGCCTACTCTGTAGCTACCTTCGCTGCCTCGTGGGTAGCCCTTACCTTTGCGACCAACTGTTCGTTGTGCTTTTGTTGGCCCAACTAGGTGATACGTAGCTTGGTGGCATCCTTTTGCTTTTGTGCCGTTGTTCTATCCCACACAACCAGATCCGAGGCACGCCACTCGAGAGGCCATGATTCGAGCACGGAGAAGATGGAATCATCAATTGCAATGAAAGGAAGCTTGGTCCAGTTTTGCGCTGGATCCTTACGCGCCTTGATATACACGTTGTGCATATCCGCTTTGAAGTCTGCAAAGCTCCGCAGACTATCGACACATATTTTACAACCTTTGGCAAGTCCTGTTCAATATGAGGGAACTGACTGTCCTCAGGAAGTTCCCCTGTCACCAATAAAATAGACAAGAGAAACCACACGTAGTGGAAGGTCTTGCCCTGCTCTTGAGCTTCCTTGCAGTTAATTAGGAATTCTTCGCAGAGGAACTTGGCCTAGTTGAATTGGACCCCCTCCGCGCATTGTTCTGCCAGCGCAACTACCGGTGCTAGTACCTTGTCACTGTGACATTTTCTCATCACCTTCTCGACCAGGAGTTGGGTGGCTATGCACACCCCTTTATCTTTAATGCTACTGATTGCGTAGCCCCTCTTATTCTTTTCCAATTTGTACTTCTTCTTCATGGCCTCTGCGAGCGCCAAATCTCCACTTTTTCCGTCTATCTCCGCAGGGTCCTTTCCCTTATAGGGAAGCCGGGAAATCCTATGGATAAGATCCGTTGTGATGGGAATAGGCTCCTCCAACCATAAGTACCCATCGTGCACCAGGAAAAGCAGCTGCCTGATAACGAAGATTGTGATAGGTGCGCAGTGAAAGTTCAAAATCCATAGTAGGTGGAGTAGTCCAGCCTTCTCCACACCGCACAACCATTTCTGCGGCTCTAGCATTGTAACTGACCCCTCCTTGCTCTATTTCATGAGGTTCTCAGTCTCTAAATGTGGGAAATTCTCGCTGTCCACGAGGTCCCTATTGGACCTTAGAATTACTCTCTCTTTGACAACTTTTCTCACTTCTTTCTATTATTTTCCATAAAAGACAAATCCCCATCACTGATAAATGATAGATTTTGTCTTAAGGGAGACATTAAATGATTGACATGTTATAATTTTATGTTTATGCTATTTGAAATAAGTTTTTTCAAATTAGCTACAGAACGTAGTCTATTCTACAGCTAACCGTGTGTTCCGTAGCTACTTCCATAGTTGAACAGGTTACAGGTGTCAAACGAAGAAACCGACCACATGGGCATCTCTGGAATTATCTCGACATGGAACCTATCCTAGTCATCCAGCCTAGATCGACAAAAAAGCCAGCTCAATACCACAGTCAACGGAGGAGTCAAACGAAGAAACCTGGGAGCAATAGGACTCTTTCTCCACTCTTCGTGGTTAATTAATAAAAAGCGACAGTTTTGCTACAACATTAACTCGGATCAGCCACCGGTGTTAATGGTTTTATGCAACCATCTTGCTTGAATTAAAGTCACTTGTAGCTGATAAACCATTTATGCAGATCTGTTGTAAAACATGTAGACCACCTGTAGCTAATTTTCCTCAAAAGACAGTTATGAATGTTTTCTTTAAATACCAGTTGTATAGAACTGAGAGCAGTTCGAATTTTTGGATGTATTAAGCTTAGACTTACAGCTCTTTAATTTTGGAACTTGTTTTCCTATTAATAATATGAAGTTGTGTTTGACCAAGTGATCATTTGAAAGAATATCTTCAGCTAATTAGCAGCTCAACTCCGTTAGTTGCAGAGGGCCCCTGCACTGAAGGAGGTTTTTCTTTTTATTTTGTAACTGTTCAGTTTAGTATTACTATTTGCTTTTAGCAGTATTTGTAGTTTAGGTTGATTCCCTATAGTTTGTTTTCTTTTAGTTTTGATCAATAGCATAATGTTAGAATTCGATGGTGCAGTCTTGTTTCTTCAATCTATTTCATAAAGGAAACAACTTTGTTTTTAAACAGGGTAAGGTTGAAAAGTAATAAGGATGCATTGTTGATTAGTTTACTTACTGTTTGTTTCCTTTGTTATTTATTTCCTAGTTCAGATTGCCAATGCACTGTGTGAATAAATGTTTTTGGTCACCATTTCAAGCTGATATCCATCCTAAACTAAATGGTTAAACATTCACTTCACACGAGGATTGAAATCAATTAGTTACTCTCTACATATTTGATTTAGTTCTTTGGACTATAAAGTACAGTAAGTTGCTTGTATGCCATCTCAAGAAAATTATCTTTCAAAATTGAAGGCTTAGACAACTAAAAGTGCTTTAGTCAGTTTCATTCTTTGTAATTATTTCGATTGGCCTTACAAATTTCACCTTTTAATTCTTGACTTAGGATCAATGACAAAATCAAATAGACACTCTATTTTTTCCCTTCTCTTAACTTAGATTTTGACTAGCTTTTGAGCTCTTGGTTCACCTTTAAGAAATTTAGATTCGCTTTCTCATAGTTCAAATTGTACTTCATTAGGGATCAAAGAACAGAAACCCCCAAAACAATATAAAATACAAAACAACGAAGTAACAAGGGTTAACTAGCACATACAATGCACTACACTTCATCAGCTTATGAGTCTTGGTTGATAATTTATGCAAAGCAATTTAGGATACTAAATTGACTAAACATTTTGGTTCCGTTGCTGGGGAAGTGTAACTAGGTAACCTTATCTCTTACATTAAAAAAAAAATGATATGCATAGAGAAAGAGACTCTAGGGGTAGATTTATAGCTAGAGGCAGGAGTTCAATTCCTACAACACCACCTACTCCACCAAGAACAAGAAGAGATACACCTCCATCCCAAACTCATACTCCCATCCATAGAACTCCTGAAATTCTATGGGCAGAAATCCAATCAAAAGAATCTTCTACTTCATCTACCAAGTCAGTCCTAGAGAAGAAAAATCTTGAATCTCCAACAACAGGAGTAGCCTTTTTCACCTCCATAGGGGAGCACATTTTAGTTGAAGAATTAGGAATACCTGGTGAGGAAGAAGAAGTAGAACCTCTCTCCCATATCCCATTAATAGAAGAACCAGAGGAGGAGAAAGTAACCTTGTAGGTTGAACCCTATACTGACCCTGAAGAAACTATAATGGTAGAAGAAGGAGAGGATGGAGAATTCACACTGTTTGGAGGAGGGGGTAGAGGAAGAGGTAGAGGAAATAATGGAGGAGGCAGAGGAAATAGGGAAATAGATAATTCTTTTGGATTCCCTATAGTGGATGAAGAAACAAATGCCACAATGAAAAATATCTCACCTTCTGTCCTCCCAATCTTCCATGGGTTAAAAAGTGAGGATCCTGAAATATTTTTATTTGAGTTTGAAGTCTTGTACAGAACCTATGATTATCTAGAAGACTCTCAAAAACTTAAGTTGTTCCCTTCAACACTGAAAGGAGCTACTTTGAAGTGGTTCATGGGGTTAGTCACTCAGTCCATTAGAACATGGAATGACATGAAAAAAGTGTTTTTGGATAGGTATTTGGATTATTGCATGCCTACCAATCACAAAGATGAAGTGTTCAAAATGATGCAAAGAGAGGATGAAAATTTAGAGGATTTGATTGAGAGATTCAACTATAATTTGAAAAGAGCAAAGATGGACAATTTAGATGAAGATACCTTAAAAGATCTTTTATTAAAAGCCATTAGAGATGAGTGGATATATATCCTTAACATGACGGGAAAGGGAGATATCTCTCAACTTCCATTAAATGATATAGGATAATTATGTGTTCATCTCTCAAGAGGGAAATCAAAAACTGGGAAAGGTCCAGAGATCCTTCTCTTGTTAGAGTAAATAAATCTGCAACTGGATTAGTGAGTAGGGCAGAAATTGGTAATATGTTTGATGAATTCAAAACAGATATTCTAGGGAGTCTTAGTGAGCAAATAGACACCCTTAAGTTACAAAGCAAGCAGAAAATAGAGGCTGATGCTTTAGCTATTTTCTATCCAAAATGCAGAAAAAAACATGCTCTAAGAGAATGCCCTTTAGATGCAAAAATTATAGAGACTTGTATGATTTGCTTAGAGAATCATGAAACAAAGGGTTGTCCTTCGATTCCAGGTCTTAAGGCTGTTTTTCAAGAAGAAACAGTTCCAAATTCAGCAGAACCTCTTTGCTTTGTCTTTAGAAAACCTTGGCAGGGGCCACAAAATCAGGGATTTAACAATCAAATGTATCTTCAGTCCCCACCAAATCGGAATTCTTGGTAGCAACCTTGGCCTCAACCTCAATCTCAATCTCAACCTTGGGCATAAGGAGTACAAAATCCTTATGAGAGATTTTCTCAATATTATCAATATCCTCCATCATATCAGAATTATCCTCCCCCACACATTCCACAACAAAATCAGCAACCACAACTTCAAAATTAGAACCCTCAACTTTCATTACCATTTCCACAACAAAATCCACAACAAATTCCACAACAAAACCAAAGTCCTCAACTCTTACTGCCATTTCAGCAGAGACCAAATCAACTACCTACCCAACCATTACCAAACCCCAACAATAAAGATCCTCAGAATACTTACATGGTGGAAGGACACCAATTTCCAACTTATATGATCACTCGTCTAGATCTCAATGATGTTCAAATAAGATCTGGTAGGATATTAGAAAAGGAAAGACCTTCTGTAGTTATTCAGGAACAAGACAATTCTAAGGAAGATTCTCTACAGCGCAATAAAAGTTTTGAGGGAACATCTCTCCAAAACCAAAATACTGAAAATGAAAAACAGTAAGAACCAGTGAACTCAACTCCTATCATTGAGTAGCCAGTATCTATTTCTTCACCTCCTTTTCCTGAAAAATTACAAGTTGATAGAGGAGTAGAAAGCAGATCATGTTGCCTAATTATGATTTTCTAGATGAATTAAAAAATGTCTGTATCAGAATTCCTTTGTTACAAGCCATTAAGGAGATTCCAATCCTATCTAAAAAAATAAAGGAGTTGAGCATAAAGAAACCAGGAAGAAAAGCAAAAGAAACAAAAATAATTCACCTGGTAGGAAAAATAGCAGATATAATGATGGGAAAAATGGCCATACAAAAATATGTAGATCCAGGAAGTCCAATTGTGAAAACACATATCAATGGAGTTGAAATTCCAAATACATTGATTTATCTAGGGGCAACAATAAATATCATGAGCAAACAAACCATGGAACAACTCAAGCTTCCTAATCTTCTTTACACCCCTACATTACTGCAATTAGCGGACAAATTTGTAATCAAACTAGATGGAGTGTTATAAGATATTTCAGTATCCTTAGATTCTTGGGAATATCTTGTTGATTTTATGATCTTAACCCCCAAGATTCTAAGTCAAAATTGGGTTCCTTTGTAGGAGCCTTTCAAACCCATGCGCTTTCTTCTCGTTGCTTCCCTTTATCATCTCCCGTGGTCATACCACTACTGAGCATCATGTTTACATTTGGGTCTTCTTCGCGCGGTTCAGACCTCATCATTTGTAGATTCTGGGTCGGAGGGGGATGGAGTACCCCCTTCTCGCGCATCTTCACTATCAGTGAAGGGAAATCCTCTGCCTCATGATCAAACTGATTATAGTACCAACATGATATCCTAGTTGGGTTCGTCCAATCGTGGGCATAATGTCCTGGCCCTCCGCAATTGTAATAAATTATCTGGCCGCGACCCCTTCCTGGTCCCATTCCGCCTCAACCCCGACCGTGCCGCTGAAACCCAGCGCACGCCATCCCTGCATTTGGGTCAAGGGCTCGTGTTTTGGCCTGCACCCTATAGGTAGGAGTCAAATCCATCATTAGTTCATAGCTTCGGTAGGTGTGTTCGTCATGGCTTACCGACCTGCAGAAATTACAAAACAATTGTTAGGACGTCTGCGTATACTTCTGCAACAGATGAAAATTATCTGTGGTGTGTTTTCCTCCTATCTAGAAAATCACACACCATAATGCATATGCCGCGCTCGGCCCTGCCCATGCCTCCGGTCTTAACAGTATTGGCCCTCCCCCTGCCAAGTAGTTTGTGAACACTGGACAATGGTCCTTGTCATGCCCTTGGCCTTTGCATTTTATGCACCATACTTCCTCGTGCACCTTCGACCGAGTTGTCTTGTCCTGTTTCAAACTTTGCATCTCCAGACACAGATTCTGCAGTTGTGCATGGATTTGTTGGACTCCCAACCCAAGGTCTTGTATAGGGGTCTCATGCAATCTCATTTCCATCTCTAACGCTTCGGCCTGGGTGGAAAGTTTTTGTTGTGACAGCACCGTCCTTAAGTGTGGTGTAAGTGAGACCACAATCCATGCACGATGTTGTGCATCTGTTAACGCCATATTGGCTTTGCGGATTTTACTCTTCAGCCTTTGGTCCAGATCCCAAGGGGTCTTTCCCGGGAGCATCGTGATCTCATTAAACCTGATGATTGATTGTGTCTCTGATTTTGGCCTGCTAAATTTCCTATTCAGCACAGTCTGGATCTCTACAATTCTTGCATTGGGGTGGTCATTAGAATGCTTGATATACCACGTTAATGCGCGATCCCGCAACGTGCTCACCAGCGTAGCCTTTTTAATATTATCATCCACAACGCCCTGTGCTTCCCATACTTCTCTTACCATGAAGCAGAATTGGTCCAGATCTTCATTTCCTACTCCCCTAAACATCGATAGTTTGATCGCACTCGCCATACTGAACTGTGGTGGTGGCGGAGGTGGAGTGGGTGGAGATGGAGTTGAGGGGGGTGAAACAAGTGGCGGTGTGGGTGGGGGTGGTAGACATGGAATTCTCTGTCTTATCAAACTAACCGCGCTTCTCGAAGAAGCTTTCGTGAGCTCCTCCTCGCTTTCCTGCGAGGGTGAAATTAAGGGATTGTTTTCCAACTCCTCACTACCTCCGCTTCTGTAGATATTCCCGCTTCGCGTAGTCCCAAACATTAATTTATTTGCATAACCATCTTTTCACACAATAGCATCTTAATCCAAGTGTTCAAGGATTTAATATACTTACCTCGCAGTCCCTTGAGAAAACGTCGCTCAGCCTCACTGTAGCTGATGGTCGTGTCTACCGCGAACTTAGTGATAAATCCTCCTATTATTTGGTCGAGCTAGTGGTCCACATCTCGTGCTATATTATCTTCTGATGCTTCTAGTCTACGCACTAGTTCCAGAGTCCACATTATTGGTTTATCGAGCCTACACCTTCCCTGACTGTCTGCTAACTTCGCGATCCACTCATACAGATCATATGGAAAAGATGCGAAGAAAATTTCATGGATTTTTGTGTACAAGTAGTGCTCCAACCACTGTTCCTTAGACACTTGCGGATTCTTGTTCTCATGCGCCGCAAACTCATGAATCTTCTTGTCCAACGACTCTTCAATTTCTCTCTTCGTTGGATTCCAGTGGCACAACATTAGACATCCTTTATGCAGATCCTGGTCCTGGCAACGAAACCATTTTTTGGCTTGTATGGGCCCGACCCAGGTTCAGAGGTGATTTAGCTAAGCAAATCCCAGTACTACTGGCCCTTTCGGCAATAGTCCACGAAGCGCGGACTGAGGTCTCACCCGAGGTAGTATGGGAGGGTGCCAGAACCAGGTTTTTGCACCCTGGGGATGTCTGATGGGCTTCTGGAGGTTCGCGGTCCGACCCGTTGCTACGTGCACTTGCTAGTCCTTTGCAACTCGTGCTGCTATTTCCGTGCAGCCTTACTCGGGGTGCGACTTGTATAATACCCAAGTTCCTTGCTAATTAACTGATTAATTAACTTGTGTGTGTAAGATTTATGGTTATTACAACATATTTAACAATCATATCAGTGCGTGCGATACATAAACCAATATAAACATAAAGAAGATAATGCACAACAAATACACAAAAATAAGAATCAACTCCTCTTTATTAATCTTCAATCCCGATCACAGACTCGACACTGCCCTGTGCACTCAGCTGCAAGGGTCTGCGCACTCAGCTGCTAACTCTACTAGGCATCAGTGCACTCAGCTGCAGAGCCTCTTCCTACCACTACGATCCAAAACACTTAGCACCCTAATCTAAGCTCGGACCATTCCTTCGCTACTCACTCCATCATCTACTATCTTTTCAACTTAGAGCCTCGCTCTATTTATACAATCCCATGGTCCACAAACCATGGGTAGGCCGACATGACTTTACATTACATTACATTACTTTAGGGCGGATATCCCTATGACTTAACCTCTACTTCGCGCTCCACACCCGCAATTCGCGGAGTCTTACAAAACCTTTGACTAAAACTTGGGCTTTGAGCCCCAAAACATGTTGTGGGGGGATTCCATGCCCAACATGGACCCCACAAAATTTTGCAAAAGGAATCAAATTTCAGAGTTTCTGCCTGGAAGCTATCTAAGTGTAGAGATATCCAAGCCTACAAAGGGAAAAAATATTCATATTTGAGTGCATTGAATTAAATATGTCTGGTCCAAAACATATTTGGGAGTTAACAAGTTTAAACCATTTGGATTTTCTGGATCCTAGATATACTAGAATTTGGACTTGTAATACAAGAATTTTGGGGATTTTCATGGAGTTTGAGGTTTCGAGTAGAGCTAGAATGAGATTTGAAATTTACTTGTATATTTACACTACTTTAAAACCTAGAAAATAAAGATTGAAATATCTTAAAATGACATATATAGAGTATCGATACATGCTTCAAAGAGGATAAATCAATTTAGTGAGATCATCAACATCACAAGATGGTGTTTGAGTTGAAAATTTATATGCGGAACTCATAGTAGAATCATTACTGCATGGAGGTTTGATAATTCCAAGGGCTTCAACTATTAGTTGTGTGATGTCCTTTTGTTTTTTCTCTCTCATTCCTATTTTCAAATGGAATACAAGTTCTTTTTGATGGATGTATAAGAGATTTTGAGATTAGGAGTGGGTTTCCTCTCTTCTTCTTGTTAGATCATTGAAGTATCATCAAGCAATACTATTCATATCAACTCAAAGCATTAATGACATATTCAACTCCAAAATCAAGTATAATGGTAACTTGCAATTAATGCTTTTGTAAGTTTAATAATTGAATTGCATTATAAACAGGTGCATTTTTTATAGAATCCAATGCATTTAATTTACTTGACTTATTGAGAAAATGGCTAGAATTAATAAGGTATTAGAGTTACTGCATACTTTGATGCACTCTATCATTCATGATATAGTCAAAATCAACAAAGCCATTCTCATCAATAATATTTTTTTTTACCATATGCACAAGTCACAATTGAGTTTTTTCAGCTTGAATCTCAACTCTAATAAGATGAAATACAAGAAAGGAATCAACACTCTAAAATAATTTTTGTTCAAAACAATTAAAACTATATAAGATTGATTCCCATAAAAAATCAACACATGATTAGATTAATGATGCTTATTCAAGAGTAGATTCACATGAATATGCATTAGTTCAACTTGCACTTTCTAAACCCATCATTAGACCTTGGGAAGAAGTCATCAACAAAAAACATAGAACCAATATTGGATATGAAAATAAAGTGTCCTTTCATATTCCATAATCCAAACCAATCCAGTTTCTGAGTGTTGGGTTTCTGTAGGACACACCATCTTCCCTTGCTTCACATCCACTTCATATTATCAAATGCCAACATTGTGATCGAATTGGCCACATTAAAAATTAGTGTTTTGATTTTCACCCTTGTGAGCACTATGGAAAACATACTCATCATTCAGACATATGTTCCAGAAAAAGATTCCTACGAGAGAAAAGATTCACCTTAGATGAACTACTTCTTGACAATGGTATTCAACAACCGATAAGATATATTAGTCATATTACAAAGTTTGTTCGCGAATATTAACACATCTTGTAGTGGATATAATGTCATATTCTCACTTTGTATTTGCTAAGGGGAATTGATTATCAACTACTAGATTCAAAGTTTATCAAGTGAGCCTGCACCAAAGACTAGAGCCAAAGTCAAAGTTGTATCTAGAGATATAATTATAGTCCATGAGCATGATTTGGTTAGTGGCTAGCCTTAAACCACCATTAGTAGAAGACTTCAACTTCTTCTACCCATTTCATTAGTTTTTGGTCATCTTTAAAGCATCATTATGGAGAACTTCCATTTCACAGAAGAATTTAGCTTCTAACAAGATTCAAAATTATTGTAGGAACTACTTCGAGCTAAGTTCCAAATTTGTTGGATAGCCTTAAACCACCACCAGTAGAAGATTTCGACTTCTGTTACTCATTTGTTTTGTGGTCTTCCCGAATCTACAATTTTAGAGAGTACATTAAACCATTGGATGCTATATACCTCTGGATTTTAACTCTCTTTTTGGACTCACATACATCCCTCTAGGTTAAGGGTGGGAATGTTGAAAACATAATCTTGTTGGATTTTGTAAATTTGGATTATTCACTTGAGAGGAAGGCGAAAAAACCTCAAGTAAACACCAATATTCATGAGAAGTCCAAGGTACCTCTTGGAATATGAAACCAAGAGTCAAAAAAGTGTTCTATTTATGTGTATATCTTGTTAATAATATGCATCTCATGTTTATCCTAAACATCTCTTGCTCGCGAGTTTAACGATATTTCTATTTATAGTAAGGTAAAAAAGAAGAAGTAAGAAAATAGTATTTCAAATCCATTTATATTTAATTTTTTATTTCATCTTGAGTTTATGTGAATTGTAGATTTTGACATTTAATGGACACGAATTAAAGTTAACAATTAACGTTTATGTACTCATAACTAACATGTGAAGTGAAAAATTATATATTTTTTCATTCATTCTCTCCCTAAACATTATTTGTGACATATATTATTTTTTTCAAGTTAACCTCCTTCCTCCCCAATTCATACTCATTGTTTAGGCAGATGCACTTTCTCAGTAATTCTATTCCACCACAACTAATGCATGTCCCTTATAAGTAATATTTTCAATAAAATGTACCCCCATGCATTAAGCCTTGCAACATTCTTGCACAAGGATGTTATGCAATAAAAATATGTGTGTGTGTGTGTGTGTCATAATAGTAAGAGTATATAATGCAGTATCCACAAAAACATGTGTTACGAGTTGTGTTTATTATAACATATCAAGGCTTTCATTTATCAAATGATCATTGGCCGAAGTTAAGTGTAGAATGTGCATTCGTGAATCTCTCATACAATTCTATCTATGTCATGTCAAGGAATTGTTTAATGTGGATTCGTGATTTCTAAAAACCTTTCTTAATTTCATTACATATTTTTCATTAGAAGAAGGTCTAGCATTCTCATGCCTAAAGTTTTGCACTGGCCGCTTAATTTATCTAATGAACCTCATATCATAATGAGGTAACCTACTAGTGGAGGACCAACAATCTATTTCACCAACTATGTCGAGGATTTATCATCTAATATAATACTTTTGAATGGTTTTGACATTGCATTTAATGAGATGGGATGTGTGTTTTAGCAAACAATGTTTTCTTGTGATCTTGGTAACAAATTGATTGTGAAAAGACATGATAGGCTGCATTATGGTCTTGGGATCGAGTTGTCGTACCAAATATTTAAAAATCATCCATAATGTTTCTAACTATATTATTACACATTTATGTATTTTTCATTATTTTAATACCTATAATTCTTTTACCAACTGTAAAAATTTCATATTTTATCAAAGACAAAAATAATTGGAATTTTGCTACACCATATTTCAATTCAAAATATTATTTAATAATTTTATAGGATCAATAAAAATAGTTTGTTTAGGTATTCTAGGTAAGGGTGATGGACTTGTATTCTAAGACTCTTGACTTATTTGTTGTGTAAATAGATTCTTTAAAGGGGACTGAATGTGTTAAGGGTTAGCTATCGAAATGTTGGATTGGTGAACAAAAGCTTGCATTATAGGAACATATTCATCAAGAAGTTGTGCACCAACCTCTGTAATTCCATCCATACTATAATAAAATCCAAGAAAATGAACCATCATTTGATCATCCACAATAATTTTTTTGATGGAATATTCATTGGAGGTTCATCTATTATGCTAGAAGTTGGATTGTCCTTTTCTAAAAGTTTGTGTTTTTCCATACCTACCTTGACCTTTTCTCTTGTTTCAATGATCTTTTCTATGGGTTGCTTTTTCCTTGACTTTCTTTTCTAAATATGATGGTTCCCCATGTTTAAATGGATTGTAATTACAAGGAGACAACAATTGTCTTACAATCACAAATAAACATATAAATTGTGTCCCAATTACAAAAAACTTCCTCCAATTATACAAGAAAACAAAGTTTGTCTCCTAATATTACAAAAAGGGACAAAAATTGTCTTCCAATTTCACAACAAGACAAAAAAATTTCCTTCCAATCACACTAGGAGAAAAATTATTTTTTAATCCTCAACAAGCTAATAATTGTCTTTAAATTGCCCAAATTGCCTTCTTATTACATAAACATTGTCTTCTAGTTACATAACAAGACAAAAAATTAATTTCCAACGACACAAGTGGAAAAAATTATTCTTTCCAATTACACCAAAAATCATATGAAGTGTTAACATAGTCACTTCTCTTTTATAATTGTTAGCTATATTTTTGTTTGGGTGTCAGTTGAGTGGCAAGCACACAAGGTTAAGGCTAGTAGAAAAAGTGCATGTGTTCTTAGGAATGTGCACACATTCTTGGGAACACATAAACATTCTCAACAATGTGCATGAATTCCTAAGACTAATGTCCACTACATTAAATTCCATACTTACCTTCCTCTCTTTCCTTCTCACATTAGTTCGGTAATGCAAGACCACACACATGTTATAGAACGTGTGCACACTTATGTCTCGATCTACCTCCATCGATCCTTTCTCTCTCCCTCTCTCGCTTCCACCCATCACTATATTTGTCTCTCCCTTTCTATCACCCTCCATCTCTGTCTCTATCAGCCTCCCTCTCTCTCTTCCACCCATCACTATATTTATCTCTCCCTCTCTATCACCCTCCATCTCTGTCTCTATCAGCCTCCCTCTCTCCTTCACTCCCTCTCCCCCCCCACTCCCTCTCTCCCACATCACTTCCTCTCCCTCTTTGTTCCCCCACCATATTTGTCTCTATATCCCTCCCTCTCTCCTTCTCTCTCTCTCTCTCTTTGCTTCTATCTTTCTCTCCCTCAGCCCCTCACTATATCTCTCCCTCTCTCCCTCTCTCTATAAGTATATCTCTTCTTCCCTTTCCACTCTCTCCATCCCTTCCTCTCTCCCTTTATATCACCCTTTATCTCCACCCTTATCTCTCTCTTATTTCCCCTCCATCTCTCTATTATTCCACTCTCTCTCCCTCTGTCCCATCTCTCATCTCTAAATATCCCACCACTCACTCTCTCCCCTCCATCCCTAACTCTGTCCTTTCTCTCTCTTTCTCCCCCCCCACTCTCTATCTCTCCATCTCTCCATATCGATTTACACATTTTTCTATGCCTCTCTATGTCTTCTTCTCTCTCCATTTTATCTCCCTCCTCTTCTTTTATATCTCTCTCCCACTCACTGCCTCACTATCTCTCTTTGTCTCCCCATCTCTCTCTATCTTCTTCCCTCTCTACTCTCTCCATCCCTCCCTCTCTCCTTCTCTCTCACTCTCTATTCTTCCCTATCTATCTCCCCATTTATCTCTCCTCTCTCCCTCACTCCCTATCTTTCTCTCTCTCTTCCACCCTATATATTGGTGTTCCTCTCTCTTCCCCCTCCACTCTCTCCATCTCTCCCTCTCTCTTTTCTTGATTTATTTCTCTATCTACTTCTCACTCTCTCTCTTCATCCCTCTCTATTCCCCCATCCATATCTATATGTATCTACCTCTCTCTCTCTCTCTCTCTCCTCTCTTGATCTTCCACCTCTTTCTCTCTTTCCTCCCTCAGTGTCTCCTTCCATATTTCTCTTTCTCTCCCCCACTCTTAATCTCTCTATTTAAATTTATGTAATTTTCTATGTCTCTCTATCTCTTCTTCCCTGCTTGTCTCTATCTCCCTCCCTATCTACTTCTTTCTATTTCCCTCACTCCCGCACTATCTCTCTCCCCTTCACTCCCTCACTATATATCTCCCCCTCACTCCTTATCTCTCACCCCCTCACTCCCTCACTATATCTCTCCCTCTATCCCCCATCACTCCCTCTCTGTCTCTATCTTCTTCCCTCTCTCTCCCCCCTCTTTCCCCATCACATTGCTTCTCTCCCCCTCTCTCTCCCTCTCCTTCACTCCATTGCTATATCTATCCCCCCCCCATCACTCTCACTATCTCTCTCTCTCTCTCTCCCCTCCTCACTCTCTCTTCCCCTAAATCTCTATCTATGTCCCTCCACATTTTCTTATTTATATATTTTCCTTACTGCCTATATCCCCTCTCCTTTCTCCCACCTTTTCTCACCACCCCCCCCCTCTCTCCATATCTATTTATATATTTGTCTCTCTCACTTCCTCTTCCTCTCACTATCTACCCTCTCTTTCTCTCCCCCCCTCTTCCCCCGCTTCCTCTATTTATCTATCCCTCCCTCCCTTAGTCTGTGCTTCACAACAACCCCTGCTTTCTCTCTCTACCCTCCAAATTTTCCTCTATCGCTCCCTCCCTTAGTCTCTCTCTCTAACTCCCTTCCCCTCTCTTATTTCCTTCACCCCTACATCATCTCTCTATCTATAAATCTCCCTCTCTCCCCCTTCTCCACTCCCTTCATCACTCTCTATTCCTCGTAACTCTCACTAACACACTCTCTCTCTTTCTTCACCTTCCTCTATTTCTCCATCCCTCCCTCCTTCCCTTAGTCCGTGCTTCAAAACAACCCTCCTACAACTCTCTCTCTCTCTCTCTCTCTCTCTCTCTCTCTCTCTCTCCCTCTCTCCCTACCCTCCAGGCCTGCCTCTATCTCTCCCTCCCTCCCTCTCTCTTTGTCACTCCCTCCCCCTCTCTTATTCCCTTCCCCCCCTATATCATCCCTCTTCTCACTTTTTTTACTCTTTTCCCCTTTATCCCTCCCTCTGTCACCCTCCCCACCCCCTCAAATCCGCCTCAACCATTTCCCAAAAGCTCATGCATCCCCACCTCCCCCTCCCTCTCTCTTTCTTTATCTCTTTACCTCCCTTGGCCCCTATATCCATCTCTCTCTCACCCCCCCAACCCCCAAAACCCACCTCAACCATTTCCCATGTGTTAAAGTCACTAGCTACAGAAATATGGGTATATTCCTAGCACTAAAGACACACATGTGGATTTTGAATTAGGAACACCCACATGTTGTTGTTACTAAAAAAATGCATGTGCTAGGAATGTGTGTGCCTTTTTTGAATTTAAAATTTTCATGGCAAGAATCCTACATGCAGAGTGACTAGGTTTCTTTAGATATAGATTTGGGATCACGAACTTGGAGGTTTGGGCTATAAATACATGAAAACATCAATTTTTGACAAAAACACATATACATCTCTATATTTGGCAATATTTTTCTATTTCTAGACAAATTTTTTGTCCATGAAATTACACACATGTATAGAGTTGACAATGTAGATTCTAAATATATAATTTTAAAAAAAATAACAGGCTTTACCATTTTTAATACATTTTTCTCATGACATATGTCAAAATATTAAAATAAATCCCTCATGTGCACAAGAATAATCTATTCTCTACAACTCCATAAGTTTTTGTAGCAATATTACATCATTTAGATACTCAAAGGTGTAACCAAAACATATATATTATATTTTATATTAAAAATAACATATAAATGTTAGGAAAATTCAAAATTCACATAGTTAGACACAATTTTTGTTGGGTGTAATAAACAACCTAACATTTAATTGTCAATTTGGGAGTTCGTAAACTTATAGGCGCAACACTACAAATTCCAAAGAGAGCCCCTAGCGACGTGAAAATCAAATTCCTATACTAACTTGCTCATAAACCTCCTTATAAAATCCTTCAAACAATGATCAATTCAAATCTTGTAATCAAAAGTATTCATTAAAATTGAAAACCGTGATCACTGCAAACATTAATCCGGTAAATCACCAACATTTGGAAGCAACCCTAATTATTGATTAGTTGAAAACAAACCCATCCTTATGACAATTTGAAGATAAAACTCTACTATTAAATCAATCTAAAAACCAATGCATAAACTCCCAATTCAATTCTTTCACTACACAAATAAAGGCAATATTTCAATAAAATATAAAAGTCATATATATAAAAGAAACATATGTAAATTTAAAAAATAATTTAATTTTTAAATTTTCTTGTCATATATATATATATATATAATAGAGGTAAGTATACATCATAGTCCCTTCTTATCACTGTCTACCATTGGGGAAGCTAGACTAGTGGCGGAAGAAAAAAAAATTGAGTCAAAATATACCACATAACAAAAAATGAAAGCTGCAAAAGTATATCTACCTAAGTTGGCTTAGAAATCCAATCCCATCCAAAAGAAAAACCTGATTTATTGATAGACATCTAGACTTTGATGACTTTATGGCATGAGTATGAAAATGCCTAAGAGGATGAAAAGTAAAGTGAACATTTTTATGAGATTGCAAATATTTATTGCTATTAATGAAATAATGTTGTTTTACTTTAGTTTTGAAAATACAAGAGAAGCCACAATGTGAGTAGTTAGGCTCCCAACTGTCATGAAACACTTATAATCGATTATGGTCCAAGAAAGGACAGTGACATGAAAAAATAAAAATCCTTCATCTTGTAAGGGATGAATTTCCCTACCACTAGAATTATCTTGACTGGAGAGAAATTCCATGGGTGGAATATGATTTACAAAAAAAAAAAACCAAGATTGTGGGAGAGAGGAAATCTGGAAAAATGAGGTTCCAGAGGGAGATAAAAACTAGACCTACGGTGATAAGATTTCATCCCAAATTTAACAAGACATTGTTAGCGCTTGAGGAGGTGAAACTGTGAAAGTTACCAATTTTTTCTTGACATAAAAATATTACAAAGCTTGGGGAGAATTTTTGAGACGACAATTCATCAGTTGGGAGGAGCGTGTTAGCTCCTATTGTATTTTCAAAGATTTAGATAAGTAACTGGGTTATTTATTATGTTGTGTTGAGAATATGAATTTTGAGATTTGATTATGTTTCTAAGTAGGAGATAGGAGTTATTGCAAGTATCTATTGAATGTAAGTTTCGAGTTTCAAAGGAAAAATTTAACTCTATTATAACTAATTTTGTGGAAGTAACTTTGTATAGGAAGTTATGGGTTAAATAGGTGATTGTTTCCAATATGTTTTCATAAAAAGTTTATGTATATATAGATTTATGTAAATAAATAAAAATTTGTGGCAGGGTTAGCATGGTCATGGGTTAACATTAAGATAAGGCTCTTAGGTTACCCCTCAACCAGCATTAGTCCCTACCAAGTGACAGAGTCCTTTAGAAAAATAGAAGTTCGAAAACCTAGGAATCAATTGTATCAAACTCTAATTTTTGTGCATTAAGATTGTACATAACTATTGATATATAAGAAAACATTTAAATGAAATTTGACAATTCCAGTTTTGATATAAAGGCACTAGCACAAATGTACAATATAAATAGAGTCATTATTAGTCTATATCTAGCCTCAATCAAGCTTAAATAGTTACAATTAACGGTCATAGAAAACCTGATAGTCAATTAAGGAAATAATTTAACATGAACATAAAATAAATCTAAACCCAGAGTCTGAGACCTATAAATAATTTACCCAATTGTTTTTTCTATGCATGCATAGGTATAAATGAAGTTTCAGACAGGTCCGGACCTAATTTCTTTATTTTAAGGTAAGGTCATGTAATAGACAACTAAGAAGAAGAAAAATAAATAAGTCATTGGGTCCCTGGAAGTATTATTTGAACCCCATAAAACATAATGGTTTCTCCTTACAAAAATATCTTAGATAAGGAATGGTACCAACCTACAAGCCACAAGACGAACTAATTAAGCGATGTAGCTCGAAACAAAAAATATAAAGAATAATAAATAGGGCTTTTCTAGACAAAATAATTACAAAGGGATAACCCCAATGAAAATTACCTAAGGAAAATGTAACATAGGTCTAGAGCCTCGACCTTGTGATAGAAGTTAAACCTATCAGAACGAACAGAATCTAAAAACTATGCATGAAAGGAGAAAAATTAAAAGAATCTCTAAACGAAAGAGGAATTGATGCTTACTGAATTGAACTTGTGTACATAGGCCACCTTGTAAAAGGAAAAGGTTGTCATAAAGAGCCAAAATCGTAACCCTGAAGAAGGTAGAGTAAGAATTCATGATCAGAAATACAAATATTACTAAAAGAATAGATATTTATCTTACCCATTCCTAGGATATAAAGAAATATAGGGTCATATGCAAAAGAGCCATACCTATACATCATAATTTTCTGCATAAATCCCTTATCCATTACCCCAAATCATCAAAACTTCGATTGAGGGTAAAAGAGAGAAGTCCTTGGAAGAATGGGGCTTCACTTGCCAAAGTGGAAACTCCAAAGGTACTAAGCAGAGGCACAAACTCTCCATATGAAGCCTGGTTCAGAAACAATAAGAATCCCGGGAGGCTATTAGAAATGAATGAATAAAGGAAAGGAGATTGTTGTAGGAAGGGGATTATTAAAGCAAATGTTATAATTAAAATGCTATCAATCTCTATAAGCCACCTTACATATAACAAAAGTAATATGTCGATAGTCCAAAATACCTTATAAATCACATCGCAACTTAGGAAAGGGAAATGACCATAACTTGGTAGCTTCTTGCCGTTGAATCCTACATCTAAAGTGTCAAAGTAGTGAGGAATATTGTTCCCTATTGCTAGTTTCCTACAAATCTCTCCAGCCACAAAGCTTTGGGATGTAAATGATGTCGAGGACAAAGGAGGCGGGGGGGTTCATTACCCTAACAGGCCCAAAGGAGATATATCCATTGTTTGATTTATAACTCATATCTTAGCTTTTTCTTTTCTATTAGTTCATGTGGTCGGGGATGAGGTGTCACAATTCATCGTGCTCGCATAGCCCTGAGTCACATGTGCATCGATTTCGATGAAGGCTTGCATATGTTTTACTCACTTTAAGGTTAGTAAATGCCAACAATTCACACATAGTAGTGATAGAACATAACATGGTTCATACATAAGATATATCGAGGTCAGACCATCGCCAAATAATAAACCTGTGTGTTGGGAATTAAATAGCTATGGTTTGATACATGTAAGGAATATGAGGAATTATTATATATATATTTATAAAGATGTGATAACATGGGGGCCATTGCAAAAATCTTAACCCCACAATGTTTTAACATACTTTTCAGCACACTAATGGCCTAGGAAGGATTTCAGACTAAGAAATGAAGTAAATACTGTAACAATCTAATTATGCAAAGGTAAAGTATTAAGAGAGATGTTAATGGGTAGACATATGATGTTTTAAAAAAAATAATCAAGTAAGGGGTATAAATGTACCTTGTAAGTTTAAGTAACTTTCAAATGAGATATGTCGTTGTTATTTAAGATATGGTAGTGTGTGCGCAATATGTTTTTGTTGTTGTGGTAAGAATGAGGTACATTACATAATTCTCCAAAAAAAAGAGATGTAAGATGGAACAAAGCGGGTTAACTTGAAGCTAAGACATCAATCAAAGCTAGGGTATCTTAGAGAGACTTGATCTTGATTTTTTCAAACGATATTCTCAATCTTGGACTAGTGAAGGCCATTGGATGGTTCTCTGCAAAAATTCTAAGAGGAAAAAGAACCTCCCCATGAGTGGTGAGGGAAGCCACCATTGCAATGAAGAAAAGTCTGGAAAATACCAGGTTCTATTTGGCATGCAAACAGACCAACTGAGGCGACAACAAGCTAGCAAAAAAGGCCGACAAAGAATTTGGAGGCAAGACCATCCTTTCCGCCTTAGAATGGGAAAGTATCATCTCAATGGTGGAATTAAATATCATAATGGTTATCCAAATTGCATGGGTTTGCCTTTTGTCCTCCCTCATGTGATTGAGGTGGTAGAGGGGCCATACCCCCATCTTTTCGCCGATTTTTTCCAATGGCAACACACCAATTGGGGGTATTTTTGAATATGTGTGTCTGTGTGTGTATTGTTTTTTTATTTATACGATATACACTTAAAATATACAAATTTTTATAATTTTAAACATTTATACTAATACTATAATATTTCAATAAAATATAAAAGTTAAATATGTAAAAGAAATATGTATGTGCACTATAGACCAATATTAATTTTAATGGATGTTAATCGTCATCATCATCATATATGTTAATTTTTTATTTATACTATACATATTTAAATGATATAAATTTATATATTTATAAATAGCTAAAATGTGATATTTTAATAAAATATAAAAGTTAAATATATAAAAGAAACTTATCTAAAACAAAAAAAAAAAAAACAAAAAATTTAAATTTTCATTTATTATATATATAATATTTTAATAAAATGTAAAAATTAAATTTATAAAAGAAATATATGTAAATTTAAAAATATTTTAAATTTTATTGTCATTGTGATGAGAGGTGCTCTTGAGCTTGTACGAAATAGATGTAATGTTTTGTCTTATTATGTTAATAAAAATAAAATTAAAATTAAAAAATAATAACAAAAATAAAATTTAGATAAAATATTCAATTCAGCTTGTAATATATATATATATATATATATATATATATATATATATATATATATATATATATATATATATATATATATAAACTCAAACACCAATAGGGATCAAATCTCTTGAGATGCAAGACTTTCGTAAAGATTTGCACTCTAACATATATTAATTTAGGTTAGATCCATCTTAACTTACGATAATATTTCAATAAAATATACAAGCTAAATATATAAAAGAAACATCCTTAGTTTAAAAAAAACATTTTAATCTTTAAATTTTGTTGTCATTATTATTATTATTATTTTATCTATGGTTCATGGTCCCAGAGATGTGACCATTAAATCTACGAAATATTTATACTAGGGATATCTACCCAAAGGGAACGCATCCTAATGGCTCAACCATAAAGTCTGACCAACCACCCCAAAAGTGTCCTAAGAATTGAACCTAATTTTTTGTCATATATATATATATATATATATAGTTATAAAAAATAATAAAATTATATATAAAAGAGTACAACAATCAATATATATTTTCAATTTTTTTGTATGTTGAATTTAATGCCTAATTTTATTTTCAAAATTTCAACTATCAAATTTTTGTATAATTTCAAAGTCATCAATCTCTAACACTAACCTTAACTAGATGACCTAGTAATATACAATTACATAGAACTACCCAAATGCCTTAAAAACATTAAAAACAACTAAAATTAACCCTTGGACTATTTATGCTAATGATCTAAAACACCAAAATATCATGCTTTATAATTTTAAAACATATATGGAATAGAATGACAAATAATAATAATATCATTGATATTTCTTTCAAGGCTATCATGCCTTGAATACTAAACTGAAGATATAAAAACAATCTAATATCTAGCTGAAGACTTGTACCGAAAAATACTTTTATGTAAAATCTCGTATGCCTTTGATAACATAGAACACAACATGAACAAAAAACACACAACTTGTCCATTCCATTACCAAACACGAATTTTTATACACAACTGAGAAGTTTCTCTATTCTGGTTGTCGGTGGCTTCTTCAGGACACTACCTGAAGTCTCCAGAAGACTCGAGACCATCTCCTGAACTCTCGAGACGGTTGAGAATTTAATGAGTTTGGTGGTTGGAATTAATGTTTCCAACACTCTCCCTTAATTCCAACCATAAGATAAACATACAAAATACCCTATAGCACAATGCATAAGACACATACATACTCTTAATTGACATGCCTGCTAGTCTAAGTCTCAGCTAGGCTTACAACATAATCTAGATTTTCTACAACACATAACTTACTTCTACAAAACTCAAATTTTGCCTTCCCAAGAGGCTTAGTGAATATGTCAACTACATTCTCATTTGCATTACAATATATTAGGGCAATTTCTCGTGATTGGACCTTTTATCTTACAAAATGATATCGTGTGTCTATATGCTTTGACCTTGCATGACATACAGGATTGTTCCCCAATTTCATGGTGCTTTAATTATCACATCTGATTATTGTAGGTTCTTGTTGACCTTCACCAACATCTTCAAGTATTCTTCTAATCCATATAGCTTCACAGGTGGCACTACATAATGTTTTATACTCTGGTTCAGTTGATGACAAGGAAACTGTTGCCTGTTTCTTACTACTCCATGATATAGCTCCATATCCTATATTGAAGACGTATCCAGTGATGGATTTCCTATCATCTGGATTTCCAACCCAGTCAGAATCAAAATGACCTGTCAATTCAACATTACAATCATTAGTATATTCAATACCAAAATTGATAGTTCCCTTTAAATATCAAAGGAACCTTTTTGCAACTATCCAATGTCTTTCATGAGGCTTAACCATGAATTGACTAAGTATGCTTACTGCATAAGCAATGTCTGGCCTAGTGGTAGTGAGATAATTCAGACTTCCCACTAATTGTCGATAAAATGTTCCATTCACCTCTTTTGTTCCATCATCACTTCTCAATTTGATATTTTGTTCCAATGGATTACTCACTTCTTTGCATCCATTCATATGAAATCTCTTTAGTACTTCATTTGTATACTATGATTTGTGTGATTAAGGTTCTTCCATCATCTCTCCATACTTCAATACCTAGACAATAGTGCATCTGACCAAGATCCTTCATCTCAAATTCTTGTGATAACTTCCTTTTTATATCTTTAATCAATTTATCAACACTCCCTGTTATTATTAGATCATCAACATATATAGAGAGTAATACTATATCTCCATTTCTATCTGTCTTGACATACAAATTAGGATCATTTTTTCTTTTGTTAAATCCTTGCTGAAAGAAGAATTTATCGATTTTCTTATACCAAGATCTAGGTGCCTGTTTTAGTCCATATAAGGCCTTTTTTAACTTGCATACAAGATGTTCTTGTCCCTTCTTTACAAATCCTTTTGGTTGAATAAGATAAATCTCCTCTTTTAAGTCACCATTTAGAAAAGTTGACTTCACATCTAATTGATGTAGCTTCCAATCATATTTAGTTGCCAATGCTATCATTATTCTGATTGTATTCATTTTTGCAACCAGAGCAAATGTATCTTCTTAATCTATACATTATTTTTGTGAATAACATTTTGCAACCAATCTTGCCTTATACTTGTCTATGCTACCATATACATTAAATTTTTTCTTGTACAACCATTTTGACTCTATAGGAACTTTATTTTCAGGTAATTTTGTTAATTCCCAAGTTTCAATTTTCATTATAGAGTCATATTCTTCTTTCATAGCTTCCATCCATTGTTGATGACTTTTAGCTTGTTCATAATTTAAGGGCTCAAAAACAATCATTACTTGAGGCATTAAAACATAATCTTTATACCTGATAGGGTTTTGAATATGTCGTGTTGACCTTCTTACAGGTTCATTACACTGTGGAGTACCTTCTCCTCTTCTTCTTCTCTGTGGAGTTCCTTCATCACTTCTTTGTGGACTTTGACTCATTGACATGTCTTCTAGAATGTCCATGTGTTCTTGAGCTTGAGTTGATTCCACAACTTCTTCTTCTTCCTTAAAGCTGTCATAAGGAGGCTGCGATACATTATGTTCATCTTCTTTTACTTTTTTATCTACATGCTCGTGAAATATAACATCTCTACTTCCAAAGACCTTGTGAGTACTTGGATCATACATTTTATATGCTTTTTGATCAGTACAATATCCAATAAAAATGTTTTTGATGGCTTTAACATCTAATTTTCTCCTATCCTATTTAGGAATATGAGCAAAGGCCTTGCATCCAAATATCCTTAAATGACTAACTTTAGGTTTAAAACCATAAAATGCTTCAAATGGTGTTTTGTGCTCAAGATACTTAGTAGGGCTTCTATTTTTAAGATATACAACTGTATATAGAAAAAAAGAAAAGAAAAAAGAAAAGAAAAAGATATACAGTTGTATTAATGGCTTCAAACCAAAAACTATTAGAAAGTCCTTTACTTGTTAACATACTATGAGCACATTCAACTAATGTTCTATTCTTTCTCTCAACTACTCCATTTTGTTGAGGTGTATGTGGTACTGTAAATTGTTGCATAATTCCATTTTGTTTGCAATATTTGATAAAATCTCCTCAAGTGTACTCACCACCTTTACATGATTGAAGAATTGTAATGCTCTTTCTTGTTGCTTTTCAACCATACTCTTGAATTATTTAAAGTATTCAAACACATCACTTTTGTTTCTTATAAAGTACACCCAGGTGTATCTAGTGCTATCATCAATAAATATAAGAAAGTAATATGCTCCACGAAGTGACTTAGTTTGCATTGGACCACATACATCAGTATGCACTAGTTCAAGTACTTCACATTTTCTTCTATTTTCATGCATGAGAAATTCTTCCCTATGTTGTTTTCCTAGTGCACAACCTTCACATTCAACGTGTTCATCCTTAATATTTTTAAGGCCTTCTACCATCAATAAATTTTGTAGTAACATTAAGTCATTATGATTTAAGTGTCCATATCTTTGATGCCAAAGCTCTATATTTGGCATGCTTGTTGATGCCAAATATTGGTGCCCATTCTTCATTACATCCAACTTGTATAATCCTCCAACTCTCATTCCTTTTGCAACAACCTTGTAGTTGTCTTGCACATCCTTTACTAAATAATGTGATTTCACAAATTCAACTTTTAAATGTTGATCTATAATAGTAGAGACAAAAATTAAGTTCTTTTTTAATCCTGGAACGTACACCACATTTTGAATTTTTTTTCTTGTCCATTAAGCATCATAACACTTATACCACGATATACTTTAATTTCATGTGATCTATTATCTCCTAAATAGATGTGTCCACCATTATTAACCTCATGATAAGTATCAAACCAATCTCTTTTGCATGACATGTGAATTGATGCATCAGAATCTATAAACCAAGCATTATCATCATCAGTTTCTGCTGATAAAGCAGCATTGGACAAAAACAATCTAAGATTGCTAAAGTCATGACTAATTGCTTCATATCTATCAACATAATTTCCTGAATTCCTTCTTTGTTTAAATTGATCAGACCTTCTTTTCATGCAATTCTTAGCAAAATGTCCAGGTTTTCCACAGTAATAACACACATCATCTCTACTTGATTTGGCATTTGTCCTTAGTAAAGGTGTACTTTGAAATGATTTTACCTGTATCTTTTTTCCTTTAATTTTCTCCCATTGTTTGCCTTTGAAGGATTGCTTCCCTTTAGCCATCAATGTTAAATATGAATTGGAAGATTTCTGTTTAAGATTTCTTCTCCGCTCTTCTTCTTGCATAAGTATACCTGCCAAATCATCAAAAGTAGGAGCCTTCTCTCTAGCTGAAAGACTAGTGATAAACGTTTGATATTCATCAAGAATTCCATTTAATGTCACAGTGACCAATTCTGTGCTAGATATTGTCTCACCAATGTCACTTAATTTATCCTTTAGATCCTTAATTATAGAAATAAAATTAATGACACTTTCAATTTATACCATCTTAATTGAAAGAATCTTACTCTTTAAATACATATTCGATTTGTAGTCTTTGTCTCATACAATTTTTTGAGAGTGTCCCATGTCTCCTTGGATGTTTTGCACTCTCTAATGTGTGGAATAATGTTGTCCTTAACGGACATCCACAAAAGCACCTTCGCTTTGTTTTCTCATTGCTCCCAAACTTGAATTGTAGCATCTATGGCTTGAGGGGACACTGGCTTGACTTAAGCTCTAGACACAATCATCCATATGTCGTAGCCTTCCATTAAAGTTTGCAACTTAAACTTCCAATTTGCATAGTTTTCACCATCTAGCTTATTAGAGTCAGATAAATAATATTCCGCCAATACATTAGTCATTCTACTAAATTTTCACACCTTCAATAATTAATTTCCTTACTCCTGAGTCACAAATATAAACCCTTCCTTTTTTTTTCTTTCCTTTTTTAAAAAATATTTTTAAATATCTTGAACAAATAACGCTTTATATTATTTTTATTAAAGGACCTTTTTTAAAGAAACTCCCAAAATAATGGTCATGTATTGTTTGAATAAAATTTTAATATGATAACATAAACAACTCTATGTCACTTTAACCTTTCAACTTTGGAATATGTTTTTTTTTTGGAACCTTATAAATCACTGGTCAAACAGACTTTGAAGAGATAACTTAAAAACAAAACTATTGGCCCCACTGGCTTGTTTTGGGATACAACAACTCCATCTTGGAAATAAAAAATCTTCAGCTAGATTTCCTTGGAAGAAAACGGCTCACAAACCAGCTGACTGCACAATCACAACAACTCCACCTGCAACAAAATTCTCACCAGAACTTGCACAACACACAGTCTTCTATGCACCAGTGTTGTCTCCTTGATCGTCCTCCACACCAGCAGACTTCTCCACACAGATTGTAACTACTCTTCAAATTTCAAACTTGAAGCTTGGGTTAATAAAGATGAAAATCCATTCAAGATTTAACCCTTGCAATATATGATCACTACTGAAAATCGACAGGAATCATTCACTATATATATGAAACTATCTGGAAATATAACCCTCTTTTTTGTTTCACAACGATATTTTCGGCAGGGACATGAGCTGCAACTCAAAAATCTTGGTTCTCGGCCCCTTCGTCTAGCACTTTTTCACAGGTAGCAGCTTAAATATTCCTTCAACGCAAACCTCAGACCTCCTTCATGTCCCGTTCTCATATGCAGACTCTCAAACGTAGAGATGCAATGATTTCTCACACCGACTTCACACCCTCTCTACAACATAGCGAACTTTCTGAAACTTCTTTGCAACGCAAGGTCTCTCAAATCTCACACAGTGATCTCTAACTCTCACTTTGATCGCTCACACAAAACCTTAAGCTCTTGAGACTTAGCCTTGCTCTGACACCATAACAAAGAATGCAACATGAACACAAAACACATAAATTGTCCATTCCATTACCAAATAATGATTTTTATATACAACGAAGAAGTTTCTCGATTCTGGTTATCAGTGGCTTCTCCAGGACGCTACTTGAAGTCTCCAGAAGACTCGAGAACATCTCCTGAACTCTCGAGATGGTTAAGCATTTAATGAGTTTGGTGGTTGGAATTAATGTTTCCAACATTTGACACTAGAAGTCTCGTGGGCTGTGGAATACAATTCTGTGAGAGTCACAACCGCGATACCTACTTTATGAAAAAATGGGAGAAGCACATGAACAAAGAGAAGCATAGCTTGTGTGGATTATCCAATCCATTGCAAAAAAACTTTATTCAACAAACAATCATAAATTAACTACAACGATTCCTATATGAAGGGTCATATTTTCATCGAATTTGACTTATAGTCGCTTGGAGATCCACACACCCCCTGAATGAAATGAACGATGGCCAACAAAAATAATACTGAAGGAAAAGCACAAAAGGTGAGCATTGCTTAAAAAATTATCGCGCGCGATACCCCTTGCACTTATTCCAAGAGAAAAGCCATATTAATTATCTAAGAAATATTTGCAGAAGGATTGCAGTAATGGAAATTTTATATTGAATCACAATTATAAAATGGAGGTCGAAATTCCACCATATTAGCGTGATGAAAGCTTTATCGGTGGGGAGTTGTTTCATCATGAAATTATTTTCAGGTAAAAACTATTCGTGATCTCCAATCTATTGGATAGCAATATGATCTGTAAGTTTTATGTGCCATGCTTTGGGGTTCACTATTATGTATGTATAATGTCTGCACTATCAAACCAAGAGGTTCAGGTAGCGTTATGAGAAACTAGAAACAACTGAACTTAACTTTATTTTCATGGGAAAGTAACAATGAGTGCGCTGCAAGAAATTTAATTGTACTCAATTCAATGATTGTTGTATCTTTTATTCATTAGATTTTAGAATATTTCAGAAATCTGTAATCTAGAAAAGAATGATTGTGCCAAACAAAGTGCCTCTCTAATAACTTTGAAACGGTCTCGTATTGTAGTTCCGTTTAAACAAAATCCCCGTGTGAGAATGTATTTGTCAAATCTGGATACCTTGCCTGCAATATTTGGGCAAATGGTACACACTCTCTACTTTTACAAGAAAATAATGTGTAAGACAATTGGGGACTTCATAGAATTTTTTAAGACTTCTCTGGCCAAAGTTCTGGTGCCCTACTTTTCTATGAGCGAGAAGATATGCATTTTCACTCCAGGAGGGAGACCCAAGCTTGATTGCAATGCAAAGGGAGTTCTGTTTAGGGAAGCTGAGGAAAATGTGAGCCTTGTCAAATTCTGTAGTCTAGACTCATCCAAGGACTCTAGCTCCATCTGGGACAAATTCGTCTATTGTCCTGCTCTCGCTACTCTCATCAATATTCCTTCTCTTATTGTACAGGTGCCTTTTTTCCCTTTTTTTTTTATAATAGACCTGTGAAAGTAGAGAGCAACAAAAACATTAATACATTAATAGAGGAAGCAGAGCATAATGTTAAATAGTGTGGGAGACAACACAATTCTATCAGACAGAGAGAAAACACAAATACATTACTAATCGAGAATGAAATCACTTTACATTACACAGAGGCCTTGGCCCTTGGCTTGCCTTGCTCAAGCTGAGAAAATATAAATTTATATAGGGAGAAGGAGGGTCTAGAATCCTGCATGTGATTCAGATGAAGATATAGAAATTAATGGTAGGTTCGTAGGTTTGGCGGTGACAATGGATTGTCGATGAGTGGTTGCCGACAACGATGTCAGTGCCGATGTCTTTATTATAGCTTCACCTTTAACATTCTACCACTTGAAGCTGAATGAAGAATCCTGAATCAAGTCACACCGATTCCTACCATGCCTCTACATAACTCATGTTTATTTCTTGGTAGAATTTTAGTGAGCATATCAATAGGGTTCCTATCTGTATGGATCTTTTCCAAGGATAATTGTCCTTACTCCAACACATGTTGGATCCAATGGTACCTTAAGTCAATGTGCTTGATTTTTGAGTGAAATGCTGGGTTTTTTGCCAAGTGAATGGTACTCTAACTATCATAATATAGCACATACTTGTTCTTATTTATTTCTATTTCTCCCAAGAATCATTGCATCCACAACATCTCTTTACAAGCCTCTGTTGTAGCTATGTACTCTGCCTCTGTTGTAGAGAGAGCTACTATTCTTTGTAGCCTTGACACCCAAGATACTGCTGCTCCTGCAAATATATACAAATAACCTATAGTGGACTTTCTGGTGTCGATATCTCCAGCCATATCTGCATCTATAAACCCTTCAAGCACAATATCATTATGATCAAAACATAAAAAATAATGACTAGTACCCTTGAGATATCTCATAATCCAATTTACTACTTACCAATGTTGTTTTCTTGGATTGGCAAGGAACCTGCTGACTACTCCCATTGAATATGCAATGTCTGTTCGTGTACATACCATGGCATACATCAAGCTGCCAACTACTGAAGCATAAGGAATCCTGCTCATCTCTTCCCTCTCCTTGTCATCACTAGGACATAATTCAGTACTTAGCTTGAAGTGGGTTGCAAGGGGTGTACCAACTGGCTTGGCATCCTTCATATTAATCCTGTCAAGCACCTTCTTGATACATTTTTCTTGTGACAACCACAACCTTTTGTTTTTCTTGTCACGCATGATCCTCATGCCCAACATCTGTTGTACTGGACCCAAATCATTTATTGCGAACTTGTTGTCCAAATCCTTCTTCAACCTATTGATCATATTCTTATCATGCCCAATAATCAACATGTCATCCACATATAACAATAATATGATATACATTCCTTGATCATACCTCTTGATATAGATACAATGGTCAACTTCCAACCTGTGAAAACCATGTTCCAACATGAATGAATCAAATTTCTTGTACCATTTCCGAGGTGCCTGTTTCAACCCATAGAGACTCTTCTTTAACATGTAAACAAGGTCTTCTTTTCCTTTTTCTATAAAGCCTTTTGGCTGCTCCATATAAATTTCTTCCTCTAATTCACAATGAAGGAAATCACTTTTTACATCTAACTGTTCACATTCTAAGTGTAAAGCAACAACAAGACCAAGAATCACTCTAATGGATGACATCTTAACAATAAGTGAGAAAATTTTAGTGAAGTCAATACATTCTTTTTGGGCAAATCCTTTCACCACCAGACTTGCTTTATACCTCTCCTTATTTTCGTCACCTCATGCTTAATCGTGTAAACCCATTTGTTTTGTAGAGCCTTTCTACCTTTTGGGAGATTTACCAACTCCCAAGTTTTATTTTCTAGCAAAGAGTTCATTTCTTCTTCCATTCTTTACTGTGCTCAACTTTACAAGCTTCTTGAAAACAATTAGGTTCACCTTCATCAGTTAATAAGATATAGTTTGAAGGAGGATACCTTTGTGAAGGCTTATGAGGCCTAGAAGATATACGAACTAATTGTGGTAGTGCATTATCAGGTTGAATCTCCTGTAAAGGTTCCTGCAAGATTCCTTCTTCTTGGTGTTCATCATTTTCCACATGCTATCCTTCTTGCTCCTGAATTTTCTGTCCATTTTCTTGCATTGGTGGGATGTCTTCATGCTACTCTTCAAACCTATCAATAACCTTCTTGACCTCCGAATCACCTATAGTCCTCTTAAAAATTTATGACTCATTAAATATAACATCCCTGATTCTGATAATTTTATGTTTGACTGGATCCCATAGACAATAATGAAATTCTTCATCCACATATCCCAGTAAAATGAATTTCATATATTTATCATCTATCTTAGTTCTATTTTCTTCGGGAATATGTACAAATTATTCACATCCAAATATTTTCAAATGAGAATAATTCAACTTCTTACTAGTCCAAACTTCTTCAAGGATACCACCATTCAAGATTATAGTTGGAGATCTATTTATAAGGTAGCAAGTGGTCCTGATTGCTTCAACCCAAAAAAATTTCTCCAAACCATAATTGGAAAAAATATTTTGCACCTTTTCCATAATGGTGTGATTCATCCTTTCCGTGACACCATTATTTTGAGGAGTACCAGGCATAGTCTTCTCATGCTTTATCACAAACCTATCACAATATTCCTTGAATGAATTGAGCAATATTCCCCACCATTATCTGTTCTCAAACACTTGAGAAATTCGTTAGTTTCTCTTTCAACAACAACATGGAATTTTTGAAATATTCCAAACACTTCATTTTTACTTTTCATAGGGTAGGCCCACACCTTCCTGGATGCATCATCTATAAATCTTACAAAATATGATGTTCCTCCTAATGACTTGATGTTAACAAGCCCAAACACATCTGAGTGTATCAATTCTAACACTTTTTTCTTTCTCTCATGGCCACCTCTAAGGAATGAAACCCTTGTTTGTCTACTATATGTACAATTCTCACAAAGATCAAGATTGTAGGATTTCAAAGCTGGCAATAAAATTTTACCAACAAAGATTTTTAAGCCCTTCTCGCTCATGTGACCCAAGCGCTTATGCCACAGATCTGCTGAATTTCCTTCTTTTGTGACAATAACCAAATATGATTTTCCTATTGTTGCCTTCAATGTATATAATGTTCCGTCTTGGGTCCTGTGGCCACGACTAATGCTCCTTTGCTAATTTTCCAGCCTTCTTTTCCAAATCTTGTGGAATAGCCTTCATCATCCAGCTATCCCATAGAGATCAAACTCATGCACGTTTTCGGTACATGCCAGACCTATTTCAATAATATATCTTGGCCATCCTTCATATTGATCTGGACATCTTCCACTCCAACAATACTGCAAAAGTGATTATTCCCCAAATACACTCTACCATAATCACTAGGATTATATGCAACAAAATTATCTTTGCATGGGGTTACATGCTGAGATGCCCTAGAGTCAAGGATTCAATCAAATCTACTGCTAGATGTATATAAACATGCATCTTCTACTAAAACAATGTATAACACATCACCATCTGTGACTACAACAACAGTCTCACCTTTGTTTGTGCTAGATGACTTGTGATTTGTACTGGCCGGTGTTTGATACTTTTGTCCTTTCTTCCAGAATCGACATTCTTTCTTCATGTGCCTAGGTTTTCCACAATTGAAGCAGATGATCCTACCGCTCCTTGATTTTGATTGGCCTCTCGATCTTTATCGCCCTTGTTGGCCTCAATCAATTCTCCTACCACGATTAGCTAGAGTTAGAGCTTCTCCTCCCTCGTTTTCCGTAATTGTCTTGCGTCACAACTCCTCATTCATTAAACTATTGCTGACATCATCAAACTTCAGGGTCCCTGCAGTTGCTGAAGTGCTCATAACTACAATTAATTTTTTCCAGTTGTTTGGCATAGAACACATTAATAAAAAGCTATAATTTCATCATCTAAAATGATTTTAACAGAGGCAAGCTGACTAGTAATAATATTGAATTCATTCAAGTGCTCGACAACTGAAGCACTCTCCATCTTGAGATTATAAATCTTCTTCATCAAGAACACTTTGTTTGATGTTATGTTCTTCTCATATAGATCTTGGATCTTCTTCCATAGTCCTTCTGTCGCCTTTTCTCCGGACACATTAAAATACACATTATTTGCTAGATACTAGCAGATTGTTGCAATTGCTTTTCTATCCAGCTTATTCCGTTCTTCATCTGTCATCGATGAAGATTTCTTTGTTATGCCCTGAATCGGAAAATACTGATCTTTTAAAATCAGTATATCCTCCATTTGTAATTTCCACAAGGAAAAATTAACCTAGCTCAACTTCTCCATATCTTTAACTATTTTCTCCATTATCAATAAAATACACCCCCAAAAAACAAAACTCCTCTTAAAAATAAGGATTTACAAAAAAACCTTTAAATAATTCATCTCCTTTAAAAAATTATCTAACAAAAATATCTTTCCCCATTTTCCTTTTTAAAATATCAAAATTTAACAAATTCACCCTAATTAGAAAACATATGCGTCCATTTCACTTAAAACATAAAGTAAATGGGAAATGCATTAAACCCCGGCGACATGCAAAAATAAGTATCAATTTATTTAATTCCTCGGGACTCACTGCATCTTACTACCTCCATACAGACCCATTTCCTCCACCTATTAGCAATGGGTCATCGCCAAATCATCTGCAACCATGCAATCTTTCTTGGACAAACGAACAAAATATATTAATACTATGCATAGGGGCTCATCCGATGCTCATTAGTGCATATTATATATTCTGCTAATACACAAAGCCACAGAAGGAGTCTGCAGGAGGACTCGAAGCAACAGAGCATTGCAGAGGAGTCTCGCAGAAACAAAGTATGAATTACAGTGGCTAAAAGGCAGAGTAATAAATTTGCAGGCACATGGAAAGGAGAAAACCAAGGCTCTGATACCAGTTGTCAAAGTAGAGAGCAACAAAAACATTAATACATTAACAGAGGCAGCATAGTAGAATTTAAAACAATGTGGGAGACAACACAATTCTATCAACAAAAAAAGAAGAGAAACACAAACATATTACACAGAGCCTTGGCCCTTGGCTTTCCTTGCTCAGGCTGAGAAAATACAAATTTATAGAGGGAGAAGGATCGTGCATGTGATTCAAATAATTAATGGAAGCTTGTAGGTTCGACGTGAGTGTGGCAGTGACGGCAGATTGTTGGGGAGTGGTTGCCCACAACGATGTCGGCGCCAAAGCATTTATTACGGCTTCACATTTAACAGGACCCAGTTTGAAATTTGAGGTGATCCAATATAAAGAAATTTGTGAAAATCAGGCTCAAAGCATGGGGCAGTACAACGCTGGGCAGGAAGATCTGTGTTGAATGTATGCTACAATAATCAAACAATTTATTTGAATTTAGAAGGGTGGGTTTTAAAAAATAATCGCCGAAGACGTAGTTTAATTTAATATAGAATGGTGGGCGTTAAAATAATTGGGGAATACATTAAATTATAAGGTTAGTTTAACTAATAAGGTTAGTGGTTAGTTTGATTAATAGATGAAATGGTTTTTTTTTTAAATATGGTAATGTAATTTTTTGGAAGAGTTTGTGTGGTTTACCATATATTTTTGAATGCATAAATGAATTTAGCACATTGTAAAAAATTTGAGGTATTTTAATTTTTCAAATTAAACAACTTAAACTTATAATTTGTAAAAATCTTTACTTATTTAAAAAAATGCTTAGAAAATAGTCATTTCATCTATTCATTAATCAACCTATAACATAACTACATAGATTAAATTTAAAACATATAGTGAAATAGATATATTTTTTTAATATAAAATTTATTTTATATTACAAAGCCAAGAACTTTTTCATATATTTCTAATTTTGAAAACTTTTGCTACGCTACCCATCTTCTTAATTTATTAAATAAACAAAACTATAGTGACCTCATAATACTTCTATCATTTTATCATAAAAATAAACTATTAAAAAATCTCAATAAATAAATATATATATATATATATATATATATATATATATATATATATATATATATTCTTTAAAAACCAATATAGCGTCCTAAGTAATTCTTATTATTGTTATTTTTTAAATTAAAATTTAATATATTATTACTTATATAATTTTTATTATTTTAATTGATTTTTATATTTATTATAATATTAATTAAATATAATTTGAATTATAAAAATAAAAAAAGTTATTTATTTTATTTAATTTTAAATCAATATTTATGATTATATTTTATATATTATTTTTTAAGTTATGATTATATTTTATATATTCATTTTTTAATATATTTTTATTTAGTTAAAAAATAATATAAATTTATTTTTTAATCGATAATTTTTATTTATTTAAACAAAATTAAAATAAGGAAAAAACTTATTTAATAAAATAAGTTAGATTGGTTAAAAGAGCGAATACACTTGACCATCTCCGAATTATGAGATTGGTATTATGGGTGAAGGGAATACTATCTAGTAAATGAAATAGTAATAAGATAATATGAAATTAAAATTAAAATGAAAAAGATTATATAATAATAAAGAGAATAAGAATATAATAAATTGATTTATATCTAATTTAAATGAAATTATTTCAGGTTTTTTTAAAGGCTTTAATGGATATTAGTTAAAACGTATATAATTTTATTTTATTTTTTATTAGAAGGGAAAATAGTTATTATGTTAGAAGACACTAAGTTAAAGTTTAATTTACGTATATAATTTATATGAGTAAATTGAAATCATTGAGTAGGGTCAGAATGGAGTTTGTATCAATAATTATCTACAAAATTTTGACCTTGAAATTTTTGAATAAAATGTTACAATATTTACATTATTCTACTTGTACATTCACCAATACTAATCTAATAGAAACTAAAATTTAAAAAGTATCAAAATGTTACATTAAACCATGAGGAATTATTCCTCCGATTTGATTTATGAGTCTAACCATTAAGGAGGACATACCCATTTTTTCCCTTGTCACCAAATTTCACCTTGATTTAGGCTTGACCCCAAATCACCTTGATTTAGCCTTGACCCCAAATTAACCATGTGATCAACGCTGGAGTTGTTTAACCTCAAAACATGGAGACATATCTTCTTGGGGATAGGATGATACAACAAATATGACTTAACTTTGTATTTGAGGGGGGATATATTAAATATAAACCTTGAATTGTATTCAAGGAATCACAAAAAATAATCACCTCCTAAATTTCTAGATTCACAATATCTCAAACCTTGATGTAACTCATAGACTTCAACAATGTTGTTGAAAGTATCACCTAAACCTCAAACATATTTATGTTATTCTTAATAGTCAGGCCAAAAAATTACCTCCCTACCTACCCATTCTAATATATATATATATATAAACTAGTTAATAAAAATATACTCATGTAAAATTATTAATATTTATGTTTGATTTATTTTATTTTTATATATATATATATATATATGAATGATTGATTACTAACCATGGGATATACATAATAAAGTGAAAGTATGTTTTATTAATTTTATTAAATTAATATAAAAGTAAAAACATCAAATTCTTTAGAGCGTAGATTTTTATATATATAATAGAGGTTTTGTTTTTGGGTCAAGTTATATAAGTTTTTTTAATTTATATTATATTAATTTAAAACATTTTTCAAAAAAAAATTGAATACACAAATATTTTTAAAAATAAAAAAAATGGTTTATTTTTCTTTTTAAAATCTAATAAATCAAATTTAATCTCATCTCTTAATACTAATCATGGTAATCTTTTCATAAATCTCTTTTCACATATATATAATTTATTATTATTATTTAATTTATATTTAAAACATATATAATATTTTCTTTTTCTAGAGAAAAAATAGAACTTTCTATTAAGACAATAAAAAGGTACGTAGTATATGCACTAAATCATTCAATCGATATGTACATTCGTAAAAAAACATAGAGTGTAAATCTGGGTTGAAAGTAAAAACATAATACTTCCCACACCCCAAAATATGCAAAAAAAGAGCTGATGCTGGTTCCTGAGCCTCCTCATATGTGAAGAAAACAACCCAAACATGAACCGAAACAGTTAAGTGTCATATTGCAAAAAACAAAAATAACACCATAGATTTTTAATTGTTTGTCCTAAAAAACCATGTTACATATAGATCAAAGTCTGAGCATGGAGATACAAACTGAAAACCATATAAAGGAAAATGCAGATATATTTAAACTTCAATGCACAAAAGGTGGCTGATCTGACACACAAATCATATCGCTATCTGTTTTTTTATACTCCAGACATCCATAGCTTGTTGTACACCCTCCTTAGATAGGAGGTTTGCATCAATATTTCTTTCCCTGTAAATATGGCACACAGTAATAAAATTAAAATGATGTTTCAAAAGTAAGACTTCTTCTAACAAGGGAATCAACATATAGTTTTGACATCTGAAATCTCCATTAAACCATTTGATAACACTATGTGAGTCTCCAAATATCTCAATCGATCTCAAACCCAGATGTATAAGCCAACATATTAACAATTTTAAGGATTGTAATTAATCATAATTGTTGGTTCATGCTCCAAGGCCCACAACAAATTTGAATTTTTTTTGTGCATTTGTGTGGATAATTATTCCCGCCTCGCATATATTCTGTTGATTAAGAGCGCCATCGAAATATGCCCATGGTATGTCTCCTCCTGATCTATTCTTCCCTTATACCCCTCTCTTTCTTTTTTGGATTTGGTAAAGGGATACTCTCATAGATTAATGCACATTCAATGCAATGTCCTCATGGGAAGGAACTAGATCCTTGAAAATACTCCTATTCCAAGCCAACTAGGTGCCCCATGAGATTATCAATGGAAGGTTTCTCAAGTTTTCCTCCTGAGAATCATTCCACCATTTTTTCCATGCTTCTCTAATATTATCTCCACCCCATCCCTACGATTTCTTTGTTAACCTCAAAGTATCTTCCCATACTCTTTTGCTAAAAGGACACTTGAGAAACAAATGTTGCAACGATTCCTCCTTTCCCTTACACAAAGAACACCAACCCAGCCCCATCTTATTCCTTTTCTAGAGATTGTCCCAAGTTGGAACTTTATTCGTTAAGATACACCAGAAGAAAAGCCTAGATTTTGATGAGAATTCTAATTTGCGGAAGGATTTACACCACCACTTTGGCTCATCCCACCCCTTCCTCGACATTAAATAATTATGTCCATAGTTTGTTGAATGTATTCCAGAGGGGGTGTGGACCCATCTCAATAAATTTGGACGATCACTGAGGTGGACGTTGGATCTTTGAAGTTCCTTAATGAAGTTCTTCCATTCCTTTAACCATTAGGGATCTATTTGAAAATCCTCCCCTGTTTTCCAAGCTTGGTGCCAGATTTTCGACTGACCTACCTTCTTTATCTGGCTAAGTCTATACACCCCTCTCAAGTTTAGTTGATCAATGATCTCCCAGGATAGGGCATATCCTTCATTGCATCCAACCCAAGGATCTTGATCCAGTCTAATTTTCTCTCCATTCCCAACATGCCAGGAAAGCCCTTGTTTAATAATCTTCATCGAGTCTAGTGTAGATTTCCACATGATAAAGGCTTGAGGGTATCTCTTTTCCGAGTTTCTGAGCCACTCATCCATTAGGATCAGGTCGATATATTTTATTTTGACAACCGTCGTCCATAGATTTTCCATACATATAAGCCGCCACCCCAATTTTGCTACTAACGATTTAGAAAATGCTAAAAAGTCTTTTATACCCACCCTCTGCATTCCTTAGGTCTAACCACTTTCTCCCATGCCACCCATGGTAGAATTGAGTCCTCTTTTCTTCTAACCCACATGAATCTGCTGCAAACTTTCCTTACTTGCGAGAGTATTCCTTTGGGTACCCATGTTAATGCAGAGTAGTAGACCAAGATCACCATGATCACTGACTTAATCAATACCAAATTTCTCTCTCTTGACAACCATTTACAACTCTAGTGCTTTACCATGTTCTCAATTTTCACCACCAGCCAGAACCAGTCCTAAATCCTGTATGTATTTGGCTTCAAATGAAATCCCAGATATCTAAAATTGTTTGTCATCCTCTTTGTTTTGAAAGGGAGGTCCTCTAATATCCTTCTAGTTTCCGCCCTTGTGAATCCTTCAAGGATCAAAGAATATTTTTGTGCATTAATGCACATTCCAGTGGCTACAAGAAATAGATCAAGTATTGATTTTATCTTACGGATATCACTCCTACTTCCATCATTGAAAAGAAGTATGTCATCGAAAAACAACAAGTGAGATATATGTAAGTTGATATCCACTTCAATACCTTTTATATCGCCTCTTCTCCTTGCTTCTAAAATCATTTGACTAAGGCCCTTTGCTACTAGAAGAAAGAGAAGAGGGGATAGAGGGAAACCCTGACGAAGACCTCTCTGGCTCTGGAAGAAGGAAGTAGCCACCCCATTGATCAAAACTACAAAACTGATGTTTGTGATACATCCCATCACCCAGTTTATGAATTCAATGTTAAACCCCAAGCCAAACATGAGCTTTCTAATGTAAAGCCAATTGATATGGTCGTATGCTTTTGAGAGATCAATTTTAACAATTTCTCCTTTTTTCCAACTCCTTTTTATGCTATGTAAGGTCTCTTATGCTAACCCCACAACTTTATGGGTCTATCTACCATCCAAAAACCCAAATTGCTTTTTTGAAATGTTCCTTGAGAGTATGGGTTTCAATCAGACTGATATTACTTTTGCAATAATTTTGTAAATACAATTATACAGAGAGATAGGTTTGAAATCCCCAAAAGATAAAGGATCCTCTGTTTTATGGATTAAAGCCAAAAATGGTGGCATTGAAAGGTTCATATATCGATCCTTTGACTCGGGATTCCTTGACCACCCTTGTAAGTTCATTCCCGCTAGTCTCAAAAAAGTGTTGGAAGAACTCCACAATCCACCCATCTGGGTCTATGCTATTATCCTTCTGCATTTACCTTAAGATCCCTTCTACCTCCCCTTTAGTCACTGGCCCCATGATAATATCATTCTCCTCCTCCTCAACATACCTTGGGCATTTTTGTGCAACCCGAAACACCTTAGCTATATAAACCTTTGCTGAGGCTTTAAAGAGATTTTTGAAATGATTTCTTCCCAGAAGGGATAGATCCTCAAAAGAATTTGCAGTGTTTCATTCCTTCGATTTTAGGCCCCAGATAGTGTTTATACTATTCCTTCCTTTGGCATAATTATGGAATAATTTTGAGTTTTCATCCCCGGATGCCAACCAAATAGATCTGCTTTTTTGTCTCCACTACTCTTCCCTATCAATGATGATTTTCCTTCGAATATATTCTAGCAGCTTAATCCTATCCCTCTTCTCCATTGACTCATATCCACCCTCTTCCGGGCTCTCTAGAAGGTCTAATTCCTCTCCTATATTTATTAGATCAACTTCTTCTAAGGCTTTCTTGATTTTTTCCCATTCAATGGTTGCATTTTTCATACGTTCTATATTCTCCATGAAAAAATAAGCTTTATACCTACCCTGATCATCATCCCTTGGCCTCAATGTGGATTTGAATAGGATATTAAAAGATTCATCCTTGAGCCATAACCGATTGAATTTTAAAGGAGATTCAGGTTTTTGATTTTGGCCTTTCATCTCTAGCAGGATAGGGAGGTGGTATGAGTCTCCTCCTTCTGCCACCCAATGTCTAAAAACTGGAAGTCTAGACACCATCTCTTCTTTAAGTAGAAATAGATCCAATCTCTTTGCCACCCTAGGTTCCCCTACTGTCCTATTCCTTCATGTTGGCATGGACTTAATCAGATTAATGTCTATAAGCTTGTTGGAGATGATCTTGTTCATGAAAAAATCTGCCAAAGGGTCAACATGAGATGAGAGTCCCCAGGTTTCCGAAAGGCCCAAAGAGAAATTCAGGTCCCCACCTATCACCACATTCAGACTCTCCATAAAATATTTTGAAAAAAAGTTATTCCAGAAAGAGATCCTGTCTTGACAAGGCCCATATATGTTTAGGAGTAATAATTTCAAGCATAACTTCAGTGAGTATACCTCTACTACCAAAATTTTTTCCATTCCACATTTGTTTAAAACCTTCCGTATTTCCTCTTTGAATCTTGTCACCAAACCCTGGATCTTCCTTTAGCATCCATAGAATGAAAAGTCCAACTTGGAAACATTTTGTTCAATGCCCCACTTATCTCCTCTCCATCTCCAAGGGTTTCTTGCAGCATTATCACATCAGGTTCATAGGTTTTTATTAATTCCTTTAGAGCTATTTTTCTTTTGGCACTAGCAAACCCTTGACAATTAAAGGACATTATAATCATTTAAAACCATGGGAGAGGTTTTGTGCTGCTCTAAGCACCCCTGAAAGTGATAACTGTTTCCTTTCTGCAATGTCAATTTTTTATCTTTAATGAGCCTTTAATAAATATTACTTCCTTCCTCTAGATTTGCGAGGGCCATCCGAAATTAGATGGATACCCAACCCACCCACAACTTCCCAGGGAATAATTTTCTTCTCTCAAGGCCTAATATTATAGTGAGGCTTCTCTAATGGAGTACATGAAAGAATAGGGGTCTTAAGGCTCAAAGCGAAAGAATGGTTTTGATGAATCTCAGGTATAGATGTTATGATGCTGTCAAGAGCTTCATTTATGGAATCAACATGTAAAATATCCATGTTCAAAATCCTAGAAGTACTAGGTCTCAAAATTGAATTGAACATAGACAACAAGGATGAATTAAAAGAGGGGATAGGTTCCAGAATCATACCCTCCAACTGAGGCGCAAAAACAACTTCTTCATATTCCACTGTCTCTGCCAGAGCTGACTCCCGTAGATGCTCATGCTCCTGAAATGGTCTCTCCTCTATTTGCCTGTCCTGTGATTCTTCAACTTCCATCTGAATCTTATCCCATCCCTTTCTACCCCCCTTCCCCTCTGTATATCGCTTTCCCTTCTCCTCCTCTTGATTTCTCTATGCCACTTCCACTTCACCTCTCTACCTTATTCTTCTTCTAAAACCCAAAGGGAACTCTCTGGCAAGATGACTGTATTTGTGGCATCGATGACAACGCCAAGTCAATTTTTCGTAATCAAGCATCTGGGTTTAAACTTACCATAATTCTTGCTAATCCTTTATCCATAGTTTGCAGGAAGGACACGTCAGCTTCCAGAAACTGACCCAACATATTCCCAATTTCTCTGAAGACCGAATCTGTCCATAAGGGTGGGGGTAAACTTGGAAGCCTCAACCAAACCGAAGTCTCCTCCACCTTCTCTCTTTGGGCATCAAACAAGGGATTCCATCTTTTAAATAAAATTGGGATTTTTCCAAAACACCAATTACGTTTCAGAACCCATTCAAGGGTTTCACCCTTGTTGAATTTTTATTATGAACCATCCCTCAAAAAGGGTGGATACCTAAAAATGTTGGTCTAGTGCCTCCTTCCAAGCCTTTGCAATCCATTCTTTGATGTAATTAGTTGAGTATGTTTTACCTTTGGCCCTCCCGACCAACGTGACTTCTGCCACCTCCATTTCTTTGTCTATCTATAAGTCTACTCCCAACACCATATTTAGGCTTATCCCCTTTTTCTTAATCAACTTATTTTTCACTCTTCTCCCACGTAGTCCCATTCCTCCCCCCTTCTACTATCCCTAGTGAGGTCTCCTTCACATTGGTACCTGTTGCAAAGAGCAACTCTAAATGCCCCTCTGCCCAATTACTTCGGTGGATGGAAAAAAGCCTCCCCCTGTCCGGCCCTCCTCTCCCACAGAGCGAGGTATCTCCCCCGCCTCTAGATGTCGCACTGTCTAATTGAATCCTTACCGTTCCACTAAGAGGAACAAAAATAGTCCCCTTCGAAATACTCACTGCTAACCCCCTGCCTAGCCTTAGAAAACTTCTGAAAACTCTTCAAAACTTCCGTTAAACTGATTTCCCCTAAGCCTCTGAGTTAGGGTTTCCTTATCGATTGGTCTCCCCACTTCGCAAATGCAATGGACTCCCACATGCAGTTGTATTTTCTAGTCTTTTCCCCCTTATTGCTTCCGACGACCCCAAATCCTCTACCAGAAAATATTTCAAACCCTCCTTTCCCTTGTTCCCACATCTAATGACAATATCTTCTAGCCCACCTGAAAGGAAAACTTGGTCTTTGTAAAAACTAGATGATTGACTACTTACTTGTTTTCCACCCGCTTCCTCCATTGTACAAACTATCAATGGAAGAAATAATTCCTGCCTCCCCTCTGGTTCCCTGTCTGTTCCCCAGCCTTTGTGTTTTTTCATGCATAAAATTTCCTCCAGAAGCTCTAAATTTATTCGTTGCCTCCAGTCCTCCCTAGAGCCTCCCCTCTTCCCACCTGATAGCCTAGCTAGACGAATAAATTTCTCAATATTTTGCTCTGTGACATTCAAGCCCCACACTGACATAATGTCTCCAAGTTTGGGATCCAGATCAATAGAGTCCCGTTGGTTGACAATGGTTCTCCCCCTGTCTACTATTTGGAACCTCCCCAGAAAATGGTAGTTGCAGAGTCCTTCTGCGGGTGTGTGTAATCGCTTACCGTCGGCAGCAAGATGAAAACAAACAGTAAAAAACTCCTCCATCTCCCTTTCTCCCTAATCCCCCGTTTATCACCGTCCTCATTCCCGATGCAGCCAAACTTGGTGGCAAGTACAAACTAGCTGTCCACCATCTCTTGAACCTACCTCCAAGTGTTGCGGTCACCGTAGCATACGACCTTCCCATCGTCGCCATTCCCTTGCAAATTTTCAAACTGTATCGCCACCGTTAGGGTTTTCGAGTCCTACTCACTAGTAGAAGTACTCATTACATGAACATGCTACATGGATTACTATTTTCTATAAAAAACATATATAATCTTATTAATATATTATATTTATTAAATTCGTGCATTATAACATCCTTATAAAACTAATTATAAAAGTGTATTTCCTAATCAACATTACATACTCTAAACTATAATGTTAAAAAGCATAAGAAAATGTGTTGCTGAACCTACAAGTTTTGTAGCACTCTTAAATCCTAGGGTTAATAAATATATAGCCAAAATGTATCTAGATTTATTTATTTATGTATCATAATATCTTTCTTTTTGGTGTTAGTATGTATCTAGACTTATTTATTTATGTATCATAATATCTTTTATCTATCATAATATTTTTTCTTCTAGTGTTAGTATGTAATTATTTTATTTAATTTTATTGGTTGAAATCATTTTTATTGATGATAAATTATAGAATATTTTTAGATTTTTAAATATTTAAGTTGGTTTATATTGGAATTGGGGTTGAGAAATTTCAATTTTTTATAAATTAAAAATTGTTTGAATGGTGAAGATTTCATCTTTTCCAAATATTCTTTGTTTAAGTCAAAATCAAATTAAATTAAAGGTTTTCAGTTTCAAACTCAAGAATATGAAATTAAAATTGTTTTCCCAAGTGTTAAAGGTAGGCTTCCATTCCCTTCCAAAGGTGTTTCTTTATTTCAATTTCAATTTGGATCCACAATTTCAATTCCAACATAAATGTCTGGTCATCTTCAATTCCTACTTTGTATTCTCCAAGTTGGTGTTCATCTTGTTACAAGGACACCAATTTGTGTCTATGATATGTTGTGGCATCATGCTTCACATCCTGATTCGATTAAAAAGTCCAGGTTTGATGAAGCACATGAAATGATATCACTTCGATTTAAGGACTAGATGTATTATGTGTTTACTGTGAAATAGATGTTGTGATTAAGTCATTAGTTGATACTAGAATTATTTCTTATATTAGGTATATTAGGTTTTATAATGTCTTAGATATAGAATATTAGGTTTTATAATATAAGGTATATTATATGTGATTAGTTGATATTGGAAAAAATGTCTTATAATATTAGGTATATTATGTTTTATAAGATCTTATAATATCACATATATATTATTAGATTTTATAATATAAAGTATATAAAGGATAGATAGTCACACCTATAACATATATGGGCCATATTTACTAATGTAATTTACAAGTAAAATGGATTTTTCAAAATTTCAACCAATCCATTCCAATAAATTAGATAACGATGGTCTACATTGGAATTGGACTCTAGGAATTTTGATTTTTAAATAAATGAATGGACAATATTTGATTTCAAGAGAATATTCCTTATGTAAAATGAAAAATATTCAAACTGGTTTTCAGTTTCAAATAAAAAGATAGCAAATTTAATTTAAAAATCATTTATTTCACTACTTATTAGAAGTTGTTGGATAAGTTGATCATTAAGGATTCTTTGGGTTGATTTATTGGGTTTTAAATATTAAACAATTTCAATCATATATTTGAAAAACTTTCCCCTGAATTGAAACTGTAACTATCCTTGGTTTCAAAATTTAGTTCCTTTGGCCTCGATTTGAAACCTCAATTCGGACCTACCATTTAAAATCTTCTCAGCTTATGATATGAAATGGATAATGGTCGAATTTATGTACAATTTCCTCTCATTAATTGCTTTCTTCAATGTTCTGAGATGCAATGAACGACGTATCAACCTTAACTGAATCTGCAGGAAGGAAAATGTTGTTCTAGTTTCATGTTGAGAAATGACTTGCTCTTATATTACTGATCCATCCTCCCAGGTAGAATGTGATTACAACAACCTAGATTTGTAAATAGACTCCAAAAAATGTGATTGCAATAGCCTAGATTTGTAAATAGAATAACAAAAAAAATAGGGTTAAAAGACTAAGAAACATAAACGAATATGGAAAACCTAGATTTCTAGATAGACTCTAAAATTATTAGGGTTAAAAAACGAAGAAAAATATAAAAGTACAGAAAAATTTGCAAAGTTCATGATAGTCGAGACCAAGAAATATAAATGAATATGGAAAACCTCGATTTCTAGATCGACTCCAAAATTAACAAGGTTAAAAATGACGAAAAATAAAAAAATATTAAAAAAATTGCAAAGTTCATGACAATCGAGGATACCTCCAAAATTATTCAACCTCCATTTTACAAAAGGGCACTATTTCGCTAGATACTTCCAAGAGACAGACAAATAGTTACAGAATTCAATTACGGACTTTCACCCACGAAATTTTGTGAGGGTATTGAACCCTAAGTCTTTGATGAGTCAATAGTTACAAAAGTAAAAATCTCCAGCTTCGGCCGACAATCCTTCAACCCCTAATGTTGATGCGATTGCTAGATTCTGTCAAGCTCAGAATCTATCACAATACGATCGGGTCACACATCCCCTATCTAGTCGGATACTCTTCTCGCTCGTCGTTAATGAAATAATGTGGGTGGCAAGTCTCCTTACCATTTGAATTCAAACACTCACCAAAAGCTGAACCATGCCCTTGCTTCCAGAACTGATTGTGCCCCTGCTTCCAGAATTGATTGTGCCCCTGCTTCCAGAGCTCACTACTGTCCAGAACTGCTCCACCTCCTTGCACCTCCAGCTTTCAGAGCTCATCGAGCTCTAGAATTGCTCCACCTCCCTACGCCTCCAGCTTCCAAAACTCATCACGCTCAAAACTACTCCACCTCCCTGCACCTCTAGAACTAACTGCATCACCCTCCCTACGCCTCTAAGTCCTGTAAGTAACAATCTACTATCGATATGAACAACTTCTAATCACTAATATCATCAAAAATAGATGAACGATTCACTGATATCAATAGTCTATCCAATGAATAGATGTACTGATCTAAATAATATATGAATCAATGAACCATTGTACTAAGTGTCTCTTTAAAGCCGGGGACAAATGTACATTGAATTTCATCTTATTAAGTGTTGATCAAAAAAACCCTTTTCAAAACAGTGCCCAAAGCATTCAAAAACAGAAATAGAAATTCGAACTCTGATATTATATCACAAGCTCAGGTGATACATCATATTAAACCCTAGTATTTGTTAAAAAAATGTTGTGTTTATGTGGGAGAAACTCTATGAAAGGATTAGCTAAATTCCCTTTTCAAAACAGTGCCCAAAGCATTCAAAAACATAAATAGAAATTCAAATTATGAGATTATATCACAAGCCCAGGTGATGCATCATATTAAACCGTAGGATTTGTTAAAAATTAATAGATGAACCAATGAACCATTGTATTGAGTGTATCTTCGAAGCAGGGGACAAACATACATTGAATCTCATCTTATTAAGTGTTGATCAGAAAAAACCTTTTCAAAACAGTTCCCAAAGCATTCGAAAATAGAAATAGAAATTCGAATTTTGAGATTATATCATAGTCCTGGGTGATGCATCATATTAAACCCTAGGATTTGTTAAAAATTTGTCTTCAGAGGTAGAATTACAGAGGTAGAATCTACCTAAAATGCAACACAAAATGTTCCAGATAAGTCACAGTGGTTTGATTTTCTACCTCCAATGAGCACCTGCCCAACAAATTCCCAAAACCAAAAGAAAACTCAAATAAAAACAATGTTCTATGGAACAAAACCTCTCTTGATATTCATTTTCACCAGAGAATCAAATTATTTAAGAGATTATTAGTCAAGACATTGATTTTTTGTGTGCATACTATGGAGGTGAGGTCTAGGTCTTATTTTATAGTTTATTTCTTGAATAGAAGGGGCTTCAAGGAGATGAATGTTGGAGGAATTTTAAGGAGGGAGTTTCATGTTTATCTTTAGCTACATGCAGTTAAGATGGAAATAGAAAATTGTGTAACACCTGATCTCATAAGTCTATAATTTTAGTAAGACAAACCTTTAGCTAAAATTGCAGGACAACCTAGTAGGAGGAATCAATTGTCTCTGTTTAACCAATCAGGGCAAGGTGGAAGTTCCTTCTCTAGGCTTAGCATTTCTAAGGGATCAAACTAATAATAGGAAATATGACACTGTAACAACCATAGGGATACTTATATCTAAAAATATCGAAAGAATTCAATTTGGTTCTTGTACTCTAACAAAATTTGTCATTCAAACTTACATTGAATTTGTGAAAAAATTATCCACAAGAATGACAAATTTGTGACATGTCCAAAAATAAATTATCTTACAAAAGAAAGAAAACAGAAGAAGTCATAGTTAGTGGAGATCTATATAAAAATTTGACATTTTCTAATGATTCTGGGATCTCAGAGGACTTGATGGACATGAAAGGAAAAACTTAGTTGTTCAAGTCATTTGTTGAATGTGGGGAAATATTTACCCTTAAAAATTTGTAATTGGAAAGGTGGCCTTTAAAATGTCCTTAACGAACAAGAGCTTCTGTTTTAGCACAACAATATATAAAATGAGTTAAAAGTGGAGGGCTTATGAGCAGTCACAAATATTTAGACGAGGAATTTGTTGAAGAAGTAGTTGATCAGGACAATTGCAGGGTAGATTTAGGAGTAGTCTAGCCAGGCGGAGGGTAAGGGTTTTCAATGGTGCTGAATCATCAATGTCTCTATATACTCTGCTCATCATGATGGTAAGCAAAATGCTCTGAGACATAACCCAAGAATTGAGCCACCTTCACTTGCATAACAAAATTTCTTTTGAAAGAACAAAACAATATTTTCCTTTGTCCTCGTTTCAAACCATCAACCATGGATGGGATGGAGCTTTGCAAACCAACCATGGAAAATAGGAACAGTTCCTTATTTACAAAGTTTTTGTACTTGATAAGCTTGTCAATCTGGTCCAAATAAGTTCCTAGCCCAAAATGTCAACCACTTTATGGTCCATAATGTGCAAATTATTGGCTTCATCCAACATTTTTTTAACCATATAGGTCAACTAGTTTTTCTTCACAAAAGTAGTAGGAGGGTTATTTAAAATGAGATGTGCATGGCTAAAAAACTCCCCCCTTGCCAAATGAAGTGCCTCGACATTTGCATCAACATATTTGTGGCCATAAGAGTAGCATCGACATCTACATCATGGTTTTGAGGCACCATATTGATCTCAGGTAGGTCAATGCATATTTTATCCTCTGCATGATGATGAAGCAATGGATTTGAATTATCCGAGTGGAAATACAACCAATTAACCATTATGGCATGCTTGCAAATGTTTTCACGGATAGGCCATAGACATTCACAAGTTATAAAATCCGTACGATACTAGGTGACAAGGTATTTGTTACCTAGGTCTGTATGATTTCTCACTTAGTAAGCACGGGTTATGCTCTCATGAGGACAACAGTCAGTATCCAGAATTTTTATTACTCGTTCCCCTGGTGATTCTAGCTGATTTTCTCTCTTGTAGTTGTTTAGAAATCTTTCTTCTTTTAAGACTTCCTTGAACCGATAACAAGGTTCAACTGTTGTTATTAGCATATGCAATAACCAATCCATCCTCAGGGCACATTTTTTCCTTCTATCAGATAGAAATTTTGTTTTTAGGTAACAATAGTATGACTTAATAACATTATTGGTCTCCTGATTTGCATGAGGAAACTCTTGGCAACCTTTCACCCACATACCTAATTGCAAATAGAACCATGTTAGCCTCAATATATCAACTTTATAGAAGACAAAAATGCATATAATACAAAAAATTTGTTTACTTACAAATCTTATCTCCGGTGACCCAATTCTTGTGGAAATAGTATAAGAACTTCTCTTCATCTGCAAATTTGATAAAAAAATGAATGATTGCATTTTCCACGTCATAATTGAGAGTGTGTTTCATGATGAAACTTAACTCACTGAACATCTCATTGGCTTTTATGGAACTAGTGGCCAATCGATTGAAATTTTTTAACCAAGCCTTGTGTACATGACAAAAACATAAAGTCACATCACAACCTGTGATCCTCCTGCCATATTCAATGCATTTTAATGTGCCATTTTTAGAAAAAATGCAAGTTTGGTTATATCACGACAATGTTAAAGTTACCTCAAGGCAGTGATTTCAGCTAGTGCATCATCAACCATGAAAACGTTGACTTTCCAATCAGGACGGGTTTGGAAACACTTATGCATGAGCTGCTCCAACCATATTGTAATATCATCTAATGTGTTTCGTGATGCCACGACCCATGCAATTGGCATCCCGCTTTGTTGTTCATCAAATGCTAGGAGTGTATACAACTGATATTGTCATATTCAACATTACATAAAGTCAAATACAAGTTATTAATAATTCTGAATGTCTACAACTTAAATAAATATATTCAATCAATCATTGGCATCTGACTTACCCCATATTTATTTTTATTAAATGTTGAATCCATGGCTATTAAGCTATTGTACGATAGCTTGACCATTGTCTCCAACATCCACTTTGTTTAAATCCCTATTATAAAAGGGACCTCCACACCATTGGGCTTTTGGAAAAAGAAAAAATCTTCCTGATGCTTTTGATACCAAAGGTTTACACTCATTTCATCAACTTTGTGATGTTGATAATTTCCCTTTGCCAACTTATTATAGATATTTACAATATCTTTCCTGCATAAGAAGAAATCTCTATCTCGACCTACCGCATCTATGTCAACATGTCTCTTAATGTGGGTTCTATACACTATATCAACAGGCACTCCCAAAAAGAAACAACTCTCTACATATGCAACAACATCCCTTGAAAGATTTGGCCTATGCAAGGTCTTAGTCTCACATGAAGTTTCATGTTGACCATGACAAGCCCAACCTTCCCCATCTTCATGTCCATACATATTGAAAGTTAGTATTGCTCTATCAAGAATTTCATGCATAACTTTCACAATAAAATGGCATGGGAAACCCCTCTTCGGCATAAATGAGGTCCTTCATTTAGCTGAAGGATATCCTCATTTGTCCTCTGGGCCAAATGAACAATGATAATTATACCAAAAATTTCAAATTTTAGTACATACAAAGAAAGATAAACATGGTTTCAAAAGATCTAAACAATACATTTTTTAAATACTCACATTTCATATTGCAATGTAGTGATAGCTCTTTGTTTTGGTTCTTTGTTTGTTTTTCGTATGAATTTACATGGAGCAATAGGGTTTTCTTCATCTCCTTTGATAAAGTCAATAACTCATCCTAATGGGATTACGACAACTCAATCAATACTATTGTTTTTTTGATTTATTTCCGTCCAAACCAAGTCTTTACTAGAGAAGGTCATTTTGCCATTGAGGTCTTACACCTCAAGATCCATGATATGTTGCCATTTGCTTCACTTGCCCATTTTGAACTGATCTCGTCAAACAATATGAAAGGACATCATAATTGAAATTTCAAGCTTAGCAAGTTATCCAACATATATATAAATATAAAACCTCTTTTAGGCTTTTTCTGAGGTTTGAAATATCAATCACTCTTAGTTCAATATTAAAAAAAATATGAATGTCTTCAGATCTGTATTCTACACAATAGGAATTGTCCTACACAATAAGTTATTTCTCCCTATAATTATAATGTTGGTGCAAGCCTAAAGAATATGCTTCATGCATATGTCATATTCATAAAAATAGATAAAATATCATAACATACCTCATTTTTGCTCATCTGAGATGATTGGAAGCTCAAAAGAAACAATTGAGATGATTGGAAGCTCAAAAGAAACAATTGTGTTCACTGAGCCACTGACTGAGTCTATGATGGAACTAATATGTTTGATACATATTAATTCTATACACATTGAACATTAATTTCCAAAATATGAAAGTTCTTTGGATTTATGTTTCATTCTTCCTTACAACTTTTATTGGCAGTGCAAGATTTTGATTTGACTCCCTCGAGACCTGAATTTATTTCAGAGGCCGTTGGAAATGCTTGGATCAGAGGGAGAAGGATTGGAAGATATGCTCAAAGAGATGAAAAGAAAGTTAACTTGCAACTTTTCTTGTTGGTTTCTTTGTTGGATTTCAGTAGTTACGATTGTTTGTTTCTAATGCCTGTGTATTGTTTTTGTTCACATAAATATTGAATTTGGTGTATCTTTAAAAATTTTAACTTTGATATATCAATTGTAGGAAGTCCAATGTGTAACAAAAGATTTTCTTTGAAGTGTCCTGATATCGATCACTATGAAAAATATTTTTGGAGTGTTAGCATTCCGGCGACGATAACATGACTTTTTTGGTCAAACAATTTTGCAGCTAAAAGACTCAAAGGGTTTTACTGATCAACACTTAATAAGATGAAACTCAATGTACATTTGTCCCCTGCTTTGAAGAGACACTAAGTACAATGGTTCATTGGTTCATCTATTAATCAGATTAGTACAACTATTCATTGGATAGACTATTGATATCAATGAACCATTCATCTATTGTTGATGATATCTGTGATTAGAAGTTGTTCATATCGATAGCAGATTGTTACTTAAAGGACTTAGAGGTGCAGGGAGGTGGAGCAGTTCTAAGCGCGATGAGTTTTGGAAGATGGAGGCGTAGGGAGGTGGAGCTGGAGCGAAGCTGGAGGCGCAGGGAGGTGGAGCAGTTTTGGACGACGATGAGCTCTGGAACCAGGGGCACGATCAGTTCTGGAAGCAGGGGTGTGGTTCAGTTTTTGGTGAGTGTTTGAATTCAAATGGTAAGGAGACCCGCCACCCTCATTGCTACATTAATGATGAGCGACCGGAGTAGTCGGCTGGACGGGGGAGATGTGACCTGATCGAATCGTGGTAGATTCTGAGCTTGACAGAATCTAATAGTTGGGGTCGGAGGAGGTTTTTCCGAGCGGGAATGGAAACCAAGCAATTCCCCCGGCCCGCTAGACTACTCCTTTATTTTTTTTATTTCTAATAAAAGTTTATTTGTTTGTATGAGTTTTAAGTAGATGTTTTAGATTTTATGAAATATAAAGTTAATATAATTTTTTTTTATGGAATATAGAGTAAATATAAATAGATTTATATTTATTTGATTTATTATTAAATTTATTTTTTAATATATATATGGTTAAATAAAATTAAAATATTAAATATATTGAGTCAATTGTTTATATAATCCTTTCGTGTTAATAATATCTGCTAAATAAATATTTAAATATAAGACCGTGTTATTATACATTCAAATAAATTGAAACCTAAAATTTATATCATCCACATTTATTTATTTATATAATTTTGCTAATATAAATTTAAATCCAATAGACCATAGACCATCATCTTTATATTGCAGATTCTAAAAATTAAGAAACATGGGCAGTAGGTTATTCTACTAGCATCTCTTGTCCATTATTGTTGTAATAGGCTCTTACTATTAATAAGCTTTACGCATGCATTACATTAGCTGTTATATTTTAGAATGCTTATGCATGCAGGTTACCAGACTGAGTTGTTTAGGACATGTGGTAGGAATCAGTCTATCCCACTGCATTGCAGACGGGAACGCAGCCATACAATTTGTTAATGCATGGGAAGAGATTGCACGATCTGGAGAAGCCACCCATATTTCCAGAATCAAACCCTACCTGGACAAATCCATTCTCAAGCCCCGAACTCTTCCATGGATAGATCACCATCACCCTGAATTCTCACTGCTAGACGAGCACTCCCAAGACTATGAGTTGTCAATCTTTGTTCAATTCCAATCAGAAAGAATAACAACCGATTACTTCCATATTTCGGAAGAAGCGGTGAAAGCTCTGAAGCAACCAATACTGACAGAAGACTCATCTCTTCATTTCATAACAACATTTGAAGCCGTGGGGGCCCATGTATGGAGATGTAGGACTAGGGCCCTTGGTTTTTCTGGGTCGTCGAGGTCTGTCAAATTAATTTTTGCTGTGGACATACGTGCCAGGATCGATCCACGGCTGCCATGTTCCTATTATGGAAATGCTTTCACAGATGCATGTGCGGCTTCAAGAGCTAGGCATCTTGTGGAATACCCACTTTGTTATGCTGCAAGATTGATAATGGACGCCAGGAACTCAATCACTGATAAGTTCGTGAGATCTGCCATTGATTATTTGGAAGGGAAGAAGCCTCCGAGATCAGAGAATGAAGGAGTTGACGTGCTCAATGCTTCGTCGTGGTGTCGCTTTCCTCTGAACGATGCAGATTTTGGATGGGGAAAGCCATTCCATGTTGGTCCAGTCGGAGTAGAAGACATACGGGAAATTATTTTCCTGCCTTCTCACCCATGTCATGATGATGGTGTTAATGGAGGAGGGTTGGTTCTGCTTCTTTCGCTCCCCATGTCTGTAATGCCAAAATTTGCAGAGTTGATCATCCATGAAAGTGATACCACCAACTCAACGTGAAGAGACGCTCTGGAATGTTACCTCCAATGGATAGTTGCACAACATGATTAGGTTTAGGTTCAAGATCTTCGATGCTACTTATTTCAATATTTTCTTGGGAACCCATGGAAGTTGACTTTTTTTTTTTAGTTTTAGCGATAATATAACAGGCGAGTTTAACGACTCCATAGCAACTGTTCTCCCAAATTGTGCCTTTGATCATGTTGTTTGTCCATGCAAATTTATAAGCTCTAGAACATAAACACAACGGATACAAAAATATGACACTCGTCACTTTAACAACATAAACGGGAATGTTATAAAAACTTGGTAAAAGCACATTAAACAAAAATGTTATAAAAACTCAGCGGAAGCACATTAAAAGTGATGTTTCATTTTAGAGATTGTATCTGAGAGTCACGTTTCATTTTAGAGATTGTATCTGAGAGAAGTTATTTGGATCGGGTCTTTATTCTAATTCATATAGTAACGAGTTAAATACTTTTCTAAAGAAATGAATTCAAGTGAATGTGAACATTAAACACTAATACTAACTAAAAATAGAGATGGTACCATCATTAAAAATTATGTTTATATTAAAAAGTAGATTGATTTTGTTTTTAGCAATTTTCATAGTGAGAGTTTAATAGGTTTTCAGAATTCTAATGTTATTTTAATTATTAATAGTTTTATTTTCATTAAATTGTGGTAGTTAGAGATATAGAGTTGAAATTTTGTTATCATTAGTTTTTTTTATAGTTAGATTGTGATCATTAAATTTACAAAATATTTATATTAGAAAAAATTATTAAAAAAATTACTTCTTAATAACTCAATCATAAAATCTAACCAATCACTCCAAAAATATCTTAATAATTGAATCCAATTTTGTTATTATTATTATTATATATATAAATAATATCTAAAAATAAATTTATATCTTCATATTATCTATAAAAAAGAAAATTACAACCATTAATAACATTATACATAAAAATAGAACAATCAATATATATTTTCAATTTTTTTTAATCTTGAATTTACTACCTAATTTTATTTTCAAAATTTCAATTATTTAATTTTTGTCTGATTTGTAAGTTATCAAAATCTAACACTAACGCAAACTAGATGACTTAGTAACATACACTTACATAAAACTACCAAAATGTCTAAGAACATTAAAAACAACTTAAATTAACCCTTCGACTATTTATACTAATGATCTATAAAACAAAAATATCATGCTTCGATACTTTTAAAACATAAATGGAGAAAAAAAAACTGATAATATTATATATAAAAGAATATAACAATCAATATATAGTTTCAAAAATAATTTAGCATGTTGCCTAATTTTATTTTCAAAATTTCAATTATCTATTTTTCTCTGATTTCAAAGTCATCAAACTGTAACACAAACTAGATGACTTAGTAAAATACACTTACATAGAAGTACCAAAATATCTAAAATCATTAAACACAACAACTTAAATTAACCCCTCGACTATTTATACTTATGATCTATAAAACAAAAGTATCATGATTCGATACTTTTAAAACATAAATGAAAAAAAAAAAAAAAAAACTGAATAATAATAATAATATCCCTGATATTTCTTTCAAGGCTATCATGCTTCGAATACTAAATTGAAGATAGACAAACAATCTAATATCTAGCTGAAGACTTGTACTGAAAAATACTTTTATGTAAAACCTCGTATGCCTTCGACACTAGAAGTCTCATGGGCTGCGGGATACAGTTCTGTGAGAGTAATCGCGATACCTACTTCATGAAAAGAATGTGAGCAGCACACGAACAAAGAAAAGCATAGCCTGTGTGGATTATCCAAATCCATCACAAGCAAACTTTATTCAGCAAACAATCATAAATTAACTGCAACGATTTCTATATGAAGGAACGGTTTTTCAGTTTTTCGTCGAATTGGACTTATAGTCGCCTGGAGATCCAACAGGGCCTGAATGAAACGAACGATGGCGAACAAAAATAATACTGAAGGAGAAGCATTGAAAAGCACGAAAGGTGAGCATTGATTAAAAAATTATCAAGCGAGATGCCCCTTGCACTTATCCCAAAAGAAAAGCCATATTAATTATCCAAGAAATAGTTGCAGAAGAATTGCAGTAATGGAACTTTTATATTGAATCACAATTATCAAATGGAGGTGGAAATTCCGCCAGATAGCATAATGCAAGCTTTATCGGTAGAGAGTTGTTTCATCATGAAACGATTGTCAGGTCAAAACTATTCGTGATCTCCAATCGATGGAGATCACTAATAGCAATATGATCGGTAAGTTTTCTATGCCATGTTTTGGGGTTTATTGTTATTACTTTGATAGGCTTCTCTCTTATTGGAGTTGGAGTTGGGCACTTTAATCATTTTCTTAATTTTTTTTGATTGGATGGCCTAAATTGAAAGATGTAAGTGTATTCTCGTGGTTACCACTATATCAATGGATAGAAGTCACACCACTAAGTTACTTGCATGTCTAAATGACATGTTTAAAACATAGTTAAATTAATTTTTTACAAAAAATGATTAAAAGTTTACTGTACCTCTTGTTGATAACCAAGCATGTTCATTAGTGAGAAATGTATAAAAAAATTATAAAATATATATTCAAACGAGCATTGATTCGAAAATGTATGTCTATTCACATTCTTAAACTTATGACTCTTCAACCATTTGTCAAGTGTTTTTTTCTAATCTATTAGCTAAACTGAGTGGTTGCCTATACGTTACTAATTCTCTCACCTATTTCATAGTTAACTAATTGCATTACATGCTAAAGAAATTTTAATTTGTTTAATCCACTTAAAAAATTTTAATTTGTTTAAATTTTAAATTTCCACGCTCCTTTACAAAAATAATTATAAATTGCAGTTATAACGATATATTTGAATGCAAAGAAGTAAGTCATTACAACATAAATTTGAGATGCCATATTACATCACATTGTTTTAGGTTTTTGAAAGCTCTAATAGTCAAGATTGTTTAGAACCAAAGTCGAAGTAAGGATGAGATAAAGCCTAGCTGGCTGAAATTCTCTTTGAAGGATACTATAATTCTCTTTGAAGGATCATATAAAAGCATTTTTGGCATAGAAAAATCATAGTAAAACATTTTAATATAGTTTGTTTAATTCTAATATTCTAAATTGAAAATATTTATAAATTTGAGATGAGTATTTACACATAATAAATCTAAGCCATATTCATTTAAATTAGGGACTTACACATAATAAATCTAAGCCATATTCATCTAAATTAGTGATTTTATCCTGGATATACATTGATTTGATAATAATAATTTTTAATTTAATATACATTGGTTTTATAAAAAAATACAATGTTTTAATGGACATTGATTTTAATACAAAACATAGGTTTAATTTTATTATTTCAAAATTTGTAATCTAATATATTGCAATTTCAAAATTTATAATAAGGTGTTAATTTTTTTTATTAAGGTGGTTTCATAATTTTTTAGTTATAAAAAAATAATGTGGAATTTGATATACATTGATTTGATAATAATAATTTTTAATTTAATATACATTGATTTTATAAACAAATACAATGTTTTAATGGACATTGATTTTAATACAAAACATTGCTTTAACCTATAATGGTTCCAAATCATTTTAATAGAATCCCTTTTTAGTCTTTAAACCCTCATCAATACAATAATGTGTAGTTTAACATACATTACTTTTACATAATAATTTGTAATCAATACAATATTGTGTAGTTCAATGTACATTACCTTTATATGATAATTTGTAATTTAATATAATATAAAATGATTTAATATAAAACATTGTTTTAATATATAATGATTTTATATGTTACTTTGTAATTTATGTGATTTAATCCAATCCGCAATGGAAGAAAGGTACACTATAGCATGTTACTTATAGAATATGTTTCCATCCGATTATTTGGACGGTAGAAAGCATAGTTTACCGGATAGTTCTCTTCACCACTTTAGTGGAGGGAGGGGAAGGGGGATGGAGTTGTAAATAACTCATCTGAGACTTGATGCAGAAATATGGGATGATGGGGAAATAATTGGGGATGCGGGCCAAGGGCGGGCCAATAGGAGATGCAAGGCCTGGGGAGGGAGCATGCAATAAAGGGGGATAGGGGGATAGGAATCGGGGACAGACAAATATAGATAGGAAATGTTTGAACTGGGAACAGGCAATAGAATAGAGGGGGATGGGTTATTGGTAAGCATTTGAGTGGAAACTATAGCATTGATAGGCGTGTGAAAGACTTACTTATAGAGGCGAAAGACTTACTTATAGAGGCAGTCCTGCAAGCATAGAGATAGGTTACCAAAAAATAGGTTTTCATCAATTTCACCATTCATGCTCTTAATAATAACTCCGTGACTCCATCTCTGATTGTAATGTGGAGGAATAATAGAATAACTCTCCACTCCATGCCCCATTGTAACCTTGATTGTAACATGGAGGAATAATAGAATAACTTTCCACTCCATGCCGGATTGTAACTTTGAGCAATAATAGAATAATAACGCCACTCCATCTTGAGCATTTCAAATTGTCATTAAATATTTATTGTACTTATTATTCATTACCATTCTATCTATTATAATCAAAGGCTCCATGGATGCATGCACTTCTTTGTTAGCACTTGGGTTGTTGGAATTGTTGAAGGATTACGAATGCTGGAAGGATTACTCTAAAGATTTGAAGGTCTTCTCTCGGCTTCTATTGCTAAAAAAGTCAAAAATCTTTCATAACCTTCCTTTTGTCTACCTAATATTTTTTCAGGTTTCGTGGAGATGCATTGGAGAAACCCTTTCTTAGTGATTTAGTTGTTGGAATTGTTGAAGGATTACTGGAAGGATTTGAAGGGGCTTCTCTCTGCTTCTATCCCCTAAGAAAGGTGCACAATTTCTTACCTAAATTTGTTTTCTTAACTAGATTTGTCATTACTCTAATGTGAAATGGCTTTCTTCATTATTACTGAAATCTTATTGAACCGTCCATACAAAAAATAAATTATATATCTATATATATAAATTAAATAATATATAGATTTATGACATCCATTATTCATATTTTAAAAAACAAAAAACAAAAAAAACAACAAATCAACCCACCAACCAACCTAACCCTCAACATACCTAGCCACAGAAAGGATGTCGGGCCGTGATGAAATTTAAACTGATCTCCCCTTGCGTTCTACATTATATAGATATTAAATCAAAAATTTGGCACAGCTTCAAACTCTTTTGAAATGATGTAAATATTCGGCCTATAAAATTTCAGGAGTAAGCGAAATTCTGCACTTTATCAATCTCGGAGGTTTAGGTGTTTAAAAAATGTTTGTCCAAGTTCTTTTTATTATCCAAGTTCAAATTATAATGATCCTCACGGGAACTTATGCAAATGTGGTTTTTGTGGGCCATTATTGTCAACACTCCCTGTGCGCCTTCATGTCTATGCTTGTTGTGTGCTGAGCTGAGATTTTAAATTTTAAAATATTTTAAAAGTTTGAAAGTTATGCAAATGTGGTTTTTGTGGGCCATTCTTGTCCACAATCTCTGTGCGACTTCATGTCTATGCTGCTTGTGTGCTGAGCTGAGATTTTAAATTTTGAAATATTTAATTCAATGATGTCTCAGGACAAGAATAGAAGACTAGAGGAAACAATTTCATGCATAGTCTCTTTCTTTATTGAATCAATTAATTGATTAAGTCTCAAAAACTTTGTGTCCCTTTCACACCCGGGTGGTTCTCATCATGTCTCCCTGTTTCAATACGACCTCACAAACACCATATACATTTTCAAGGCATGAGTAATTATTTGATCAAATACAGCAGTCCAGCATTATCAAAGCCAAAGAACCGCCTGCTTTTCATTTGATAACCTAGCCGAACTGAAGATCATTTAACCTTGGTAGAAGAGATGGTTAGGTTACCCTCAATAGAAGGAATGAATCAACGTGCCATGGCGATAGTGAGGACGCATTCAACGAGCCGTAAGGTCTGTAAAAACGTCCTTGAAAAATCTATGGATTTCGACGAGCCGTAAAGTCTGTAAAAAATCTATATATAGTACAACTGTAACATTATGCTCGATATATTGTTTGGCCACAAAGAAACTGAGACCTAAAACTCTAATTAAGTAAAACCTATGATGATAACCAGAATTTCGATTAATAATTTTTTTCGGATGCCATTTGGAGACATGAGAATATACTGTAGCCACCTGCCATCAGCCAACAATTAACAGAATATTTTGGAACTGGAGTCAATTTAATGGAACCAAGAAAATTGATCAAGTTGTTTTCTGGTGATTTCAAATTTATTCTAACACCTTTCGCTTTTCCAAGGATTTTTATTTACAATTTATGAGGTGTATTGTTGAAGTTTTTTAATAAATTTATGATAGTAAATCCGTAGTTTTATGATTTTGATAAGTTAATAAGTTACTAGAATAAAATATATTAAAAATATTTTTAAATTAAAAGTTTTTATAATAATAAAAGTATTTTGTATTTGATTTATATAATTAAACTAATTTCAATCTTGATAATTAAACTAATATGATATCAATTATTTTTTTTTAAAGAGAAAGTGATTTAATATCAAATATTTTTATATTTATTCAATTTTATTTTCTAAGTCAAAAAAATATAATTATTGATTTTTTTTTTTAAATTTATTTAAATTATCATTTTTTTATTTTTTATTTTTTAGTAAATCTTTTAATATTATAATTTTAAATAATAAAAATAAGAGTTTTTTTCAAACTTTTAAATATCTTGAAAAATATCTTATAAAATTTAAATATTTTATAAAAAAAAATTTAAATTAGTTTAATTTATCATATATATTATTTTTTTAATAATAAAGATATAAACATTTAATTAAAACCATTGTATCTTTTTAATATTATAAAGTATACATCAAATAAAAAATATATAAAATCAAATAAAAATGAGTAACTAAATCAAAATGTGAATGAAATTAGGTAATTCATTTAAATAAATAAATAACTTCAAATTTCTCACCATTTGTTTATCTCTCTCAAAATAAAATAAAATAAAATATATGCTAATTAAAAATTCATTACATCTAAGAAAAGACAAAAAAATCATCTTTGTATTCTAATTTTAATGAAATTAATTAAGCTTTGTAATAATGGATAAAAAGTATTTATTAAATGAGAAATTGTTTAAATTCTAAATAATTAATAAATATTTATATCAAAATTATTTATGAAATCAGAAATTGTTTATTCACATACCTAAATTAGTATAAATTACTCCTAAAACTGAAAACTAAAACATAAAATTAGTCAATTACTCATAAGCTAAATAACTCATAGTTAATGATAATTAGTCATAAATCTAAGTTAGTTATAATTCATGATTTAATTTAACAATGATCTTAATGTTTATATTAATGAAATCAGAGAAGTTTTGCAATATTATTAAAACTATATTTATTAAATGAGAAATTGTTTAAATCACAAATAATTAATAAATATTTAAATCATAACTATTTATTAGAATTACTAGAAATTACTCATAAACCTAAAAACTGAAACATAGAATTAGCAAATTACTCATAAACCTAAATAACACATAGAATTAGTCAATTACTCATAAACCTAAATAAACCATAGTTACTATAAATTAACTTTGGCACCCAAACAAGTGGAATATGTTGTTCTATTAACTGTTCATTGTAAAGAATGTCACACAGTTTTCTACTTGTTTAAAAGCCTTGTAAAATATAGGAAATTTTGTTGGATTCAAAAAAAGGGTGTGACCTATAATTATGAATATTTACATGTGTATTGATGAATAAAAATTTCATTAGTCAATGAATAAATATGGGTTTTAAATGTAATTGGTTTTCATTAATATTGTAGGAATTTCGATGATGTATATGTGTAATATGGGTAATGTAATTGGTTGTTATTAATATTATAGGAATTTGTATAATGTATATGTCTTTAGCTCGAATGTATTAATTTAAATAATTAAATGTATTTAATATGTTATTGAGAATTGTTTAAACATTTTTTTGAAAGAAATAGATTAATATAATTATATAAGAGAATAATGAAAAAACTCTTCTAATTATATTACATACATATTACAATATGTTAGAAAAATAAGATATGGATTTTATAAAATTATATTATAAAAAGTTATATTAAATCTCTTACTGTAACCTTTTTTTTTCATAAATTATAATTAAAAAAAAAACATTGTATAATAAAAATATGTATAAGAATAGATTAATTCAATAAAGCAAATCTTTTCAATTTTTTTAGAGAAACTTTAAACACCTTTTTTTAATTTCTTTCATAAATTATAATTGCAAAAAAAACATTGTATAATAAAATATGTATAAGAATAGATTAATTCAATAAAACAAATCTTTTCAATTTATTTTTAAAGAAACTTTAAACACCTTACTTAATATATGTTTAAATTCATGTGTTTTTAGATTTTCTATTGTTTATAATTTGGCAAAAATTGTTTGGATTTACAATTTAATTTGATTCAACAAAAAAAATTAAAAATTACAAGTAAATTTGAGTAAAGATTGTTTGGAATCACAAGTAAATTTGGCAAAGATTGTTTGGAATTACAAGTAAATTTGAGTAAACAATAAAAATTAAGATTGAGTCAACAAAAAATGTAGTTAGTTCCAATAAAAAATTCCTAACATCTACCTGTTAGACAACCCATTAAAAATATTTATAAACACATAAAATAAAAATAATAATTGAGTTTTAAGATTAAGATCAAGTTATATATCATTATTTTTTTAAAACAATGGAGACATATAGAATTAATTGTTTTAGAAACACATTTTCTTAATGGTTAAGAACATTTAAATTATAATTATTATGATTAGTGTATGATTAAAAATTACATTATTAAATAAGAAATACTATTTTAATAAATATTAAGAAATTCAAATAATTAAAAAAAGTTATAAATATATAAAATTATGTTGAAAAATCTCACAAACATAAAACATATTACATTTTTTATTATTTAAATTTCCTACTATTTATTAATTTAACCTCCATATACCACATAATCATAATCATGTAGATATTAATGTAGTCCATTAGAATGCTTAAGTTGTGATATTAATGTAGTCCATTACAAGGATTATCTTATCATATTAACAATCTATTGTTTTATTAATAGATAAGTAAAATGATTTTAGAAATTTAGTAATATAATTTTAAATGTGATCTTGAATCTAAAAAAAAACCAAGTTGTTCACCAACTATTTTTTATTAGTTTAAATTTCACTCTTACACAACCATTAACATTTTTTATCCTTAACAAAATGGAAAATTGTGTATGGTAAATTATGTATTTATGTTACTTTTAATTTTATTCAACATTAAATTGTTTTGTTGATATTAAATGTGTCTTTTATTGCTATTAGGTGATTTCATTGTTTCATCATGGATCGAGCTATTTGGAGTTGTCTTCCATTTGAAGTTCTTGAACTTGTCTTCTTGTGGCTCCCTTTATCTGTTGTGATAAAGTTTAGCATTGTTTGTAAAAAATGGAAGAATGCTTTGCAAAACCCTTCTTTCTTTTTACATTGCAAGAATGTCTCTACGAACGAATTTGGATTTCTTGTTCCTTTGCTCAACAGTGAAGACAATTCTTTTGTTGCTCAATACCTTAATCAGAATGGCCACATATCTCAATTTCATTTGGGATTCATATATTCAAGATACAGAGTAGAGTGTATTGTTGGACCAATGGTGGTTTTATCCTTACCAAAAAAATTCTCCCAAACACACAACTATTTTGTAACGAATCCATTTACAAAGGCATTTAAAAACATAGGGCCAATATGAATTGGAGACTCAGGATTCTTTTCATTATTGGAAAATGTAAGTAGCAGAAAATATCACTGGGTTGTTCTAAAACATATCTATGAGAAAATGCAGTCTAAATTTTATGTTTGTAGTAGTCTTGATAGGTTATGGCAAAGGTTTGTTGTTCCATTTGGTGGCACTTCACCCCCTAAGAATGTAGTGTTTTATAAAAGTAAATTGTTTTGGCTGTATCACGATAAGGAATATGAAGATTATCCTCGATACGGGTATACAATCTACTGGTTTGACATAATAAAAAATGAGTGGGATTTTTCATTTGTTCCAATTAGTGACATACGTTGTATGTCATTAGCAATATACATGAATCAATTGATATGCCTTGTCAATGATGGCTCCACTTCTGTATGGTCAATTGAAGAATTAGATCATTTCCAATTTGGTCAACCATGTGTTGAACGAAGAATTGACTACTTTGAAGATGATTGGGGTTTCAGATGGAAGTTGTTGGAAGAAATTTCTGCAAATATAAATAGCAAATGTCCTGGTTATCTTCCATTCCAAACAATCCATGGTCTGGTTCTTATGTGCAACTGCAGTGAAGTTCCTTTCCTATTATATGACATGATAACTCACATCTGTTTTCCAATAGATATTGATAATTCAACTAATGAGCAAATGTCTCGGTTTTGGTACCCAACATTGGAGGATTGCAATGATTTGATTGAGTATGGAGATGTTTTTGCAATTTCTCCCCATATGGATTCTGTTGATGAGATTCCACCATTGGATATGGCTATGGATTCTTAGGATATTAGTATTCTTAGGAGTTCTTATAAATATTTCCATTTTATATACTCTCTATGGTTGTGGAAAATATTTCCATTTTTCTCTCTATACATACTATGGGTCTTTATGGTAATACTTTAAAATTATGTTTGTATCGATCTTTGTGATGTAAAATATTTAATATTGTTTCCCCTAAAGTTTTCTTATTTACATGTAAATGTTTCTCGATGTTATGCATTTTTCTTTGTTTGTATAATTATAATTTCTATGAGTTATGTTATACATATTATTTGTATTGGTTTTTGTCATTGATTCTCAAACAATGTTATATGTTTATGTTCATTTTAATATTTATATTTTGATAGTATATAGTTCCAAATTTTTAGATATACTTCCAATTCATATAATTCTTAGAGTATTGTGTCCCAATAGTATGGGTTTCGTTTTGATTATAATATGATACATGGAAATTTAGACTTTTTTGTTTAAGCCATTTGGAAGAATTCATTTCTATTTTTTGCCATTTTGAAATTTTTTGTTTTTGTTTTTAGCCATTTGGAAAAAGCCTTATACATTTTGATAAGTTTATATGGTTGGAAAAAAATAACATATACACTTTTTATGTTTTTTACGATTTCAAAAAAAAACTTGTGCCTTTTTCATTCTTTTTTGTTTGTTTATATTAGATATTTGTTATGTTCCATGTTTATGATTCCATAATGAATATTTTATTATTCATTGTAGACATGTCATCTGAAGGCACAAGCAAGCGTACAAGAAAACGAAATTTGTCACCAAAATCACATGAGAGGTCTAATGAAAGTCGTTGTTTACGATATCAACAAAATAAGGATGCCATAAATGAGCATAGGAGAGCTACATATAATAGAAAAATGAGTGAAGCCACTCTTGAAAATGATTTTATAATTCCTCGTAAGTATTGTACTATGGATGATATAATGGAAAGAACATTTCCTGTTGATAGTTCATTATCACGATATGCTCCTCGTCAGCATAATCTTGTTGTTCAGTGCTCTTCTAAAAATGTTCATAACATTGGGGAAATATCTTGTAATCAGGAAGAACGCCATATCGATATTGTGGATGCAAATGTCCACCCTAACCCTTCTATGTGTCCAATTGCATGTTTAGATGGCCAAAGGTTGCACAACATCCATGGTGGAGGGAATGATGACATTTTGTGTGATGATTTGGATGATATTTTACTTGGCCATTTCTTTGACAATTTGGATCCATTTGCTCGAAATATTAGATCTTCAAATCCTTCTTCTCAAAGTAATGTGATTCCACCAAGAGAATCAGTCATCCTTGATAGCATTTCACATGGAACAATGGAGGTAACACAATTATATTTTGATTTTCACTGCAATAGTGGTTGTTCTATTACATTCCTATATTTACAAAGTTTTGTTTACTAAACTTATGTTATTTTATTCTCTTCGAATAGGATACAACTTGTTTTAATAGAGGTCTAGAAATTAACTCCCAAAGTGTTCCATCTACTAATCTGAGAAGTGAAGATGAAGCATGTCATAATCTTCCTGTTCATTCTCCTCGACGATCAAATTGCCACACTAATGTAAATTTTCAATGTTTTTGATTTTCTTTTCATTTTTTAAATTTCTAGTTGCTTGGACATTGAATTTTATGGCGTTTTTTATTTTCTTTGAACATGACACAAGTCATTTCAATAGAGGCATACAAATTAACTTCGTAGATGTTCCATCTACTGATGTTAGAAGTGAAGAGGAACCATCTCATAGCGTTCACACAAATCACCTAACAAATGTAAATGTTGAGTGCATTTGATATTTTTCTCATTTTTTCATTTATAGTTGCCTGGAATTTGTATTTTGTAACCTTTCATGGAGAAACCATGATCTCATCTCATTAGGTTGAAGAATTGGAATCCAAAACATCAAATTGTAAAACTAATGTAGATGTTCAATGTATTTGATTTATTTTCGATTTTTGAATCTTTCTTTTTTGGACATTTAGTTTTATAACGTACTTAATTTTTTTGAAAGAGTAAACAACTCATTTGAATAGAGGCATAGAAACTACATCCAAAAGTGTTCCATCCACTGATCTTAGAATCCAAGAGCAACCATCTCATAACCCTCATCCACATGAAGACACAAATTTAAATTTTGAATGCATTTGATTCTTTTTCATTTCCTTCATTTATAATTAGTTGGAAATTAAATTTTAAAGTCTTTTATGACAAAGAGACCTTTACATCCTCTCAGATTCACAAAATGCACACCATAAATTTGGAAATACATTCTTATAGATCCATTCCACATGCTTCAAATTTGCGAAGGGAATCTCATGTTCTTGAAGATGAAGTAAATGTTAGAAGAAATTTTACTCATCCAAATGGTTTTCAACATGGTTTAGCTAGTAGAGATCATATTCATTTTGATGAAAACATGATTGCAGTGCATAAAAGGTTTCAAGCAAAGATAAATAGCTTGTCAGTTGTCCAAATGTGCCACATTTTCCAAGAATCATATCCCAGAATCCATGTTGTGAGACATTCTAAAGGACCTGTTTGCAGACGATGTAAGAGTCAAAGAGGAGCCCATTGTTTTTGTCGATATAATAACATGGATCCTAGTGAGAAACCTCATATTTTAAGATTCTTACTGAAGTTGAAGAAATGTTAATAGCACATGTGAATCCTATTTTGCAAGTGACACATGCTCACGGTGGGAAATATAAGTATAGTGGTAATACATTTAGCTTTCCTCAAGATATTTCTACAATTTTACAAAATCCTTCCCCAACATGTTGAAGATATTGAATTTCTAATTGTGAGGAGACATGGCATCCAGTCTAAATATTATGAATGTTATGTCAAAAGATCTCGAGTGATGGCTGCATTGCTTTTCAAAATCCAACATGATCAATATTATCGAGATGTTGTAATTGATTATGATTCAGTGAATGCTCTGCCCGAAAGATCAACAAATGTCTCCTCTAGGCTTAAATTTGTTGATTGTGATATTGAAGAATCTGAGATCAATGAAACTAATAATGAAGGGTTTCCTGCTGAGCATTTTCCCTCTCATCCTTCTTCTTTTGTTGCTCGCCTACCAAACAAACAAAGAGAAGTGGAAGAAATTAGAGAATTTCTTGATAATGTTGATTCTTCACATGTTCAAGACATGGATTGGCCCAGTATTGGAACCTCTCCAGTTAATGAATATAATACAGAGGGGTTATTAGATATGGCATTCCTAACATTGTTCCCCATTGGTGATGTTGATTGGTTGCAACCACGTATTTGTAGTGTTGAACTTCATGAGTATGCATTGCATCTTATTAGGTACTATGATCAGAGATTTGGAAGCCATCCTCACTTTCGATATTACCTATTAAACATGATAATGTGGCATCGGAGCCAAGCAATTGCTGCAGTTTTTGCAAAGAAACATTTACATGATAACTCACCTACAACAATTGAGGAGTTGCATCACCAACTATCTGATTTACCAAATAATAAGTTGGTTGAGCATATTATGTGGTTTGGTTCTTCTCTGAGAGGTACAAGGGCATACTGGACTAAGTGTCAATCTGAATTGATGGACATGATTACTCAGTTAGGATGTCCATCTTTATTTTTTACTTTGAGTGCAGCTGACACAAAGTGGCCAGAGTTGCATAACCTCATGCCCATACATTCACATTCTCATTCTTCAAATGAGAATCATATGAAAATTGAGAATGTTATCCAGTATCCTCATATTGTTGCGACATTTATGCACCACAGATTCGATATTTTTTGAGAGGAAGTTATCCAAAAATATCTTAAAGCTAAATACTTTTGGTACATGTTTTTGTTCAATTTTTTTCTATACTTTTTCAACTTTTATTATGATTCTATTTATATTGTTTGTAGTAACTATATCTTCATTTTTTCAGATATGAGTGGCAACATAGAGGTTCAACACATATCCATGGTTTCCTATGGTTAGAAGGTGCTCCTCACATGGAAATACTTGATTGGTCAAATAGTTCTGATGTACAACTTGCAAATATATTCTTCAACAAATATGTAACTGCATGGAATCCGCGTGACATACATCGTCGCAACATAATGGTTCCACGAAGCCTCAATGATGACCCTTGCCTATTGAATACTGGTCATATTTTCTCTTCTAATCCTCATAATGATTACGAAGAATTGTTAAACCATGTCCAAAGGCACACAAAGTGTACTGTAGATTCTTGTTTGTGCAAAAAGGGCACTATTCTAACATTTCGGTACAATTCCCCATGGGATCTTTGTGATGAATCAAGATTGTTCATAGATGATCAAGGAAGAAAAAACTATGAGCCAGTAAGAAATGATGACAAGCTTAATGTACATAACATTGACCTTCTAATAATGTGGCGTGCAAATGTTTATTGCCAGCCAGTTATTTCTCGCTATGCTGTGTTGAAATACATTGCTAAGTATGCATCAAAAGCAGAAAAAAGGTCTGAAAGTTATCATCATATTTTAACTAGAATTTCAAATTCTATTGGCTCTGAGGATCATGCTTTATGTGCATATAGTAAGTTTCTTGCAGAAACAATTGTTGACCGTGAAATTGGAGCACAAGAAACATGCCATATGTTACTTAAGCTACCTCTTGTTGTTTGTGGTCGAAAATTTGTTTCCTTAAATGTTGGAAGAAAGGTTCTTCGGAAAATATCAAGGGATGGCTTGCAATGTTCATCTGAGAATACTTTTGTTCAACATTATCAGAAGAGACCTTTTTCCTTGAACATCTATCTTTGATAGAAATAACAAGATCTTGGATATTTGATAGCAAGCGTAAACAAGATCCATGGAAGCCTAGAGATTTTCATGCTATTGTTCAGGTTTGGCCACGATTTTATTCTATTCCTGGTGAGGCTTCAGAGGAATTTGAAACCTTTTGCTGGAAAAAATTTCTATTGTACAAGACATTTCATGACATTCCTGCAGAAATTGGCCTTTCAACTGAAAATATTATTGAAAATTGGAGGAATTTTCGATATCGAGCATGGCATGTTGATCGACATCCATCAATTATAGACAATATTGAAGATGAAGAAGATGGTGATTTTTCTAACCAGGAAATGAATCTTGAAGATGATTTTCAAGAATGGCAGATTTTCTCTTGCTTGGTTCCACCAAATGATGTGAATGTTTCTGATCTTCACACCCTTAGTCAAAGGGACTTTGATATATCCTTTGACTGGGAAAGTACAACTATTTCTGATGATGTTGCAGAAGAAGCTATTAATTTTATAAGGAATGAAGAATCAACGGTGATATTGTTGACCTTTCAAACAGAACATTTGCATCTCCAGATTCTTTGTTGGAAAAACAATGACTTTCTTTTGAAATTATCTTAAGGCACTTTGCTGAATATGATATTCGTGAAGTTCTTCTTATGATTATTCAGGGCACTACAGGCACTGGGAAGTCTTTCCTTATCCATTGTATTTTTGAGGCTCTTTATAATTTGTCAACTAATGGAATAATCCCTTTGCTTCTTCTTGCCCCAACAAGAATAACTAATTTTAATATACATGCAAAAACAATACACTCAGCTCTAAAAATTCCAATTAAAGATATGCAGCCACTACAGGGGCAGTCACTTGCAGTATTCCAAGAAGAAATGTGACATGTTAGATATATATTTATTGATGAAATGAGCTTTCTAGGATCAAGGTTGTTTATGCAAATAGATGCTCGATTACGAGAAGCATTTCCAGAGAAAAAGAATTGTCCTTTTGGTGGCAGATCCATCATCCTTGTGGGTGACCTTGGCCAACTGCCTCCTGTGAGAGATAAGCCTTTGTATGTAGGTAATACAATAGGGAAAGTCTTGTGGAACAAATTCAACATTGTTGTCACTCTTGACACAATCTTTTGCCAACAAGGGAATAATGAGAAATAATCTTGTTTTCATAGAGTCCTCAATAACATAAGAAATGTAGAACCTGTTCTTGAAGATTGGGAGTTTCTTATGTCACGGGTTGATATGAGGTTGCATCCTAGAGAAAGAGATTTATTTAATGCAACAGTTCACATGTTTCCAAAAAATAATTTGGTCTCCTTCCATAATAGGCATATGTTAAAATCATTAAATTCTCCAATTGCACGATGTGTTATTGAGCATTCAAGGCGTTCAGAAATCAGTGGTGTTGATGATGATCAATTGGACCGTGAAGTTTTGTTGTGTCGTGGTCAGCGTGTTATGTTGACATGTAATTTATGGGTTGAAGCTGGCTTGGTGAATGATGCACTTGATTATGTTAAGGATATATTCTATCTGCCTACCTCTAAGCCACCTCAACTTACAATGTTCACAACTGTTGTTTTTTATAAGTATGTTGGTGTTCCATTTGATGCAAGTCCCTATCACCCCAATGATAAGAGGAAATCGAAAACAAATTCCTTTGAAGATGGCATGGGCTCTTACAATCCACAAGTCATAGGGATTGACTTTAGAACAAGCATCAGTTGATATCGGGAATAAAGAGCAGCATGGCCTTACCTTCACAGCCATATCAAGAGTGAAATCAATAGATGGTTTACACATTGCACTACCTTTTTCTTTTCAACAATATGCCAAGATGAAAGATAGCACATATGTTACAATTAGGAAGAAGGAAGAGGAGCGATTGAAGTCCATATCACTACGAAATACAACTAATAACATTGTGACCTTCTTTATAGTATGTTTTTTGAATTGCTTTTATTATCCCCTTGATTTACTTTTAATATAATATTCATTTTCATATATTTATTAGATTAATAAATTCATCATATTCATAGTAATATTTGAGAAAGTTGTTTACATCGTTCATTTTACTTATTTAATTTTTAAGTGCCTATTGCTCTTTTCTTTGCAACAAACCATTCAAACATAAACAATTATTATATGAACCAATCATTCCAAATCATTTCTATAACTGGTTCATATTGATATTAATATTGTGGATTCATATTACATCATGAAATGAAAAATGGAGGTTTTGAATATTGGCCACGGTTTTATTCTATTTCTACAGTTTTTTCTATTGTATTTTGAAATGAGGCTTATATTTTTAGAAGGCTTTATATCTTTTGGTTCATGTAACACTAGATTGTTTTTTTTCATGTAACACTATAACATTAATTTTTTTAACATAAATAAAAATGGGGTGTTATGTTTTATGTATATACATATATATGTGTATGCTTATTTATTTGTGCATGTCTTTATTGATTTTTATTTTGTTTTTGTGTCTTTCAAATGCAGATATGGACAATAATGATGTCATCTATTATTCCAAAACAATATGCAATATTGCTGGAGCTATAAGTTTTCTTTCCTATCTTCGGAACAAGTTAGATAGAAAACATGGGTTCCATCCTACATTTATTGATGATCATATTCGTGAGCTAGATCAAATAGAAACACACATAAAATACTTGAAACATGTGCACCAAAGGGAGTCTGGGAGGACAAAAAGAAGGAATTGGTTGGAAAGTGTTAAGTATCGTGAACATTATCTTGTTGATTTGAATTGGTGTTGCTTTTTTCATCGGTCTGGTTGTGTTTTGGAAGAGGCCACTCCATAGATGACTTTTGAAACATTGTTTGAACTTCAATTTTGTAGTGGAATTATTTGATGTAAAGAAAACAAGAAATATATGTTAAGACTCAATGTTCTTTCTGTGGTTGCAATGTTGGTTAAATTCATTATTTTAAACACTAATGTTGTTTTTATGTACAAAATTGTATATCTCTGGTCTTAAAATGTCTTATTATGTTGTTCTTCTTTAAACCAATGTGTGCAATTTAAATGTGTTTTTTTCATTTATGTTGCTTTGCTCCAATGGCAATGTTACTATTTTATATCTTTCTCTTGGATTTCTGATTGTTGTTGTCTTTTGTGTGGATCCCTTCACTTTGTTCACGTCTTTCATAAATGAAAATATTGTTTACATTTATAATATTATTGTTGGGATTTCATGTTCTAGGTGTTTATATCAATATTCTTGAGATTTATACTATTAATACATTCATGTATTGATATCAATGTATTTATGGCTTAAATTCTATTTATTGTTTATAATGTAGTGATATAAATGTGTTATTATTAATGTAATGATGATTTATCATGTTTTAATGCTTTATGGTTTGCAATGTGGTTCTTATATTGGTTTTGGTTTATGTTTTTTATTAATTTTTTTGTGTTATAGCATTATTTATGTTTATAATATTGATGCCATGGATTTAGGGCTTAGGTCGAGTTTACTATTTCCTTGGGTTTATAATATTAAATTATTAGGTTTATTTGTTCTTTAAGTTTGTAACATTAATAATTCCTTCGATTTATCATTTATTCATTTTGTTTTATTAATCCCCAATATTAAGGTTTAAATAATAGTCCTAAGGTTTAATATTAATCCCTTACATTTACAATGTTTATCCCTTCAATTTATTAACATGCTACTTTCATAATATTAACAATCCCTAGGGTTTATTGATCCATTAGGTTTATAATATTCATAGTCATGTGGGTTGATCAATCCATTGGGTTTAAAAAATTAATTCTTATTAATCCCTTCTGTTTTTAATATTGATCCCTTGCCATTTTTTATCCCTTTGGTTTCTAATATTATTCCCTTGGGTTTATTAATTCCCAATGGTTTATAATATCAAATTATTGGGTTTCTTCATTCTTCAATTTTTTAATATTAATAATTCATTGGGTTCATAATCGCTTGAGGTTTTAGTGTTAATCCCTTGGATTTATTATTCCTTTGGGTTTGTTATATCAATCCCTTGGGTTTATTATTCCCTTGGGTTTATATTATTAGTCCCTTTTGTTTAATAATATTCCCTTAGGTTCATAATCCCTTGGGGTTTTAGTATTAATCCCTTGGGTTTATAATATCAATCACTTGGGTTTATTATTCCTGAGTCAAACATGGTTTATTATAATGTTGACCATGGTCCAACATGGAATTGTGATAAGGATTGTCTCAATATGAAAATAAATGATGGTCAATCATGTTTATTTTAATGTTTATAATATTTGTCTTAGGGTTTATATACATTGGGTTTATAATATTAGTCCCTTGGATTTAATATTATTCCCTTGGGTTCATAATCCCTTGGGGTTTTAGTATTAATCCCTTCATTTTATTATTCCTTTGGGTTTCTCATATTAATCCCTTGGGTTTATTATTCCCTTAGGTTTATAATATCGATCATGGTAAACCATTGTCAATCATAGCCAACCATGGTCAACCATGCTTGAATGTCACATTGTGACAAGGATTGTCTCACCATGAAAATAAATAATAATCCCTTGGGTTTATTATTCCTTTGGGTTTATTATATCAATCCCTTGGGTTTATTATTCCCTTGGGTTTATATTATTAGTCCCTTTTGTTTAATAGTATTCCCTTTGGTTCATAATCCCTTGGGTTTCAGTATCAATCCCTTGGGTTTATAATATCAATCGCTTGTGTTTATTATTCCTGAGTCAAACATGGTTTATTATGATGTCGACCATGGTCCAACATGGAATTGTGATAAGGATTGTCTCAATATGAAAATCAATGATGGTACATCATGTTTATTTCAATGTTTATAATATTTGTCTTAGGGTTTATATATGTTGGGTTTATAATATTAGTCCCTTGGGTTTAATATTATTCCCTTGGGTTCATAATCCCTTGGGGTTTTAGTATTAATCCCTTCGTTTTATTATTCCTTTGGGTTTCTCATATTAATCCCTTGGGTTTATTATTCCCTTAGGTTTATAATATCGATCATGGTAAACCATTGTCAATCATAGCCAACCATGGTCAACCATACTTGAATGTCACATTTTGACAAGGATTGTTTCACCATGAAAATAAATGATGTTTATTTTAGTGTTTGTAATATTTATATTTGGGTTTATGAATGTTGGGTTTATAATATTAGTCCTCATAATCCCTTGGGGTTTTAGTATTAATCCCTTGGGTTTATTATTACCTCATATTTATAATATCAATAGTCGTCAACCATGTTTGAATGTCACATTGTCACAAGGATTGTCTCACCATGAATAAATCATGTTTATTTTAGTCTTTGTAATATTTATAGTTGGGTTTACAAATTTTGGGTTTATAATATTAGTCCCTTGGGCTTAATATTATTCCCTTGGGTTCATAATCCCTTGGGGTCTAGTATTAATCCCTTGGGTTTATTATTCATTTGGGTTTATAATGTAAATAAGTTGGGTTTACTATTCCCTTAGGTTTATAATATCAATCATGGTCAACCATTTTCAATCATAGCCAACCATGGTCAACCATGTTTGAATGTTGCATTGTGACAAGGATTGTCTCACCATCAAAATAAACCATGTTTACCATAGTGTTTGTAGTATTTATATTTGGGTTTATCAATATTGGGTTTATAATATTAGTCCCATGGGTTTAATATTATTCCCTTTGGTTCATAATCCCTTGGGGTTTTAGTATTAGTCCCTTAGTTTTATTATTCCTTTGGGTTTATAATATCAATCCCTTGGGTTTATTATTCTCTTAGGTTTATAATATCAATCATGGTCAACCATAGTTGAATCTTGCATTGTCACAAGGATTGTCTCACCATCAAAATAAATCATGTTTATTTTAGTGTTTGTAGTATTTATATTTGGGTTTATGAAATTTGGATTTATAATATTAGTCCCATTATTGAATGTTGCATTTTGACAAATATTGTCTCACCATGAAAATAAACCACATTTATTTTAGTGTTTGTAATATTTATATTTGGGTTTACCATATTAGTCCCATGGTTGAATGTCCCATTTTGACAAATATTGTCTCACCATGAAAATAAATCACGTTTATTTTGGTCTTTGTAATATTTACATTTGAGTTTACGATTGTTGGGTATATAATATTAGGCCCTTGGGTTTAATATTATTCCCTTGGGTTCATAATCCCTTGGGGTTTTAGTATTAATCCCTTGGGTTTTAATATCAATCCCTTGGGTTTATTATTCCAATAAGGTTTATAATATCAATCATGGTCAGCCATGGTTGAATGTCACATTGTGACAAGGATTGTCTCACCATGAAAATAAATCATGTTTATTTTAGACTTTGTAATATTTATATTTGGTTTTATGAATGTTGGGTTTATAATATTAGTCCCTTCGGTTTAATATTATTCCCTTGGGTTCATAATCCCCTGGGTTTTAGTATTAATCCCTTGGGTTTATTATTCATTTGGGTTTATAATATCAATCCCTTGGGTTTATTATTCCCTTTGGTTTATAATATCAATCATTGTAAACCATTGTCAATCATAGCCAAATATGGTCAACCGTGGTTGAATGTCGCATTGTGACAAGAATTATCTCACCATCAAAATAAACTATGTTTATTTTAGTGTTTGTAGTATTTATATTTGGGTTTACCAATGTTGGGTTTATACTATTAGTCCCATGGTTGAATGTCACATTTTGACAAATACTGTCTCCCCATGAAAATAAAACATGTTTATTTTAGTGTTTGTTATATTTATATTTGGGTTTACGAATATTGGGTTTATAATATTAGTCCCTTGGGCTTAATAATTTTCCCTTGGGTTCATAATCCCTTGGGTTTTAGTATTAATCCCTTGGATTTATTATTCATTTGGGTTTATAATATCAAAATTTTGGGTTCTTTTATTTCCTTAGGTTTATAATGTAAATCGTAGCCAAACATGGTGAACCATGTTTGAATGCCGCATTGTGACAAGGATTGTCTCACCATCAAAATAAACTATGTTTATTTTAATGTTTGTAGTATTGATATTTGCCTTTACCAATGTTCGGTTTATAATATTAGTCCCATGGGTTTAATATTAATCCCTTGGGTTCATAATCCCTTGGGTTTTAGTATTAGTCCCTTGTGTTTATTATTCATTTGGGTTTATAATATCAATCCCTTGGGTTTATTATTCCCTTTGGTTTATAATATCAATCATGGTAAACCATTGTCAATCATAGCCAAACATTGTCAACCATGGTTGAATGTTGTATTGTGACAAGAATTGTCTCACCGTCAAAATACACCATGTTTATTTTAGTATTTGTAGTATTTATATTAGGGTTTACCAATGTTGGGTTTATAATATTAGTCCCTTGGTTGAATGTCTTATTTTGACAAAGATTGCCTCACCATGAAAATAAACCATGTTTATTTTAGTGTTTGTAATATTTATATTTGGGTTTACAAATGTTCGGTTTATAATATTAGTCCCTTGGGCTTAATATTATTCCCTTGGTTTCATAATCCCTTGGGTTTATTATTCATTTGGGTTTATAATATCAAAACTTTGGGTTTTTTATTCCCTTAGGTTTATGATATAAATCGTAGCCAAACATGGTCAACCATGTTTGAATGTCGCATTGTGACAAGGATTGTCTCACCATTAAAATAAACTATGTTTATTTTAGTGTTTGTAGTATTGATATTTGGGTTTACCAATGTTGGGTTTATAATATTAGTCCCATGGGTTTAATATTATTCCCTTCAGTTCATAATCCCTTGGGGTTTTAGTATTAATCCCTTCGTTTTATTATTCCTTTGGGTTTAGTTAGTATTAATCCCTTCATTTTATTATTCCTTTGGGTTTAGAATATCAATCATGGTCAACCATTGTCAATCATAGCAAACCATGGTCAACCATGTTTGAATGTCGCATTGTGACAATGATTGTCTCACCATCAAAATAAAACATGTTTATTTTAGTGTTTGTAGTGTTTATATTTGGGTTTAACAATGTTGGGTTTATAATATTAGTCCCATGGGTTTAATATTATTCCCTTGGGTTCATAATCCCTTGGGGTTTTCGTATTAATCCCTTAGTTTTATTATTCCTTGGGGTTTATAATATCAATCCCTTGGGTTTATTATTCCCTTAGGTTTATAATATCGATCATGGTCAACCATTTTCAATCATAGACAACCATGGTCAACCATGGTTGAATGTCACATTGTGACAAGGATTCTCTCACCATGAAAATAAACCATGTTTATTTTAGTCTCTCACCATTAAAATAAACTATGTTTATTTTAGTGTTTGTAGTATTGATATTTGGGTTTACCAATGTTGGGTTTATAATATTAGTCCCATGGGTTTAATATTATTCCCTTCGGTTCATAATCCCTTGGGGTTTTAGTATTAATCCCTTCGTTTTATTATTCCTTTGGGTTTAGAATATCAATCATGGTCAACCATTGTCAATCATAGCAAACCATGGTCAACCATGTTTGAATGTCGCATTGTGACAATGATTGTCTCACCATAAAAATAAAACATGTTTATTTTAGTGTTTGTAGTGTTTATATTTGGGTTTAACAATGTTGGGTTTATAATATTAGTCCCATGGGTTTAATATTATTCTCTTGGGTTCATAATCCCTCGGGGTTTTTGTATTAATCCCTTAGTTTTATTATTCCTTGGGGTTTATAATATCAATCCCTTGGGTTTATTATTCCCTTAGGATTATAATATCAATCATGGTCAACCATTGTCAATCATAGACAACCATGGTCAACCATGGTTGAATGTCACACTGTGACAAGGATTCTCTCACCATGAGAATAAACCATGTTTATTTTAGTCTTTCTAATATTTATATTAGGATTTACCAATGTTGGGTTTGTAATATTAGTCCGTTGGGTTTAATATTATTTCCTTAGGTTCATAATCCCTTGGGGTTTTAGTATTAATCCTTTGGGTTTATTATTAACTTAGGTTTATAATATCAATCATGGCCATATTTATTAATCTCTTGTGTTTGTAATATCAATTCCTTGTGCTTCTTGATGCCTTAGGTTTTTAATATTTATCCGTTGGGTTCACTAATTCCTTAGGTTTATAGTATTAAATAGCTGGATTTAATGTTTCTTGGGTTTATAATATTAGTCCTTCTTGTTTAATATTATTCCCGTTTGTTCATAATCCCTTGGGTAATAATAAACAAACGGGATTAATATTATAAACCCAATGCATACAAACCCTAAGATAAATATTAAAAATACTAAAGCCTAATAATAATAATAATAATAATAATATTATTATTATTATTATTATTATTATATGAGTTTATATTATTATAATAATATTAATATAATAATCATAAATATATAAATATATAAGAATATATTTGTTATTATTTATATAGTTATTAGTTATCATAAATAATTGACTTTAATGTTATTATTATAATAATATATTATAATATAATAATATTAATTATATTATTATAATAATAATAATTATATTTGTATATTATTATAATAATATAATGATAATGGGGGGGAGCTCTGATGGGTTTTACGCTCCGCGACCGTAAGGGCCTAGGTTAACCCTAGCCGCAGGAGCTGCAGGAACACGGGAACCTCACCGGAACGGCCAGCTCTGAATAGGGATCAGGTTTGGATTCGCCACCAGTTATCGACTGCGGTTATCGAAGGGTTGACCGGTATGGAGGACCTCGGAGTTACGGATCTCGTGGATTACACCGAGGATCCTCTTGAAGGGATAGGTATATTTAGAAACCCTAATGAGGTGCCCACACCAGCTGTTGAGTTTAACGCCGCCCAGGACGCTTTACCTGTGGTCACCCTGCCAGATCTACCTCCCACTTCACCTGCTCTGGAAGCCCCGCCTCTCTCGCCAGGAACTGCCCTACTTCTATCTTCTTTATCACCAGATACATTGGCTTACGATCTGCTAACATCGCCGAGAATTGATCAAGCTACAGCACCGGTTGAGACTAGGGCAGCAGCTGAAAATCCACCACAAGAAGAAGGGATCAGGCCCTCGGGTTGTTTCAGCACCCCGGCTCTCCATGCCCAGCCGACGAAACCCTCTCGGCGGTAGGGACCTCCAATCCCCTCGTAGATCATCCGACTGCACCTCGCACGAAGAAGAGATCGAAGTGTATCAGAGCGACGGTAAGAGATATTACTGTATCCTTCGGTGACCCCACCAATTTTGAGGAGACTATGGCACTGGCTCGAACGGTCCTGGTTGGACATGTGCGGGGGCGTACCTTCTCGGCGGAAAGATTGAAACTATGGGTGAAAGAAATCTGGGGTGCGCTATTCACAGAATTGCCGGAAGTACAAGAACTCCCGAGGGGATGGTTCTCTCTCCACTTCGCAAAAGAGGAACACACGGACACTGTACTGGCTCAGTACTGGCACATAGAATTGGCACCTGTGCTATTGAAGCGGTGGAGCCCTCTTTTTGATCCGGAGCGTGAACAGATAGGAGCTGGCCCTCTATGGGTGCGATTGCCGGGGTTGCCATTACAATACTGGACTGAGGAAGCTTTCATCAGGATTGGGAATGCGCTGGGCACATATTTGGATCACGACCGATCTTACAAGGAGAACAATAAAAGAATCCTGGCTAGAATCCTGGTTCACCTGGACACCAGGGAGGGATTAGAAGAAAAAATGACTTTGAGATGGGGAAAATTTAGCAGAACGCAGATTTTGGATTACGAAGGCGTCCCTTTCAGATGCAACCGATGTCACCAAGTGGGTCACCTGTTCAAGGACTGTCCATTGAACAATACTCAGGAAGGATCTCCAAAATCAACACCAGCAGTTACCAGTGGAGTCCCCCATCCAAGCCTCGACCACCCCATAGCAGCGCGGGACCACAAGGTGTTTCAGAGAATCCAGACCTGCACAAGATAGCCCTGCCTTCGCCTCCGCTGACTAGGGCACGGGCAGCAGCAGCGGCCATGCAAGTGTCGGGTATCTCTCCTATCCTTCTCTCTGATTCATCTGATATCTCTTATGCACATATAAATTCTATTGCATGCTCCATGGCACAGTGCATTATTCCCCCTCCCCCTCCATTGTCATCCACTGCTCCGCCCTCATTGCCCCATTCATCTCCGCCCCCTTCCCCTTCATCATATCGTTCGACCCCATCCCATTCATACTCTCTCCGATCCCGTTCCACACTTCTGAATGCTTCTGAATCCCAATCCGGGTTGGGTTTTGTCCCTCTGGGCCCTGGATTCCTTTCATCCCGGGGCCGCAAATCGTATCTTAACAAAGCCATTAGGCATGCTGGCGCGGAAGTGGCAGCTGGGTGCCAAGCCACTATCGATGGGGTTCTTAGAGCATCAAAGCCCCCAAAGATTGGCCCCCCATGAAGTGCCTCTCCTTCAACTGCAGGGGTCTGGCTAGCCCCCCAAAAAAGCTAGCCCTCAAACGACTTTTTGAGGTCGAATTGCCTGATATCATACTCCTCCAAGAGACCCTTGGACCTGCAGAGTCTACTACTCGATCCCTCTCCACAATGGGGGCCAGATGGAGCTTTCTAGCTACTGATGCCATGGGTAGATCGGGTGGACTGGCGTTAGGATATAACCCCAAATCTATCAGATTGGACTCCTCTTGGGGGGGTCATGGTTACCTGGGAGTAGACATTTTCTCCATCGACCTTGGTCTCTCCCTCCGTATTGTCAACATATATGGACCCTGCCAACAGAGGGAAAATTTCTGGAGACATCTTCTCAGCTGTAACCTAATGACTCTCGATCATATCATCATAGGAGGAGACCTGAACTTCTCCCTGGGATTCAGTGAGTCATGGGGTTCATCGGCCCAAGTTGACCCCATCACTGACTTCATGAGGCGAACATTGGAACAGCATGACTTCATTGATATCCCTATGCAGAAGCCCCTTCCTACTTGGAGAAATAGAAGGGTAGGAACAACTGCACTGGCACGGAGGCTGGATAGATTCTTGCTGAAGGGCCCTCTGATACATCGGTTACACTCATATAAACAGTGGGTAAGCAATGGGGGTATCTCTGACCATTCCCCTATCGTTATGGAAATCCTGGGACCGCATCAAAAACCAAAAGCTCCTTTCAAGTTCAATCACTTATGGCTCCAGGACCCGAGCTTCTCAAATCTGATCACTGAATTTTGGAGAGCACATCCCATTGATAGAGAATCCTCGATGGCAAGGGGATTCGTAAAAAACCTCACTGAGCTCAAGCATATAGTGATCAACTGGGCAAAAGAGAAAAAGACCAGAGAAGATGAACAGCTTAATAAAGTGGAAGATGAATTGAATGCTCTTCTGGACGAGCGAAATCTGGGGTTCATAACACAGGAAGACAAGGCTCGTCTGGTGGATCTGGAAAATCAGAAGAATAATATTCTAAAGGGTAGGGAGGAAGCTATCAGACTTCGCAGCAGAGCAACTTGGCTTAAAGCCGGAGATGAGAACACTAGATTCTTCCACAACTTTGCCAAAGGAAGGAAAGTGGCAAATACCATATGGAACCTTCCCCTTCCTGATGGGGGATTGGCAGATTCCTTCAACAAGCTCTCAAATCTGGGTACTTCACACTTCAGAGGTTTATACAAGAGTCCTGCAGGTACAAATCTGGCGGAAATCATCAATGTGGCCTCACATCTCCCTAGATTCGTTGATGAGGAGGACTCTGCAGATCTTGAAGCACCCGTCACCATGGCAGAATTGGAAAGTACTCTCAAATGGTTCCAGAAGGAAAAGAGCCCAGGACCGGATGGCTGGACTATAGAGTTCTACACTGCCTTCTTTGATCTCCTGGGAGGAGATATACTAAAGGTGGTGGAGGAAAGCAGGATCTCGGGTAGTCTCTACAATGCTATTAATTCCACATTCATTGCCCTCATTCCTAAAACAGACACCCCATCCTCTTTTGATGACTTCCGTCCCATATCCCTCTGCAATGTTCTCTATAAGATCATCTCTAAGATCATTGCCAATAGGATCAAGCCTATCCTGTCCAGACATATCTCCCCACAACAATTTGCATTCCTGGAAAACAGGCAGATCCATGAAGCCATTGGTTCAGCCCAAGAAGCGATACACTCCATTTGGACAAAACACCTCAATTGTATTCTACTGAAGATAGACCTATCCAAGGCATTTGACCGTGTCAGCTGGCTATATATCAAAATGATCCTTATTCATACTGGCTTCCCACCTGCCCTAATCAATTGGATCATGGCTTGCATCACCTCACCCACCTTCAGTATCTTGATCAATGGATCAGCCTCACATTTCTTTCACTCTGAAAGAGGGCTGCGACAGGGATGTCCTCTCTCGCCTCTACTCTTCCTACTGGTCATAGAGGCTCTAAGCCGGCTTATCATCACTGCTAAAAGGGAGGGGACTATCAGAGGCCTCAAAATCACGGATGAATGTTTCCTCACACATCTACTATTTGTAGATGATGTCTTAATTCTATTGGATGGCAGCATACAGGACACAACTTCCTTCACTCGTATCCTTAGTCTCTTCTCAAAAGCTACGGGTATGGAAGTGAACAGATCGAAGTCCACTATCACCATGGTTGGAACCTCAGCCAACGCATCCCACGCAGCTAGACAGGCTTTTCCTTTTACCTCCCAGCCTCTGGACAGAGGCCTTAAATATCTGGGATATTGGTTAAAGCCGACATGTCAAAAGATTGCTGATTGGGTTTGGCTAGTAACAAAGATCGAAAAAAGGCTAACATGCTGGAGCCACAGATACCTATCCAGGGCTGGGAGATTAACCCTGATAAAATCCGTACTTGAAGCTACTCCGGTATTCTGGATGGCACTGGCCTGGATACCGCGGAATATTCTGGCAAAACTACAGCAACTATGCAATAGATATTTATGGGCTGGCAACCAAGACAAGCGAATATTTGCCTGGATAGGCTGGAACAAGATTGCCTTACCTAAGAAATGGGGAGGATGGGGGTTGAAGGAGCTCCCTATCTTTGCAAAAGCATTAGCAGGAAAAATGGGTTGGGCTCTTCTGACGACCCATAGTTTATGGACCAGAATCACTTTCCATAAATACATCTGGCCCCTCAGCATCATTGACTGGGTTAGGCTCCCAGAGTGGAATAAAACAGGCATATCATCTATCTGGAAGGCCCTATTACACTCGCTGCCTCTCATCAGAGATAACCTGGCTTGGCCTATCAGAGAAGGGAACAACGCAAGAGAAGGGAACAACGCAAGGATTGGACTGGACCCTTGGACGGGAAGCGGTGGAAGGCATATATTGCCACATGATCTGGTGGAACACCTCACAGCTCAAAATATCAAGGTTATATCACAGATTGCGGACCATGACCATTCGGACATCTTCCATCAAGCATGGAAATCCGCACACCAACTAAACCTCCCTAGAAGATGGCATGCAGCCTGGGAAGATTACAGAGCAGCCTTGATCGAATCACATATCCGAATAATAGAGGGTCCGGATGAACTTGTATGGAACCAGACAGATCACGGTATATACACTCCCAAGGAAGGTTACATACAGCTCATCGCACACAAAAAACCTGAGGACAATCCTAGTTGGTGGCAGAGTATTTGGAAGCAGGCTGCATCTCCCCGATCTAAGCTTTTCAATTGGTGCATACTGCGGAATAAAATCCCCACCGGAGAACATCTCATGAAAAGGGCACAACATGGCCCTACTCGGTGCGTCCTTTGCAAGGAGGATTCGGAATCAACAGATCACATATTCCTGAGATGCCGAGCGACACTAAACCTTTGGCAAAACCTCAAGCCCTTCATAAATTACAATGGAGATTGGGTCGGAACAGACCTCATCAACGCTTGGACAGTATGGGAAAAGAAAAATAAAGGCTCGAAAAACATCAATCTCCCCATCATTGTTAACTGGTCCATCTGGAAATCTAGAAACAGAGCGATATTTGAAAACAAGCCGATTCATTGGCCATTGATGGAGGCCGGGATTATATCTGCCCTGAAGGAACTTCCCGACCCGCCTCCTCCGTCATCTCGTCAACCTGCTCCTCCCCCTCCCATCGATCAAAGTATACCTTGGGCATACTTCGATGGAGCTGCTAACTTACAAAGCTGTGGAGGAGGCATCATCCTAAATATATCAGAGCATCATCAATTCAGAATCAAGGTCGGTCTGGGTGCCGGTACCAATAATTTTGCAGAACTCATCACTCTTCGCCACTTACTTCACTTTGCACTAAGACACCACTGCACTAACATCAACATATATGGGGATTCTCAGATCATCATTAATTGGATAAACGGCACAGCTACATGTCACATACACTCTCTTAGCATTATCTTACATGAAGCTCTTGCACTCAAATCAGCATTTAACAATATTACTGTCTCTCACATCTACAGGGAACATAACAAAGGTGCCGACAAATTATCCAAGGAGGCAGCGCTGATGGACAAGGGCATTTGGGAGATTACAGAGATCAAAGACCAGCAGGAACAAAGTTTTTTCCACCGACCGTATATAGACCCGGGATACCCAACCTCGGGTCAGCTAACAGCATAAAAGGAACCGTATATACATGACAGCAGCATATATATAGATACATACTGTAATTTTTGAAAATATTTTTGGCTAGATATGTGACAAACAGGCTACTGTAATAGCTCAGACAGCTTACCCTGCGTGGTAATGCAAATTAACAGCACAAACTGTCAATATTTTGTAAAAACAGACTCATGTAATTATCTGCTTATTAATGAAATATTTATGGATTTTTCCAGAGGAAAAAAATAATATAATGATAATATAATATGATTATAATATTATAATCACATAATAATAATAATAATAATAATAATATATAATATATTATTATTATTATAATAATATAATAATAAATATATTTTATTTTTATAATAATAATACAATTGTTATTATTATTTTTATAATTTTATATTATTATTATAATAATTATAATATTATATTATTTTAATAATATAATGATAATCTAATATTATTATTATGAGCTATTTTTATTATTAATTAATATATATTAGGTGTTTATATTATTATCATTATAATATATATATATATAATATATATATATAATCTGGTTGTTAATATTTATATAGTAATTAATAATCCTAAATAGTTGGTGTTTAAAAAAACCCATAATAATTATTAATGTGGTTGATATAAGCTTATCGATGTATATCAAACACATTGGAAAATGTGGTTGTATATATGTTTCATATATGCATATCGGTGTTTATCAATCACATTGATAAATGTGGTTGTGTTAGTGTATATATAATGTCTACACCATTGAAACAATTATGGGAAACTAGAAACAACTGAACTTAACTTTATTTTCATGGGAAAATAGCAATGAGTTTGCTGCACCCAATTTAATGGTACCTTATTCAATGATTTGATTTTGTTTTTATTCATTAAATTTTAAACTATTTTTTATTTTAAAATATTTCACAATTTCACAAATCTACAATCGACATCAAGATCAAAATGACCTTGCTCAACAAAATGCCTCTCATAACTTTGAAACGAAAACGGTAGCGTATTGTAGTTTTGTTTGAACAAACTCCCTGTGTGAGAATGTATTTGTCAAATTTGGATACCTTGCTTGCAATATTTGGGTAGATGGTACAAACTCTCTACTTTTACCAGAAGAGATTGTGTAAGGCAACTAGAGACTTCGTAGGGTTGTTGAAGACTTCTCTGGTGAAAGTTTTGGTGCCTTACTTTCCCATGAGTGGGAGGATATGCATTTTCACAACAGGAGGAAGACCCGAGCTCGATTGCAATGCAGAGGGAGTTCTGTTTAGGGAAGCCTGTTAAGAAACAATCAAATTAATCATATATTCATAAATTGGGCAACTTTTAGGTAAGGTCTTTACACTTCGGCAGAACGTTTTACAAGTTCTTCATTACACACATGAATATATATAGCTTACAATCAAATAGGGAAGTTAGAACAACCTCCAAAGGAATAGGAACTAAATCCTAATCAAAGGCATATGCTCAACTAATGAATTGACTCCCTCCTAAAATATATTTCTCCATTATCTTCAACACTCCCTCTAATGGAGAAAGAGTTCACTAGTACTCCTAACATTTCCCTAAATAATTCAAATTTGATTCTTCCAAGAGGTTTAGTAAAAATATCTGCAGCATTATCACAAGTATTACAATATTCAATATGGATTTCCTTTGACTGAACCTTCTCCCTAACAAAGTGAAATTGTGTATCAATATGCTTTGTTTTTTTATGAAACACTGAATTATTTACAAGTTTGATGGAGCTCTTGTTGTCACATTTGATAGTTGTTGCATCTTTTTGTTCTTCTCCAGCATCACGAAGAAGTCTCCTCAACCAAACTGCTTCACATGTTGCTTCACACATTGCTTGATACTCAACTTTTGTTGAAGACAAGAATACTATGTTCTGCCTTTTGCTGCTCCATGCAATGGCCCCAGACCCAATCCTAAATGCTTAGTATGTTATGGATCGTATGTCATCTACATTTCCAACCCAATCGGAGTTTGAAAAACCTGTCAATTTAACGTCAAATGAATCAGTATATTTAATGCCAAAGTCTAAGGTTCCTTGAAGATACCTTAGGATGCCTTTTGTTGCAACCCAATGACTCTCAAGAGGCTTTGATATGAATTAGTTCAATACATGGAGTACATAAGCCAAATCTGGCGTAGTAGTAGTCAAGTAGATTAGAATCCCAACTAGCTGTCTATACAATGTTGCATCTACCTCCTCAGAACCATCATCGCTCTGAAATTTGATGTTCTGCTATAAAGGCACTATTGTAGCTTTGCACTAATCCATTCTAAACTTTTTCAGTAACATAGTTACCCTGCGATAGAAAAGTCTTGCCAGAATCCCTCCATAGTTCAAGACCCAAACAATAGTGTAGCTCTCCAAGGTCTTTCATCTAAAAAACCTATGACATTTGCTCTTTTATTTCCTTGATGAGTTCATCAGCATTTCCTGTAATGATAAGATCATCTACATATAAAGAAATCAAAACAATTTTCCCCTCTTTATCAAACACGGTATACAGATTAGGGTTATTCTTGCTTCTTTTATAACTATACTGTAGGAAAAATGAATCAATTTTATCATACCATGACCTGGGTGCCTATTTTAGTCCATACAATGTTTTCTTCAATATACAGATTAAATGTTCTTCCCCTTGATTAACAAACCCTTCTAGTTGCACTAAATACACTTCTTCTTTTAATTCCCCATTTAAAAATGCATATTTCACATCTAGCTAGTGTATCATCCAATGATGTTTGGTAGCTAAAGCAATTAACATTCTAATTGTGTTTAATTTAGCTATAGGGGCGAAGGTTTCCTCATAGTCTATACCTTCTTTCTGTGAGTACCCTTTTGCAACCAACTTAGCTTTATATTTGTCTATACTCCCATCTACTTTAAATTTAGGCTTGTATAACCATTTTCAACCTATGGGTTGTTTGCCTTCAGGTAATTCAACTAGATCCCAGGTTTTGTTTTTAAGTATTGACTCATATTCCTCTTCCATGGAAGCCCTCCATTCATCATATTGACTAGATTCTTTATAGTTTGAGGGTTCAACAATATTTAACATACTACTTATAAGAGCATGATCCCTATATCTTGTTGGCAATAAAATTTCCCTACCTGATCTCTTGAGCAATGGACTGGCCTCAAATCTGTTTTGATCATTCCTTGGTGGACTTGGCTTGGCGACTGCATCTGTACTATCCACTTCTTCCTTTTTTCGATGTTGTTATTGTTGTTTCTCATGGTTATCTCCTGTTTCATCACTCCCTTCTTCCATTAGCAAAGGCATGTGCCACTCTTTATTGGTAATCTCATGGTTTCCATCATTAACCTTCTCATGAAATACTACATCTCTACTTGCAAACACTTTATGAGTAGAGGGATTAAACAATTTGTAATATTTAAACTCTGTACAATACCCAACAAATATGCATTTAATGGCCTTTGAATCCAGTTTCTTCCTATACTCCTTTGGAACATGAGCAAAAGCTTTGGAGCCAAAAAATATTAAATGATTAACTGCAGGCATAAAACCTAGTAAAGCTTCGAATGGAGTTTTAAAATCAAGAATTTTTGTTGGACTCATATTCTTCAAATATACTGCAATAGTTATTGCTTTTGCCAAAAATCCATTAGAAATATTCTTACCTTTTAACATGCTTCGAGCACACTCCACAAGGGTTCTATTTTTCCTCTCCACAACCCTGTTCTATTGACGAGTGTGAGGTAGTGTGAATTGTTGTAGTATTCCATGGTATTTGCAATATTTGATGAAGCCAACCTTCTTGTATTCTCCCCCTTGGTCTGAGCGGAGAATCTTGATGAATTTTCATGTCTGCTTCTCAATCATGCTTCTGAACTCTTTAAAGTATTCAAAAGTATGACTCTTTTTTCTAAGAAAATATACCCAAGTAAATCTCATACAACCATAAAAAAATAGTAAGAAATAATAGGCACCTCCCAATGACCTCGTTTGCATTGGCCCACACAAATCAGTGTGCACAAGCTCTAGTATATCTCTCTTCTTTCTATCTACATTTACATGAAACTCATCCCCATGCATCTTCCCAAAAGCACATGCTTCACAATCAACATGAACATTCTTTAAAGAAGGAATACCATTAACCGTACCTCGTTTCTGTAGTAGTAGTAGGTCTTAATATGGCTGAATCTTTGATGACATAAGTCTTCTGCAATCATAATTGATGAGGTTAAGGCTTGGTGTGGTTCACTTCTCACATTCAATTTGTACAGTCCTCCCACTCAAATACCTAATGCAATTAGCTTCATACGATCCAACAAATATTTAATCACACAGTAATATTTAAAAAATTCTACCTTAAGATTCTGATCTGTTATCATAGAAACAAAGATCAGATTCTTCTTGATTCTAGGTACATACATTACATTTTGAATATGTCTAATATTTCCATAAGGCAAAATGACAGGAACATTACCATACCCTTTGATTTGGTACCCTCTATCATCACCAAGATAGATGTTTTCTCCACTACTGGTCTCTTTGAAATTTTCAAACCAATGCCTGTTACCTGTCATGTGGGTGGAAGCTCCTGAGTCCACAAACCAAGTTTCTGCTTCATCGTCCTCAGTAGAAAATGTAGAATCAAATACGAACAGTCTGAGATTTTGATTATGTTCTTCATCAGCAAAATGACCTGCATGCTTCTTGTGTCTCTGTTGACCTTCATCAAACTTCTTCTTTTGGCAATATTTAGCTATATGACCATCTCTACCACAATAGAAACATTTGGTTACTGAATCATTTCTATTTGATGACATACCTTGAGATGGAGGTGGCTTTCTTTATGGGGTTTCTCTGCTTTTATGTGCTGCATTTTCATTTCCTCTAAAGGGCTTCTTCTTCACCATTAGAGCAAGGTCTGAACTTTAGGGTTTGAGAGTCAACCTCCTTTCCTCCTCTTGCATTAGGATCCCTGCCAATTATTCAAACTTGGGGGCTTTTCCTCTCGCATTCAACCCAGTGATGAACATCTGATAGTCGTCAGTCATACCATTCATGGTAATCGTGACCAGGTCAATGTCTGACATTGTTTCACTAATGTCACCAAACTTATTCTTGATCTCCTTGATACAAGAGATAAACACTGCTACTAATCCATTCTCCATTTCAATCGAGAGAATCTTGCTCTTTAGAAACAACATGCATTTTATGTTCTTCATCTCGTACAGGTCCTTGAGAGTTGTCCAGATGTCTGTTGTAGATTTACATTCTCAGATATGAGGGATAATGCAATCCTTCACTGAAAATTTTAGCAACACTTTTGCTTTGGTCTCCCTCTTTTCCCAGTCCCGGATTGTTGTTGTTGTTTCACCTATAGATAGGGTTGACTTCAACTCATCACCGCTTACAATCGCCCATGCATTTTGCCCCTCCAACATGGTCTACAACTTAACTTTCCAATTAGAGTAATTGGATCCGTAAATCTTATTTCTCTCGTTCAAATATGCCTCTGCCATCTGGTTATTCATCTTAATACTTAAAAAAAAACCAACCTCCAGATCCAAAAACAATGATCTCAAGAAAACTTCTTAAAGAGTAAAACCTTGAATGCACAAATCCTTTCGTTTATAAAAAAATGTAAACAACCCCTTTTCAAATGCTCCCCAAACACTTTAAAAATATTACAACCCTTTTTGAAGAAACAATGCCATACAATGCTAATCACATAAAAAACAATGATTCATGATGGGCTCACTTACTCATCCAACGAGCACGTAGCTCGATTCACCACACTTCCTCCTGAAAAATACATGAACAACAGGGCTCCACACTTCTGCTACACAAGTAGATTCCTTTGCTCAGCTCACTGTAGGCAGACTCGGATCAACTCACACTTCTTGCTGTGAATACATTCACAAGCTCAATAAATCATGAGCTCAAGAAATAATGTCATTTCAATTCATTGTCACTTGCGGAGAACATAAACACAATCTCCAATGCTTCCAAATGACAGAGTGGATCGAACCTGTAGCAGCCACAACCCTGGAGCACTTAGCGTCTCCCAATGGCCACATCGATCCGCTCACTGCTCAACATACACCATCGGCTCTACACCATAACAGATCTGCATCCTTCGAGCCACACACCCTGTCTTTTCATGACATCTTCCTGTTTAGTTGTGAGTATCCCACTCCTCGACATTGATGTTGTGCGACTAGTTCAATTCAGCCACACGGGACCACCGATCGGCCACGACAGGTAGGCTCCTCCGCTGGGCGACCGATCTCGCAACTCCTCTGCACATAGACTCCTCCAACACCATGAGATGATGTTCTCCATGACTACGCATAGTCCTTCTTCACGCAACCTCGACAATCTCCTTGTTCACTCACAGTACGATGGATCTCAGTCATAATGACAGGCTGCAGACCACACTCTTCTCATGGCTCCTGTCCATGAAGGAAACCACTAAGGGCCTCTCTTCTACCACCTAGACACTCAATCAACTATCAAATCACACTGGATTTGATTCACCAACCCTGGAGCTCTGATACCATGTTAAGAAACAATCAAACCAATCATATATTCATAAATTGAGCAGCTATGAGGTGAGGGCTTCACCTGGAGACTGCCTCTGGTAGAACGCTCTACAAGTTCCTCTTTACACACATGAATATATATGGCTTACAATCAAATAGTGTTGAAATATGGCAACAAGAATATTCCAATTTAATTTGTCCTTGAATTAAATTATGAATTAAAATCGAATTTAGTCTTAACAGCTACTTGGAAATAATTAATTAATTTATTTTAAATTAATTATTTGGATAAATTCAAGTTAGAAGTCTTTCTGAAGTCACGCAAGAGTTATCCCTTAAAATAAGGAGATAAGATTGAGTTATATTTGAGTTGTAATTAGTTAACTCAGTTTACTGAGTTAAGTCTAGTTAAATTAGTTCCAAATTGTTTGAGGAACTAATAGTGAGTTAACAGTCAGTTGATGCATTAATGCACTCAACTAGTGCTATTGCAGTTAACTGAAGATTACCTCATCAGAAACTCATGCATGTCTATTCTGAGAAAGACCTAGTTGAGAATAATTTTCAAGGACAATGTACTATCAGTTGCATGAGTTTTCTCAGGGAGAAAACTCATGCATGTAGTTAAGGATTTATCCTTGAGGATTGTGCAGTTTTGAAGGCTTGTTTTTCTACTTGGTAATGGGCTAATCATCCATGAGGAACAACTCAAGGAAATAGGAGCTTGGAGGGCAGAGAGGAAGGCTAGGGAGAAGCCAAGATTTCCTGTGAGCATCTGTGAGGATTGTACTGAGAGCTAGCTAGCTATGAGAGCTAAGGCTTTGTATAATTCCTATGTATTTCCACCATGTATGATAATACAATAGTGTGGGATTTTTATCTAAGACTTTCCCCAAAGTATTTTCATGTGTATTGTGTCATTGATTCTTCTTCTTCTAGTTATATTGTTCAGCTCGATCTTTAAGCTTCCACAAATTGATAGTAGAAGTAGGTTATAGTATTCTTCTTTGATTTATATTACATTATTGGGTTAACCTATCACATATTTTCTACATGGTATCGAAGCTGTGAATAGTATACTAAGAAGAGAATTCGAAGTTTGAAGTTCAGAGTTGCAGGTGCAAATCAAATTCATATCATACTTCAAGGTTGGCCAATGGCATTCTATGGCTTGAGACTCGAGTATGCCTTAGAACGTAGCTCGAATTACATAGCACAAAAAGATAGAATGGGGGTTGTATTAGAAGACAATGGCTTGAAGGAATTCATTGATCAAGAAATCCTAAAGCCAACTTCAACTAATGCGCAAGAGTTGGCTGAGTGGAAGAAGTGTGTGGCGAAGGCGAGACAGATCATCCTTGAGGGAGTTCGAGACCATATTGTCTCGAGTCTCCATGGGAAGGATACTCCATTTTCAATGTGGAAGACATTGAAGGACCTCTACCAGAACAGTAGCGACCAGAGGAAATTGGCGATCAAGGATAAGCTTCGAAGAATGAAGATGGAGAAGGACGATACTATTTCCACATATCTGAACAAGCTCACCACCTGCAGAGATGAGCTTGGCAGTGTGGGAATCACTATTGCCGGTGATGATATGGTGAGCCTCGCTCTCCTTGGACTTCCAAAGAGATGGAATAGCTACCAGGACTTTGTAAATGGAAGGGAGAAACTGCTGGATTGGGAACAACAGTGGTTGGATCTTATGCAGGAGGAGATCAGGAGGAGCACACGATATGGTTCTTCATCCAAGAATGATGATTAAGAAAATCTAGCCTTAGCAAGTAAGGCAAGGAAAGGGAAGGGGAAGGCTTCCCATTTCAAATTGAATTCTTCTCATGGAGGGAATAAGGGTGACATGTCTAAAGTAATATGATTTAATTATCACAATATGGGACATTATGCGACTAATTTCCAATCGAAGAAGTCCAAGAAGGGCTCCTCAGAAGGATCAAAAGGTGAGGCATTAGCCTCTAGTTCGAAATGGACTTTACCCTCATCACATGCATGGTGTCATCGATGATGGGTTGTGTCTGGTATCTTGACAGTGGAGCTTCATTCCACATGACCGGTGATAAAAATTTATTCAGTGCCTTGGAGGAGAAAAGACCTCAAGTTGCGCATAGAGATGGGTGAAAACGGAAGGTATAGTGTTTTAGGAGTAGACATGATTGCTTTTTAGAGGGAGCATGGAGCTCCTCTCACCTTGACAGATGTGATGTATGTGCCTGGACTAAAAAAGAACTTAGTATTGGTTGCGATGTTGGAGGACAAAGGCTATGATGTTGTCTTCAGTAAAGGAAAGGCATTCCTAAGACACATAGCCATGGGTCAGACCAAGAGGATAGGGATTCGAGTGAAGAATCTCTATAAACTAGAGGTAGATGATTGTGCAACATTGAGTACGAAAGCAGAATTGGTGCAAAGCCAAGACATTGGTGAGTTGTGGCACAGGTGGTTGGGCCATTTGCATCATGGGGCTTTGAAGATAATGCAACATATATCTACAAGACTTCCCAAAGGTAAACTTGAGCAAGTTGACACATGAAAAGGTTGTACCTTGGGAAATTACACCAAGTCTTCCTTTCATGATCGAGACAGTCGAGCAAAGGCTATCTTAGAGCGAGTTCATACTGATTTGTGTGGACCATTATCGACGACATCCACAACGAAGAAAAGGTATTATGTGATTTTCATTGATGACTATTCTTGTAAATGCTGGATTTATTTCATGTAGAAGAAGGACCAAACTTTCACAAAGTTTTGTGAGTTCAAAGCTTTGGTCAAGAAAGAGTTAGGGAAGAAGATCAAGGCCTTGAAAAGTGACAACGGTGGAGAATATGTCTCTCAAGAGTTTAAGGACTTCTGTGCAGTGGAAAGAATTAAACGAGAGTTGATGGCACCTCATAACCCATAGTAGAATGGGGTGTCCAAGAGGAAGAACATAACTATTGTAGGGGAAACACGGGCAATACTGCATGACCAAGTCCTACCACTTCACTTGTGGGCTGAGGCATGCAACACAAAAGTCTATTTGCAGAATAGAAGCCCGCATTGCATACTTAGGATGAAGACACCAGAGTAAGCTTTCTCCGATAAGAGCCCAGATGTGGGTCACTTTAGGATCTTTGGCTCATCGGTATATTTCCATGTGAAAAAGGATACACGGAAGAAGCTTGAGCCGATAGCAAAGTTGGGGATATTTGTGGGGTACAATGATACACCTCACAACTATCGGGTGTACTTGCCTACCAGTTTGAGGACAATGGTTTTCCGATATCTCAAGTTTGATGAGCATAAGGCCATGCAAGTTTCCCTTGAGAGGGAGGTCCAACTATAGGCTATGGAAGAACTGTTGGTTCCTAAGGAGGAGGAGCCTCAGACTGATGCGAAGCAGCCGCATGTAGAGGTTCCAGGAGTGGAGACATCCACTCAAGCAGTGTCTTCCAGAGATGGACGGAAGCAAACAAGAGAAGCTAATAGATTGTTGGAGGATACGAGAGAGAATGTGGGAGCACCATCTTCTCAGCACAAACAAAGGACATCACCTGAGAGGTACACTAGATACATGGCCCTTGCTGGGGAATGTGTTGAGACCGAGCCATCTTCCTTTGAGGAAGCAGTGCAACAACCGATTTGGGTTGATGCTATGGTGGAAGAGTATGACTTCATAGTTCGTAACAGTTTTTGGGATGTGGTTCTGAGACTGGAGAACAAGTCAGTTCCGAGTTCTTGTTGGCTTTACAAGGTAAAGAAAGCTGTTGATGGTAGTGTGGAGAAGCATAAGGCAATATTTGTTGCCCGTGGCTTTTCACAGGTCGAGGGGATTGCCTATGATGAGACTTTTTCCCCTATCGCAAGGTACTCATCTATCAAATCTATGTTGTCACTATCAGCATAGATGGGTTGGAAGATCCATCAGATGGATGTGAAGACTACATTCCTCAATGGCCAGATTGAGGAAGAGGTGCACATAGAGCAGTCAGAAGGTTTTGAGACCTTCGATCGTGAGTCGCATGTGTGTCGACTCAAGAGAGCATCATATGGGCTGAAGCAAGCACCTTGTGCCTGGTACACCAGGATAGACAACTACTTCACCGGGTTGGGTTTCACAAAGAGTGAAGCAGATGCGAACTTGTACCACATCGTGGTGAAAGATAAGCTATTAATCATCGTACTTTATATTGATGATCTCATATTGACTGGTGATGATCAGTTGATCGTGTCTTGTAAGGAGGACCTTGCAAGAGAATTCGAGATGAAAGACATGGGTCTCATGCATTACTTCCTTGGCATGGAAGTGTGGCAGAAGGATGGGGAGTTGTTTGTGTCTCAGGGAAAGTATGCCAACGAGATACTCAGGAGATTCCACATGGAGAAGTGCAAGCCCATGTAGACTCCTCTAGCAGGTAACTGGAGGAAGGAGGTTGCTACTTCAAGAGAAGTGGTAGAGGCTACTATGTATAGGCAGCTTGTGGGTTCACTGATGTACTTAATGAACACATGACCAAATTTGTGCTATGCGGTGAACCAACTGAGTCAAGCGATGGTTCAGCCTACCAGGATGTTTTGGAAGGCGGAAAATCATGTATTGAGATACCTCAGAGGCACATCTTAGTATGGATTATAGTACAGATGGACAGATGGAGTGAAGCTACAGGGCTTCACTGATGTAGATTGGGTAGGGAGTCCATCAGATCAGAAGAGCACATCAGGAGGGATTTTCAACCTTGGGTCAGCGACAGTTTCTTGGTACAACAGGAAACAAAGGTCGGTTGCACTCAGCTCGGCAGAGGTAGAATACATGGCTACAAGTTAGGCAACATGTGAGGCCATCTGGATGTGGAAAATCATAGTTGGTTTGTTTGATTAGAGGATGGATCCAACTGTGATCTATTGTGATAATTAGAGTTGTATCAAACTCTCTGAGAATCCAGTATTTCATGATAGGTCTAAGCACATCAACATCCGGTATCATCATCTCAGACACTATGTAGTGAAGAGGATCATGTTGTTGTAGTATATTTTGACAGAGGATAAAGATGCTAACATTTTGACAAAGCCATTTTCAAAGTGTAAATTCAAGTTCCATATAGACAGGATCGGTGTGGAAGATAATCCCTTTCTTATTGAGAGGGAGTGTTGAAATATGGAAACAAGAATATTCTAATTTAATTTGTCCTTGAATTAAATTGTGAATTAAAATCGAATTTAGTCTTAACAACTACTTGGAAATATTTAATTAATTAATTTTAAATTAATTAGTTGTAGAAATTCAAGTTAGAAGTATTTCTGAAGTCATGCAAGAGTTATCCCTTAAATTAAGGAGATAAGATTGAGTTATATTTGAGTTGTAATTAGTTAACTCAGTTTACTGATTTAAGTCTAGTTAAATTAGTTCCAAACTATTTGAGGAACTAATAGTGAGTTAATAGTTAGTTGATGCATTAATGCACTCAACTAGTGCTACTGCAGTTAATTGAAGATTCCCTCATCAGAAACTCATGCATTTCTATTCTGAGAAAGACCCAGTTGAGATTAATGTTCAAGGAAATGTACTATTAGTTGCATGAGTTTTCTCATGGCATGCAGTCAAGGATTCATCCTTGAGGATTCTGCAATTTTGAAGGCTTGTTTTTCTACTTGGTAATGGGCTAATCATCCACGAGGAACAACGCAAGGAAATAGGACCTTGGAGGGCATAGAGGAGTGCTGGAGAGAAGCCAAGATTGCCTGTGAGCATCTCTGAGGATTGTACTAAGAGCTGGCTAGCTGTGAGAGATAAGGCTTTGTATAATTCCTATGTATTTCCACCCTGTATGATAATACAATAGTGTGGGTTTTTTATATGAGACTTTCACCAAAGTATTTTCATGTGTATTATGCCATTGATTCTTCTTCTTCTGGTTATGTTGCTCAGCTCGATCTTTAAGCTTCCGCAAATGGATAGTAGAAGTAGGTTATAATATTTTGCTTTGATTTATATTTCATTATCAGGTTAACCTATCACAGATTTTCTACAAATAGGGAAGTTAGAACAACCTCCAAAGGAATAAGAACTAAATCCTAGTCAAAGACATACACTCAACTAATGAACTGACTCCCTCCAAAAATATATTTCTCCATTATCTTCAACAAATCCGAGGCAAATGTGAGCCTTTTCGAGCTTTATAGTCTAGACTGGTCCAAGGACTCTAGCTCTATCTCGGACAAATTCGTCTATTGTCCTACTCTTGCTACACTCATCAATATTCAGGTAAAATTTAACAGCCACTTAGGGTCTATCTAGTTCTTATTTACCTTTTTTTTCCCTTTTCTTTATAATAGACCCAATTTGAAATTTGAAGTGATCCAATATAAAGAAATTTGTGAATAACAAGGCTCAAAGCATGGGGCAGTACAATGCTGGGTGGGAAGATCTATGTTGAATGTAGGCTACAATAATCAAACAATTTAATTGAATTTAGAAGGGTGGGTTTTATAAAATAATCATCGAGGACATAGTTTAATTTGATATAGAATGGTGGGGGTTAAAATAATTGGGGAATATAGGGTTAGTTTAACTAATAGGGTTAGTTTGATTAATAGATGAATGGGGTTTCCAAATTATATAACTTAAATTTATGGTTTTCAATTTTTTTTTACATAATTTTTAAAAAAAATTAGAAAACAGTCATTTCATTTATTAATTAGTCAACCTGTAACATACCTAAATAAATTAAATTTAAAAGATAATTAAAAAATTATAGTGAAATAGATATGATTTTTAATATAAAATTTATTTTATTTAATTTTTAATATTTATTAAATGTATATATATATATATATATATAGATATATATATAGATATATAAAATTATAATGAGACAAAAAGGTTTTGTCACTTTTGCAATATTAAGAGAGAAATAAAGTGAAAAGCACTTTCTATTAGATTGCCTAGAGCTTGTTCATATCAGTTTTAATTTTGAAAATCTTTGCCACACTACCAACCTTCTTAACAATTTGTTAAGTAAACAAAATTATAATAACCTCATAATACTTCTATCATTTTATCATAAAAATAGAATATTACAAAATCTTAATTAATAATTTACTTAAAATCTTAAATTCTCATAAACCATGTTAGTTTTAGTGAATGTTTATATATATATATACTCTTTCAACACCAATATAGTGTCTTAATTCTCTAGCAACATAATAATACAAATACTTATTATTATTTTTTTAATTTAAAATTTTATGTATTATTATTTATATAATTTTATTATTTTAATGTATTTTTATATTTATTATAATATTAATTAAATATAATTTGAATTATGAAAATATATATTTTTTATTTTATTTTTTTATTTAAATCTAAATCTAAATCACAAATTTATGATTATATTTTATATATTAATTTATTTTTATGATGGTGGTGGTGGCCACTGAGACCAAATTGATCTATGAGATCTATAATTTTCTTAGTTTTTAATTGTCTGGCTTCTCATCTTTCTTGGCGAGATTGGTGTTGTAGATTTCTTTTTTTTCTCTGCGATCTTCCAACTTCCTTTATCTTGCATCTCCTTCATCTCTTCTAGTTCTTGGGACATTGGTGTCTTAGCTTCGCGATTTGTTGTGTTCGTCCTTTTGAGGATAGTCGGAGAAGAAGTTTGGTATAGGAAATCTGCTTTGTTGTTAAATGAAGATTTATTTTGTGCGGTATTCAAATCTTCATCACTGTTGATGCTTGAGGGGTTGTCGAGTTCACTTTTTTGTTGTTGGACGGGGCTTTCCCCTGCTTGTCTTGAGAGTTGTTTCTTTCTTGCCCGATTTCTTGTGATTTAGAGTTTTCTGGAGGGTATTCTTCCTTGATGACAGTGTAATGTTATTTTTGTGCTCCTTCCCACCATGTAGATCTGTGGTGATTCTTTCTAGCACAATTTTTCTAGGAGGATTTTGGGGAATTTTTGGCTAGATGGTCTATCTCAAAGCAGGATCAACATCTGAAGAGGACACTTTCATAATCGAGTTTCTAGTTCCACACATAGTCTTTACTTGTTAGGTTTATTTCAGCTGGGAATCCAGTGCTGAAATCCATTTCCACGCAGATGTGTGCACAGGTGGTTCTGGCATATTCCTCTGTTTCTAGGCACCTGCAGTAAAATTTTCCCATTGCATTTTCAATGGCTTTTAGCGAAGAGAAATTCCAGAGATGCAAGGGTAGGTTTTGCAATCTCACCCAAACTAGTGTTGAGGTTATGACTGTGGTTGAGGGATCGAATGATGGATTCCATGGCTTCATGAATAGGCCTGAGTTTTCCCAAAACCAAGGGCCGGAATCTAGAATACACTATCTGCTTTCAGGGTTTTCAAAATCTACTATAAAGAAACCCCTAGCATAGGGGTAGATATTAATTTTATCAGAAATGACAGGCTTCCATATCTCCGAGATCCAACTGTAGAGAGCTGTCAGCCACAACCAAAAACCATTGAATTCACAGATTAGGGCACTTTCAGAAAAATTCAAAACCTTATCGAGTGAAGCCTGGACCCCCTGGACAATGGGAGTTGGGGCTTATCGATGATTCCCAAGCTTATGTATGCCCCTAAAGAAGAATGAAAAAGCCCTACAGACACACAACATCTGATCTCGATCTGCAGACAAACCCTACAGCAACAAGCAATTCTTAGCGGCAGTCAATGCAAACAACAACAAAGATAAACCCTAGCCATGAGATGACAGTTATTGGAGAAGGCGGTCTAAAAAACCCTACTACCCTGGAATCCTCCCTAACGAGCCTTACATAGGAAAAAACCCTATCAAGGTAACGAGCCTTACATAGAAAAAACCGCGGAAGAATGAAAAAGCCTTGCGAAAGAATTAAAAATAGCATTTTAAATACCTGGCCATTGCAGAAAGCGGTTAGGACAGCGATCTGATTTGATCTGGTCACACAGCGTCTGACTTGATTTGGATCTGCACAGAAACCCAGATCAACGAAGTAGGAGCAGGAGTAGGATCGAGGATGGCCGTGGAAACCCAAATCCTGCCTCCATATAGACGGATGATACAGTGCGGGAAAGAGGAAGACGCCCAGATTTTTACAGAACGAACTTGTTTGCCGTCAACGGATGATACAGTGAGGGAAAGAGGAAGACGCCCAGATAGGCGAACTGTAGAAGACGCCCAGATTTTTACAGAAAGAACTTGTTTGCCGTCAGAAGTTCGACAATCTTACAACGATTTGCAATATCAATGGCTCCGAAGGGTGAGAAGAAGCCCGCCGAGAAGAAACCGGTTGCAAAGAAATCTCCTGCGGCCGAGAAGAAGCCCACGGTGAACTTGCCTCGTTCTATGAATTAGTGTGAACAAAATCAAGTAAAGATAATATAAAAAAATAATATAAATTTATTTTATCGTCATTTATTTTTTAATAGATAATTTTTATTTATTTAAAAAAATTTAAAATAAGAAAAAATTTTATTTAATAAAATACGTTACATTTGTTAAGAGAGCGAATACACTTACCATCTCCGAATTATGAGATCGGTAAAGGGAATAATATCTCATAAATGAAATAGTAATAAGATAATATGAAATTAAAATTAAAATGAAAAAGATTATATAATAGTAAAGAAAATAAGAATATAGTAAATTAACTTATATCCAATTTAAATGAAATTATTTAAGGTTTGTGTTTTTTAGTTTTTATGGATATTAGTTAAAAGTACATAATTTTATTTTATTTTTTATTTAAATGTAAAATAGTTATTATATTACAAGACACCAAGTTAAAGTTTAATTTATATATTATTTATATGAGTAAATTGAAACCATTGTATGGTTTCAATGGAGTTTGTATCAATAACTATCTACATAATTTTGACTTTGAAGTTTTTGAATAAAATACTACAATATCTCCATTATTCCATTTGTAGATTCATCAATACTCACTTAACAAAAACTAAAATTTACAAAGTATTAAAATGTTACATTAAACCATGAGGAATTATTCCTCCCATTTGATTTATGAGTCTAACCATTAAGGGGGATATACTCTGGGGATATACACCTTTTTCCTCTTCTCACCAAATTTCACCTTGATTTAGTCTTGACCCCAAATTAGCCATGTGATCAATGCTAGAGTTGTTTGACCTCAAAACATGGAGACATCTCTTCTTGGGGATAGACTAGTACAACTGGTAAATCCACTTGAAAATATGAGTTAACTTTGTATTTGAGGGGAGATATCTTAAATATAAATAGTGAATTACATTCAAGGAATCACCAAAATCAATCACCTCATAAATTCCTAGATTCACGATGTTTCAAACCTTGATGTAAAGCATAGGCTTCATCAATGTTATTGGAAGTGTCACCTAAACCTACATATCTATATTACCAAAAAATTACCACCCTACCTACCACTAGTAAAATATATATAAACTAATTAATAAAAATATACTCATGTAAAATTATTAATATATATGTTTAATATATATATATATATATATATATATAGATGAGATTGATTACTATTAAGCATGGGATATACATAAGAAAGTAAAAATAGTTTTTATTATTTTTATTAAATAAATATTAATATTTTAATTTTAATTAGTAAAAGTAAAAAACATCAAATCTAGAAAATAGTCTTCCAAATTAATCACATTTCAAAAAAAAAAAAATTATTTATTTTCCTTTGTAAAATTTTAAAAATCAAATTTAATTTTTAGTAATTTTTAATAATAATCATTATCCTCCTTTTATATATATATATATATATATATATATATATATATATATATAAAATTTATTATTATTATTTAATTTATATTTAAAACCTATATAATCTAATATATTATGTTTATTAAATTTGTGCATTATAACATCCTTATCAAACTAATTATAAAAGCGTATTTCCTAATCAACGTTACACACTCTAACCTATAATGTTTTTTTTTTTAATCTAGGATAATGGGTAACTGGTGAGAGTTATCCTGGATCAAATTTAACTCGCTGCCACTATAAACCTAGGCTACCTGCAACCGCCTGCAATCCTCACAATCACTCTAACCTATAATGTTTTTTTTTTTTTAAATCTAGGATAATGGGTAACTGGTGAGAGTTATCCTGGATCAAATCTAACTGGGTGCCACTATAAACCTATGCTACGTGCAATCACCTGCAATCCGCACAATAGCATGAAACTTCTGCCTCAACAAGATCCTGAATAGACCCAGGATCAAATCTAACTGGCTGCCACTATAAACCTAGGCTACCTGCAATCCGCACAATCACTCTAACCTATAATGTTTTTTTTTTTTAAATCTAGGATAATGGGTAACTGGTGAGAGTTATCTTGGATCAAATCTAATTGGGTGCCACTATAAACCTAGGCTACGTGCAATCACCTGCAATCCGCACAATAGCATGAAACTTTTGCCTCAACAAGATCCTGAACAGACCCAGGGTCAAATCTAACTGGCTGCCACTATAAACCTGGGCTACCTGCAATCCGCACAATCACTCTAACCTATAATGTTTTTTTTTTTTTTAAATCTAGGATAATGGGTAACTGGTGAGAGTTATCCTGGATCAAAACAATCACTCTAACCTATAATGTTTTTTTTTTAATCTAGGATAATGGGTAACTGGTGAGAGTTATCCTGGATCAAATCTAAATGGCTGCCACTATAAACCTAGGCTACCTACAACCGCCTGCAATCCGCACAATAGCATGAAACTTATGCCTCAACAAGATCCAAATCTAACTGGCTGCCACTATAAACCTAGACTACGTGCAACCGCCTGCAATCCGCACAATAGCATGAAACTTATGCCTCAACAAGAACCTAGGCTACGTGCAACCGCCTGCAATCCGCACAATAGCATGAAACTTATGCCTCAACAAGATCTTGAACAGACCCAGGATCAAATCTAACTGGCTGCCACTATAAACCTAGGCTGCGTGCAACTACCTGCAAGCCGCACAATAGCATGAAACTTATGCCTCAACAAGATCTTGAACAGACCCAGGATCAAATCTAACTGGCTGCCACTATAAACCTAGGCTGCGTGCAACTACCTGCAAGCCGCACAATAGCATGAAATGAGCCGAGAGGGTCGCCTACTCTTGTAGCCAAGACACAACAGGTCATATATATACTCAATGAGATTTGAACCTTCATCTGCTTTCACCCAGCCAAACTTACCCTTAATCCCCATATCACTGTATTCTAACCTATAATGTTACAAAGCATAAGCAAATGTGTTGTTGAACCTACATGTTTTGTAGCACTCTTAAATCCTAGGGTTAATAAATATATAGCCGATATGTATTAGACTTTGTTATTTATGTATCATAATATTTTATTTATTTATTTATTTATGTATCATAATATTTTTATCACTTTTGTTGAACCTACATGTTTTGCAGCACTCTTAAATCCTAGGGTTAATAAATATATAGCCGATATGTATTTAGACTTTGTTATTTATGTATCATAATATTTTTTCAATGGTAGTATGTAATGTTTTTATTTAATTTTATTGGTTGAAGTTAATTCTATTGATGATAAAGTATAAAATATTTTTATATTTTTCAAATATCTAATTTGATTTATATGAAATTAGGGCAGAGGAATTTCAAATTTTTGTGAATTAAAAATTGTTTAAATGGCGAAGTTTCATTTTTTTCTAAATATTTTTAATGTAAATCACAATAAAATAAAATAAAATAAAATTAAAGGTTTGAGAAATTTTCAATTTCAAATTAAGGAATATGAAATAAAAAATGTTTTCCAACGGTTAATGATAGGCTTCCATTCCCTTTCAAAGGTGTTTCTTTGTTTCGATTCCTATTTGGATCCACAATTTCAATTCCAACAACGTGTGATCATCTTCAATTCGTACTCTGTATTCACTAAGTTGGTGTTCATCTTGTTATAAGGACACCAATTTGTGTCTATGATATGTTGTGGCATAGTGCTTCCTATCAATATCACTTCGATTTAAGGATGTATTGTGTGTTCATTGTGAAATAAATGTTGTGCTTAAGTCATTAGTTGATATTAGACAAAATGTTTTATAATGTCTTGATATATAATAATAGGTTTTATAATATAAGGTATATTATAGGTGATTAGTTGATATTGGACAAAATGCCTTATAATATTAGATATATTAAGTTTTATAAGATCTTATAATATCAGATATATAATATTAAGTTTTATAATATAAAGTATATAAAGGATAGATAATCATGCCTATAGCATATATGGGCTACATTTACTAATGTAATTTACAAATAAAATGGATTTTTTCAAAATTTCAATCAATTTATTTGAATAAATTAGCTAAGGGTAATCTACATTGGAATTAAGCTCTAGGAATTTTGGCTTTCAAATAAATAAATGAAAGATATTTGATTTGAAGAGAATTTTTTTTATCTCTAAGAATTTTGAGTTTCAAATAAATAAATGAACTATATTTGATTTGAAGAGAATTTTTTTATTTGTTTTGTTGTGTAAAATGAAAAGTATTTGAACTGGTTTTCAGTTTCAAATAAAAAAATAACAAATTTAATTTTAAAATAATTTATCTCAAATAAAAAAATAACAAATTTAATTTTAAAATAATTTATCTCACCACTTATTGGGGGCAGGTTGATTTTTGAATAGGTCGATAGTTAAGGATTTTGGGTTTTGAATATTAAACAATTTGGATCATATATTTGAACAACTTTACTCCCAATTGAATCGAAAGTGTCCTTGGCTGCAATTTAGTTCGTCTGGCCCCGATTTGAAACCTCAATTCCAGACCTACCATCTAAACTCTTCTCAACTTATGATAGGAAAAGGATAATGGTCGAATTTCTGTGCAATTTCCTCTTATGAATTGCTTTCTTCAATATTCCGAGATGCAGTGAACGGTGTATCAACCTTAATTGAATCTGCAGGAAGGCAAGTGTTGTTCGGGTTTCATGTTGAGAGAGGACTGGCTCTTATATTACTGATCCATCCTCCTAGGTGGAAGGCAATTACAACAGCCTAGATTTGTAAATAGACTCCAACAAAATACGATTGCAACAGCCTAGATTTGTAAATAGACTAACAAAAATATTAGGGTTAAAAGACCAAAAAACATAAGCGAATATGGAAAAGCCGAGACTCCAAAATTATTTGGGTTAAAAAACGAAGAAAAATATTAGGGTTAAAACACCAAGAAACATAAACGAATATGGAAAACCTGGATTTCTAGGCTCCAAAATTGTTAGGGTTCAAAAATGAAGACTAATAAAAAGGTATGGAAAAAATTGCAAAGTTCATGACAGTCGAGGATACCTCCAAAATTATTTAACTTCCATTTTACAAAGGGCGCTATTTCCCTAGATACTCTTATGGATTTTCACCCACTAAATTTTGTGAGGTTACTGAACCCTTAGTCGTTGATCAGTCCATAGTTACAAAAGTCAATTTCATAATTTCATTAAATATTTATTTTTTATTTCTAAGAGTTTATTTGTTTGTATGTGTTTTAAGCAGATATTTTGGATTTTATGAAATATAAAGTAAATATAAATATAAATTGTTTTTAATGAAATATAGAGTAAATATAAATAGATTTATATTTATTTGATTTACTATTAAATTTTATTTTATTATATATATATATATGGGTAAATAAAATTAGGGTATTAAATATATTGAATTAATTGTTTGTATGATTTCTTGTGTGTTAATATTATTTATTAAAGTTTAATAATTAAAAATAATACTATGTCATTATACATTCAAATAGACTAAAACGTGAAATCTATATCAACTGCGTTTATTAATATAATTGTGTTAGTGTAAATTCAAATCTAATAAATTAAACCATTTTTATATTGCAGATTCTAAAAATCTAAAAAACACGAACAAAAGAATTATGCTATTAGCATCTCTCGCTGTAATAGGCTCTTACTATTAATAAGCTTTACGCATACTGTACATCAGTGGTTATATTTTAGCATCTCTCGCTGTAATAGGCTCTTACTATTAATAAGCTTTACGCATACATTATATCAGTTTATAATGGAATGTGGAGGACATGTCGTAGGAATGAGTTTATCCCACTGCGTTGCAGATGGGAAGGCAGCCATACAATTTTGTTAATGCATGAGCATTTTAAAATAAGATAATTATTTTGTTTGAGGAGTTGGTTAAATAGGGAGAATTAATAAATGAGTGATTGAAGATTGAGTGTTTAGTCAAGTCAAGTTAAATGATAGATGATTTTTAATGATAGATGATTTTTAATATATGCTTGCATGTTAAAATATTTTAAGCAAATAACTAATAAAAAATTTAAATACCTTTCATCGAGTTTTAAGGGTTCATTAAAAGATATTTTGTGTGATCAATAAATAGCGACAGCTCATACTCATGATACTCATGATTAGTGCTATAACACACTTTACTGTAGTATACAAGGCGTTACACACAACGCGTTATAACGCTGATAGATGTAACAAAGAGCCGCGTTCGTAGTGTTACAGCACTCACGCAAGTCTTCTTACCGTGGGAAGCGCTACGTTACTCTTCATAAAAGGTACGAAAGTTTATATATGTGGTGAAAAGTTTCTTTTAGTCACGTGGTGAGAGTTGACTCAAGATATTTTGTGGGAGTCACGTGGTAAGATTTTTCATAGTGTTTAGGGATTTCATATACTGTGAGTTATTTATAAAGAGTCTAAAGTTGAGTGATAATTATTTTTTATTAAAAGTGTATGGTGAAGAAATTTTGGGATTTTTTAATTTTTTTTTTAGAGATTTATGAAGAAAGTTTTTTAAGAGAATTAAAAAAAGAGAAGGGCTTTTATTGGGAGAGAATTTAGGATTTTGAAAAAGTTTGTCTATTTTTAAAAAGAATTATATTTTTGTAGAGTATGATAGTGTTTTGGGTGAAGATTGTGTCTTATGGGAGTACATATTGAAAATCATATTTTTTTTTTCGCGTGCGATATGGAAGATAGCTTCATGCAATCAAGAAATAAACTATAAAATAGAGTAACTATAAAACAGAGTAATGACCACAGTCATGGGTCGCAAAGTGCAACTGAAGCATATGAAGAAAAGAATCGAAAAGAAGAAGCAAAGATCATTGCCATGGTTAGAAAGGTTCAGGCCGTAGTCGAAAAACTAAGAAGTCTAGCATAAGACAAAGAAGAAATCAAGGGTGATTGGTGTAGTTTTGATCTGCTACCACCTCCTATGTTTACAGGTAAATATTTTGATCATTGGGTTATCAATATGTTAACTTTTCTTAGAGCTAAAGAGTTAATTGAGTACAAGTCTAATAACCCATATGATGAAGTATGTGATGCTTTAACATTGAATTTTATAAAACAGGCATTGGATGAGAAGTGTTTGTGCAAGGTAGCAAAAGCTACAACTTCCAAGGAAGCATGGAAGTTCCTGGAAGCAGAGTTTGAAGCAAGGGGGAGTGACATGCAACAACAGGTTATGTCACAAGCAAAGAAGTCAGCCGCAGATCTGAGAGTAGATGAGCAAGACTCTGAGAGGAAAACAAAGCTTGGAGAATCCCACTCAAAAGTGGATGATGGTTGTCAAAACCATAAAATTGAAACCCATTATGCAAGCATGCATATGGATGAAGAAGATGTAACAAAGATTGCAGAGAGAGAAGCAATAGCCTTTGTATGTGAAGCAGAGCAAGAGCATATAAATGCTCAAGGACTCCATTGTAATGTGGATGATGCAGATGATTGTGAATCCCACTGTGATGAAACACATGTGGATGATGACTGCAAAGTTATATGTGAATTGGTGAATCCAGCCACAACTGATGGATTTGGTGAAGTTGAAATTGTCAATAAAATTGACAATGAGCACATGCATGCTCGGATATCCCACCATAGTGTGGATGATTATTATGTTGATGATATGTGTGGTTTCTTTTTTGAAACAGGGATCGATTATGACAATATGGTAAGCCGAATGTTTGATGAAACATTGAAAGTTGAAGCTGCCACTGTAGCAACAAGATATGAAGCAGTTGGAACTGCTCATGAAGCAGTATGTCATCTAACAGCAGTTGATGATCAAGAACATGATAAAGTGATTGAAGAGTTTTTTATGAGAATATCCACTAACATCATAATAGTGGAAGACAACCTCCATGCAGTTGAAAAGAAGGCAGATGTAGAGAAGGAAGCTCTCACTGAAGAGAGTCATATTAAAGATGTTTTTAACATTGTTTTTGAATATGTAGGTGTTCAAAATAAAATGAGAGTAGAAGTTGAAAGCAAGGTTGTTAATAAATTTGATGCAGATTTGAAGCTCATTGAAGAATGGATTCAAAAACCAATAGAACAAATTGATGTGAGTCTTAAAGCAGTAGCTGGAATAAAAGAATTGAATGAAATGGTGAATGATGATCTTGAGTGTGTAAATTACAGGAAAAAAGCAACAGTACGTGATGATGAAAGTGAAAATAATGATATGGATGTTTCTGAAGACAAAGATGAATGCATTGAAACCATTTTTCAGCAATGGAGTCAAGAAGAGATAAGATTTTTCTATCAAGAAATATGGCAAAAAAAAGCCAGGAATGTGAAGTGTAAGAAGCAAAGCAAAGAAGCCAGTTTGAAGATGCAATGTTATGGCAACATTCCATGGTTGAATGAATATTTGAAGAAAAAGGTGTACAAGACAAGATCAGATTGTGTTTCAGCACAAATTAAGGAAAAGTCAAGGAAAATTGTAGCAACAACAAGTAAATGAATATGAAGCCTACAACAAGAACTTACAATAGAGAATGAAGCAATTTTGAGGATATAAAATTTGGAAGAAGAGAAAAAAAAAAAAAAAAAAAAAAAAAAAAACAAAATTGTGAAAGTCTTAAGTCATTGTATGGCTAGCTGAGACATAGACTAACAGGCATGTTTGAGTGATAATCGAGTCAATTTAAGTTATGTTGAGTCATGTTTTAGTTTAACAGTCATAATTAAGGGGGAGTGTTAAAATAAGATAATTACTCCTGCATGAGGATTTGGCTAAACATAGAGAGTCAGTTAACTAAGTGATTGAGGGTTGATTGTTTGAGTGTTGAGTCAAGTCAAGTTAAATGATAGATGAGTTTTAGTGTGTGGTTGCATGTGGGTGCATGTCAAGATATTTTAGGCAAGTAGCTAGTCGAAAAGGTTTAAATACCCTTCACCAGGTTCATTGTAAGAATCATGTTTTGTGTGATCAATAGAGAGGCCACAACTCGTGTATTTTATGTATGAATTCATGTTTTGTCTCCTCCACCTTTCCAATAGGGCAGAGATTAAATGATCTAGAGAAGCCACCCATATTTCCAGAATCAAACTCTACTTGGACAGATCCATTCTCAAGCCTCGAACTCCTCCTTACATAGATCACCATCACCTCGAATTCTCACTACTAGACGAGCACTCCCAAGATGATGAACTGTCAATCTTGGCTCAATTCCAATAATAAAGAATCACAACAGACTACTTCCATATTTCAAAAGAAGTAGTGAAAGCTCTGAAGCAACAAAAACTGACATAAGTATCTTCTCTTCATTTCATAACAACATTTGAATTTGTGGGGGCCCATGTATGGAGATGTAGGTCTAGGGCCCTTGGCTTTTCCGGGTCGTCAAGGTCTATCAAATTTATTTTTGCTATGGACATACATGCCATGATCGATCCCTAGCTTCCATCTTCGTATTATGGAAATGATTTCACAGACGCATGTGCAGCTTCAAGAGCTAGGTATCTTGTGGAATACCTACTTTGTTACGTTGCAAGGTTGATAAGGGATGCTAAGAACTCAATCACTGATAAGTTTCTGAGATCTGCCATTGATTATTTGAAAGTGAAGAAGCCTTCAAGATTAGAGAATGAAGGAATTGACGTGCTCAATTCTTCATCATGGTGTTTCTTTCCTCTGAACGATGCATATTTTGGATGGGGAAAGCCATTCCATGTTGGTCTAGTCAGAGTAGAAGAGATAGGGGAAATTATTTTCCTGTCTTCTCACCCATGTCATGATGATGGTGTTAATGGAGGGCCGATTCTGCTTCTTTCGCTCCCCATTTTTGTAATACCAAAATTTGTAGAGTTGATCATCCATGAAAGCGATGACCACAACTCAACATGAAGAGACACTTTGGAATGTTACCTCCAATGGATAATTGCACAACATAATTAGGTTTAGGTTCAAGATATTGTAGGCTACTTATTTCTATATTTTCTTGGCAACACATGGACGTTGACCTAAATTTTTTTAGGTTTAGCGATAATATAATGTAATGCCCCAGGATAAATGTAAATATTTGACTTTACTGTGGTAAATGATAAACTGAAATGATATTATTATCTGTTTGGATTTAATAATATTTTCTGATAAAAAATAATTATAATAATAAAATGTTTATTTAAGAGCTGGCAGCTTCTCAAGGAGGAAGTGGGAGGCAAGGCAGTTTCTGTTTTGACAAAACCCTAACTGTTTTCCTAAGTGAAAGGGTTTACAGAGGAAAAGAGAGCGAGGGAGCTCTGCGCTGAGAGATAGGCAGAGAGAGAAAGAAAAAAGAAGGCTAAGTCTAGTGATGACCAGATAGCCAAGCACGAAGGTGCCAGCAACTTGCTGAGGACAGTGGTCCAGCAAGAGAGCTAGGGGGGGATTCTGGTCCCGAAAGACGAATCTCAAGGTTGGGTGGCAGATTGGAAGCGGGAGAAACAGAGAAGGCTTAGCTTCTGGAGAATTTGTAAGTTACAGCAGTATAGGTAAGTGGAAGAACACTTATAAGCAACTCTGTAAGTGAATTAGGTAGAATAAATGTGCTATATTAAAGTAATAGCTACTGTAAGTTATCCCAGGAACTTGCTAGTTTTATGGTATTTTGTGTTAACTAGAGAAAAGAAAACAAATGAAACATATTCTCTCCTCCTGTCTACTTTAAAAAAAAAAAAGGAGCGGAAACACTAGAAACCCTCTATGCAGGCGAGCAATTTATATTTGATGTCACTGACCAGCAATAGTCGTATACCGTAGTCGGACTATTCTCAAACATAGATGGACTATATAGTGAAAGATCTATTGGAAACGAAATGTCAAAGCTCCTCTAATGTATATAAAAACAAAACTCGATTATGCAAGATTCGGTATATGAAAACAGAGGTTTGAGAATCCTGGAACATTGTAAAACCTAATGCCATAAAATAAGGTTGGAAATAAGATCATCCATTAATTTTTTAAAAATATAACAACTCAGACTTTTAGTGAAAATCCACCATTCGGAAGAGAAATTCCTTAAAGTTAGGAACAGGTGAGGTCCTAGTTCCATGAATATTTTATTCATTTACCCTTACATGGAAATGCCTAAATAAGGGTGTTGCTGGAATCTTGAGACAGGGGTCTCGAGTCTCGGCCAGACAGACATAAAAGTTAACATGAAGGGATAGGTATAGCTGTTAAGAGGAGCAGGACTTTATTCAACTCATAACACAAGAAATGAAACCCCGAAACCCTTATTCAGAGTCAAACCCTCAAGCAACTAAATGGCAATAATTCTACCAGGCATTAAAATAAACTGAGAACTGAATAAATGATACTGCTAAACAACGAAGTAGATTTTTCCAGTCGATAACGTAAATTGAGAATTGAACAATAACACTGTTAAGAGCAAAGCCAACGAATTCTATTAAGCTGTGACAGCATTGAACAGCTAGAGAAAAACAAAATCTGAGTGAGAAACCAATAATAATAAGAGCAACATTACATATTCCAATTTCAATCATAACTGCCATGCACAGTCCCGAAATTGAGGATGAATAAATTAGACAAACATTACTTATTACTTCACACAAAAGGCTGGAGACATGAAATAAATGGAGGAGTCACTCCAAATTCATAAGTTAATATAAGAAAGGACCTGATACAGAGCTAACAGATGAAATTACATATACAGCCAGAGCAGCGCAGTAAAACCAAATGAAGAATGAAAAGCCTCATAATCATTTAAGTTTAGGTATAACAGAAGTCCTTCATGGGATTGGCCACATCGAGACCCGAAATTGGGTCATCAAACAGTTAGCTCATGCGAGCTGTAAGAACATAACTTTTACACAAAGGGTCTGTAGACCCTAGTCTAGCCTCTAACATATATGACCAATAATGATGTGAAAATTTCCTCATACCGATGGAAAGCCCAGGAGACACTTCAGCTCGAAAGTGACACCACTCCATCCAGTGTCATTTGTGAACCTGGATGTATGGCAGGAAGATACCTGCGAACAAACGTAGCAAGTATGGTTAAGAAATGTGGAAATACCCTAACCCGTAAAACGAAATAAGCTATCTATTAAGCAAATGACTATAGAACTAACGAAGGTAGACTATATAGGAAAGAAGTCTGCCATGCAATTACCTCGGAGCTAAAACCTGATAGCAAGAATTAGGTTCCAAAGCCTTGCGCGCCATTCTCCCAACAACCAAACCTTGGAACAGAGGTTGCCAAAGTCTGTGGCTGAGACAGGAGGTGGAGCGGATCTCAGACTCTTCCACGAGAGAATGGGACTGCAATTCGATGTCAAGAGTAGAGTAAGTTGACGGGACTCAATTGCAACCGTTGGATCATCCTCTGGGTCTCGTGACCATCGATGCATAAAGGATCCCGAGGTGGCAGTTGTAGCCTTCCCACGCCACGTACTGGGGTGGGTACAGACAGATCAATGCACAATCAATGTTATCCAGTCACCAAAGCAAAGTGATTAAAGACTACAAGAATTATAGTACCATCAACCTTGATACACCTGTAGGTGACATTAATCAAACGGATGGGATTCGTGCCAACTGCCAACGGAGTCAAGTCATAGAAAACACCGCGTATAAAGCACCTCGGCTTTATCCAAATGTTGTGAGGAATTAAAGTTATAGGTCTAGATGCTTCGCAGGCTCATTAATACTAATTACTATGTTGGTGTTCATAAGGAATACAGAATGTATGTATATCGAACCATATAAAAGAGTATATATGTTGTCAAACCATATAGAAAATAAATAAATAAAATAAAAATAAATTATTTCTAGATATATGACAAGTGGTATCAAAGCCCAGTTTCAAAAACTGTGGCCTCTGGAACAAACACCCAAAAAAAATAAATAGAAACAAATGAAGTAAAATCATTACATATTTTGAAATTGCAATTCTACTTATATTTAAAGGAAAGCAGTTAATGTGTTAACCCTTCCTTTGGTTCTATTCTTAGGCTAAGACCAGGGGGAACAGAAGATAGCCAATATGCGAAGGGCAAGCAGTGTTCCACATAGGTTTGTAGCAGGTCAGGGACCTGCAACAAGCCCTGGAAATAACCCAGAATTATGGGTACAGCTTGGAGAGGAGACTCGCAATACGAACCTTGCAATATTAGAGACAGTACAAGAATTGAAAAATGAAATGGCTCGATTACGGGAGGATAACGCGAGGTTAACCATGGAGCAGGAAAGGATTTTAAAGAGCCTATCAGACAAGCAGAATCAGCAACCGCTAAATCCCAGTGCTGAGCAGCAAAGAGTGTCGAAGGAACAGAATCACCACATAGAACCAGAGGAGTCAGAAGGAAGGGATGAAGAACGGGAAGAGCGATCCGATAACGCTTCCAAGCAACAAACATAAAAAAGGCAATGGATAGAGTTGCAAGGGGAATTCTATAATATCAAACCGCCACACTTTGATGGAGAACAAGAGGAAGCAGTTGAGGCATGGTTGATTAATATGAACAACTATTTCCAATTACAACCTCAAGGCACGGTTGGCCATTTTGAAATTGCAAGAGAAAGCCACTCTATGGTGGGAAGAAATCAAGATTGTGAGAGGAGTAAGTAAGCAGAATATTACCTGGGAAAAATTTCAAAAATATTTCAAAGAAAGGTACCTGACAGAACGCTTCTATGACGAAAAAGCGAGAGAATTCCATGACTTGCGTTTGGGACAGCAAACCATGGATGAATTTATTACTCATTTTACATCATTACTTCATTATGTACCTTATATTAGAGAGGAAAAGGCTAAAGTACAGAGGTTTGTCAGTAGTTTACCCTCGAATATGAGGGAAAGGATTGAGTTTGACAATCCAAAAACAATGGATGAAGTAATACGTAAAGCCAGAATTTGTTACCAACAAAGTAAACAGAAGGGAGAGGTTCCGGGTAAAAGATGGACTGATAAGAGAAACAACAAATTGGCTAGGAATAATAAAGGGAATCGAGGTGGAGGTAGCAAGGGCCTTGCCAAAGGGAAAAACAGCAGAAATTTACAGAAAAGCTCCTTCAGGTCAAAGCCAACTAGTGAGTCAAGGATCAGTGAACCACCTGGAAAATTAGACAACGAAGGGACAGCAAGGCCTCCCGTGCAGTGTTGGGGCTGCGGTGGACCTCATTACGTCAAAAATTGTCCTCAACGGAAGGGAACCGAACAGATTTCCCAGATCCATGAAGCATTGATAGTCGGTGACGTAGGACATAGTCTACCAAGGATTAATGCTGCCCTAGAAGATCGTCAGGTGGAGTACTGGCCAACCATGGTGGAATTCGAAGGTAAAATTTCAGACCTTACTATAACTGTTTTAATTGATCCTAGAGCCACCTTAAGTTATATTAGTCCTAAGGTTGTAGAGCATTGTAAATTTCAACCTGTTAAATTCAAGAACCCTTGGCTAGTACAGCTGGCTACAGGGGCCAAGAGACGAGTGCTTGCAAAAGTCAATAACTGCTCTTTAAAGATAGCAGGATAGCCAGTGATGGCAGATTTAAATGTGCTTCCCCTTGGTTCATATGAGGTTCTAATTGGTATGGATTGGTTAGAAAAACATTGGTCCCTTGTCAATTGTAAAACAAAGACTATCTATTACAGGGATGAGCTTGGAGTAAGGCAAGAGATGCAGGCAATTAAGCGACCTGTGCAGGTTCGGCCAATAACTGCCTCTCAGTTAGAAAAATGCATTAAGAAAGGGTGTCAGATTTATGCCATCCAAGTAGGCTATGCTAACTTGAAAGATAAAAAAACCACATTAAACAACATCCTTGTGATACAAGAATTTGTTGATGTGTTTCCGAAGGAGATTCTCGGGCTGCCCCATAAGAGAGATATAGACTTTACTATCGAATTGGTACTAGGGGCAACCCCGGTATCCTGAGCACCCTACAGACTGAGTACACCCGAGTAAATAGAGTTAAAGATACAGTTATAGGAACTGCTGGACAAAAACTACATTCACCCCAGTGTGTCTCCCTGGGGAGCTCCGGTATTGTTTGTTAAGAAAAAGGATGCGAATTTTCGCATGTGTATAGATTATCGTCAGTTGCATAAATTGAACATCAAAAAAAAGTATCCTTTACCCCGGATTGATGAACTTTTTGATCAAGTAAAGGGAGCAACAATATTTTCCAAGATCGATTTCCGGTCGGGTTATCACCAAATTAGGATTAAGGAGGAGGACATAGCTAAGACTACTTTTAGAATAAGGTATGGACATTACGAGTTTGTGGTGCTACCCTTTAGGTTAACTAACACCCCTGCAACCTTTATGTGTTTAATGAACAACATATTTCATCAATATTTGGATAGATCTGTGCTGATCTTTATTGATGATACACTGATATATTCTCGCACTATGGAAGAACGTAAAGAGCACCTCAAGCTGGTGCTGCAAACCCTCCAAGAACACCAATTATATGCTAATTTCAGCAAGTTTGATTTCTTTAAGGAGGAAATATAGTATTTGGGGCATATAATCACGAAAGAAGGGACCGCGGTGGACCCCGAAAAGATTAAGACCATAATGGAGTGGCCTGTACCAAGGGATGTGGTAGACATCTGATCCTTCATGGGATTAGCCGGTTATTACAGACGATTTGTAGAAGGATTCTCAAGAGTAGCATACCCTATCACTTCCTTACAGAAAAAAGGAAGAGCTTTTAGATGGACCCCATAATGCCAAAAAAGTTTTGAGCAGCTTAAGCATCTGCTCACCACCGCACCCATTCTGAACATAGCTGATCCCAACAAAGATTATGTGGTGTGCACTGACGCGAGAAAAGAGGGTGTAGGAGGCGTGTTGATGCAAGAAGGGAAGGTAATTGCTTACGAGTCCAGGAAACTGAAAGAACATGAGCAGAAATATTCTGCTTATGATCTAGAATTGGCAGCCATTATTCACGCCTTGAAAATGTGGTGACATTACCTTTTGGGTAGAAAATTTTTACTATTGACAGACCATCACAGTCTAACCAATTATTTTAGCCAGCCCACCTTAAATTCCAGGCAAGCACGGTGGGTGGATTTTCTAGGCAGTTTTGATTTCGAGATCAAGCATTTGAAGGGGAAAGAGAATCGGGTGGCGGACACTCTGAGTCAGAAATTACAATGTTTGTATGAGATTTCCTGTAGCGAATGGAAAATCCCCTTCGAAAAAATGATTAAAAAGGTAGCAAAATAAGATACTATATAACAACAAATAAAACAGCAAGTACAACAGTCAACCAGCAAAGAAAATCAGCAAGGTTATTCAATAGATGTTATTGGAATGTTGTGTTACAAGAAAAGGTTGTATGTGCCCAATCAAAACAGCATTAAAAACTTGCTTTTGGATGAATTTCATAAAAGTCACTATGCTGGTCACCCAGGATATCAGAGAATGATCACCTCACTCTGAAAGGAGTATTATTGGCAAGGTATGAAGAGGGATTTGGTTGAATACCTGGCACGTTGTTTGGAGTGCCAACAAATTAAGGTAGAGCATCAACATCCTGCTGGGTTACTACAACCATTACCCATTCTGGAATGGAAGTGGGAAACCATCTCCAAGGACTTCATAATGGGTTTGCCCAAAACAAAGAAAAATAACGATTCCATCATGGTGGTGGTGGACAAACTAGGTAAATCGGCACACTTTATACCTGTGCAATCTACCTATAGAGTTGTGCAAATTGCCCATATCTTCATGCAAAATATATTTAAGCTGCATGGGTTACCTAAAATAATAATTTCAGACGGTAACATAAAACTTACCTTGGCCTTTTGGAGAACACTGTTTGGAGAATTAGGAACTCAGTTGAATTTCAGTACAGCTTATCACCCTCAGACTGATGGACAAACAGAATGGGTGAACCAGGTGGTGGAAGACATGTTACGAGCATATGTAATGCAGCAACTGACTAAGTGGGAAGATTATTTGCACTTGGTCGAGTTCGCATATAATAATGGCTATCATACATCATTGCAAATGAGCCCATTTGAAGTATTGTATGGGTGGAAGTGTCGCACACCCTCAAGCTAGGGTGGGCCAGAAGATAGATTAATGTTGGGACCCGACATGCTTAAAGAAATGGAGGAAATGGTTAAGAAAGTGCGAGTCAATTTAAAGGTAGCTCAGGATAGGCAAAAGAATTTTGCTGACCAGAAAAGAAAGTTTAAGGAATATCAAGTCGGTGATCATGTATACGTGAGGATTCGAGCAAAAAAGAGCACATTACAATGGAGCAGGTGTGCTAAGTTGGCACCTCGATTTTGTGGACCCTTTCAGGTCTTAGCAAGAATTGGGCTGGTAGCTTACCAGCTTGCTCTGCCAAGTCACATATGGGTCCACAATGTCTTCCATGTTTCCGTGTTAAAAAAATATGTTTATGATCCCAAACATGTAATCAGATGGCAGGATATACAGGTGAGAAATTATCTCCGATAAATCAGTCCAAATGTTTCCTTTTAAAAGAAAACTAACTTAGGATGTTGCATGTTGCAGGTCGAACCATTGAACATCCTCGACCAGAGAGAAGTAATGCTACGGAAGCGAGCTATTACCTAAGTTAAAGTGCAGTGGCAGCACTTTGGGCCTGACGAGGCTACCTGGGAAGATGAAGATCTCATGAAAAAAGCTTATCCAGGGCTGTTCATGGCCGGAAGACATCGAGACAATGTCTGATTTTAGGGGGGAGATGTAATGCCTCGAGATAAATGTAAATATTTGACTTTTCTGTGGTAAATGACAAACTGAAATGATATTATTATCTGTTTGGATTTAATAATATTTTCTTTTTAAAAAAATAATAATAAAAAAAAAATGTTTCTTTAAGAGCTGGCAACTTCTCAAGGAGGAAGTGGGAGGCAAGGCAGTTGCTGTTTTGCCAAAAACCTAACTGTTTTCCTAAGTGTAAGGGTTTCTAGAGGAAAAGAGAGTGAGGGAGCTCTGTGCTGAGAGATAGGCAGAGAGAGAAAGAAAAAAGAAGGCTAAGTCTAGTGATGACCAGATAGCCAAGCACGAAGGTGCCAGTGACTTTCTAAGGACAGTGGTCCAGCAAGAGAGCTAGGGGGAGATTCTGGTCCCGAAAGACGAATCTCAAGGTTGGGTGGCAGATTGGAAGCGGGAGAAACAGAGAAGGCTCAGCTTCTGGAGAATTTGTAAGTTACAGCAGTACAGGTAAGTGGAAGAACACTTATAAGCAACTCTGTAAGTGAATTAGGTAGAATAAATGTACTGTATTAAAGTAATAGCTATTGTAAGTAAACCCAGGAACTTGCTAGTGTTACGGTATTTTGTGTTAACTGGGGAAAAGAAAACAAATGTAACATATTCTCTCCTCATGTCTACTTTTAAAAAAATAAAAGAAAATAGGAGCGGAAACACTAGAAACCCTCTATGCAGGTGAGCAATTTATATTTGATGTCACTGACCAGCAATAGTCGTATACCGTAGTCGGACTATTCTCAAACATAGATGGACTATATAGCGAAAGATCTATTGGAAACGAAATGTCAAAGCTCCTCTGATGTATATAAATACAAAACTGGATTATGCAAGATTTGGTATATGAAAACAGAGGTCTGAGAATCCTGGAACGTTGTAAAACCCAATGCCATAAAATAAGGATGGAAATCAGATCATCCATTAATTTTTAAAAATTATAGCAACTCAGACTTTTAGTGAAAATCCACCATTCGGAAGAGAAATTCCTTAAAGTTAGGAACAGGTGAGGTCCTAGTTCTGTGAATTTTTCTTCATTTACCCTTACATGGAAATGCCTAAACAAGGGTGTTGCTGGAGTCTTGAGATAGGGGTCTCGGGTCTCGACCAGACAGACATAAAAGTTAACATGAAGGGGTAGGTATAGCTGTTAAGAGGAGCAGGACTTTATTCAACTCGTAACACAAGAAATGAAACCCCGAAACCCTTATTCACAGTCAATCCCTCCAGCAGCTAAATGGCAATAATTCTATCAAGCATCAAAATAAACTGAGAACTGAATAAATGATACTGCTAAACAACGAAGTAGATTTTTCCAGTCGATAACGTAAATTGAGAATTGAACAATAACACTATTAAGGGCAGAGCCAACAAATTCTATTAAGCTGTGACAACATTGAACGGCTAGAGAAAAACAAAATCTGAGTGAGAAACCAATAATAAGAAGAGCAACATTTCATATTCCAATTTCAATCATAATTGCCATGCACAGTCCCGAAATTGAGGACGAATAAATTAGACAAACATTACTTATTACTTCACACAAAAGGCTGGAGACATGAAATAAATGGAGGAGTCACTCCAAATTCATAAGTTAACATAAGAAAGGACCTGATATAGAGCTAACAGGTAAAATTACATATACAGCCAGAGCGGCGCAGTAAAACCAAATGAGGAATGAAAAGCCTCATAATCATTTAAGCTTAGGTATAACAGAAATCCTTCACGGGATTGTCCACACCAAGACCGAAATTGGGTCATCAAAGAGTTAGCTCATGCGAGCTGTAAGAACAGAACTTTTACGCAAAGGGTCTGTAGACCCTAGTCTAGCCTCTAACATATATGACCAATAATGATGTGGAAATTTCCTCATACCGATGGAAAGCCTAGGAGACACTTTAGCTTGAAAGTGGCACCACTCCATCCAGTGTCATCCGCGAACCCGGATGTATGGCAGGAAGATACCTGCGAACAAACGTAGCAAGTATGGTTAAGAAATGTGGAAATACCCTAACCTGTAAAAAGAAATGAGCTATCTATTAAGCAAATGACTGCAGAACTAATGAAGGTAGACTGTATAGGAAAGAAGTCCGCCATGCAATTACCCGGGAGCTAAAATCTGATAGCAGGAATTAGGTTCCGAAGCCTCGCGCACCCTTCTCCCAACAACCAAACCTTGGAACAGAGGCTGCCAAAGTTTGCAACTGAGACAGGAGGCGGAGCGGATCTCAGACTCTTCCATGAGAGAATGGGACTGCAATTCGGCGCCAAGAGTAGAGTAAGTCGACGGGACCCAACTGCAACCGTTGGATCATCCTCCAAGTCTCGTGACCATCGATGCATAAAGGATCCCAAGGTGGTAGCTGTAGCCTTCCCACGCCACGTACCGGGGTGGGTACAGACAGATCAATGCACAATCAATGCTATCTAGTCACCAAAGCAAAGTGATTAAAGACTACAAGAATTACAGTACCATCAACCTTGATACACCTATAGGTGACATTAATCAAATGGATGGGATTCGTGCCAACTGCCAACGGAGTCAAGTCATAAAAAACACCGCATAGAAAACACCTCGGCTTTATTCAAATGTTGTGAGGAATTAAATTTATAGGTCTAGATGCTTCGCAGGCTCATTAATACTAGTTGCTATGTTGGTGTTCATAAGGAATATAGAATGTATGTTTATCGAACCATATAAAAGAGTATATATGTTGTCGAACCATATAAAAAAAATAAAGAAATAAAGAAATAAATTATTTCTAGATATATGACATATAACAAGCGAGCTTAACAACTCCATAGCAACTGTTCTCCCAAATTGTGCATTTGATCATGTTGTTTGTCCCTGCGAATTTATAAGCTATAGAACATAAACACAAGTGATACAAAAATATGACACTCGTCACTTTAATAACATAAACAAGAATTTTATAAAAGATTAGTAAAATCACATTAAACAAAAATGTTATAAAAACTCAGTAGAAGTGCATTAAAAATGATGTTTCATTTTAGAGATTGTATCTGAGAGTGACATTTCATTTTGGAGATTGTATATCATTATTAAAAATTATGTTTATATTAAAGAGTAGTTTGATTTTGTTTTCGAGAAATTTTCATATTAAGAGTGTAATAGGTTTTCAAAATTTTAATTTAATTTTAATTATCAATTATTATTATAAAGATGGTAAGGGTTTTATCTTCATCAAATTGTGATAGTTAAAGATATAGAATTGAAAATTTGTTATTATTATTTTTTTCTCTCTAATTTATGGATACCAAAGACCATTAAATCTATACAATATTTATACTAGAGAGATCTATTCAAAAGAATCATTTCTTAATAACTCAACTATAAAGTCTGACAAACCACCTCAAAAATATCTTAAAAATTAAATCCAATTGTATTGTTATTATTATTATATTATAATATTATATTACAACAATTAATAATATTATATATAAAAGAATATAACCATCAAGATATAATTTCAAAAATAATTTAGCATGTTAAATTTAATACCTAATTTTACTTTCAAAATTTCAATTATCTATTTTTCTCTGATTTCAAAGTCATCAGACAGTAACACAAACTAGATGACTTGTTAAAATACACTTACATAGAACTACCAAAATATCTAAAATCATTAAAAACACCAACTTAAATTAACCCCTCGACTATTTATACTAATGATCTATTTATATAGTTCTGTGAGAGTCACAAGCGCGATACCTACTTCATGAAAAAATGGGAGCAGCGCACTAACAAAGAGAAGCATAGCTTGTGCGGATTATCCCAATCCATCACAAACAAACTTTATTCAGCAAACAATCATAAATTAAGTGCAACGATTCCTATATGAAGGGTCAGATTTTCATCGACTTTGACTTATGGTTGCCTGGGGATCCACACAGGCCCTGAATGAAACGAACGATGGCGAACAAAAATAATACTGAAGGAAAAGCATTGAAATGCACGAAAGGTGAGCATTGCTTAAAAAATTATCACGCGAGATTCCCCTTGCATTTATTCGAAGAGAAAAGCCATATTAATTACCCAATAAATAGTTGCAAGGATTACAGTAATGGAACTTTTATATTGAATCACAATTATCAAATGGAGATCAAAATTCCACCATATTAGCGCGATTCAAGCTTTATTGGTTGGGAGTTGTTTGATCATGAAATTATTGTCAGGTCAAAACTATTAGTGATCTCCAATTCACCACTGGAACTTTTATATTGAATCACAATTATCAAATGGAGGTTGAAATTCCACCATATTAGTGTGATGTAAGCTTTATTGGTAGGGAGTTGTTTCATCATGAAATTATTGTCAGGTCAAAACTATTCGTGATCTCCAATTCACTGGATAGCAATATGATCTGTAAGTTTTGTATGCCATGTTTTGGGGTTCACTGTTGTGTATATATGATGTCTGCACTATCAAAACAAGAGGTTCAGGCACTTTTATGAGAAACTAGAAACAGCTGAACTTAACTTTATTTTCATAGGAAAATAGCAATGAGTGTGCTGCACTCAATTGCTTGATCACTTTCTTATCTATTATTTTCCTGGGAAAATAGTAATGAATGTGCTGCATACAATTGTTTGATTTCATTCTTATCAAGTAGATTTTAGAACACTTTTTAAATTTACAATCAAGATAAGAATGACTATGCCCAACAAAGTGCCTCTCATAACTTTGAAACAGTCCCGTATGGTAGTTCCGTTTCAACAAACTCCCCGTGTGAGAATGTATTTGTCAAATCTGGATACCTTGCCTGCAATATTTGGGCAGATGGTACAAACTCTCTACTTTTACAAGAAGAGAATGTCTAAGACAACTGGAGACTTCGTAGAGTTGTTGAAGACTTCTCTGGCGAAAGTTCTGGTGCCCTACTTTCCCATGAGCGGGAGGATATGCGTTTTCACTGCAGGAGGGAGACCCGAGCTCGATTGCAATGCAGAGGGAGTTCTGTTTAGGGAAGCCGAGGCAAATGTGAGCCTTGTCGAGCTCTGTAGTCTGGACTCGTCCAAGGACTCTAGCTCCATCTGGGACAAATTCGTTTATTGTCCTGCTCTTGCTACAGTCATCGATATTCCTCCTCTTATTGTACAGGTAAAATTTAAGAGCCACTTCTGGTCTTTCCGTTCTCATTTACTTTATTTTATCAAGAGCAAGTTTGATATTTGAAGTGATCAAATATAAAGAAATTTGTGAAAAAAATGGCTATGTAGGGAGATCTGTGTGTTACAATAATCAAACAATTGTATTCAGTGCTATAAAATAACGGACATCAAACAATTGTACTCAGTGTTATAAACTAATGGGCGAGGGGATTAAATTATATAGCATATGTGCTGTAATAATTAAATTTCAATTTGAAGTAGCGTAATAATTTTCCCTTTTTGGTAAGATGTATTTTATTAATTTCAAAACCAGGATATTACATCAAACTTTTCTATAAGCCATTTTAGTTTTTTATCAGGGAGATTGGACCACATTCAAAATTGTATCTTTAGAAGGGATATAAGAGACAATTAGACTTTAAAAAAACCAACATCAAACAAGTCTATATTAGGACATTGGTTTATCCTGCCACATATTGACTACACAAATATTTAAACTCGATCTATCACAAAGTTTTGAATTTGAGCCACTACTTTGATAGGGTTAGTTGGGTATGTTGAGGGTCTAACAACTGCTAGAGGAATGTCGAGATTCTCAAGTGTTTGATCCATCATGTTCAACTTGTAATCATAATGTTTCATGTATCCATGCATATGATCCAAGGCTTGTAGCAGTAACATGCACCCCACCCCACCCCAGGAGGAAATTCACTTTCCAAATATATTGTTTGCATATACTGATTAGGTTCACTTTGTGTATTACCTATATCCGAGATCCATCCTATCTACTCTGCTAACACTTGGGGATATGAGAGAGGAGTTCTTTGAGATGTGGCTTCCCCTTCAGCCTGGTCAATTCCTCCTACACATGCATAGGAATTCTCTCCCTATATCTAGCTGCAAATCCATCCACTCTATTATGTGAATGCATGAAATTTCCTCTTCAGGCTCTCTCTTCATAGTAGGTCGCCCCTCTCCTCACTCAACCTCTTGGTCTCGACATTGTGAGTACCACTGTAAGGACCTGGACTAAAAACTAAGAGCTATTATGTGTTGCAATATCTTCTCTCCCTCTAATCCACCTCACCTATAAGTGACTAGAGACCACATTGTCTGTAAGCTAACCAAAGGGGTATCCTTTCCAAGAAGGCGAGCATCAACTGATACCTCTTCTAAACTCTTATCCCTACCGACTTCCAAACACCAATTATCCACCACTTTGTTCAACCACCATCTACATTAGCCTCGATTTAGACCCTGGCCCAAAGAACAACGACACAATCTCCACCCAACCCACACTCCTTAAAGAGGACAAGGCCAATATCTCCTACTAGCCCATGTCGAAGGACGATAATCATTATATTCATCAAAGCTAAGAACATCCCACAATCCTATGCATCATCTTCCACTTAACAGATTTCCAAACCACAACCTAACTCCACAAATACATGGTAAGGATAACAACGCGAGACCAACCACACTAGTAGCTAAGAACAACATACACCCAAGAAACTACATAACAAGCATAACTAAGCTTAATCCCACAATAGCTATTTCTCACTGAAGTTATTGCATACCAACTTTCCATCAAGCCCCTCTCCCTCCCTGCTCCACTTTTAGCTTAATAAAGGAAAAACAACTAAATGGAAATTCCTAGATGCCCTCAGCAACCTAGCAAGGAGGGAGGGGTCCCCTGAAAGGATTGGAGAAAGAATGAACATCAAACACACACAACAAAAACATGCCCAACTCCAATATAGTAGTTACTTGGTTGAGATGAAAGGAGGCTTTGCTGAAATTATATGAACCTCTTAGTAGATTTCCATTCGGTGTCTCGCTCCCTCAACTAAAGACAAATTGGTTAACATTTCAGGGAAGTCATGTGCTCACCGGGAGGAGGTATTACCAAACTTAAAATCCCTCGCCACATGTAAACACCATTCTTCCTTGACACAACAGTCTCAAGTGAGGAGTGTCATCGCACTCTACAATTTTCTCAGTGTCATCGCACTCTACAATTTTCTCAATGTGTGTTTTTTGTTGTTCTTTGCAACACCTCCTTGCTAGCCTTAGACTAACCTTCAAACCAAATTTTTTCCAATCCTCTCTAGGTGCCGACATCCCTCCTATAAATTATTACATGCATATATAACATTAACGTCATTCTCGTCCCACTCATAGAGCTACTCCCCTCATTCCTTCCGTGGTCCTTCATTTATTATCACTTGCATGTCTATTACATATGGTGAGGGCGTGTTACCACATCCCCGTACCTATTGCTCATGGAGGTGATGGTGACCCACTCAATGACCGCTCCCCCTTATGGTGAAGGCATGTTACCACATCCCCGTACCTATTGGTCATGGGGGCGATGATGACCTAGTCAACTGTGTCTCCCCTTAGCCCAAGATAGTATGAATAAATTAAATTTAAAAGATTAGACCTAGTCAACTGTGTCTCCCCTTAGCCCAAGATAGTATGAATAAATTAAATTTAAAAGATTATAATAAAATAAATTACAAAATTTGTTGTCATACCATAATAATATACGCATCTTAGTAATTTTTTTACAAATTTGTACAAACTTTATATATATATATATATGATTTTTATATATTAATTTTTAAAATTATTTTTATATTTTAAAGAAATTAAGTTCAAACAAATTTTATGGTTAAAAATATGTTTTTTCTTTAAAAAAAAAATTACACATTCAAATTTAGGAAATCTTACCTATTATTTTAGAGTTTCATTTTTTCATAACTTTTAAATTAGATGATTATTATTATTATGTATTTTTTTTTTAATTTTTCAAATTTTAATAAATTTCAAGTTAATATAAATTTATATTTAATAAAATAAATATATCATTATATGAAATTTTTAATTTTTAATTATGAGATGTTTAAAATAAAAAGATAATAATAAAATAAAATAAAACCAGCATATATCTATTTTAACTTAAAATCTACCAAACTTTTAAAAAGATTAACCTTCTTAAAACACAATTTGTTTTAATAAAAAAAAAAATAAACCACAAAAGAAATAGATCCACCTTAAATGTAATAGAAAATACATCTATGCTCCTTTATAATACTATATATATATTCTTATTTTTAATTATATTAAAATCCTCATATTGTGTGTAATTTTTTTATTTAATTTTTAAAATAATTAGAGAGAAAAATATTATAAGTATTAAATTTATATATATATATATATATATATATATATATATTTATTATTATTATTATTATTTTATATCTGCATTTTAATATTATAAATTTATTATTATATCATATTTATATATATTTCACTTATATATTTATTATTATCATTATTATTTTATATCTGCATTTTAATATTATAAAATTTATAATATTGTTTACTATTATATACTTGATAATAATAATTTTTTTAAAGAAAATTAATATTACACATTTATTTTAAAGTTGTATATTTTATTTTAAAATTAGGAATTTATATAATTGGTTGGAGTTACCATCAAACCCTCCAGCGACCGAAAGTTTTTAATATTGAAAAAAGAAGATAAGAAAACACGTCGTAGCTAGTATGAATCTAGCCTTATATAGCTAATAGAGCTATGAATATCCAGGATTAATAAATATATATAGTTAATATTATAAATTCGTTCTCAAAATATCTTCGGTTCAAGAAGTCTTTCTGGTGAAAGAATATTCGACCTATGTCTGCTTATTTCTTCATCAGGTAAATCGACCTATTCAAATTTTTGGCCATTCCATTCGAAGAAAGTGTAATACGCTATTAGTATCTTTTGTAATTCTCTTTTCTATTATTGGAGTGATGACATTTTGATTACAGAATTTGATTTTTTTCCTTAATTTTACAAATACCAGTAGAATTAAATTAATTTGTTTAAACTCACTTTACTTCAGCTGTTATATTTTACTGCTAGACTAAAGATTGTGCACGCAGGTCACTAGACTAAGATGTGGAGGACATGTGGTAGGAATCAGTCTATCCCACTGCATTGCAGATGGGAACGCAGCCATACAATTTGTGAATGCATGGGCACAGATTGCACGATCTGGGGAAGCCATCCATATTTCCAGAATCAAACCCTACGTGGACAGATCCATTCTCAAGCCCCGAACTCCTCCATGCATAGATCACCATCACCCCGAATTCTCACTACTAGACGAGTACTCCCAGGACGATGAGCTGTCAATATTGGCTCAATTCCAATCAGAAAGAATAACAACCGATTACTTCCATATTTCGGAAGAAGCAGTGAAAGCTCTGAAGCAGCAGATATTGACAGAAGACTCTTCTCTTCATTTCATAACAACATTTGAAGCAGTGGGGGCCCATGTATGGAGATGTAGGACCAGGGCCCTTGGTTTTTCTGGCTCCTCAAGGTCTGTCAAATTTATTTTTGCTGTGGATATACATGCCAGGATCGATCCCCAGCTGCCATCTTCGTATTATGGAAATGCTTTCATAGATGCATGTGCAGCTTCAAGAGCTAGGGATCTTGTGGAATACCCACTTTGTTACGCTGCAAGATTGATAAGGGACGCCAAGAACTCAATCACTGATAAGTTTGTGAGATCTGCCATTGATTATTTGGAAGTGGAGAAGCCTCCGGGATCAGAGAATGAGGGAGTTGACGTGCTCAATGCTTCGTCGTGGTGTCGCTTTCCTCTGAACGATGCAGATTTTGGATGGGGAAAGCCATTCCATGTTGGGCCGATCGCGGTAGAAGATATAAGGCAAATTATTTTCCTGCCTTCTCACCCATGTCATGATGATGGCGTTAATGGAGGAGGGCTGGTTCTGCTTCTTTCGCTCCCCGTGTCTGTAATGCCAAAATTTGCGGAGTTGATGATCCATGAAAGTGATGACCACCAACTCAATGTGAAGAGACGCTCTGGAATGTTACCTCCATGGGATAGTTGCACAACATGATTAGGTTTAGGTTCAAGATATTCTATGCTATTTATTTCTATATTTTCTTGGCAATGCATGGCAGTTGACCTAATTTTTTTAGGTTTAGCGATAATATAAAAGGCAAGCTGAACGACATGGCAATGCAGGCAAGTTGACCTATTTTTTTTTAAGGTTTAGCGATAATATAAAAGGCGATCTCCATAGCACGTGTTCTCCCAAAGTGTGCCTTTGTTCGTGTTGTTTGTCCCTGCAGATTTATAAGCTCTAGAACAAAAACACAACGGATAAAAAATATGACACTCGTCACTTTAATAACATAAACAAAAATGTTATAAAAACTTAGCAAAAGCAGATCAAACAAAAATGTTATAAAAGTTTAACAAAAGCACATCAAACAAAAATGTTATAAAAACTCAGCAGCACATTAAAAGTGATGTTTCATTTTAGAGTTTGTATCTGAGAGTGATGTTTCATTTTAGAGATTGTATCTAAGCGAAGTTATTTGGATCGGGTCTTAATTCTAATTCTTACAATAACGAGTTAAATATTTTTCTAAAGAAATGAATGAAGTGAATATTTTTATAAAGAAATGAATGAAGTGAATGGGAACCAACAGTGTTACTAACCAAAAATAGAGATGCTAATTTAAAGAGTAAATTGATTTTGTTTCTAAGAAATATGATTTTTATCCGGAGAACTTAATAGGTTTCTAGAATTTTAATTTTATTTTAATTATCAATTATTATTATATTGATGGTAAGAGTTTTATTTTCATCAAATTGTGGTAATTAGGGATATAGAGTTGAAATTTATTTCAAATTTACCATTATGTTTATTTTTCTTTTCAATTTAAACATTTAATAATAAATTTGACCATTTTTCTTCCCACCAATTATTCAGTTATAAGTAAAAAATCACCCTTATCAATGTATATCAACCACTTTATTAATGTAGTTATGTTAGTCTTAATTGCTTATTGTTTAACATGGGCAATATATAGACCATCCTAGATCCATCTTAACAGGGATCTACCAAGTGCCCAGAGGGATCAAATCTCTCTCTTGAAGTGCAAACCTTTTTTATAGTGAAAAGAGATTTGATCTCTCAGAATACTATGGGGAGAAACCATGAGCTAAGAATACCATGAGAAAAGACCATGGGTTGAAGAGGTTTATGCTTTTTATTATATTTTATTTTATTTTTTAATTTAATTTAATTTACAATATCTCCATGAGTTGGTGAGCCTCTCACACAATAATCTCAATGAATGATGAGTAATATAGATAATCTTAATGACTTATCTATTTCTTAATTTAAAAAAATTGTAATCCTAAAAATTGATTTTACTCATATATATATATATATATATATATATATATATATATATATATATATACCAGTTTAGACTAGCTTAGATCTATCTTAACTCCATATCTACCAAGAGCTAAGACCTATTAAATATCTTGAGATGCAAACCTCTTTTAGAGTGAAAAGAGATTTGATAGGCGCTCATTATATCCTAATTTAACATGATCTAGGTTGGTTTAATTTCCCCTTTAAATAGGCTATATTCCATGTGAATACCTTGAATCAATATCATGGATTCTCATAAACCCAGAGCTCAAAAAACATTAACTTGACCAAAGTCAAGTTTACCTTAACTATCAAACAAAATTTAATAACAATAATAATAATTTAACTACCAAACAAAAAATAATAATAATATAGATTTCATTATTTTTATTTTATTTTGACCAATTCAAAATGTTTACAAGGCATTACAACATCTCTACCATACTGGGCTAGAGAGCACCTTTTGATGCAAAAATATAAACTAATAAACATAACAACTCCATAAGTTGTGCTTTTCTTTAGATGGCAAGCTCCCTTGATCATTTTTAGGAGGGGGATCCACTTGGAAAGGTATTTCTTGTTTACTTTCATTGTTAGAGGAGGAATTAGCATAATTAACTAGTATTTTCTAGCCTTGTGATTTTCCTCTTAACATTATCTACCTTCTCCACTATTTTAGTAATACAAATTATCAACTCTTGTTATCTGTCACCTCTATCAGTATGCACTCTTCCCATCAATATTTTCATGTGCCATTACAAGTTGATTGTCTACATATAGGATGAGAAATGAACCTTGGGAGTGCCACCCACATCAGCGATCCAATCCCTATTTTCTCTTTCCGCATGCTTGTTAGGAATGAAGCTTCTACTCTATCTCACCTGGTCTTTGAGTTCATAAATTTCTCTTTGTACTACTTCTGCGATACTAGTTTTGTATCTGTCCATCGAGACATGGAGAGCTGATTGCGCACATGTTTGACCCATAATAGAAGGAGGTGAGTTAGGGATAGGCAGGGACCCAGGTGACCTCTTTTTCCAGTACAATAGGGGGTTGAAAGGTGAAGCCTAGCCATATTTCCATACCCAAAATTAAACACCACCCTGGGACAAGAACCACTAGAGTAGGCTGAAGGATACTAAATAACACAGAGAGGGGAAGTACTGGTGTTGAGTGGGGTTGGGATGGAAATTATAGCAAAGGGAGAACACTAGGAGAATCCCCTAAAGGGAAATAAAAAACCCAAGAGAAAGACCACAGTAAAACTAGAAAGACAATAATCTAAAAATGGAAGCTTTGATTTCCATATCATGAAACCCCACCAAAATTAAAAAGCTTAGGATGAGTATATAAAACCAAAATACTATGAAACCATAATCCCTTGATAACATTGATATCATCACATTTACAACTACATAAATGTTCAAATTGGAAGACAAGAGAAATTGCAAACCTACAATACATTCTTTGTAGTTGCAATGCCTCGATCGTAGAAAATTACTAGTTGTTTGGCTTCCAACTAAAGATGAGCAACAACCCTACATGCAAGGTTATGCCCATTCCCCAACAAATATTGGTTCAGCTTTTTTCTTAGTTTTTCCTTCTCGGGAATAGTAAATCCAGAGAGGATAGCAATTTCCCACAGAATCTATGCAAAGAGAGGTCCTTGAACTGGTATATAAGCTACATGTCACCCTTCCTCATCGTCCTTCTCCCAACCAGTGTCATCATACTCCATTTATTTCTAGCATGACTCATACATTATTTTTGTTTGTTAGCACCTCAGGTTCCAATGCAGAGTGGGTTGTCACACATCCAGAAACCTCACCTCCATCCTCTCCCATGCTCTAAGTATATCTTGTTTTGATTATTGTTGTACAAACTTCCATGTAGTATTCCATTTAGTGGCAACCTTGTCCCTCATCATTAAATTTTCTATTCTCATTTTAGTTAGTTAAGTCCACCCCAGCATTTAAGCATCCTCCATGGGGGAAATTTACTAATCAATATTGATTATATTTAATTTTTAAATTAAAAATATAATTATATAAATTTATTTTGATTTATGATCGATATTATTTATACTTAGTTTTTAAGTTTAAAAACATAATTATAGAAATTTGATTTGTTATATTAAAGACATACAAAATTAAAATACTAAATACTAGCATAGATTCATCTTACCTCTAAATCAACTAGCGTCAAGAGGGATCAAATCTCTCAATTCACAAACTTTTTTTTGAGTGAAAATCTTGAGGAAAGGTATGCACCTAGGAAGATTTAATTTCTCTCGGCTCTTGGTTGATTTGGATTTAATATGGATCTATATTGGTTTTGAGAAAAACAATAATTAAATGTTTTAACTATGAGATTTTTTTTATTTTCACTCATTATATATATATATATATATATATATATATATATATATATATATATATATATATATATATATATATATATCTTAGGGGGTCCTAACCTAGGTTCAGAGTTAGTTACGCCAACCAAAAAATCCCTACACTATTGGCCCTTTCGGAAACAAACCGCATAGTGCAGGCTACAATCTCACCTGAAGCAGTATGGGGGGATGCTAGAACCAAGTTTTTGCATCCAGAGACTAGTGTGATGTCTTTTAGTGCCTTAGATCTGCCTTCACGCAGATCTATACACTTAGGGTTCACTGCTGCAGCTTTGTCCATATGGTCTTTAGACCTTCGCGAAGGTCTACGATCAGTCTTTGTGGACCTTTAACAGTCAAGCTATCTACTTACGTGCATCAGAAAGCAACCTTAAATTAGGGTTCGCACATATTTACTTAAGTGATTAGTAAACATCATAGAATTCATCAAAGTCTTCACGAAATTACATAAACGCTCTTGTGTATATCATTTAACAGTTATTCAACAAATTTACGTAACATTCAATCAATATTCCATAAATCACATTATTCATAGGTGACATATATCATTAACAAAAACAGAGATAAAACAAATATACACAGGAATTCTTTTGTAACTGTCTTTATTGATCTTCAATTCAAATTTACAGACTCAAAACTATTATATGTACTCAGCTACAAGGGTCCACGCACTCAGCTGCAGACTATACCAAGGCCTCTATGCACTCAACTATAGAGCCTTTCTTCTCCTATCTGACCCACTTCTCTTCGCTATCACTTTTCTTCTATTGACCCATTTCTTATCAATTCTAACTTAGACTCTCTAAGGCACACCTATTTATAGCCTTTAGAATACCATGCCATGGTCTGCGGACCATGGGTGGATCTCAAAACCGACTCATACTTTACATAAAATAAGGGGCTAAATCCCTTTGACTCCTAATCCTCTACATGCTTCGCATCCACAAATCATGGAGACTTTACATTAGTTACAAAAATGTATCAAACTTGGGTTATCTTAACCCCAAAACTGACCCAGGGGACCCCATCAAAACAAGCCCCCAACACAAAGATCATGACTCGCCCTCAAGTCACTCGGTTGGCACTGCGATCTTACTGCGAAGATCCCCAACTCCACCTACATCACTGCAACTTTGGCAGCGCTTTGCTTTGCTTTTTGGTTGACTTCCTCAATCAATTTTTCTGTAGCTAGTCCTTCGACTGCCAGCCTCATCATCTATTGTGTCTTCTAGATGGTTGTTGTGACTTCATAAGTCTCTTCCAACCATGGCTGCAACCTAGCCTTTAGCAAGGCCTCCTTTTTCTGCGCTTCCTCCAACTGTACTAGGATTTTCTTTCCTTCTTGCAATTTATCAAGGCATTGCGCTGGTGTTATGGAGCGTGCAGTCACCCTAACTTCATCATACTGTTGCTGCAGCTCCTTGACCTCATTGTTCAATGTCTGTAGGTTTGGATCCTCTTGCAGATTGGTCACTAATTCCATTGCTTGCTCGAACAATCTTGTGCAGTTAGCAACTCTGGCATCCAGGGTGGCCATTCCTTCCCTTATTACAGATTCGAGCTGCTCCCAGACCTCAAGCGGAGTCATTGGATAAAACTTTAATTGCAACTCTATGACCTTCCTATTGAGTTCAAACAGAACTCGTCCAACCTCTGCTTTAGCTTCGCGCACCCCAACAGCCAGTTTTTTGATCTTTGCTTCTGGTTGTGCATCCTCCAAGATGTGAAGTTCAGGCACTGACTTGGATGCCTCTACTACTGCTGACTCCAATCATGAACTATGCACCTATAGCGTCTCCTTCTCCTTTAGAACCTGCATCTTTTTAGTGAACAACTGCTAATTATTGACATTGATTTCACTAACAACACTGAGTGCTCATTGTTCCCTAATTTGAAGCTCTTCCGCGACTCCCTATAGTAATGCATGCGGTGACTCAAGTGATATCGCAGTAAGGTTAAGGCCCATTTTTGAGATCTTGTTAAGGAGGGTGTGTTGTTCCTCAATTTTGGTGCGGACTGAACCTTCAAGCAAGGGGAAGACTCTCACATCCTACAGCCAGGTCATATCCGTGATTATACCTTTACCCCATGCCAAACTGCCTTGTGCGTCGCTCGCTTTCCCAACATCTTCTTGGATCTTGGTTGCTTGGAGTTGCAACTCTCAGAGATCCTTCTGAACTCCTCCCAATGTTTGCATGTACTACTGTTCAAACTGCTGCAGCACTTCTATTGCGGTGTCCCTTTATTTATCACTAGTTTGATTAAGATCGCTTTTTGTTAACACCATGGGATCAACCTGTGGTTTATGGGTTTTCTTCTTTTTCTGTGATCCACCTTGCTACTCCAGTTCACGCCTTTCAAAATGAAGAGGGTGTGTTTCCCTTCCTCGCCTCTGCCACCCTGCCCTGTAAGCTATTCTGTCTCTATTTCCGGCGAAGGTGACTTGTCACCTTTTTGGGACTCACGCTAGTCTTTGTCCACCTGCTCCTTATCAATGCGTTCCTTCTCAACACGATCCTTCTCTGTGGCGTCCTTCTTTTTCTGCACGGCCAGGTTATATGCAACCTGCTTAGCTACTTCCTTCCTTTTCTTCACGGCCGAACTCTCTGCACCCGTGCTTGGTCCCACAACTAAGTTTGACGGGGCGTGCCACTTTGCAGGTCATCTCGCTACTACCTCCTGCACATCCATTTCCGTTACCAAATATGGCAAGTCATGCCACTTTTGTTGTGGATCGTTTCATGCTTGGATATACACCCTATGGAAGTCAGCGTTGAATGTTGTGTAGGCCGACAGCTATGTGAACAAGGTTGGAGACAACCTCGAATGCTGGTTAATGGCCATGCAAAGACTCGATACCATAAGGACCCGAAATATCTTCATTTTTGTAACTCACGCGTGATCCTTTGTAGACCATAAGGAGGCGAATTGTGCTACCTCCGACAATCCTTCCTCAAGCAGAGGAAATTGGTTGTCCTCTAGCAACTCCCATGCAACAAGCACAATCGACAGTAATAGCCAAGCGTAGTGAAATGACTTGGTTTCATCCTAGGCCTCTCGACAATTTGCTAGGAAGTCCTGATAGAGGTATTTGAACCAATTTACACTCTATGGCCTTCGCACACTATGCAGCCAGGGAAACGACTGGCACCGGAACTTCATCCATGTGGAATTTCCTCATCACCTTCCTTGCTAAAATTTGGGTGGCTAATTGGACTGTTGGGTCTATGATAGACATGATAGAATACCCCCATGACTTATTCACTAGGTCATAATCTCTCTTCATTATTTTGGCGAGGTCCTTTTCCCCAGTCTTTCTGCCAAACTCCTTATTCGAATCCAGGCCTTCATATGGCAGGTGTGTGATTCTATGAATCATCATCTCAGTGATGGGGATAGGCCCTCCTAGCCATAAACAACCATCGTGCACCAAAGTGAGCAACTGCGCACACAAATTGTGTTAATGGGGGTGCGGTGGTAATGTGGCACCCATAACAAGTTGAGAAACCTTGATTTCTCAACACCGTTGACCCATTCCTCTGTTTCCAGTGCTGTAACACCTGTCTCTTCATAATAAACTCTCTTCATATATTTTTCTGATGCCAAGTGTGGGAACTTAGCATGATCCGCGAGGTCCCAATCCTCCATTTTCAATAGTGGGATCCGTGCAAGCCAAGGACCTTCAAACGGGACCTGCTCAAGTAGCAGGGGCATGGAGATGGTAAATTTTTCATAATCCGGGTCCTTCTTGACCTTAATTTTTCCCTTCCGTAGAGAGATATACTTAGGGAGCCTTATTATGGGCTCTGCTCCTTCAACGTTAATGTCTTCTGTTCCTTGGCCTTCTTCGGCCTCTAGGTCCACAACATTCTACTTATCTTTTGTTGGCTTCTTATATTTCTTCTGTGTTTGTGTCGCAGTATGCTTCCTTGGGGAATTGCATACATGCATCGACTTTTTCTGCTTTTCCTTTGCTCCAGGTTGCTTCCCTTTCATGGCGGGTTGTTTGGCTTTTTTCATGGTCTGTTTCGTCCTGGGTGACCTCAGTGACGTGGGCACTGTAGGTGTAGCTTATACACTGGATACTTCTGGTCCTGAAGCATTGGATACACCTGCTTCTAAACTCAGGGCTTCAGTGGGGTTGGTCGAATTCATCCTCTCCATAAACAACTCACGGGCTTCAAGAGAAATGTTTGTGTGTGCCAGGAATTCCTCCCAAAATGCTCAACTCATAGGCAACAGACAACGAATTTTAACAACAACTCTAAGAGCACAAAGTGTTCTCTGTTGGACTAGCACACTTAATTTATAGGGAGTTTTGAATTCAAATCTGACCGTTCCCCCAAAATTTTGACAATAAATGTTGTTTTAACGACAGACCTTCAAAGGTTTTCTCCTTAAATTCTACCAGCCTACTCCTCTTAACTGTCTTTTGGCCATCAAGTCATGAATAGTGACTCCAACGGTCACTTTTCCGTTGTGTTGCACAACACCTACCTCCATGGTGCAGTTTCATAGGTTGCAACTTTATCACTTTCCATGCAACTTGCTTGCTGCGTTGTCCTCCAAACTGGGCAATGTAGTTTATAGTCTCGCGCTCCCTTGCAACTACCTGGAGCACTAAGACTATCCTACCGCCATATAGTCTTGTGCAGGATCCCTTGTATACAACTTCAATATGCTCCCATTCACCCTCCCTAGAAAAGGTTCCCCATTAGCTTCATGAGTTGAACTGCACCTCCATCTGTAATTTCTTTGATAATATATGGTCCTAGCCAATGCATCTGGAATTTTCCTAGATACTGAGTGAATTTACTATCATATAATAGGATAATATCATTTACCTTGAACTTGTGAATCTTGATGTGGCGATTTTTCCATGCCTTCTCGCGTTCCTTCTGTACCTGTTGATGAAATCCTGCCAAAAATTGATGCTCTTCGAGCTCCATCAGCTGCGTGAGTCGTTCTTCCAAGGCCTCACAATATGCCATACCTGTGAGGGCTACTATGCATAGACTAGGCACAATAAACTCCATTAGCATTACAACTTCTACACTGTAGACCAATCTAAATGGTGTTTGTCATGTCAGCTTCTTGAAAGTAGTCTTATAATCCCATATTACCACAGGTACGTGCACATCCTAGTCATTTCGTTGCTCGTTGCAGATCTTCATAAACACGTTCTCCAAAATATTGTTGAAGGCTTCAATAGTTCCATTAGCCTGTGGGTGATACGATGTACTCTTCTGATGGTAGACCTGGAATTCTTTGGTCAACATGCTGATCATTTTGTTCAAAAAGTGTGTACCTTTGTCACTCATCAACACTTTCGGGCAACCAAATCTGGTTAAGACACACTCAAACAAAAATTTTGTTGTTGTATCCCCTATACAATCCTTAACTGGTTGTGCCTCTACCCATCTGGTTAGATATTCAGTCACGGTGATGATATAGTGCGCACCAGTTTTCTTCCCTAGTGGCTGAATTAGCCCAATGAAATCAATCACCCATTTTTCAAATGGTTGCCAAGATACTAGAGGTTGTAATGGAAATTCATCCCTTCGTGATGGTCTACCCTTTCTCTGACATGCATCGCATGCCTTACAATACACCTTGGAATCCTTATGTAGCATTGGCCACCATAGACTTGCACCCAAAATCTTCTACGAAATCGCCTTTCTTGCATAATGACCTCCTGCAGCCCCTCCATGAGCTTCAGCGAGAGTGTTATCCCTCTAAAAATTTGGCACATATCTTTGTAATATTTCATCAACACCCATCTTATACAAATGTCCCAAAAATTTGTCGCACGCACTACCAGTTGCTTTAATTCAAAGTCATACTCCTAGAATAGTAGCAACCATCTGCAGATTCCCCCCCCCCCACAACACAGGCTTATTGACCATGTATTTCAAGGTAGAATGATCTGTGTAAATATTGAAATGCCCTCCTAACAGATAATGCCTGAAATTCTATAGTGCATACACCATGGCCAATCCTTCGCGCTAAGTCGTTGAGTAATTCTTCTTGGCCTTCAATAATTTCCTACTCGTGAAGACTATAGGATGGTCAATTTCTCCTTCACACTGCACCCAACTCAATGCAAGAGGCATCCACATGTACGTAAAATTCCTTTTTCCAATCAAGGAATACCAATATCAGTGCAGTGACCATATTTTCTTTCAATACATCTAAGTTGTGCTGACATTCTTTGTCCCAACAGAATGTTGTGTCCTTCTTCAATAGTTTCTCCATGGGCACAGTAATTTGAGCATATGCTTTGATAAATTTTCTGTAATATCATATATGTCCCAATGTCGCACACAACTGCTTAACGTTCCTTGGGGCCTCTAAATTCACAATTACTGCAATCTTTGCAGGGTCCACCATTAGCCCTTTCTTGCACACCACGTGACCCAGCAAGATTCCAAAGGGAACAAAAAAGATGCATTTCTTCAAATTCGGTGCGATCTAGTATCTACGACACGTATCCAACATCAGGCGCAAGCTTTCTACATGGTGCTTTACTAATCCAAACATTGTCCAATCATCAAAGTATACTTCCAGGAACTTATGAATGAACTCCTTGAACGTTGTGATGACTATGCGAGAAAATATCGCAGGCGCATTCTTAAGTCCAAATGGCATCACAGTGTATTGAAAACAACCCCATTCTGTCACGAAGAATTTTGCTCGTATCCTCGATCGCGATCTTAATCTGATGATACCCTAAATACCCGTCAGTGAATGAGTAGGCCTCCTACCTTCCAACATTGTCTGATACTTCATCGGTAAACACATCAAGAATGGATCATGGACACATGCATCATTAAGCTTCTACAGATCTACACAATCCTTATCTCACCCTTCTTCTTCTTCTCCTGAACCACCAACGAGCTCACCCAATCAGATTCTTCAACCGGTTCTATGATGTTTATTTCTAGTATCTTATCCAGCTCTAGGCAAATCGTTTCCTTGTATTTAGGATTGATGTGATACAACCTCTATTTAATAGGATTCATGTCCAACTTTAGAGTGATCTTCATAATGCCCAAATCTCCAATTATGCCCTTCAAATATGAAAAATTGGTAGGGAATAGATCCTGGTATTCGTGGAGTAACTTAGCAACTCTATCCACAGTAGCATTGTCCCAATAATCTCCAATGTTTGCAAACTTTGGTTCTGCTTCAATACCAATGTTTACTTGCTTTGTCTTCAATGGAGTGGTGATGTCCGGGTTGTCTATTTGTGGGCCCTCAACTTCGCGATGCCCTTCTACCTCTGGTATATTAATGTTTCTCGGATCTTCATCATCCTCTTCGACAATCACATCTTATAGCATTCCAGCACATGGCGCAGCTGGGTGCTCTAGTCTGGTTGGATCCATTCCATAGGTTCTTGCGGCATTCTGAAGATAACTGCCTTAATCTCCTGTAGAGCTTCATTGATGTTGGCGAAGCCATCCTTGAAGCTAAAGGTCAATAAGAACCCTTCCCTCAATATATCCCACTCTGGTTGCGGCTCTGTTCCCCAAGCTTTAGTCCATTTTTCTAAGTGGTCGCGCGGATCATCCTTCCCTCTATATTTCTCAGTCAAGCTAGTGTTAGGATGCCCAAACCGTAACCTCATCATTCTTCTATAATCCTGCCATCCATCAAAGACATCCTTGTGCGTACCCCATCATCGTGCAGGCATAGCATGCAGTGCCAAATATAATGCTTGGAAGTGGTGATCCTCAGGGACTTCATGCTCAAATGCATCCAAAAGATTATCCACATTAGTTAAACCATCATAATAGGGTAATTTCCTTACCTCCGACGAAACACAATGCAGCGAATTCATCATCATATTGCATCACAACATGGATAGTTCATGCAAACGATTCTGTTGATCCCATGCAATCCATCCATTTCTCGTCGGATTGATCCAGTCCTGGTCTCGCGCTATTATTTTATAGACTTGTTCCAATTCATCATCGCTTTCTTCACAGTCATGGACTGGTTTAGTATATCGCTCCTCTTCTGCAGGTTCTGATGGTACTACAACCCAAAGTGATTTTTTTCAAACAACATTTTCCTTTTTTTCAAATTGATGACCCCATTCATATCAATGGCCCAGTCAATTCCTAGGAGTTTGGGGTATGGTTTACTATCATCAACAATATCTATCACCTCAAATTCAGCCATTGCGCTCGCACCTTCTATATCAACTGTTGCTCCATATAATCATCCCATAGGGATGATTTTCTACTGGTTCACCATTCTAAGTTAAATCGGAGACCACTGCAGCACAGGTCTCCCCATCCTTTCCCATGTTTGCTTTGGTAGTACGTTCACATCGGACCCCAGATCCAAGATGACCTGGTCCATCTCATAATCTCCTATCTGCACAGTGAGCCTCATGTCACGCCCTGTTCTCGCCTTATGCTTTCCAATTTTTTTGACCACCTGGTGTCCATCAGGGACCTTCTCTTTGTTGGCGCATTTGTATATCAACTCCTGCAGGCCTTCCACAACTTTGTTGTCGCATAGCAGTTTTATGCAGGTCTCCAAAAACATAGTAAGCACAGAGGGGTCAACCTCTGCAGGCACGCTGGTTTCTTGTACCTTGTCCTAACTTCCTGAGGTGGATGCCTTAGCGAATCTTTTCTTGGCCTCCATAAATGATTCCTTAGCATGCGCCATATCAAAACCCAATTTCTTTTCTTGAGCCTTGCAGACCCATCTATCCTCTTCAAGTTGTTTACCCTTATCATCGTCATTCATTATTCCACTTCTCAACACTATATTCACGCTTTGATCTTTCTCGTAGGGCTTAGCTCTCATCATCTGTAAATTTTGCGTAGGCTGTTGAGGCTGCGCTTTCTTCTCTTGCATTTTAGCTGTCATCACTAGGAATTCTTCTATAGTGTGGTCAAACTGGCTGCAGTATTGACATGACAGGTGTGTCTGATTTTGACATTCTTGTGCATAATGCCCTGGTGTTCCACAATTGTAACAGATAACCTGACCCAACCTCTACCAGGCCATCCTCCTACTCAGCCTCATCCCCGACCCTGATAACCTCTGTGTGCTCCCCTGGCGCCCTGCTCTGGAGGACGAGTTTTTTCTTGCATCCAGTACATAGGTGTTCTATCCATCATCAGCTCATAGTTGCGACAGTGGTGCTCATCGTGGCCCACCGATTTGCAAAAGTTGCAGAACAACTACTAGGGTGTCTAGACGAACTTTTGAAGTAAATTACAATTATCTGTCGCGTGTTTTCCAGCAACTTGACAGATAGTGCACCATAACGCAACCCCCATGCTCGGCCCTACTGGGGTTTCTAGCTTCAGGGGAATTTGTCCCCCTCCTATAATATAATTCGCGTACATGGGACAGTGGTCTTTATCGTGCCCCTATCTCTTGCACTTTAGACACCAAATTTCCATGCACACCTCTAGTTTAGTCTCCTTGTCTTTCTTCAAACTCTGCAATTCTAAGCAAAGGCTCTATAACTGAGAGTGGATCTGTTGTACCCCTAAGATTGCATCCTGAATAGGAATTTCATGCAACCTCATCGCAATTCCCAAGGCTTCCACTTATGTTCCTATCTTCTTTTGCGATAGAGCAATTCTCAGGTGGGGTGGAAGCGAATATATAAAACATTTGAGATGCTAACCATCTGTGAGTTGCATGTTTGCTTCTCGAATTTGACACTTCAACCTTTGATCTAATTCCCAAGGTGACTCATCGACCCTCATCATGATTTCCTTAAATCCAACTACTAGTTGCAAGTCAGACTTAGGCTTACTAAACTCTTTGTTTAGAGCAGCCTTAGTCTTTACTAGTGATGCCAGAGGATTATCAGAACAATACTTAATATACCAAGTCAGCGCACAATCCTGCAAAGCGGTAACCAATTGTGCCTTCTTTATATTGTCATCAATAATCTTCTACGCGGTCCACACAACATTTGCAACAAACCAAAACTGCTACATATCTTCACTCCCTATGACTTTGAAAATTGACAACTTCATCGTGTTCACCATGTTGGATGGTGGTGTTGGAGGTGGAGGTGGAGTGGATGGATGATTTACTTGAGGAATCCCCTGAGTGATTAGTTGAATAGCACTTCACAGTGGAGTCCATTCCACCCCTTCATCGTCACTTAAAGGAGGTCCAATCAAGGGACTATACTCTGGTCCTGATCCTTCACGATTCCTAAAGAGTTTCCACTTTGCATAGCTCCAAACATCAAGGTACTGATATCACTTGTTTTTCACACAACATCATTTTAATCCAAGAATTCAATAATATTAAATACTTACCTCGCGGTCCCTTGAAAAATCGTCGCTCCGCTTCATTATAGCTGACTGAGGTATCAAATTCAGACTCTATAACAAATCCTCCCAGAATCTGATCAAGCCAATGATCAACAACCCAAGCAATCTGGTTGTCAGAAGCTTCTAATTGTCGCACTAATTTAGGGGTCCACACTATAGGACTATCAAGATTCCACCTTCCTTGGTTGTTTGTCAATTTAGCCAAACATTCATACAGCTCAATGGGGAAGGTGCAAAAGAAGATCTCATGTATTTCTGTATACAGATACCTATACAATCACTCTTCTTTTGACATGTGCGGATTCCTATTTTCTTGCGCCACGAACTCATGAATATTGCAATCCAACCACTTTCAATTTATTTCTTGGTCGGATTCCAGTGATGCAACATCACACATCTCTTTCAAGGTCCTGAAAATGGGACCATTTTTTGGCTTAGGGGGTCCTGACCCAGGTTCAGAGTTAGTTGCGCCAACTAACAAATCCCTACACTAAGAGCCCTTTCGGCAACAACTCGCGTAGCGCATGCTGCAGTCTCACCCGAAGCAATATGGGGGGATGCTAGAACCAAGTTTTTTCATCTAGAGACTAGTTTGATTGCTTTTAGTGCCTCAGATATACCTTCACGCAGAGCTATACACTCTTAGGGCTCACTGCTGCAACTCTATCTAGATGGTCTTTAGACCTTTGCGAAGGTCTACAATCAGTCTTTACGGACCTTTAACAGTCAAGCTATCTACTTACACGCATCAGAAAGCTGTCTTAAATTGGGGTTCGCACATATTCACTTAAGTTATTAGTAAACATCAGAGAATTCATCAAAGTATTCGCGAAATTACATAAACATGCTTGTGTATATTATTTAACAGTTATTCAACAGATTCACATAACATTTAATAAATATTCCATAAATCGCACTATTCATAGGCAACATATATCATTAACAGAAACAAACATAAAACAGATATACACGGGAATTCTTTGGTAAATGTCTTTATTGATCTTCAATTTAGATTTACAGACTCAAAACTACCCTGCGCACTCAGTTGCAGGGGTCCACGCACTCAGATGCGGACTCTACCTAGGCCTCTACGCACTCAACTGCAGAACCTTTCTTCTCCTATCTGACCCACTTCTCTTCGCTATCACTTCTCTTCTATTGACCATTGCTTATCAATTCTTCCTTAGACTCTCTAAGACACACCTATTTATAGCCTTTAGCATACCATGCTATGGTCCACGGACCATGGGTGGATCTCAAAACCGACTCATACTTTACATAAAACAAGGGGTTAAACACCTTTGACTCCTAATCCTCTACGCAGTCCACATCCCCAAATCGTGAAGACTTTACATTAATTACAAAAATGTATCAAACTTGGGTTATCTTAACCCCAAAACTGACCCTGGGGACCCCATCCCAACACATATTTTACATTGAAATATTTTATTATGATTCACATTCTCCGCATTAAAATGTTAGTACATGCCCCCTCATTTTTTAAAGTAGAAAACCTATATCCATAGGATATAATATCTCTCTCTCCACACACACACAAAATACGTTGAATTATGTTTGTTATTGATATTTTTTTAATGTTACATGTTTGTTTATATATTTAACTATTTATCTCTCTATATATATGTGTGTGTTCCTATTAAATTATTTTTGTTGTTAATATTTTTTTAAATGTTATATGTAAACTCCATATTAAATATTGAATGAATTGCAAATTTCCCTCATATCCTAAATTAAAAATAATCTATTAATGTAATAAGAACTCTCTCTCTCTCTCTCATGATTTATAACCCACATGTAACTTTATTTTTTTATTAATATTTTTCAAATATAGCAACATCAGATCATTCCATAAAATTGAATCCAAATAATATTATCAAATCCACCTATCTTACATTGCATTATTCTTAGTCTTTTAATATGAAAGACAAACAACAATCTTTAATAATCATAGCTCCATGATATCCATAACATATTAGACAATGTAATTCACACACTATAACAATTTAACAAATCACATCAAGCATTCACACATGACCATGTAAATAGCTCTACAACTTAGGAAAGTATCAGCAACCACAACGATATGCAAGTCCCTCATACCTATGAGAACATTTGCATAAGCAACTCATTGTAAACAAACAAGAATAACACATTCCTCCATTAATAGTGTTGATACATATAATGTCATGACACATAGAAACATCATTCATCATTCATAGTGCAACACGTGTACAAGAAAATATAGTTATCTAATTAACTTAAATGAGTGGCAGCTGAGGGAAGGAATTCACCTCTCCACCCAACCATAAGCCAACTACATTGCAATATTTCTTACAACTAACCACCCTCGAGTAAGATTCAGAGTATGAGGAAGTAAGTGCTCAAGGGATTTCGCATCAATACCCGTCAAATCACACAACAATCTAGAGCACATAGTGTCTCCACCTACTAAACACCACATGAATCCAAAGCCCACAGTGTCTTGACCTACTAAACATCATAGGAATCCGAACCCCATAGTGTCCCCACGTACTAAACACCTTAAGAATCCATAGCCCACAGTTTCGCCACCAACTAAACATGAATCCAGAGCACATAATGTCTCCACCTACTAAACACAAAAGGAGTCAAAATCCCTCAATGTCTCCACCTACTAAATAGGATTTTAGAGCAAATGATGTCTCCAATTATTAAAAAATACTAGAGTCCAAAATCCACATTATCACCACCTGCCAAACATGAGTATAGAGCACCATGTCTCCTCTTTGTTCCATGCTCTACTTTGTGTTCCTGCTCTTTCAATTACACTGTGTCATTTTTCTTCCTTTCTCCTGTTATCTCCCTCGTGATTTCCATCTACACGTATGAGCATACCTGCATACCATCCCATGTTTGTCTTTATTTCCCTTCTCTTTCACGTTGACCTCTTTTTTCCATTGACTCAATCGCCTTCCTCTTGCATGTTGACCACACCAACATGCCCCACGACGATAGAGTTGGTATGGGGTTCATCCTTCCCTCATGGAACCCATACTCAACCTCCCTACCTGTTGTGCATAAAATTAAACTTAGTCATGGAATTGGTAACATAATAAATGAAGTAGCATGGGCTTAATAACTTCCCAAGCAACTCATCCTCTTTGGACCTATGAATCTATGTACACTCCTCCAACCCATTCATTATATGTATTTCTACATTATCTACATGAATTATAATTCAGAGTGACATTTATAACAGGGTTATAAAAAAGAGTTGTTACAGACCCCACCCCCTTAGAGCAACAATGTCCTTGGTATTTGATATACATAACATAATATTCCATCATCAAGATTGATATACACAGTTATTTTTACATTTACTTACATAGTAAAAAAAGTGGCCCAAATCTCTTCCACCACACCTAAATCTACTTAATTACTTGATTTTGGAGTGTGATTTGCCTTCAATCTAGAATGCGCTATGGTTTTGGATGGAATTCTCCCCTGCGTTCCACCTATATCACAAACCAATCAACAACGTTATTAACATTGTGAACATAAGTTTTAATCAAAGAACTTGGAAAACATCATGTGCTTTCCCTGTGGGTGGAAAGGCTATTCTATAATCCATTGGCCCCACTCTTTTTGAAATCTAAAATGGTCCACAAAATCTTGGTGTTAACTTAGCATAAGACCCAACACTTAATAAACTCTTTCTTGGTCTAATACAAAGATACACATGTTTTTCCAGTTGGAATTCCTTGTGCATTCTATGTTAATCTACATAGATTTTTTGTTTGTCTTGAGTTATTTTTAATTTTTGCCTAATAGAAACTGCTTCTTGTTCCATTTCCTTCATCATATTGGGTCCAAGAAACACCTTGTTCATTGGATCATTATAGCTTATCGTTGTATTACATTTTCTACCATATAGTTCCTCAAAAGGATTCATCTTTAATGATTCCTAATACCCATTGTTGTAAACAAATTCTACCAAAGGTAGAAAATCTTCCCACCTATGAGGCTAATGCATGACATACATTCTTAGCATGTCTTACAACTCCTTGTTTACTCTTTCAATTTTTCCATCAGTTTGAATATGATACGATGCATTAAATGTTAACTTTGTTACCAAGCCAGCAAATGATGCTTTCCAAAAAATTTGGGTGAAATTCATATCTCAATATGAGATGATATTCTTAGGTATACCATGCAATATAAATATTTCTTTCAAGAAAATATAAGAAATATAAATTTCCTTGTGGGTGGAATTAACAACTATAAAATGAACTTCCTTACTTAGCTTGTCCACTACCATCATTATGGTATCATGCTATTTAGATGCCCTTGGTTACCCTGTGATGAAGTCCATAGAAATCACTTCCCACTTCCACTCAGGAATGAGGATTGGTAGTAACAATCCCGTTGGATGTCTACATTCCACTTTCACTTGTTCGCATTCCAAGCATATGGAAATATACTTAGAAACATCATTTTTCATGTTTGGCCAATAATACATCTTTTTCATGTATTTTGTCATTTTTTGATAAATAGGATTACTTGAATAAGGTCTTTACTCAAACTCGTCAGAGATGATCTTCTTCAAGTCACCCATACAAGTTATATACCATCTACCTCTAAATTTCAGTATAATATCATCTTCAATGAGAGATTAATTCTTACTCAATGTTCCTTGTGGTTCTGCTACAAGCATTCCTTCACTTGTTAGTAATTCCCATCTTGAAGAAATGCTTCTTTGATTCTTTCTTTGATATCAGCTTCACAAATACTGATGGATGCCACATGATCAAATTGCACCCTTATGGTTGGTGCTTTTACTAATTTGTTTTCCTTACCTTTCATATATTTTATTTCCAAATAAAATTCATTGATCAAGGCTAGCCACCTTTCCTACCTTGCATTCATCTTGTGTTATTAAAATATATATCTCAACCCTCCATGATCTGACATTAAAACAAGCTTCCTTCCCAACAAATAGTGCCTCCCCATTTCAATGCATGCACTATCACCACTAGCTCCAAGTCATGGGTGACATAATTTTTATCATGCTCATTTGGCTTCCTTAATTCATAAGAAACCACTTATCCCTCTTGCATTAGGACTCCATCAAGACCCTCTTTAACAACAACAGTGCAAACAACAAAATATTTTTCCATGTCTCTTATTCTCAATACTAATGCATGTGTAAGAAGGTGTTTTAATTTCTCAAAATGGGATGCAGACTTTGGTGTCCATTGGAATTTAACTCCTTTCATTTTTAAAGTTGTGATTGGTTTCCTAGTATTTGAAAAATTCCAAATGAATCTCCAATAATACTTAACCTATCCAATTAAGGATTTGACTTCTACCACATTCTGAGAAGTAACCCACTCCATGATGGCTTTGATATTATTAGTATCTACTACCACTCCTTCCTTGGAAACAATGTGTCCCAAGTACAAAACTTTTGATTGGAAGAAATACCATTTATTGAATTTGGCATAAAGCTTGTGTTATCTCAATAATTGAAAAGTTATTTCCAATTGTTCTTCATGTTCCTCCTTGGTTGTATAATAAACCAAAATGTCATTCACAAATACCAACACAAACTTGTCCAAATATGGATTAATAGTGTTTTTCATTAAACACATAAACGTTGTTGGAGCATTGGTGAGTCCAAATGGTACCACCACAAACTCATAATGTGCATACCTAGTTCTAAAGTTGTCTTTGGTTGTATTCATCCTTAATTCATACCGAATGGTACCCATACCTCAAGTCTATCTTTGAGAACACTACAATTCCTCGTAGCTAATCAAATAAGTCATCAATCCTAGGCAAAGGATACTTGTCCTTGATTGTGGATTTATTTAGTTGTCTATAGTCAATGCAATGTGTTATCCTTTTTCTTCACAAATAGTACTGGATCTCCCTAGGGAGATATGTTATGTCTGATGTATCCCCTCTCTAGAATTTAATTTAATTGCAATTTTAGTTCCACTAGCTTTAGTGTGCTCATACGATACAAATCTTTTGACACTAGTGCCAATCCTAGTAATAACTTAATTGAGAAATCAATTTCTCTTCTTGGCAAAAATCTTAGGATTTACTCAGTAAATACATCATTGAATTGTTTTAATATTGGATACTCTTATATTCTATATTTTTTAACCTTTGATTCATTGGTCACTTTTACAATATCTAATTCACATCCCTTCCGGTTGAACCTCTTCATCTGAAGAGCTAATATTTGTTGCATAGTCATAGGTTTTCTTATACCTTCCAATGCCACTTTTTCCCCTTTGTCACTGATACATTCACTCAACTTGTTTTAGTTTTCAACCTTCGTCTTGTGGCTTGCTAGCCTCTCCATGCTGACTAGACTGTCTTATGAACTCAATGGTAATAGTTCTAAGTTTGCATACGTGGGAATGTCGTTTATCACTATTGGGAATGACTAAACCGCATCTTCAACTTGTCTCTTAGTCGTTGTTTCTAGCTGAGCTAACAATAACTTTTCATGGGCTACATTATGCAATGCACACTTCTCTACAACTTTTGGACTATCATAAATGAAATTAGAACCTAGGCCAATCAAAATCGAAACAAGCTTGTTATTTATTGTATCCTCCATCTTGATCATTGATGCTTGTTGATTGGGTCTACCTATTTTCCAATGTGGCATAAATTCATGGCACATTCTAAGCCACACCATTCATTGTCTCTACTTATCACACATTGTATAGCCTCAGGCCATTTAGTTGTTGTTGAGGACAATCTTTCTTCTTGTGGTTTTCTCCACAATTCCAATACTATATAGGTTTTCTTCTAGACCCCCTGGCTTCCTCTTTTGTAGGATTAAAGTACTAATATGTATTAGCAGTAGTGTATTTTTGTTGAAGCTCACCCTTGAAAATATTGGGAAACTTCACATTCCTTCCTCTTGTCTAATTTCCTACAATTTTATTCCCTTTTCCTCTAAATATGAGCTTACCTTTTTCTTTCCAATTAGTTTGGAATTCAATATTATGCTTGGATTGTTCATAGAAATACTTCATATTTTAGATGGTGTCCTCTAGGGTATTTGGCTCATCAAAATTTATTATGTCCCTGTAAGCTTGTGGAAATCCACTAAGATACCTCTAGATCTTTACCTTCTCATCCTCGATGTAAGGCACATACCTTAGTAGCTCCAAGAATTTGTTGGTGTACTCATCAGTTGTCAATTACCCCAATTTTTGCTCATGAAATTCCTTGATCTTGTTGTTATAGTACCTTTTAGATAGGTACTTATCCTGGAAATATCTCTCAAATCTCCTTCAAGTCAACTCATTTTCTCTAATGTTCTTGGAGTTCCTTAGGTATTCCCACCAAATATCAGTATTGCCTTTAAGGATGAAAATGGCTACTCTTTCCTTCATATTCTTATAGTAATAATGCACCATGAAATAATTATTCATTCCTAATAACCATGCTTCTACTTATTTTTCTTTTTTCACCTCTCCATCAAATGTAGGAGGTTTTGCCTTTGTAAATTCTCTTGGAATAAAATATTTCTCTTTCATTTTCTACTGGCAATGTCTCTTAGTTGCAACACTAGATAGTTTTTCATGATTTATTGTCCTCCTCCTTGGAGTACTTAGTGGATTTCCACCTCTCATTGTATCTTCAGTTACCTGCGTATGTGTTTTCTTAGATTTTTTTTCTTGTGCATTATCAATCCTTGTTATGAAACCAACTTACAAAACGATAGAAAAGATAGATCAACGCCTTAGAAATCAGCGTCTTCGAGGGGGAAACCTCCTTTACATTACACAAATGAACAATTCTTGGATGATACAAATGACAAGACCTCCTTTCTATATATAGGATTCTAAGGGGTCATCATATAATCAGAGCCAACATAACAATAATAATGTAAGGGCACAATAATAACAATAGCGGGCTTCTATGGGGAACAATAATAACAATATGGGGACTACTTGGGCACAACAATATAATAAGGGGGTTGCACTAATAACAATAAGGGGTTACACTAGTAGTATAGGGACCTAACATGCCCCTCTCCTTCAAAAAAAAATTTCCTGAACGCTTGAGTAGTTTTGGATGATTCTATATAAAATTATTATCCTCCCATGTGGAATCTTCAGCGAGTAAGTTCTTCCACTTGATGAGATACTTTGAAATTGATCGATTTCGTAGCTATCAGGTTCTTGTTTCTATGACTGCTCCAGGTTTTTTATATGATTTTTCCTTCCTTGTTAAGTTCTGGAAATATTGTTTGAACTAGGATCTTCTCATTATGTAAGGTCGGCATTTCTCAAGTGCATGTAGTATTGCCAACATTTCCTTCTCATAAATATATTTGTGTAAATACTTTTGTTTGATTGGACAACTTTTAAAAGCAATGGGTCTTTCTTCTTGTGTTAAAAGATCACCAATTCCATTTCCTGATGCATCATATTCCACAATAAAGGTTTTTGTGAAGTTTGGCATAGCTAAGACCGGTGCTTGGCACATTACCTCTTTAAGATGTTCAAAGGCCTTCGTTTCTTCTGGAGTCCATGAAATTGCATCTTTCTTCAATAATGTTGCTTTCATAATGTCTTTAGTCTTCATTCTTATTTGATGATATCCTGAACAAAGATCCAACTTGGTGAAGAAAATTAATCCATGCAATTCATCAATGTCAGGAATGGGAAATTTATCTTTGATAGTGAGTTTTTTGAGCTCTCTATAATCTTGACACATGCGCCATGACCCATCCTTCTTGTGCATCAATACTATTGGAGCAGAGAAAGAACTTTGACTAGGTTTGATTATACCAGCCTCTAGCATTTCCACAACCATATGTTCAATTTCACTCTTTTGGGCATAGGGATATATGTAAGGCCTGATGTTTGGAGGAACACTTCCTAGAATCAAATGAATAGAATGATCATGATCACAAATAGGTGGGAGGCCTTTGGGAGTCTCAAATACCTTGGAATGATTGTTCAAGACTTTTTGGACATCTGGAAAAATAGATGATTTCAATGTGGGAACCTCTAGTGAACATAATTGTGCAACTACGCCTCATTTTTCTTTCCTTAGAAGCTTTTTCAGTCCATTAGAGCTGATTATCTTTCCCGGTTTCCTTGTGATAACCCTTAATTCAACTTCCTTTCCTTCTGAAGAAAATTTCATGAAAACTTCTCTAAAATTAAAGGCTATTGTACCCAAGGATTGTAGCCATTGGACTCCTAGTACAACATCAGCACCAACCATTGGAATGGAAATCATTGGGCTATTCAATACATATCCTCCCATGGATAGCTTGATATTATGGTACTTTCTAGAGAAATTTATGGTTCCTCCACTTGCAACCTTCACTTGACACTCTGGTGATGGATATAGGAAGCAATTCAATTCCTTGGCTATCTTACAATGAATAAAATTATGGGTATTTCCCTAATCAATCAAGACTATTACCTTTTTATTCTTGATATGTCCTTCTATCTTGATAGTTTGAGGAGTGGTAATTTTGGCCAATGCATTACAAGATATGGTCAGATTCATTTCTTCTTTCTCGATGTGATCTTTTACTTCTTGAACCTTTTTCTTCTTGATATGTCCTTCTACCTTGAGAGTTTGAAGAGTGGTAATTCTTCCCAATGATTTACAAGATATGGTCAGATTCATTTCTTCTTTCTCTGGGGTTGGTTCCTGGTGTATATCCTCTTCTTTTGATGTTTCTTGATCCTTTCCATCAAAATTACTCATATCGATCTTCTGAATATGGTGGGTCTTTAATCCAATGTTAGATTCTATTGAATCATGATTAACATTTATTGTTTTCTCATCATGAGTTTCCTCTACTACCTTTTCATCATTAGGAGGCCTTTCTTGTAGCAGCTTTGTCCAACCTTCCTTCAAACCTTCCATGTCTTTCTTCAAATCTTCCATGCCTTTCTTCCAATATGCTTTCATACCACCGATATCAGCTTCCATGGCATAGATAAAACTATTTATCTTAGCTTCTATCACATTCTTCAAATCATCCATCCCATTTTGATTACTAGGTGTTTCTATTTTCTTGATTCAAGTCATTATTTCTCTTTCTTTTAGGATCTCAATATTGAATCTGTTGTATCTCTGAAAGTTCGGCCCTCCAAGGCCTAGAATTGTGAACTGTGGTAGCCCTCTATGTCCTCTTTCCAACCCCACAAGTCTGATCAAGATTGGATTCTCCAAGGAATATTTATTCCAAATCTCCCACGATGACTTGATTATAGACTGGTTCAATAGACTGAACTTGTACGAAGTTCCATGTGTCACTGTTTTGACCTTCGCACACGAAACCAATATAAAAAAACTACAATCCATCTTCTTTCTATAACTTCTTACAAAATTTCAATCTGATGCTCAGAGACAAAGTTATGACAATTTTCCCAAGATTACTTGTTTGTGATGTAATTCAGGAGCCTACAGAAACCCTAAATGTCTTGGAATATAGCTCCAAAAATATAGCGAAACAAGATCTGATATTTGGGCCTAGGGTGCACCGCATTTTCAGCTCAAATGGGTATTAATGTCAGAGTTTGAAACTTCTTATAAAAACAATTATAGCAAAAATGTCATGATGACCTATTTGAGATGGAATTCTGGAGCTTTCAAAAACCCTAACTTTCTCAGATTAGATCTCCAAAAATATAGCGAGAAAAGATCTGAAATTTGGACCCAAGGTTCAGTGATATTTCTTCCAAAGGATCTGAAATGTCGCAGAAAAAAGTTATAACAAAAATTTCACGATGACTTGGTTGGAGTAGCAAAACCCTAGAATCCAAAGCTCCGATACCAAATGTTATGAAACCAACTCACAAAAAGATAGAAAAGATAGATCAACACCTTAGAAATTAGCCTCTTCAAGGGGGCAACCTCATTTACATTACACAAATGAACAATTCTTGGATGATACAAATGACAAGACCTCCTTTCTATATATAGAATTCTAAGGGGTCATAATATAATCAAAGCCGACATAACAATAATAATGTAAGGGCACAATAATAACAATAGTGGGCTTCTATGGGGTACAATAATAACAATATGGGGACTACTTGGGAACAACAATATAATAAGGGGGTTGCACTAATAACAATAAGGGGTTACACTAGTAGTATAGGGACCTAACAATCCTTAATTCTTTCTTCCCAAGTCATGATGAACTTTTCCTATATTTATACCTTCCTATGTAGCTAGCACCTAACTCATGTTGATTTTTTCTTTGCAAATATGATAAGCTTTGTAGTATAATTACATTCACTTATGCCTGCTTTTCCTAGGCTTTCACAATATTTTCATTGTCAGCCTTGCAAATTCTCAATTTAACCCTCAAATTCCTAAGGGTGTCCACCTAGTCAAGGGAGCCTTACTCTCTCCTCTTTCTAACTGACTCTTCTTCTTGAAAATGTTAATATTTATCAGTGTTGTATTAAAACATTCTACTACTCATCCATTTACTCTCTTGTTGTCCCTTGGTGTCTTCTTATGTTCTATTACACACACATAATTATTAGCCAAGAAAAGATACAAATAAACATAATTACCCATCACCTTGGCATATTTGCAATAAGCATGTTGATATGAGGCTATCTGAAACATCAATCTTAAGTTAGTATTCCAACCATTCCTATCATTTCACAATTTTGATATCAACAGAAATATGCATACAACAGACAATAACCAATCATATTCTACAATCAACATACATTTGTACACAACAAACAAACATCTTTTAAATACCACATTGTAATGGAAACCAATTTTTTATTTTTCCAAGGGTCTAGTACTTAACTCTTTCTTTGATGTCACTCAATAACAGATATCTAAACTTATCCTCCTAGGCCCATTCAGTCTAAGTGTTGAACTTTCACACTTTGGTACCACTCTGTTATGGTCCCTCCCACCCCTTTGGATTTTTTGAGCTATGGGAGTTGTTACTTTTTAACTAACTCAACCTCTATGGCCTCAATATTAAGATGAGGTTACAAAAATTCTTCTTCTCCAAAGCTTATGGAATTAACTTTGGATAATTCCATCGTATTCAGCTCGTTGACATATTTTCACAATATAAATTTTAGCACAATCCAACTCTTAGATTGAGAGTTATTCTCATTTGAAATATGGCCATTTATAACTCACCACATCAGCAAGACCCTACCATGTGGCACCCACATGGGACCGACGTGGCTATGTCATATCACTTGTATTACCCATGTGGCATCCACGCAGACATATCCATACATTCGTGGAACTTTCCACCTCATCCTATATCATAGGCCTCACAAAGTTCGACCCTTTTGTGTTTTATGATGTTTCTACGTTATATCTGAACTTGGGAAAAATATAGTGTGCAAAACATTTCCAAAACAACACCCTCCCTGAACCCCTAGACCTACAAATAACATGTTCTTTCACAAGGTAATCTGGCCTTGGCCCACATCTAGGACTTATCTTATTTGCTTGAGGCCCCATCATTGGATTCCCTGGATACTAGATACATCCTCCCTTTGTAACAGCCAAGTGGTACCTCTGGATACCACTTTATGCTCTACCAAAACTAGCTCTATTTCAATCCAAGCATGTGCAAATGATTACAACAGATCGGGCCCACCCTAGATACACATATGAAATATGGGTTATGAGTAAATGTAGCTTTTGAATCAATCCGGCTTCATGCCTTTGAACACCAAAATGGGCCCTGCCCTAGATATTACCTTTTTACTTTCCCTCTTCACGAGATATCTATATCATTTCAAATTTGGTGCATTACCAAAAATGATTAAGTGAAAATCAATGAAATTTTCAGATTCTCAAATACATCCACTAGGCCTAAAATGCATCCAACACAGATATAAAATCTTTATTACAACTTAATTGGTCCCAGATACAAAATCCTACCAATAACTTATCTGACCCGAGATACAAGTTTGATCTTTGTAATACTCTCAAATTATAAGAACCTCAAGGAACTTTTCCATGGTTCTCCTTAAAGCCTAGCATTTCCCAGAACACCAACTTCCACAGGAATAAAACCCTTATTCAAACACTAAAATTACAAATATCACACATATCCATAATACATTTAATGGATCTATCAACATGCCTACCATCAGGCACTAAAATAAGTGAAGCCATAGCTAACACTGCTCTGTAAATTCAAATACAAAAACATCAAATTCTTCCAAATAATGGATCCCAAACAATACTATCATGTCCACTGATATATCTTACATTTCATTATTCTTAGTCCTTTACTAGGAAAGACAATCAACCATCTTGAACGGTCACATATCCATGATATCCATAACATACCAGACAATGGAATTCACACACTATAATAGTTTAATTGAGCACATTGTGCATTCACACATGACCATGTAAATAGCTATGTAACTCAGGAAAGTATCAAAAACCACGGGGATTTTCAAGTCCCTCACAACCATGATAAAATTCACATAAGCATCTCATTATAGACAAACGAGAATAACACATCCCTCCATTAGCAATGTTGATACATACATTGTCATGACACATAGAAACATCATTCATCATTCATAGTGAAATACATGTGCACGTAAATACACTTATTTTATTAACTTGAATGACTTTCAATTGAGGGAGAGACTTCAAGTCTCCACCCAATCATAAGCCAACTACATTACAATATTTCTTGCAGTTGACCACCCACGAGTTAGATTCAGAGTCTAAGGAGTTAAGTGCTCAATTGAATTCACACCAATACCATTCAAACCACACCAAAATCTATAGTACACCCTGTCTCCACCTCTAAAACACCATACGAATCTAGAGCCCATAGTGTCTCCACCTATTGAACAAGAGTGCAGAGCACACAATATATCCACCTACTAAACATGACAAGAGTCCAGATCCCACAATTTCTCCACCTCTTAAATAGGAGTCCAAAGCACACAATGTCTCCACTTACTAAACATTACAATAGTCTACATCCCACAATGCCTCCACCTTCTAAACGAGAGTCTAAAGCACCTTGTCTCCTCTTCATGCCATGCTCTTATGCATGTTCCCACTCTTGCACTTATGTTGCACCCTTTTCTCTTCTTTTATCCTTTGAGATCCCTTGGGAATTCTCTCTGCACATATGAGCATACTCACACTCCATCTTTTATCTATCTCTATTTCCCTTTTCCTTCCCGTTGGCTTCTTTTTCCACTAAATCAGTCGCCTACCTCTTACATTTTTACCACACCGATATGCCCCATGAGGACATAGGTGGTATGGATTTCATCCTTTTTTCAAGGAACCCATACTCAACCTCCTTTCCTGTAGTCCAATCCACTAAACTCAGTTAGAGAACTGGTAGCATAATAAATGAATTAGCTTAGGATTAATCACTTCCCAAGCAACTCCTCCTCCTGAGATCTTTTAATCAATCTCACTCCTCTAACCCAATCATTATATGTATTTTCATATTATTTACATGAATTACAATTCATAGTGACATTTACAAGAGGGGTAGCAAAAAGGGTTGTTAGAGGAAGGTTTTAGACCCCAATTTTCCAAACTAGTTCTCGCCAATTAAAATGGTGTTGTGAGTTGATTCATCCACTTTTTCCACTTTGAAAGCATCAAGATGGATGACAAACAATATAATTATCCAATCCATATCAAATTGTGGTGGGGATGCATAATTCCTTCACTACTGAGGTAACATCTAAAAATAATATTAATGTTACAGTCCAGTTTGCAGGAGATGTGTAATTCATTTTATATTCAATTAACATGTATTTTAAAAAGTATATATTACCAACAACAAAAAATGTGTTAACCATAAATAAATATTTCAATGTCCACATAATTTTATGTCATCTTTGTTTAGAGAAATAAAAAGTAATTGAAATAAAATTAAAAATTAAAGAAAAAAAATTATATTTTTGCTTTCCATTGTGAGGGAGATGTGTAATTTATTAAATTCTTAATATGGAGTTGATATGTGACATTTAAAAAATATTAATAACATTTTTTTTAATGTGAATAAAAAATAAAATATTTCAATATGCAGATTGAGTAAAATATTTCAACATCATATATATAATTAGAGGGAGAGAGATTCTATCGCATGGATATATGCTTTCTGCTTCCCAATATGAGTGAAATGTGTTTTAAAAAATATACTAATAAAAAAAAATTAAAATGGACAATATTGTCATAAATATTCAATGTCCATATTGAATAAAATATGTCATTGAATAAAATATTTCAATGCTATGTATATGTTATATAAAGAAAATGAAAATAAAACAAACTCTTATGGTTAAAACATTAGTGTTTCTGGGGGAGGCAAGAGTGGGAGGGGTCTTATTTAACACTGAAGAAAAAAATAGTGTTTAATTTGCATGGGGTCTTGGTACAACGACCAATAACTGGGTTGAGTTCCTTGGCATGTGGAAAGGCTTGGAAGTTGAAATCTCAAATAAAATTCCTAGGCTTCTGGTTTGTTGTGATTCACTTCTAGTCATCAAATAAGTTATCAAGGAAAAAAAAGTGTATGCTTTGATGGTTCTCCTATTCTACAAAATATTTCTTTAGTTTTCCCTCAATTCTTGCACTTGGATCTCATCGACATATATAGACACTTAAATATAGTGGTGGATAAGCTAGAGAAAAGAGATTCCACTTTAGGCCAAGGAAATATAGAAATAAATCAATGTATTTTAGAAAAAACCCTTATTCCCTAATGTTCGTCAAAATTCAAGATCGCATGGCCAGTGGCATGGAGTATGCCTCACTCAAGCCTTTAATTATTTCAATCCCGAGGACATATTCTTTGCACTCATGTCATTTATGGATGCACATTCTTAGGATGATGGACTTGGTGGATTGAGATTCACATGCTTTGCAGCCATAAATTTTGAAATATACCTCTGGTGGCACCTCCATTACAACAAGTGGTCGGTGCTCATAAAACTTCAATATCTAGGGTGTTGTATATCCTTAAATAGTCCTCAATGGGATTTGGTGAATTCAAATTTTGAAAATATGGTTTCCTCTTTGAGCAGAGAGATGGAGCTATTATCGTTGTCGTGTTTCTACTATCTCCAATCTTATCGCCTCCCTTCTAAAGATCTTGGATCTGCGATGGAAATTTTGTTTCTATATAGCGTGCAAAAAAGCCTCCGTCAAAATTATTTAATGGCTTCTTAGGTTTTCTCGGTCTCCATGGGATTGTGTATCTCTCCAGTAAGCAGTTTAATTTAGGTGGAACTCCATCTATTATTACTTTGTTTTCTTTCATGGATATGGTTAAGCCCTATCAGTCCTCGACATTGGTTATGGATAGTACAACAATTGATAACATATTGGATGCTTCCAAATCTCTACTGGAAGCCCGCCAAAGGAAGGATGAGATGGTACACAAGTAGCACTAGTCTTTCTATATTATTTTGGAGGGAAATATTATGCGCCGCCTCAATGACATGGATTTAGCTCTGAATGGCCTTCTTGAGGAAATTTCCTCCCTCAATGCTTTAGTGGAAACTCTAGAGAGCATCATCTCTTGAAATTTCTGAGTGTGGGTGACTAGGACTTAAGTGACATTCCTTCACAAAGGAAAATTCAATGTCCTTGTGACAATGACCTTCTAGGTGATGGTAATGGTTGAAGGCTCCTCTAGTGGTTACTACAATTTCTGATTTTGATTTATGTTTCCGTGTGATTGTTGGTTAGTTCTTGGGTCCTTCTGTCAAGTATATAGTGGTGAAGTTTATTGTTTTTGCAAGAACGACAATATTAACATTGGCCTTTTGAATGTAGTCATTGTTGACATTATCATTGAAAAAATCTCATAATGAAATGTAAGGGAAATGGCCCAAAACCCAATCATTACTCATATAATATAATTACTCATTTTTGTTATAAAATCAACTTTAATGTTTCTTAAAATGAAGGAGATGTACAATTCCTTCCATGCTCATCATGGAGTTGACACATTGTATGTATGTAACTAATGTAGATCCATGTTAGCACTAGATATCAAGTGCCAAGAGGATCAAATCTCTTTAGGTTTCAACCTTTCTTCAAGCTTTTTACTCTAAAATAGGTTTGCACCTCAAAAAATTCCAAGCCTCTTACTAGCCAGTAATAAAAAAACATGAGAGAACAATTCAAAAAGTGTTGGAATCTCCATAAATATCATAAATATACATGTGAAACTACAATTATGGTTATAAATAGTCTAGCTAAGAGTATCAACACAAAAAATAACACATTGAATAGATATAACAGAGTTAATTGTGTTACTATGTCAATAGTCATCATTTCGTGAAAGGACGATGATAATATTATTGTTCCTCTTCTCCTAGATGTTATGTGATCTTCCAAATTCCCATATCTTGCTCAGTGCCTTCCTTAGATAATGTGTTCACCTTTATGTTCCTTTCCCTGTAGATATGATGACAAGAGATATGATAAAAAAATATCTTTAGTTGAAGAATCTCTCAAAAAATAGGTAGCAGTGTTTGATTGTAACAACTTTGTGTTTAATTGAACTAGTTTATAACATTCATTAAATTCCCAAAGATATATAAATTTCAACAATCATTTTCAATGGAAAAACATAGGAGAGGAGAGAATATTTGCATAATTATTTGTGCCCCTACCCAAACCAATCTGATATTGGAAGAAATGATGTTCATTAAGATACAAAACCATCCCATGACCATAGATACCTATATCACTAGAGGCACCATCAAAGTATGCCTAAGGAACTTAAAAATTTATAGATTCTTCTGAGATTATATGAGGGGCCTGAGAAGCATCCGAATAAGGAAGAAGGGAGAAAATAGCAAGAATTTGGGCTACCATGCAGTTAGGGGACAAGACTTGATTCCAAAAATTTCTTTATTTCTAGCCAACCATTCTCCCCAACAGATGAGAGGGGGGTGTTTATGGGAGTATCATATTTTGACACGTCCCACTAAGACTTCTAGTCATCGTGAAAGGAAATTCCTTGCCAAGCTAAATCACAGGCCAAATTGTTCTTTATGACCAACCAAATGCCCAAAGTGAAGGGACAAGACATAAATAGGTGTGCCACCAACTCCTCAACATTGATCCAAAATGGATTTTGGATAGACTCCTAAGTCTAAGTGTTCCTCACAGAGGAAAATGAAAGTCCAAGGAATTTCCTTGAAATATCCCCATTGCAGAGATCCTTTCCTTCTAAATCTGCTGCAACTTGAATGGGAAAAAATGGACTTAGGATGCAGAAGTTATCGCTGAAAGAATATGCCCTTTGTTCTTTGGAAAAAGAGGCAAATCTTCAAAAAAATGGCCTAAAAGGCTTTATGAAGAAAATCACATCGGAGGAGGTCCAAGGTAGACTTAAGTGAAAAGGGGAAGCACCCCCATTACTGATCCCCAACATATTGGGTTAGAGGCAGGCTTGTGTGTATATAACATAAGCACTGGGCCAAGCGATATGCCAATCGCCGATATCGGCTAATCGGCATCGGTGGTGAGCATGCCATGGGGCTTGAGGCAGGACCCCGCGCCGAGAGATATTGCAATCGCCGATATTGGAAAATCACAATCGGCGATGCCATATGCATAGAACCCCGGGTCCATGTGATACATGATTGCAGTAAATTGCATCATCGCATCAGAGCAATACAACGGAGTGGATATATATATATATATATATATATATATATATATATATATATATATATATATATATATATATATATATATATATATATATATATATATATATATATATATAGATATATATATATATATATATATAGATATAGATATAGATATAGATATATGCAACAAAACTGGACCCGAAAGGGTATGAAAATGCCGTTGCATAATTGTTTGAAGTACACCATAAGGTCCTCCATCGGATTTTCAATGTTTTTAATGTATTTTTAAATACAAAGGGAAACCACAGAATGGGCACTTACAACATGCGCTAAGCGATTATGGGCAGACCTGATGGAAGTATAAAGTGGATTTAAGGATTTTTGAAGTCCGAAAAAAATGGCAGATTAACGAATTTTCATGTGCTTTTAATGTATTTCTCTGTGTAAATAGAGAATGCTATTTTTGGGGATTTCAAAGGCCCGAAGGTCCCTTCCATTATAGAATAGGTGGCCACCATCCCTGAAGGTGTTTGTCAATGATTGCTAACGCTCAGGGGGGAATTCGAATGGACAGAAGCCGGGAGCCAGAGAGCCCGAGGAGGGGAGACGAATGGACAGCGCCAATTGGCTAAAAGCCATAGAATGACAGAGAAATAAAAAAAAGGGGTAGCACTGAGACAGGAGCGCAGAAAGCTAATCCAAAGTAGGAAGCTAGGGCAATTGAGAGCATGAGCGAAGAAAGCAAAAGCAGTTGCAAAGCTAAGAGAGTAGAGAGAGAGCGAAAAGCTACTGCATAGAACAGCCAAGGGAGTCACTTGGAGGTCAAGTGAAAAGCCATAGAACTGACAAAGAGCCAAAGAAGCCAATGCTAAAGGGCCAGAGCCAGAGCCAGAGCCAAGAGCCAAAGCGAGAGCCAAGAGCCAGAAAGTCGAGAGCTTCAAGATCCAGGGATAAAATGGTGTATAAACCCATGGTTTCTATGTAAAACCAATGAAGTTGAGCCAGGGAGCTTGTAAAAGGACTTTACCATAATCCCAGAGAGCCTAGTCGAGTTGACTAGAGCTCAAGGAGACGTACCCCAATAGTTTTGTGTGAACTCCAAATTAAATTGTTGTCTTATGTGTTTGTTTTACTGCTGCATCATTTACTATTATATGTATTTATATATCAGTTCAAGCACATCAACTTATAGCACAACAACAGAATTTAAAGCATATAATCAGTTAAAAACAAATACCAGCATACACCTATATTTTCAAGCATTTTTAGTTCCGCATGGGCTAATCAATAAGACTTGGGAATATTTAAATCTTTGGAAGTGGGAGAGGTTCTTGTAAGTTAGACAAGAAGCCTAAGTGCCCCATTTTCATATCAGGTGGTATCAGAGCCTAAGTTTGATTAAACCCACCTTCAAGGAAGGTTATATCAGAATGCTTGATGGACAGAGCGAAGATTTCTTGCCTAAAAGGTGTTTGGGCAGTTAAGGATTGATTTTCTGAATGACTATTTTCTCAGTTTGCAGAGGTGAAGGGAAAGCTATTGATAGCTCAACCCAAGAAGGAAAAGAAAGAAGAAGGGTTGAAGGCATACTTTTATTCCAAAGTACCGACAATCCTTGAAGCACAAGAGGTTTGTTGCAAAAGGTTGCTTAATAAATCACTTTATTAATCTTGTTTGAAGTTCTTTTGTTCATTGGTATATTGACAACTTCTACAAGTGTATCCTCAAATTCCTTCTCCATCACAATACTCTTCGATGGAGACTTGGAGCAAGACTTTTTCATCATGATGGACAAGGTGAGAGAAATGTATGAGGATGAAAGAAAGAGCAGCATACTTAGAGAGCAGTTGAATTCCATGAAGGAAGAGAAGCAGTTGCTTTCCAACAAATTGCAGGAAATGGAGAGGCAACTTCATATTGCAAATATGAACCTAAAGAGGATGCATGAGTTGGAGTCACAGCGCTTTTTTTCCAAGAAGCCTTGGTCAAGTATCAACTTGAAGAAGAGGTAAAACATTCCCATTTGTCTTCAAATTCTTCTAAGAATGCTTATATTGGTTCTTTTGAAAAACATACTAGAGGCATAGGTTCCAAGCTAATTTCCAATATGGGCCATGAAGGAAAGGGCTTGGGAAAGCATGCACAAGGTATTGTTGAACCAATAATGGTTGAGGAAAGGCCTAAGTATTTGGGTCTTGGCTATGGAAAAGCTTATGGAGAAAGTTCCAAAGCTTCCATGAAGACCATTAAAACAGCTCCAAGGAGGAGTTGCATTGCAGGTCTGCAAGAGTGTGAAGGTTGTATTCAAGAGGAATGCAATGGCTTGAAACATCATTTTCAAGATGCGGGTGTTCAAAAGCACACACTTGAACAAGAGATTTGGGAAGACTCTAACAACCTTGAAGAGATTGATGGGGTTCCAAAGGGAACCACTTCTTCATTTGCTTCACCTCCTCATGAAGGCAATAAAGGTGAAAGAGGCAGGTATAAATCTGGTTCTAATCATATTCCTTTTGATTTTGTAAAGCATGGTAAATTTCCACATAAGCATGGGAAAATAATTGCATGTTCATTTTGTGGTTTGGATAACCATCATGTTTCTGGATGTTGGAAGAGAATGGCCACATACAGGAAACTTTTGAAGGAAAAGAAGAAAAGAGCCAAAGGTCCATTGGACAAGGCAAATCATGTTGTCAAGAGGATGCACATGTGTTGCACTTACTACCATAACCAAGGGTATCTTGCTGAAAGGTGTTGGACTTTGAATCCAATAATTCTTCCACAAAAGCTGAAGAAAGTGGAAAGAGAATATGGCAGAAATGGAAATGAAGTTTCCATGAATGATGTGTCTTAGGATGATTCACATGTTGATGTTGATGTGCAGACAAAGGAAAAATCTTTGAACTGGACTGGTAAGAAATGGTTAGAGTTATTTTCCAATTAAGGATTGCATGTCTATTGATGCGTCTATTTGCGTTTCTTTGTTGATGAGATGCAAGTTGCAGGTTTCTACCAAGATGGTGAATGGAAAAAGGTTGAGTAGGAGACTCACTTTGTTGCCGCAACATTATATTTCATTTCAGCTTCGAAAGTAAAGTGTGCTTAAGTGAAATTTGAAGGATGAAATACATGCATAAGCATGACGTGCATGAACACATGGATGTTGATGTTTTCCTTGTTTTGAACATGTATGGGTGATTAACTTGTAGGGTTGATTGCTTTGGCATACATTTGATGCAATGTTGACTTGGGAGAAGTTAACTTGGTCTCCAAGATGGAGATAATAATGAAGTGTTTCATCTTTTGAAAAGATTCCTAATGGTATTTTTCTACATGCTTGACTTGAAGGGTCATTTATTTTAAAGGCATGTTTTGTGGGCTTGTTGTCTAGTCCATCATTTGTATGCACATGTAAGACATGGAGGTGTTCACAAAATGTGAAATCTATTTATTTTGATGAAGCAGGAGTTTAGTCCACCCAATTGTTGTCTATATACCTGTTGTTGTTAATAGTTGTTGTTGACAGCTTGTCAATCATGTACAAATGAAAGTTTTGTGGAGTAGATGTACTTCATATTTGGTTGAGCCACTTTGGATCAATGATCAAGGCAGAGAATTTCAAACTACCTTCTGTGACCATCCAAGCAGGAGTTCTGCAGGAAGGCAAAGAAGAAGACAGTTCTTCCTAGAAAGACCAGCCCATCCAAGAAGGGAAGTGGTCAGAAACTTTGGTTCAAAGGCACTATGCAAGACAAGTGTAGGGAGGCTAAAATAAGAGGGTGAGTCACTCTCATTTACTATTTAGATTAGTATGTCAGTCTTTTGGAGACCAAAAGTTCTTTTAGTGGGAAGGCGTGATCCAAAATGGATTTTGGATAGACTCTTAAGTCTAAGTGTTCCTAACTGAGGAAAATGAAAGTCCAAGGAAGTTCCTAGAAATAGCCCCATTGCAGAGATCCTTTCCTTCTGAATCTACTGCAACTTGAATGGGAAAAAATGGACTTAGGATGCAGAAGTTATCGCTGAAAGAAGATGCCCTTTGTTCTTTGGAAAAAGAGGCAAATCTTCAAAAAAATGGCCTAAAAGGCTTTATGAAGAAAATTGCATCAGAGGAGGTCCAAGGTAGACTTAAGTGAAAAGGGAAGCACCCCTGATGGCCGATCCCCGACATATCAGGTCGAAGGCAGGCTTGTGTGTATATAACATAAGGACCGGGTCGAGCGATATGCTGATCGCCGATATCGACAGATCGACATCAGCGGTGGCCATGCCATGGGGCTTGAGGTGGGACCCCGCTCCAAGCGATATCGTGATCGCCGATATCGACGAATCACAATCAGCAATGTGATATGCATAGAACCCCAGGTCCATGTGATACGCGATTGCAATCAATCGCATCATCATGTCGGAGCAATACAACGGAGTGGATATATATATATATATATATATATATATATATATATATATATATATATATATATATATATATATATATATATATATATATATATATATATATAGATAGATAGATATATGCGATACGATGAAACTGGACCCAAAAGGGTATGAAAATGACGTTGCATAATTGTTTGAAGTCCGCCATAAGGTCCTCCGTCGGATTTTCAATGTTTTTAATGTATTTTTTAAATACGAAGGGAAACCATGGAATGGGCACTTGTGACATGTGATAAGCAATTACAGGCGGACCCAATAGAAGTATAAAGCAGATTTAAGGATTTTTGAAGTCTGAAAAAATGACAGATTGACAAATTTTCTTGTGTTTTTAATGTATTTCTCTGTGTAAATAGAGAATGATATTTTTGGGGATTTCAAAGGCCCGAAGGTCCCTTCCATTGCAGAATAGGTGGCCACCATCCCTGAAGGCATTTGCAATGATTGTTAGCGCTTAGAGGGGGGATTCGAACGGATAGAGGCTGGGAACCAGAGAGCCCGAGGAGGGGAAACGAATGGACAATGCCGATTGGCTAAAAGCCACAGAATGACAGAGAAAGAAAAAAAGGGGCAGCGCTAAGAGAGGAGAGCGGAAAGCTAAGCCAAAGCAGGATGCTAGGGAAATTGAGAGTAGGAGAACAGAAAGCAAAAGCAGTTGCAGAGCTGAGAGAGTAGAGAGAGAGTGATAAGCTACTGCGCAGAGAAGCCGAGGGAGTCACTTGGAGGTCAAGTGAAAAGCCATAGAACTGACAGAGAGTAAAAGAAGTCAAAGCCAAAGAGCCAGAGCTAGAGCGAGAGCCAAGAGCGAGAGCCAAGAGCTAGAGTCAAGAACCAGAGCGAGAGCCGAGAGCCAGAAAGTCAAGAGCTTTAAGAGCCAGGGATAAAATGGTGTCTAAACCCATGGTTTCTGTGTAAAACCAATGGAGTTGAGCCAGCGATATTGTAAAAGGACTTTACCATAATCCCAGAGAGCCTAGTCGAGTTGACTAGAGCTCAAGGAGATGTAACCCAAGAGTTTTGGGTGAACTCCAAATTAAATTGTTGTCTTATGTGTTTGTTTTACTGCTGCATCATTTATTGTTATATGTATTTATATATCAATTCAAGCACATCAACTTATAGCACAACAACAGAATTTAAATCATATAATCAGTTAAAAACAAATACCAGCATACACCTATATTTTCAATCATTTTTAATTCCACATTGGTTAATCAATAAGACTTGGGAATATTTAAAGCTTTGGAAGTGGGAGAGGTTCTTGTAAGTTAGACAAGAAGCCTAAGTGCCCCATTTTCAAATCAAACACTTTTACAAATAATACACAAATTGGGCCCTCCCTTCTATCTCTTTCAGAGATTGTACTAAGTTGGAATTTTATTTTCAATTAGGAACCAAAGGAAGACCTAAGCCTTAGTAGAACAACTCAACTTCCAAATATTTTTCCACCACTAGACAAGAGCCAATTGTCTTCTGACAAAGATCTGGTATAAGTACCCAATCTTTGGAGTTTACTCCCCATCTGAAGAGAACCTTTTATCTATCTAATTCTAACGTGAGAGAAAATAACATTAGAGAAATTTTGAGGTCTAAAATGGACCTCCTAAGGAATATTATAAAATAATAGTGGAAATAATAAAATAATATTAGATTAAATCATCAAATTTTAGAGGGAAAAAAGAAAAGACTATTTTTCAACTCGTATTTTCAACTTATCTCCATATGGTTTTACTCAAATTCCGAGAAAATCACTCTTTGGATGCAAAATTTAATTCTGCATCCAAGGAGTACCCATGCTGCATACTTTCGATGGACCCTGCTACAAGAAAAATGAAAAATACAAGAAAAAATGTGATTGCAATCACATTTTTCATATATTTCTCATTTTTCATGTAGCGGGTTGGGTACTCTTTGAATGAGGAATTAAATTACACATCGAATGAGTGCTCTCAATCAAAATTTCAGTAAAACAATAGAGAGATAAGTTGAAAATACGATTTGAAAAAGTAGTTTTTTAATTTTTATTTTTTTTACTTTTTTACTCCATAAGTGGTGAACCATTCCCCATGGTTGACATCATCATCTTAAATATTATTCATTCTTATAAAATTGATTTTTGTTGTACATTTTTATTTTGAGGCCCATTTTAGACCTCAAAATTTCTCTAATATAGTAGTTGTGTAGTTTTCATAGGTGACAGTATATTCCTCCAAAAGGTTTATCTAATCAGCATCCATCCAAACTTGCACCCAAATAAATGAACAAGTATCATCAACAATATGATTCAAGTAAATCCTCCCATCCTCATTTATAAAATTGACAAGGTCGTGAGGGAGCTGAAAATTTTCCCCAAAACTAGCCCAAGGGTCAATGCCAACTCTCATCTTACCTCTATTTCCAACCTTCCAGGCTAGACCATCTTCCACCACAAAGAAGGATGATATAACCGCCTTCCATATACCTGACACATTAGCTTTATTTTTATCAGGCAATCTAACCCATTCATCAACAAACAATAGAAAAATGGATTTCCTATAAACCACTGAGGTCCAAATAATTTTTATAGTTAATAACCTTCACCAAACCTTAGTTGTTAACACTTTTGTAAATAAAAGTAGGTCTCTTATGCCCCAAATTAAATTACCCATCAAACGAGTGCTCCCGATCGAAATTTGAGTAAAATCATAGAGAGATAAGTTGAAAATACGAGTTGAAAAAGTAGTTTTTTAATGTTTTAATTTTTTTACTTTTTTACTCCAAAAGTGGTGAACCATCCCCCATGGTTGACATCATCATATTGAATCTTATTTGTTCTTATAAAATTGATTTTGGTTGTACATTTTTATTTTGAGGCCCATTTTAGACCTCAAAATTTCTCTAATAGAGTAGTTGTGTAGTTTACCTAGGTGACAATATATTCCTCTTGAAGTTTTATCTTATCAACATCCATCCAAACTTCTGCCCAAATGGATGAGCAAGTATCATCGACAATATGATTCAAGTAAATCCTCCCATTCTCATTTAGAAAAGTGACAAGTTCGTGAGGGAGCTGAAAATTTTCCCCACAACTAGCCCAAGGGTCAATGCCAACTCTCATATTACGTCTATTTCCAACCTTCCAAGCTAGACCACCTTCCACCATAGAGAAGGATGATATAACCACCTTCCATATAACTGATACATTAGCTTTATTTTTATCAAGAAATCTAACCCAGTCATCAATAGACAATGGAAAAATGGATTTCCTATGAACCATTGAGGTCCAAAGACTTTTTGTAGTCAATAACCTTCACCAAACCTTAATTGTTAACACGTTTGTAAATAAAATTAGGTCTTTGATGCCCCAACCACCCCATGCTTTGGACACAACTATCATGTCCCATATCACCCAAGGGAGAATGAACTCTTCCTTGGAGCCAACCCAAAGAAACTAACTACATAAATTTTGAAAAGATTCTATTGTGTCTTTGGGGATCCATGATAACGACATCCAATAAATAAGGATGGCCTCCAGAACTGACTTTATCATAACGACTTTGGCGGCCCTAGACAGTCACTTGAATGTCCATTGCTTTAATTTCTTCTCATTTTTTTCCAATGGCCGCATCCAATTTTCCTTTCTATATGCATTTTTCTTAGTTTAAAACCAAGATACTTCAAAACTTCTTCATAAGTTTTCAATTGAATGGGAAAATGATCCTGCATTTTGTGAACTTCCCCATGAGATAAACTTGAATAATATAGAGTGGACTTTGTCACCTTGATTCCACACCTATATAGCTTTTTGAAATCAGGACAAAGATTCTTTAAATGTTTTCGAATCTTGTCGAGATCCATTGCTGAAAAAAAAGTATGTCATCAAAAAATAATAAATTAGTGATTTTAAGATATTCATCCACCTCAATCCCTCTGATATCCCCCCAATTTCTTTCTATAATCAATAATCTATTGAGATCCTCTTCTACTAATAGCAACAGGAGAGGAGAAAAAGGGCACCATTACCTCAGTCCATGTTGTGCATGGAAAAAAGGGGAGGCTAAACCATTGATGAGTAATGCTTAAGAAACAAAGGATATACTATTAATTATACAATTAATGAAAGGAACTTCAAAACCTAGATGTGTGAGGATCAAGTGACTGAAGACCCAATTAACCCTATCGTAGGCTTTTGATGGGTATATTTTAATGATTGAGCTTTTAAAATTCCTGATTTTTAGATTATGTGGGCCTTCTTGGGAAAATCCTATAGCTTCATGAATTTGATGACCCTCCAAAAAATCAAATTGCTCCTTTGACACACTCTAAAAAGGATTGACTTGATCTGATTGGAAACCACTTTTGCAATAACTTTTTATATATAGTTAAAGATTAAAATGGGACTACAATCATCAAAATATTGAGGTTCATTATATTTTGGAGTGAGATTAATAAATGTAGAGTTAAAGGAATTAAGAATTCTTCCATTTTTTATGGGAATCCCCAACCACCCTAAGAATATATGCCCCATATAAATCATAAACCAAAGAAAAAAATCCACAGTATATCTATATGGGTTAGGACTCTATTATTTTTGCATACCATGAAGGACATCTTAAATCTCCCCATCTGTAATAGGATCCATCAATCGTTGGTTATCCTCATCCTTATTGAAATGAGGAAAACATGTGCCAATAGAACCACTTCAAAAATTGTGGCTACCTCCGGGGTTTTGAAAATATTACTGAAGTGGTTTTTCATGAGGGAAGCTAATTCCTCAAAATATGATGTTTTACCTCCCTATGGAGTGTTTAAGGCCTTTGTGTTGCATGCTTTGTGCCCTTTTGTGAAGTTTTGAAAGAATTTTGTATTATCATCCCCATTATTCATCCAAATTTCTCTTCTTTTTTGCCTCCAAAGCTCTTCCTTCTCTTCCAATATTTTCCTTTTCGATGATTCTAGTTGAAGGATTATTTGTTTAGATTCCTCTAGAGGAAAGAGGGGGAAGATACTCTAGGTTGGTATGAATTCAAAAGAACTACTTCCAGGTGGGGAAGAAATTTCCTTTCGAATGGTGAATCTTGGAAAATCCCTGAGGGCTAGGGTGGAGAAATTATTCGTGGGAAAATTCATAGAAGGATTTTGGATGGCTTTCTTGTTATTTACTTGATCTTTTGTGGTTATAGAGTCCCCAAGTTGTGTGTAACCATGGTGTTGAGTTCAAGGCTAGAGACATTGAATCTCTCTATTCCCTGTCCTTTTCTATTGTAGGTCAACTAAAGGATGGAGACTGTGAGTCTCTTGATTCCCCGTGAAGTTATTGAAGGGTGGAGATGGTGAGTCTCTCAATTCATTTTACACTTGTTGGTTGCAACTTAGTTGAGTGTGGAGGTGGAGAGACCTCTGGAGTCCATGGAGCAACTATGGGTTGTGTTTATCCCTTGAGCATAAGACCCCTCAACCTTTGGAATATAGCTCAGGGGTGATAGCTGCAAGTAGGACATGGTTGTAGCTATCTACATTTGGGTGGAGATTCATAGTGCCTGACTCAGTTTCCCAAGAATGTATAATATAAGTATTAATATGTAATTTTCATGATAATGAATGTATGTTAAGTTTGATGTCACCAATGCCTAATCCATGGTTGTTCAAATGATATTTTACAGGATTGGTTAACATATCGTGTGAAAGATTTGGCTCTGGGATAATATATAACAAATTTTATATGTACAATAACTTTCCTATGTGGTATGGTGAATATTTTATTATAATCTTTTATTGTGTTGTTGTGCTTGAATGGTGGAATGTGATGTTGCCTCCTTATGTGTCTTTGCTGACCCAATATCTAGTATGAGAGTCTTCTTCCAATATTCATGAGGTATACCCTATTGATGGGTATGAACGATCATTGTGTTAATGTCTTAAGTCAGTAGCTCCACATGTTGTGAGGTGTGGAGCACAACAAGGTGGTCAGTTGATGTGGGTTCTACCCCAAGCTCTTGATGATGTTTCACTTATGTTATGAATTCATTGTCGATTTATTCCTTCAATAATAAGAGTTATAGTCTATATGTTGTTCCAATGTTGTAAGTGCCCTTAGTAATCCTTGTTTGAATGGTTGGCTATAGTCAGGTTGGTTAAATTGGTGCATGCCTTGTCTGCATGAGACCACTTACATGTCCCTACTAATAGCCAAGTTGCTTGGAAGCCTTTCACAAGTGTTGCATCCTTGTTCCTCATACTAGCATTGCTTGTATATGTGTGCATAACCATGGTTGGTATATGCCTTCGGTCGCATCTTGAAGTGTGGTAGGGGTGTTGAAGTCCCTTCAAGGGTCACCATGTTTGTTCGAAATAGAAGTCAATTTCTATCGATGTAATTATGCCTAGAATTTTCATCCATGACAAAAGGATGGTTGTAGGATTATGGTAAATTTATCCACGTTCTTACGCATATGTCTCGGGTTTATCATTAAACTGGAAAGAGGATCCTCCTCCTTTTTTCATGGAATGCCAATCTTTCTGCAACCCTTCTTGGCACCATATATTCCTAATTGTTTATATCAACTTACAGTGCACATCAGTCTTCAAAGAAGGTATTTGGACCCCAGGGAGAGAATGAAATGCTCGTGGGCTCTCAATGTAGCCACTTATGGATTCCCATCCAAGGATGATTCCTATGAATTACTTTTGAAGGGGGGATTCCTAATGAATTGGTGTGTTTCGACCCTCTTGTGGCCCTTTTGGCACCATATGTCATCTGCAAACCAAAAAGGGGAAAATTGGTTGCAATATTAGGAGGGATAGCACCCATATTTTCTTCACAGTACCTCGAGGTGAAGGGTCAAAGTCTGTTGCAAGTACAAGTAGTTATAGAACCACCAAGGCCAATTCATGGTTGAGACCTTCATTCATGGCCCTATGTGTTTTGTATGGCCCATGTTAGGTAAAAATTGTTGTTATCATGATGGCCAGAGATCATTGTGAATACACTATGGTTTTCTTATCTTAGTCGCAAACCCAACTCATATTATCGCAAGGAAAATGAAGCACGTGTTGTGGCCTTATAGGATGCTATAGCTCGCTAGCCCTCTTTTTTTCCTTTAGCCCCTAAGACCAGAGTTGTGAACAAGTCCTTGTGGACAAGGTTAGAGTCAGGGCTAATCATGTCACTCCACCAAGTGAGTTGAGGTCAGGGTCGGCCTTGCGACTTGATGTAAGCGGCAATCGGGTTTGGGACCAATGTGAAAAAATCAATCTATGTCAAAGTCAGAGTCAACCTTTGACTTGGGAGTTGCATGCATATGAGGTCAAGGTCAAGCCCAATGCAATGGAAGTGGTGTTGCACCCAGAGTAACAAGTCGACCTCTGACCATAACCATATATTGGGTTTTTTACTCCCGAGCTACCTTGGTAGGGGTTAAGTGTATAATGCAAGGGGAATATAAAACTCCAACTTATGAACGGGTCAACAACAAATGTGCCTACACTATGTGGCGTTAAGTGAATGGTTGGGTTAGCCATGTGGAACCACATGGTGAGCTAATGATGTCGTGACACCAGGCTCGCTGCAAAATTCAAGTGACCGTGGTTTTGGTCCAAAGTTCAGATTGGGATGAAAATTTATATCACCAAAAACGTCTTGACGAGATGAACAAAACGATGATTTCTAATTGAGGGTTTAAGTTAGCTAAAAAGATCAAAATTTTTGGACCCCATTTCCATAAAGACACCTTGGATATTGGGTCAACATATTAACCACATCCTTTTAACCAGTGTTTGGGTGAGGATTAGGAGATAGTGTCTTATAGATTTCTATCATAGCATCCAAGTTCAACACTTGGACTAGATGGGCTCTATCAAGGGTGACTAATAGTAGAATTTACACAAGGTGTTAATTTGGCAACTCAGTGACAAATTCCCTCTATTGAACAACCTTCCTTATCAAGAAAGACCCCTTCTAGCACTTGGAATAATTTAATTTGGTTAAGGCAATTTATATTTTAAATTTGGAATCCCACATTTGCACAAAAGGACAAGTCAGCCTTAAGAAGAATCTGGACACCCTTGGATGGCTACAAAAACAAGTCAAGTGACCCTCATTTGTGGATCATCAATAATTCTTCGTTCTTTGATTTGGCTCACACAGGTCTGAGGTAGTTCACGGAATTGGTTCGTACAGGCCCGAAATTACATGGTCTGAAGCTCACACATGTGATTAGGGTTTTTGGTTCCCAATCAAAGGCATGCTACAGGGTATTTTCGGTTGCAACAACAAGCTCGCAAGGCTTAAGTGTGTGGTTGGAGAGTTTCAGCTACATGCACATACACTATGTCTATTCGGTTGGAAACTAGTGTTTGCTTTTTACAATTGACCACAGAGTTCAACATTTGACCACAAAGTTCAACAATTGACCACAGAGTTTGACAGTTGACAACAAAGTTTGACAGTTGACAACAAAGTTTGACAGTTGACAACAGATATTGACAGTTGATCGTGGGCTTCTGAATCAAGCTTTGAATATTAGCATTGTTGGTTCATCTCTTGAATGTTGTTTAATTGATTTTGTTGGATAGTTTTATGTATGAAGATATGGATCATTGTACTCTCTCTTTGCTGAAACATTCAATGAAAATCTAATAAGAAGAAGAATTTGAAAGGGTTTTTCCCTTTGTGGGGTATTTCCCTGGTCTTCGACTAAGCCTGGTGTCTTTATGTGTGAATGATTTTATTCTATTGTCCCTTTATGTTCCACTGCATTGATGATGATATTGTTCTTTCTATATAATTGCATATGTTTCTTAGTAATTTTGTAAAACTGAATGATGTTACTATGTTGTGGGCTGAATTCAATATGTAAATGATGAAATGAAATTATCTAAAGAAAATAACATTATAGCCCTAAGAAAAATTAACACAAGGGAGCCTCATAATGATTTTTTAAGATTAACTAAACAAATGTTTAGGTGTTAAAATTTGGTTTATGATTATTTTCCTACACATATGATAGATATAGTTAGCTTACTGACTTAATAATAATAATGTGTTGACATATTTTGTTGCAACCATTTTACCATAACATCCCTGCAAGAATAGGATCATGGGCATGATTTTTTACTAATTACTCATCTTATTATATGTCTAACAATTGTGTGTGATTGGCAGCACATCATAAGCAACAAAAGATAGGAAAGGACACTAACATGAGGATCGGGATGGTGTAGTATAGTTATGATCAGTCACAGTATGGAAATGAAGAAGTCAATACATATGAAGAAGACATATTAGTTGGTCAAGGGGGAGGGGAAAACTCTCCTAATTGGATATACACATTGAGGAGCCTAAGGGATGAGAACAAAAGCTTCAAATAAAATAATTAAAGGCTAGTGAGAGCTCAGGAGAAGCAAACTGAAATAAATGCATGTATTTTCCATAGCCTCGCAGATTTCTGGAAGCATAGGCAACATGAGTAGGGAACTAGCCATCGAGACAAGAGAAGTCTTCGGGAGTCGAAAGAGAAAAAAAATGGGGTATATGGTAGTAGGTCTAGGAAGAGGCACAAAAGGGAAAGTGAAGGCACTGTGAGAGGAAATGCACAACTGAGTGCCCCAGAATGAAGAATTAGAACTTATGTGCATCATTCTGGTGGCTATTATAGCTCCACTACTAGGAGGAACCATTATCACTCTCATCATCATAAAAAAAAAAGGATTATATACCAAAATAATTTAAGAAATAAAATCCACCCACATTTGATGGAGATATGAATAAAGCTAAAGATTCAGAAGCTTGGCTACTTGGTATAAAGAAGTTTTTCAGAATTCATGATTATTCTGAAAACATGAAAGCCAAGATCACCACGTATAGTCTTAATGGAAAATCATACATATGGTGGGAAGACTTGAAGAATGTCAGAGGTATCACAAAAGAGGAGTTAACATGGAATGAGTTTGAGAGAGTCTTCAGAAATAAATATTTTTCTGAGTGATACTATGATAGTAAAGTAAAAGAGTTATAGGAACTCAAGATGGGACAAATGATGGATGACGAGTTCATCACTAAGTTCCTAGAGTTACTGAGATGTGTGCCATATCTTACAAAGGATAATTCCAAAATCCAAAGGTTCATTAGTGGATTACCTATGGCATTCAGAGAAAAAAACGAATTGCTAGAAACTCAGACATTGAATGATGCCATTAAGAAACTAAAGCATTACTATGAGCAAGCTAAACATGGACCAGAAAATAGAAGTGACTGGAAGGTAAAGAACAAGGTTGGAATTACAAAGAAATGGCCCAATAAAATTACAGATAAGAAGGAAGGAAAGACACCATCCATTATAAATCAAGTTTAGTAGAAAATTAGTTTAGCTACCAAAGGAAATATGTTAGGTAAACTTGACTCGGGATAGAGTCAAAGTTGACCAGGTTAAACAGTGATGGTTTTGGGGCACATGGTATTGTGCACCCATAGTATTCTCCACGTGGTATTATATGTAATGGAGATTATAAAAGGCTGGAAGGACTTCATTGTAAAGCAAGGCCTAGAGGTGAGCGGTGAAGGCTCACTTGGTCGGATTGAACAAGGTTTTGGCCAATGCTAATGAAATATCATTAGGTTGGGTTTTTCCCCGGATTTGGGGTTTTCCTGAATAAAAATGTGTGTTTATGTGTTTATGGTTGTTTCTGGTTAATTTTTATATTTGTTCCTCTCAGTAATTCTCAATATTAATTTATGTTCTCTGAATAGTTTCTTAATAATTGGTATCAGAGTTGTTTTGGCTTCAAGGGGACGCCTTTGTTGCTGAGGGGTTTCGCTCAGGCCTGTGGTAGACCCTGTTCAGTGGGAGATCTGCGAGATCGATTCTGGTGGTGAAAGAAGATGGCAAGCAGTGGAAAGATAGAGATCGAGAAATTTAATGGTCAGAGTTTTGAGTTGTGGAAAATCAATATGGAGGATCTGTTGGTGGATAAAGATCAGTGGATCATGGTAGATCCAGGTACTAAACCAACGGGAGTGTCCTATGAAGAATGGAAGAAATTGGATCGAAAGGAAAAGAGCACAATACGATTGTGTGTCTCAGATTCAGTATTGCTGAATGTATCAGGGGAAGCTACGGTGAAGGCTTTGTGGGACAAGTTAGGGACTTTGTACCAATCTAAGTCTCTGGTGAATAAATTGTTCTTGCGGAAAAAGTTGTACAACCTGAGGATGGAAGATGGAGACTCAGTGACAGAGCATCTAAATTCATTTAATATTGTGGTAAGTCAGTTAAAATATGTTGATATTAAAATTTTAGATGAAGATAAGTGCATCAGTTTGTTGTGTTCTCTACCAGATTCATGGGATAGTCTGGTTATTGCCATAGGTAGCAATGCAACTGCCTTGCATTTTGATGAAATAGTCTCATCCTTGCTAACGAAGGAGATGAGACAGAAAAATATGGAGATCCAAAATGGTGATGCCTTATCTGTACGATGGCAAACCCAGAACAGAAACAAAAACAAGTCATCAAGTGGGAGATCTAAATCTCTAGGAAAACCTGTAAAGGTGGTGTGCTGGAAATGTGGAAAGGAAGGGCACTACAAAAGGGACTGTAACTCTAAAGCTCTTGACAAAGGAAAGGGATCTGATGAGGCTCCTTCTACAGAGGCGAAAACCACCTCATATGAAGGTGGGGATGTGTACTTGGCTTCTTCAAGAACACATGTAGATCATGAGGCATGGTTGATTGACTCAGGTGCATCCTTTCACTTCACTCCCCATAGAGAGTGGTTCTGCGAGTATGAGAAATATGATGGTGGTGATGTCTTCTTGGGGGATGATAGGAAGGCTAGAATCATTGGTAGTGGAAAAGTAAAGTTGAAGTTGCAAGGTGGAAGGATTAGAACACTTTCGGGTGTTCTACATATTCCTGCATTGGCCAGAAATCTGATTTCTGTAAGCAAGCTGGATGATGCAAGTGTAAAAATAGTGTTCGAGAAGGATACCTGCAAGATGGTTCAGGAAGCACTAGTATTGATTCGGGGAGTTCGGATTGGAACTTTGTACAAGCTACAAGGTAGCACTTTTATTGATGGGTGCAATAGTTCTATGGTTCCTAAAAGTGGAGTAGAAAATGTAGTGGTCTCTAGAGAGAAGACCATGTTGTGGCATCAAAGGCTTGGACATATTGGAGAAAAGGGCCTTCGGATACTTCATGGTAAAGGTATGAGTAATAGCTCTCTGGATTTTGATTTCTGTGAAAATTGTGCATATGGGAAGCGTAATTAGGTGAGTTTCCCCTCTGGTAGTAAGAGGGCAAAACAGATATTAGAACTTGTGCATAGTGATGTGTTTAGACCTCCGAAGGTTCCATCACAGGTAATTCTGTGTAGTATGTATCATTTATAGATGAGTTCTCAAGGAATACATGGATATATTTCCTTAAGAAGAAATATGAAGTCTTTGACAGGTTTAAAGAATTTAAGGCTCTGGTGGAAAACCAAATAGAGAAGAAGATAAAGGTGCTGAGGACAAATAACGGTGGAGAGTTTTACAGTAAGGAATTTGAAGAATTCTGCAAGAAGAGTGGTATAGCACGGCAGAAGACTTCTCCATATACACCTTAGCAAAATGGAGTTGTAGAAAGAATGAACAAGACATTGATGGAAAGGGCAAGAAGCATGCTTAGTGGTGTCGGGTTAGGACGGGAATTCTGGGCAGAGGCGGTGGATACTGCATGTTACATGGTCAACAGGTCACCTTCATCAGTGTTGGAGGATAAGACTCCTCAAGAGGTATGGACTAGTAAGAAACCCCCTCTTTCACATCTGAGGATATTTGGATGTGATACATATGTACATGTTCCAAAGGAGAAACGAACCAAGTTGGATAGCAAATATGAAAAATGCATCTTTATTGGGTATAAGGATGGTTTAAAGGGTTATAAGCTTTGGAACCCAGTAACAAGGAAGGTTGTGTACAGCCGAGATGTGGTGTTCAGAGAGGTGAAATATGTTATTAAACATGAAGTCCAACCAAAGGAACCTGAGAAGATAGAGTTTGAGCTAAAGGAGGAAGAACCAGACTCTACAGCAGAGGAGGAATCAGAAGACGAAGAGCCAGGGTTTAAATTTTCGGTAAATGCAACGGCCAGTGGTGATGACAAGAGAGAAGCGGCCGTTGGAGAGGGAAGACCCGTCGAAGGAAAAACGTCAGAAGGTTCCTCAGCTTGATGAGGATGACTGTGAGAATGTAGTCTCATAGCTTCGATATCACGATGATATCAATCGTGCAACGCAGTTCTGCTCACACAAGCGAAGCAGGCTCCAGGAAGAAGTCCATCAGCAGAGCTGTGAAGGTTGAACTGCATTTTTCAGTGGGGAGGATCGCCAGGTATCTCAAGAAGGGGAGTTATGCCAAGTGTGTTGGAGGTGGCGCAGCCGTCTACGTTGCCGCTGTTCTTGAACACCTTGTCACCGAGGTGTTGGAATTGGTTGGAAACGCAACCTGTGACAACAAAAATACCACGTGGCGAGTTTGATGTATGCAGCTGAAATTGTGTGGTGTGTTCTTAATGATGAGATCAAGCTCTGGATGAATTGGAAAATAGACTAGTGGTAATGAGATGGATATGGATCTGTCAATAAGGCACTCAAGAGATAAATGTCGTTAAAGGAGAAATTTTATGCTCGCACATAGTGATAACGTCGTATTCGAATGGTGGATTGTGTCAGAAATGGCTCATGGGAAGGTTCAATGTAAACGATGAGCTACATAGAAAAGGATCCATGAGAGATGAGAGGATGGTCATACAAAATACAACATGACAACACTAAAAAAAATAAAAAAAAATAATGTAGTCAAAATTATTGCGTGTAAATGGGCATACTATTGTAAGACCTAGTAAGGCATGTGTACCCCTAGATAATCACTAGTAAAGTCTAGTTAGACCTAGATGATAGGGGGGATGTCGGGTTAACAATACCCCGGGTAAAAACTCTGAGGGGGGTAAGGGCTAAAGTGAGCAGGATTGTCTCACTTAGCAGGTTTGGCTGGAGTTAGTCAAGGAACCCCAAGTCAAGTTTAAGGGGAGAACTGTTAGATAAACTTGACTCGGGATAGAGTCAAAGTTGACCAGGTTAAACAGTGATGGTTTTGGGGCACATGGTATTGTGTACCCATAGTATTATCCCCATGGTATTATATGTAATGGAGCTTATAAAAGGCTGGAAGGACTTCATTGTAAAGCAAGGCCTAGAGGTGAGCAGTGAAGGCTCACTTGGTCGGATTGGCCAGGGTTTTGGCCAATGCTAATGAAATATCATTAGGTTAGGTTTTTCCTCGGATTTTGGGTTTTCCTAGATAAACATGTGTGTTTATGTGTTTATGGTTGTTGTTGGTTAATTTTTGTATTTTTTCCTCTCGGGAATTCTCAATATTAATTTATGTTCTCTGAATAATTTCTTAACAAAATACACAACAGCCAGTAGCAGAACCATGGAGAGTTGAAACGAAGGATAAATTTAAGTGTTAGATGTGTGTTGAAAACTACCATAAAAGAGATTTGCCGCACCAAAGAGATGCAGGTCCAAATATTTACAGTGCTCAGGAAGACCGTATGGTGGGTGATGTCGCTCAAAATTTTCCCAGAATGTCAGAGGTATCACAAAAGAGGGGTTAACATGGAATGAGTTTGAGAGAGTCTTCAGAAATAAATATTTGTCTGAGTGATACTATGATAGTAAAGTAAAAGAGTTATAGGAACTCAAGATGGGAAAAATGATGGATGACGAGTTCGTCACTAAGTTCCTGGAGTTACTGAGATGTGTGCCATATCTTACAAAGGATAATTCCAAAACCCTAAGGTTCATTAGTGGATTACCTATGGCATTCAGAGAAGAAAATGAACTGCTAGAAACTCAAACATTGAATGATGCCATTAAGAAACTAAAGCACTACTATGAGCAAGCTAAACACGGACGAGAAAATAGAAGTGACTGGAAGGTAAAGAACAATGTTGGAATTACAAAAAAATGGCCCAACAAAATTGCAGATAAGAAGGAAGCAAAGACACCATCCATTATAAATCAATTTTAGTAGAAAATTAGTTCAACTACCAAAAGAAATACACAACAACCAGTAGCAAAACCATGGAGAGTTGAAACGAAGGATACATTTAAGTGTTAGATGTGTGTTGAAAACCACCAAAAAAGAGACTTGCTACACCAAAGATATGTAGGGCCAAATATTTACAGTGCTCAGGAAGACCGTACGATGGGTGATGTCGCTCAAAATTTGCCTAGAATCTAGTCATAATCAGGTCATCTTGGGAGATTGTGCATAAATCTTTCTTGGAGAATCCAATTTTGATCAGACTGGTGGCTTTGGAAAGAGAACGCATAGGGCTATTGCAGGTCACAATTTCAAAACTAGAAGATCCACAACTACATAGTTACAGTTGTTTCAAAATCAAGCTCCTAAAATCAAGAAAAGGAAATATGAAGAAGTTTGATGGCAAGGATCCGGTAAATTGGATACTACATATGGAGCAATATTTTGATCTACATGAGGTGCAAATGTGACAAAAATTACGTACTGCATCTTCATAGTTAGAACCAGATCAATTTGTTATGGTATAAAGGGCTTTGTCCTTGTAAACCACTTGCTACATGGTCAATTTTCACGAAGGAAATGATAGCATATTATGAGGATACAAAGAGAAACACCTTCTTTAGCCAATTGATAAATCTCAAACAAAAGTGTTCAATGGCAAAGAACATTGAGGACTTTCAAAATTTGAATATAAGGGAAAATGATATTCTAGAGAAGCAAAGGATTGATGTCTCCATAGGGACTTTAAAGGATAACATTCAACATGAGGTTCGTCTTTTGGAACTTCATTCATTAGAGAAGGCATTCAAGTCGGCAAGAAAAGCGGAAAGCAAAATTATAGCAACAAGGAATTCTACCCCTCACAACTATAAATATGGAAGTGTTGTTTCTCCTAGCCTTGCACAACCTACAAGGGTAACACCACAAAAATTGGAAGAAAAAATAGCAAAAGGACTTTGTTACAATTGTGATAAGAAATACATTAAAGGTCATAAGTGTGCTGAGAAGAAATTATTTTACATTGATTGTGAAGAGGAGGAAGAAAAGGATCAAGAAACATCAAAAGAAGAGGATATACACCAGGAACCAACCCCAGAGAAAGAAGAAATGAATCCGACCATATCTTGTAAAGCATTAGCAAGAATTACCACTCCTCAAACTCTCAAGATAGAAGGACATATCAAGAAGAAAAAGGTTCAAGAAGTAAAAGATCACATCAAGAAATAAGAAATGAATCTGACCATATCTTGTAATGCATTGGCCGCAATTACCACTCAAACTATCAAGATAGAAGGACATATCAAGAAGAAAAATGTCCAAGAAGTGAAAGATCACATCGAGCATCAAGAAATGAATCTGACCATATCTTGTAATGCATTGGAAGAAATTACCACTCCTCAAACTCTCAAGATAGAAGGACATATCAAGAAGAAAAAGATTAAAGAAGTGAAATATCACATCGAGCATCAACAACAAGTTCTCCAACTTTTAAAGGATAATGCCAATTTGGTGCAGAATCAAATGAAACAGCAAGCAAATCAACATCGCATTGAAATAAGTTTTGATGTAGGCGATTGGGTATTTTTCCAGCTACATCTCAAGCAAGCTATTTATAAGAAGGAAATGTTGGCAATACTACATGCACTTAAGAAATGGCAACCTTACCTAATGGGAAGACACTTCAAGGTAAAAATAGATCATGATAGTCTTAAATACTTTTTAGAACAAAGATTATCTTTAGAAGAATAGAAAAAATGGGTCACAAATATGTTGGGTTATGACTTTGAAATCATCTACAAAAAAGGGAAGAAAAATGTTGTTGCATATGCACTCTCAAGAAAGGATGAGGATGCGGAACCATTGTTTTGTGCTATTTCTATTATCCAACTAGATTGGATAAACGAAGCAAGGGATGAATGGAAGAAGGATGAAGAAGTGTGGCCACTCATTCAAAAGTTGTAGAAGATACCATTCCAAACAATATTGCCAGAACTTGATGAGGAAGGAAAAATCATAGTAGAACCTGGATCAGTCACAGAAACAAGAACCCAACAGCTACGAAATCAATCAATTTAAGAGTATCTCATCAAGTGGAAGAACTTACCCGCTAAAGATTACACATGGGAGGACAATAATTTTATACAGAAGCATCAAGAACTACTCAAGCGTTGAGGACAACACTTTTTGAAGGACAGGGGCATGTTAGGTCCCTATACTACTAGTGTAACCCCTTATTTTTATTAGTACAACCCCCTTATTATATTGGTGTACCCATGTAGTCCCCATATTGTTATTATTGTGCCCCATAGAAGCCCATTATTGTTATTATTGTGCCCTTACATTATTATTGTTATGTCAGCTATGATTATATTATGACCCCTTAGACTCCTATATATAGAAAGGAGGTCTTGTCATTTGTATCATCCAAGAATTGTTCATTTGTGTTATGTAAAGGAGGTTGCCCCCTCGAAGAGGTTGAATTTAAGGCATTGATCTATTATTGTTATGTCAGTTATGATTATATTATGACCCCTTAGACTCCTATATATAGAAAGGATGTCTTGTCATTTATATCATCCAAGAATTGTTCATTTGTGTTATGTAAAGGAGATTTCCCCCTCGAAGAGGTTGAATTTAAAGCATTGATCTATCTTTTCTATCTTTTGTGAGCTGGTTTCATAACAAAGCCAATTTCAATGAGGTTGATTGTGGAAATGCATGCTAAAGGCAATTTCCAAAAGGGTTGTATATTATATAAAATATAAATTTCTAGTGATTGGGAAGCTAATGGTAGTGTTGGCCGAGAATAAATCAAATTGTTGAAGAAATATCCAGTGTTGCAGCAATATGACGATGTGTTTCCAATGCACATACCAGGTTTACCTCCTCATAGGGAAGTCAATCTCTCAATCGAACTAGTGCCTGGAGTAGCATCAACGTCTAAGGCACCATATAGGATAAGTACACCAGAGTTGGTTGAGCTAAAATTATAGCTTAAGGAAATGTTTAATAAAGGCTATATAACGCCATGTTTGTCTACATGGGGAGCACCAATATTTTTCGTGAAGAAGAAAGATGGTGTTATCACTCAGGTTGTTCCCAAAAGTTGTAAGAAAGGGAATACGATCGAGGTAACCATAGACCAATCTTTTAGATACAGATTCTAGCCAATCTGCATCCAGAGAGGGCTCTCTCTTTATGATTTAGCTTTGTTTTTTAAAATTATTAGGCTAGTTATGAAATACAAGGGTTTTGTTTTGAGTTTGGGTGGTGAGATTCAGTAGAACAATGAAGCAAAGCTGAAGAGTTCAGTCCATTGGGCATGATGGAGTCAAAGAAGGATGGTTTCCTGGATTTGGTTTCTAACAAAGGATGGCATCACAGAGCAAGGTAGTCAAACATGGAACAATTTAAAGGCTGGAATCAGATGGAATGGACTCAAATGGATGAAGGGCAGTTAAGAATCCTTCAACATATTGACAGAGGGAAAGTGGATGATTACTGTTAAGGAGAAGTTAAGAATTCCTTAGCAAATATTCAACATGAGAGAATCAGGAAACAAGAGCAATTAAGAATTCAATGTTTAAACTAATTCTGAAGAAAACACAAAGAATAATAAAGACTAAAAACAGAGTGCAGCTGAGCAAATTCTGAATTAATCTTTCTCTTTATCATTCAGATCATGAAACATAGATGATATAACAGACAAGAAACTGTAAAACACAAGGTAGAAAGTACTCATTGATCCATGGGTTGATTCAAGAATTTTGTGACAGATCCTCTGCATCAATTCTTCTTCCAATAAACCAGACAACGGTTTGATCCCAACAGCGTTTTATTCCAAAGTTCAGAGTTACAACAAAGTCTAAGAAATTTACACATACCCAACCTCTTCAAAACTCTGATGAAGAGGGTATTTATACAACAAAAATATGTACAACAGGATGTCTCATCAAAGATCTGAGATAATATCTAAGTTTAACCTAAAGTAATTTACAAGCAAAGTAGAAACAGCTAACTTATGTTGTGCTGGAAGCTGGCTCTTTAGGGTTTGGCCTGCAGGTGTCCTTTGTAACTCTGTGTCGACCCTTTGTCTTTAACTGATGCATTAATTCTGATCTACTTTCCTTAGTCGGCTCGGATACTTTTTAATACTGATTTGATTTGTCTTTAATTTTGCACTGATACTCTTTATTGCTCCTCTGATACTCTTGACTTTAATCTGATATTATTCAATTCTGAACCGACCCTACTCACTGCTTTTCTGACAAAATGGAACAGCAAAATGTCTTCTCACCGCCTCTCCTCTGCATTTCATGTTTATGAAAATCTACTGGCGGGAGTAACAAAAATCCTGTAAGCCTCTAATTTTCTCTTCTGCGAGCTTCAGAAATCCCTCGGTTTGCTTTAAACTGTGTTATAAGAGGAAGAAAATGTATTGTGCAGGTTGAATAGTAGGTTACGGAGCTCGCTGTGGCCTTTCTCGTCGAAGGTGGTCAAAACTTTGGAAACGTGACCACGAAATTTTTCCTGCCCGGAGCGCTGTTTTTGTGGCGAAAACATAAAAAATGACCTTTTTACCCTTTATTGGACAAAAATGGTTTTGGCGGGAAATTTTGGCCTAAAGGATGGATGATGTCAACATGATGTCAGCGGGGTATGGTATGGATGATGTGGCAAATGACATGGCAGCACAGACGGTGACATGGCGAGCGACGTTGGCGAGGGGTGATGTGGCAGGTGACGTCAGCGAAGGGTCAGCGGGATGGCGGTAAGCTGTTTTTCCCACACCTCTTTCAGGCTTGGGCGGTTTCGGGTGGAGGACAGGTGATCACACTGGCGGAGTGATGCATGTCTAGGTACGGGCGGCAATACCACCGGTTCCCCGGGACTTAACTTTCGACAGATGGAGGGCTAGCGAAATGCATATGGACCATTGGATCTGGAGGTCCAGATCGGATGGCGGGCGTTGGACGGAGATGGCAAAGAGTTTAACAGCGGGGGCCCAATCATATTTAACGTTTTTTAATGGTTTCGGGGCTTGTTTGATTGGTTAGAGGGGTTTTGATTAGGTTTGTTAATTAACGTGAGGTTAATTAATTCCTTATGAGCACGGGGGGGGTTCTTAATACGTTTCGGATAAACCATTAATTCTCAACGAACAATGATTTAACAATTTTTATAGCTATAATAAACCAGGGTGGGATATTAATAATTGGGGTTCTTTTATTGTATTTACATAATACGGGAAAGGGGAAGAAGTATAGGGAGTTATATAATAAAGTTAGGGTTTAATATGAATTTTTTGAAGTGAGAGCACCAAGTTTTAAAACATTTCATGAAAACTTGGGCTAAAGCTGAAAGAGGGTTTTTTGTTTAAGAATACTGCCATTTTCCTAAGAAAAACAGGGTTTTATTTATACAATGCTTATGAAAGGAGATAGAGTGGCTTTAGTGATACCAAGCATATCTCAATATCATTGGGGGAAATTAGTAAGTGTTTTGGAGAAACAATAAGAAGGGGAGTTAGTCATGCCTCGCTTGAGCTGCCCCAGGAGAAAAATCTGCCATAGTACTTGTGATAGAGAAAATATTAACACATTTTTAGAGACAAAATCAATCACAAGTCTCATTCTGCAACACCAAAACTGCCTACTTTGCCTAACATTTTTTCTTCTCTTTTTCTTAGGTGCACTTGGACTGGCAAACCCTCATCAACTTTTCTTTTCTTTGCATGATAAGCCTATCGAATTCTGCACTTATTTCTTCCAAGGGCTCAGATTAAATAGTTGAGCTCCTTTGCTTCTCTACCTATCTATTTATCTGCCAAGATTAAACAGTTTGGACATATTTTTATTCTCTATCTAAAATAGGAAATTTAAACATGAACTGGCCAAGATTAAGCTGTTTGACCATTCATCAACTATGGCGAAAAGTTCAACAAGTTGTACATGATGCTTTATTTACAGAAAATGAAATAGTAGTGGCATTTGGACTTGCACACTTTCCTGGTCTTTTTTATTTGGGGTTCATTTCTTTTCATTTTTTCTTTTGACCATTTATTTTTTTCACCCTTTGATTTTTATTTTAGGGTATACCCTCTTTACATTTTTTAATTTTTTGATTTTTTCATAATATGGAAACCTTTATAGCAAGGAAAGGATGAACATATTACAGAGCCCAACCAGTCAATCATAAAATATTACACCTATTACTATAGGAGTATAACACTGGCTCCACATGGGGATGGCTTTCCCTGTTGGAAAGTCAAGAACAGTAGGTCAGATGGCCTTATGAATACCTTTTACTATGCTCTGAAATCTTCCTTTGCTGAAAGTAGAAACTGTACAAAAGGATCATGTAAAATATATACACTACTCTTAAGCTGCTTCAAATAGTTGTACATTTGTTTTGGATAGCTTTTACTTGGAATTTTTGTTGCCGAGCTCCCAAGTCTTCTTCTGCAATCTCTGATAAACTAAAATGAGGTAAAACAAAATGGTAAATTTCCTTTACTGATTTCAAAATTTTCTGCACTTTCTTCCTCATTCTCTTTGCTGAATATGAGCAAACTAATCACTTCCTTTCAAGCTGTTTGAACCTGAATTTCCCTATGTACATGTTAGAGTCAAAATATATCAAAAAACTAGATCAAAGTAATTTTTTAGCATTCAACCATTCACTAGTCCTTCTTCTGTTGCTGTACCATCCAGGCACTTCAGAAAGTAAATATTGTTCCCTTGCAATGCATGGATGATAAATGACCCTTTCCACAGGAAGTCAAACTTCCCATGTTTTCATTTGTCTTCTCTCCTGGAATCCCACTTTAGAACTTTGTTTCCAATGTAAAAATCTTCTACTTTGGTCCTTTTATCAAACATCTTCTTGAGTTTTTCTTGTAACACTTGGAATATCTGGTGCACTTCTTCTCTGATCTACTGCAAATGGATGGTCTAAGTTATTCTTCTTTGAATGGCATTGGGTTCCACTTGAGCTTCTTGCAATAATTTCATTACAGGCACTCCTAAGGATGAAGGAAACATAGCCTCCAAACCATAAACTAGCTCATAAGGGCTGGTTCCAATTGATCTTTTTGTAGTAAGTCTATCTGCCCATAATGCATTTGTAAGCTTCTTGTGCCATTTTTTCTTGTTCTCCTCCAACAGTTTCTTAATAATATTGATCAGGCTTTTATTGGAGGACTCAGCTAGACCATTACTTTGAGGGTAATAAGTTGTGGAATGACCTAAAGTGATATGGTATTTGCTGCAAAAATTTATCAGTTTCTTGGATTTGAAGGCAGCAGCGTTGTCGGTTATGATTTTTTCAGGGCAGCCAAACCTAGACAAGATGTTAGATTCTAGAAATCCTATGATCATTGTATCATTGGCTTGTCTTGCAGGGATGGCTTCGATCCATTTGGTGAAATAGTCTGTGGCATTAAGGATCCATTTATGTTGGCTAGAAGAGGGAGGATGGATTTCTCCAATGAAGTCTAAACCCCACTGTTGAAATGGTCTTTCAGTGGAAATTGGTCTTAATGGCAAGGGTAACAGTTTCCTTTTGCCTTCAAAAATTTGGCATTTGTGGCAAGTAGTGACAAACTTCTTTACATCAACGAACAAGGTTGGCCAGTAGAATCCAGCCCTTAGGATTTTGTTTGCAGTTGATTTCCAGTACAAGTGTCCACTGCAGTCCCCTGCATGAAATTCTTTGAGAATTTTGTCAACTTCTTCTTTTATTAAACAATTCAACAAAATACATTCATGATTTTTCCAAAAAATAGCATTATTTAAAATACAAAATTTTTAAGCTTTCATCTTTAAAAACCTTTTCTTTTTTCTGGATAACCCTGTAGGAGCCTGCAGGTTTAATAATACATTAATTATGTTAGCATACCAAGGTGATTCTAAGAAGGCCTAGCTGATTTGTGGAGTCACCATCTCCTGTTCGTTATCCAGTTCATTAATATCTAGGGCTTGAAAGTTTGTTTTAGTCATGAGTTTAGCTAATCCCTATCCTTTTATCAGCTTTGTGGGTTTTATTTCAATGTCATACTCCAATACTTTGGCAATACATTTACCTCGTTTGCCTTCAATTCCATCCTGAGTCAAGATGTCTTTGACAATAGCATTTGGTACATAAGCTATTACATGTAAGTATAGTATGTAAACTCTGAAGTCTTGAGTGGCTTTCACAAGTGCATAACCCTGTTTTTCCATGATTTTGTATTTCAGAGGTGCATCTCTAAGTGCTTTACTGAAAAAGGCTATTGGTTTTTCACATCCTTGATCGTCTTTTTGAAGTAAAACAACTACTATGGTGTGTTCTGATGCAAATGAGAAAATTATGAATTCTCTATCAAATTTTGGACTTGTGAGGACTGGTGTTCTGGTTAAAGCCATTTTGATTTCTTCAAATGCTTGTTTGGCTTCTATTGTCCATTTAACTTTCGAATCCTTTTTTAACATGTTATTCAAAAATATAATCAATACAACCAAATTAGGTATGAATCTTCTCAAAAAGTTAATCTTTCCTAAGAAATCTTGAAGTTCTTTGACATTTCTGGGGTGAGGTATTTGCAGAATAGCTTCAATTCTAGCAGGGTCAATTCTGATGCCATCTTTAGAGATTATGTGGCCTAAGAGTTTGCCTTCTTCTAGACCAAACAAAGATTTTTTAGGATTCAGTGAAATACCAAACTGTCTGCATTTAAGGAACACTTGTCTCAAATGGTCTAAATGTTGCTGATTTGTTTTGGAAAACACAGTGAGGTCATCTAGATATACAACTAGAAAATTGTGAATTTCTTTTACAAATGCTATGTCCATTGCTCGTTGAAAAGTCGCCCCTACATTTTTTAGTCTGAAAGGCATTTTAACATACTTGAATGTACCCCATGGTGTGGTAAATGTTGTTTTTTCTTGGTCATCGAGATGAACTAGAATCTAATTGAAACCTGAGAACCCATCCAACAGTGAAATCCTAGAAGCACCTACTACCCTTTGTAAAATATGATCCATCTTGGGTAAGGGGTAGTTGTCCTTCAATGAAACCTTGTTTAAATTTCTTAAGTCAGCACATAATCTGATTTCCCTTGTTTTCTTCCTAGTAGGCACTAAATTAGATACCCACTTTGAAAATCTAATTGGAGCAATTATCCCTGCCTCATGCATTCGTCTAATTTCTTTTCCTATTAAAGGCAGCAATACAGGGTTGATTCTTCTGAGTTTTTGTTTGAATGGTTTTTTATTTTCTTTGAGGGGTATTGTATGTTGAATAACGAAAGTGTCATAAGATTTCAGGTCTTCATAGTTCCAGGCAAACACATCCTAGAATTCTTTGATCAGTTCAACATACTTCAGCTTTTGATCAGGGGGTAGAGACTTGGACAATTTTACTATTTTTGGGTTTTGTTCAGTTCCTATGTTGTAGTCTTCATTGTCTGCCTTTGGAGGTTCCATTTGAGGTTTCTTTGGAATGTCGTTAAAATCAAAGAGATCTTCCAAAGGAGTTAATCCCTTGGGTAAATGATTGTCTTTCAAATTGATAATTTCGGATCCCTTTTCAATGATCTCATCAATGTTCGTTTCTTTAAGTTCTTGTATTTCCTCTTTGGTGAATTTTGTTGGACGAAGCATTTGAATTGTGTTTTCTGCTAAAATGTTTGTTTCTATCCGATTTGTTGAATCAAACACACTGATTGTGTCTTCATCTGCGTTAGTGCTGGAAAATTCCTCTTCTAGGGTCAAAAAATGGTTGATCTGTTTATCATTGTCAAACACCTGCCAGTTTTTCAAATTATCAGGTATGGCTAGCCTGTGTCTAACTTATGTTGTGAATCGATGATTTGGTTCAAATGGTAATTTACATGTGTTGGCAAACATTGCTAGGCTATGAGCTTGCACGTTATGTTTTCTTGGGATTCTAACAAGCTAAGTTTCCAAAAATGTGTTAAGGATTTCTATGGTTTTTCTCTATATTCTTTTACTCTAGGATCATTTGTCAAGAACTTCCCTTTTATCTGTTGAATGATTAAATGAAAATCTCCTAGGACTGACACTCTAGTTGCTCCTAACTTTTTCAGCGATTTCAGACCTAGCAACAGAGCTTCATATTCAGCCATATTATTAGTACATCTAAAGTTCAGCCTGTAGGCATGGCCTCCAGCATGTTTTTTCTCAAGGTTGTGCACCTAGACTCCTGCCCCTGCTCCTAATTTGTTCACAGAACCATCAAATTCTAAGTACCAAAGTATTTCTTGTTCATGATTTGTATCTGGAGCTCCAAGGATCTGTTTAGCAGGGAGATCTAGTTTTTCATACTATTTTGGTTTATATGATATTTCATGATTTTCAGAGATCTCTTGGATTGGGGCACTGGACTTTTCATGTGTTGTTTTTTCTATTTTATATGCTAGAACTTTTATTCTATGTGGGGAACCAATTTCAGCATTGTATAGGATAAAAGAATCCGTATCTGAATGTATTGAGTAGATAGGGAAATTTTGAGGTTTCTCTTGACTACTCACTACATACTTCATTAAGGTTTCTCTGTATAGTCTCTTTGGTTGACCAAACACTGAAATCATAGCGTACAACATGTTTAATTGTAGAGATCCTTGAAGCTTTGCACCCCAAGATCTAGACAATAACATACCATACTTTGGAGGAATATCTGCTACTACTATGTCCATTAAGATGGTTTTGGCAGGATATTGGACTAGTGACACACTTAGATCTTTGAATAAACCCAAACATTTGCCTGACTAGAATCGAAAGAGAAAAGATCTTTATATGGCCTGGTGATGTCAAGGTCAAGTTTTTCCATTACAGATTTAGGCATTAAGTTATGGGAAGCACCAGAATTGAACATGGCGTTATGGAGTATTTTATCATGAATATTTAAAGCCACATAAAAAGGAGGAACTTGTCCCTCAGCTATTTTTCCATTTAATTCTGGGCCAAATATCAGTTCTGGCTGGTCATCAAAAACATTTACTGAATCTTCATTGACAGAAATTCTGAGTGTTCTACTAATTTGACTTCTGTAGACATCATGTTTAGCTAATTCTGATAAAGGAACAGCTATCTTTAATTTGCTTACTTCTGTCTCAAGACTGAAAGGTTTCTCGGTTTGAGTCTTTGTATTACGGACAATTGGATTTTCTGCGTTTTCCTCTTCTTCGAACATGGGATTATGTGCTGGAATTGTTTCCAAATCATGTCCTAGAGGTTGTTCTTATTTTTGTTTAGAAGGAACATCAGTGGAAGGTTGTCTATTATGTGGCTGATTGTCTGATATATCTTCCAGAGTTCGATTTTTTGGGTTAGGGTCTGTTTTGGACAGAATATGTACAGGGAGGTTATTGATCTCACCTTTGTTAGGCTGCTTGGTATCTTTCTTGTTGCTGATTTCACGGACATCTATCCTTCTGCTCCTCGGATTGTATTGTTTGTGGACTTCATAAATGGCTGTATCATATCCCTCCCTAAAGTCAAATGATTCACCTGATTGAGTTTGGAATTGTTTCACAATGTGATCTTCTTGATCTTCATGGGTCAAGAAAACTTGTTGTTCATTGTTGAGTCCCATCAGATTAATTTGAGTGTCTTCTGTTGGCTCATCAGATGTTGAGGCATCAGCATAATTTTCTTGAAATGGGGGCCTAATATTTTGGTCAAGCCCTGTCTTTCCAGTGATAGGATTTTGATTCTTCCTAAAATTTGGATTTCTTCCCGCATTGTTTGGCTGACCATCCCAAGGGGATTTTCTCTCGATTGTTTCCACTCTATAACAAAGTCTATCCATTCCTTCAATAATAGCATCTAATTTCTGTTCAACGGCAGAAGGTTCTTCTTTGAAAGGTATTCTTCTTTCAGCTTTGGCTCTAGACCGTTTAGATACTAGATTGGCCTCAACACTTACAGCTATACTCTGCATTTCTTCTAAGTTTCTAGGGGCTCTTTCCCTAAGTTGGTAAGCCATATCAGAGTCAAATGCATCAGGTAATTTGATCAAAGCCAAATCTGGAGGAGGTTTGAGATTTTGAGGGATAGAATTGTAGATACTGTTGAATCTGGTACAGTAATCTTGGACAGTTTCTTGTGTACCTCTTCTTAGGTTCTCATACTCTGATAAAATGTGGAGAGGATCTTTTTTCTTTTCCCATCTATTCAAGAAGGTTTGATAAAGATCTTGTGGGTCATTGATATTGTTTACAAGGAGGGCTCTAAACCAGGTTCTAACATCTCCAGTTAAACTTTGAACAAACACTTTCATTCTGACATCATCATCATCAATCTCATAGTTTTCAAAATAGTCGGTCATCTTCTTGGCATGTTGTTGAGCTGTGTAAGTGCCAGTACAATAAAAATAAGTGATTTTTCTTTAGTAGTCTTAAGGCATAGCCCCTGGATTTGCAAGTAAGTTTAGGGGAGTATATCTGTTTTCCATGGTTGCAAAGATAAATGTAACAGCTGGAAGAGCAAGGATAATAGTAGAAATGTGTGTTGTAGATGGTGGAGTGAAAAAGGTGCTTGGATGTGCTAATGCTGAACATGGAGAAGCTGCAGCAATGATAGAAAGTTTTGGTGTTTTTTCAAAGGTAAGCTCAGATTGGATGGAGTTCTGCAAATGCTTGTCAAGGTGTGAACTAGCAGAATCTTCTTGTCTTCTACAAATCCTAGGAATCAGATTAGGATTTTCATACACAGGTGGAGGATTTGGATCAGGATTTGATCTGGTGTAACGAATCTTTTTTGGAGCCAATTTCTAGGTATGTTTTTGGTCTTTTCTTGAAATAATTTTGATAATACAACTTTAACAGTATCTTCTAGGAAGTTTTGGATGTAGGAGTATTGAAATTTCCTAAAGATTTATTGAAAAAAGGAACTGATCAAGTATTTGGAGCAACTGTTCAAAACATAAACTAGAACAGAGATAGACTGAAGCAGCATTTATTTACTTCTGCAATTGCAAAGAAAAAGCAGTTTCAAAGGCTACATAGCTAACTTCAGGCTCCATCTGTAGTTTATACAGTAAACAATAGTAACAAACATTTATTCAAGTCCCCAGTGGAGTCGCCAATGATGTTATCACTCAGATTGTTCCCAAAAGTTGTAAGAAATGGAATACGGTCGAGGTAACCACAGACCAATCTTTTAGATACAAATTCTAGCCAATCTGCATCCAGAGAGGGCTCTCTCTTTATGATTTAGCTTTGTTTTTTAAAATTATTAGGCTAGTTATGAAGTACAAGGGTTTTGTTTTGAGTTTGGGCGGTGAGATTCAATAAAACAGTGAAGCAAAGTTGAAGAGTTCAGTCCATTAGGCATGATGGAGTCAAAGAAGGATGGTTTCCTAGATTTGGTTTCTAACAAAGGATGGCATCATAGAGCAACGTAGTCAAACATGGAACAATTTAAAGGCTGGAATCAGATGGAATGGACTCAAATGGATGAAGGACAGTTAAGAATCCTTCAACATATTGACAGAGGGAAAGTGGATGATTACTGTTAAGGAGAAGTTAAGAATTCCTTAGCAAATATTCAACATGAGAGAATCAGGAAACAGGAGCAATTAAGAATTCATTGTTTAAACTAATTCTGAAGAAAACACAGAGAATAATAATGACTGAAAACAGAGTGCAGCTGAGCAAATTCTGAATTAATCTTTCTCTTTATCAGTCAGATCATGAAACATAGATGATATAACAGACAAGTAACTGTAGAACATAAGGTAGAAAGTACTCATTGATCCATGGGTTGATTCAAGAATTTTGTGACAGGTCCTCTGCATCAATTCTTCTTCTAGTAAACCAGACAACAGTTTGATCCCAACAGCTTTTTATTCCAAAGTTCATAGTTACAGCAAAGTCTAAGAAATCTACACATACCCAACCTCTTCAAAACTCTGATGAAGAGGATATTTATACAACAAAAATATGTACAACAGGATGTCTCATCAAAGATCTGAGATAATATCTAAGTTTAACCTAAAGTAATTTACAAGCAAAGTAGAAACAACTAACTTATGTTGTGCTGGAAGGTGGCTCTTTAGGGTTCGGCCTGCGGGTGTCCTTTTTAACTCTGTGTCGACCCTCTGTCTTTAATTGATGCATTAATTCTGATCTTCTTTCCTTAGTCGGCTCGAATACTCTTTAATACTGATTTGATTTGTCTTTAATTTTGCACTGATACTCTTTATTGCTCCTCTGATACTCTTTGACTTTAATCTGATATTCTTCAATTCTGAACCGACCCTGCTCACCGCTTTTCTGACAAAATGGAATGGCAAAATGTCTTCTCACCGCCTCTCCTCTGCATTTCATGTTTCTGAAAATCTACTGGCGGGAGTAACAAAAATCCCATAAACCTCTGATTTTCTCTTCTGCAGGCTTTAGAAATCCCTCGGTTTGCTTTAAACTGTGTTAAAAGAGGAATAAAATGTATTGTGCAGGTTGAATAGCAAGCTATGGACATCGATGTGGCCTTTCTGGTCGAAGGCGGACGAAACTTTGGAAACATGGCCACGAAAGTTTGCCTGCCTGGAGCGTTGTTTTTGCATCGAAAACATAAAAAATGACCTTTTTATCCTTTATTGGACAAAAATGATTTTGGTAGGAAATTTTGGCCCAAAGGATGGATGACGTCAGCGGGGGTATGGTATGGATGACATGGCAGATGACATGGCAGCATGGACGGTGACATGGCGGGCGATGTCAGCGAGGGGTGATGTGGCAGGTGACATCAGCGAAGGGTCAGCAGGAGGGTGGTAAGCTGTTTTACCCGCACCGCTTTCAGGCTTGGGTAGTTTCGGGCAAAGGACAAGCGATCACACTGGCGGAGCGACGCATGTCCAAGTACGGGTGGAAATACCGCTGGTTCCCCAGGACTTAACTTTCGACAGATGGAGGGCTAGCGAAATGCATATGGACCGTTGGATCTGGAGGTCCAGATCAGATGTCGGGCACTAGACGGAGATGGCAGGGAGTTTAACAGTGGGGGCTCACATTTAACATTTTTTAATGGTTTCGGGGCTTGTTTGATTGGTTAGCGGGGTTTTGATTAGGTTTGTTAATTAACGTGAGGTTAATTAACTCCTTATGAGCACGAGGAGGGTTCTTAATGCATTTCGGATAAACCATTAATTCCCGATGAACAGTGATTTAACAGTTTTTATAGTTATAATAAATCGGGGCGGGATATTAATAATTGGGCTTTTTTATTGTATTTACATAATATGAGAAAGGGGAAGAAGTATAGGGAGTTATATAATAAAGTTAGGGTTTAATATGAATTTTTTGAAGTGAGAGCACCAAGTTTTAAAACATTTCATGAAAACTTGAGCTAAAGCTGAAAGAGGGTTTTTTGCTTAAGAATACTGCCATTTTCCTAAGCAAAACAGGGTTTTATTTAGACAATGCTTATGAAATGAGATAGAGCGGCTTTAGTGATACCAAGCAAATCTCAATATCATTGGGGGAAATTAGTAAGTGTTTTGGGGAAACAATGAGAAGGGGAGTTAGTCATGCCTCGCTTGAGCTGCCCCAGGAAAAATATCTGCCATAGTACTTGTGATAGAGAAAATATTAACACATTTTGAGAGACAAAATCAATCACAAGTCTCATTCTGCAACACCAAAACTGCCTACCCAGCCTACTTTGCCTAACATTTTTTCTTCTCTTTTTCTTAGGTGCACTTGGACTGGCAAACCCTCGTCAACTTTTCTTTTCTTTGCATGATAAGCCTATCTATGTCTACACTTATTTCTTCCAAGGGCCCAAATTAAACATTTGAGCTCCTTTGCTTCTCTACCTATCTATTTATCTACCAAGATTAAACAGTTTGGACAGATTTTTATTCTCTATCTAAAACAGGAAATTTAAACATGAACTGGCCAATATTAAGTTGTTTGGCCATTCATCAACTGTGGCAAAAAGTTCAACAAGTTGTACATGATGCTTTATTTACAGAAAATGAAATAGTAGTGGCATTTAGACTTGCACACTTTCCTGGTCTTTTTTATTTAGGGTTCATTTCTTTTCATTTTTTCTTTTGACCATTTATTTTTTTCACCCTTTGATTTTTCTTTTAGGGTATACCCTCTTTACATTTTTTAATTTTTTTATTTTTTCATAATATGGAAACTTTTACAGCAAGGAAAGGATGAACATATTACAGAGCCCAACCAGTCAATCATGAAACATGACACCTATTACTATAGGAGTATAACAGATGGTACATTTATATCATACTTCATTTATAGGTAGTTAAACAAAGTGAACATAAAGAATATGTATCCATTGCGACGGATTAATTATTTGTTCGATCAGCTAAGAGGAGGAGCAGTATTTTCCAGGATTGATTTAAAGTGGGCTATCATTAGGTGTGTATAACAGATGAAGACATAAATTGATTTTAGGATGAGATGTGGGAACTACAAGTTTGTAGTGGTACCCTTTGGGCTTACCAATGCCTCAACCACATTCATGTGTCTAATGAATAGTGTGTTGCACTCCTATTTGGATAAATTTATCATTGTTTTTGTGGATGGCATACTGGTGTACTTAAGAACCAAAAAATATAATGAGAAGCACTTGGTTGTAGTTTTACAATTGCTAAGAGAACACAATCTTTATGCATGCTTTATGCGAAGCTTGGTAAATGTGAATTTTTCCAGTCACAGATACATTATGTTGGGGCACATTGCCTCTAACGAAGGGATAGCAATTGACCTGAAAAATATCAAGGCCATAATGGAGTGGCCAATGCCAAGGAATGTGAATGAAGTCAAGTCATTCATGGGTCTGGAATGTTACCACTGGAGCTTAGATAGGCCATCCTATCACATCCTTGCATAGAAAAGGAAATAAATTTGAATGGATGGTTGAGTGTACAGCAAGATTTGAGCAATTGAAGAAGTTTCTCAATGATGCACTAGTATTGAGGATTGTAGATCCGAATAAAGATTTAATGGTGTGTACAGATGCCTGCAAGGAAGGTCTTGGTGGAGTCTTGATACATGAAGGGCAAGTAGTTTTCTATGAGTCATAGAAACTGAATGAGAATGAGGTAAATTATGTAACTCGTGGCCTTAGTTAGATACCATTATTCATGCATTGAAGATGTGGAGGCATTATCTCCTTCGCAAGAAATTCATGCTTATGACATATCACAGTGGATTCAAATATTTATTTGATCAACGTAAGTTGAACAAGATAAACTAGATGGTTGGGCACACTTAGAAAATTTGATTTTGAGATCAAGTATATCAAAGGAAAAGAGAACAAGGTTGTTGATGTGCTCAAAAAGAGGATTCAATTGAATCACTTGGAAACCATAAGCTCCTATGAAGTGGACCTAGTTGAAAGGGTTAAAAATGTAGGATAGCATGATGGAAATATCAGCGAATGAAGGGAAAATTGCAACAAAATGGTGAGGATAAGGAATATCATATCAAAGATGATGACCTAATCATATTCAAGAATAGAATTTGTGTACCGAATAATGATGATTTGAAGAAACTCATAATGAGAGAGTTTCATGAAAAGCCATAGTCAGACCATATGGGATACCAAAAGACTCTTATAGCCATTAAATTTTTTTATTATTGGCCACATTTGAAGAAATAAGAGGTTGATTTTATTGCAAAATGCATAGAATTTCAGCAAGTGAAATTCTAATGCAAACATCCAGCAGGTTTATTGCAGCCCGTTCTCATTTCAAAATCGAAGTGGGAGGTAATCTCCGTGGATTCAATTACAGGTTTACCAAGGATTCCTAGGCAACATGATGCAATTATGGTGGTAATTGACAAGTTGAGAAAGGTAGCTCACTTTGTGGTAGTTAAATCCACTAATTCAGCAAGTGAGGTAGCAAAAATATTTATAAAGGAGATTTTGAGATTGCATGGAATTCCCAAGAAAATCATCTCAGATAGAGATGCTAAGTTCACTTCAAATTTTTGGAGGGAAATTTTCACAGGCTTGGAAATGAAATTGGCATTTAGTGTTGCTTATCATCTACAAGTAGATGGGAAAACAGAGAGGACAAATAGGATCCTCGAAGATATGTTAAGGATGTATGTGATGCACCGGCCTAAGAAGTGGGAAGAGTATCTTCTACTTGCAGGATTCTAGTACAACAATGGGTACCAAGAGTCTATAAATATGAGCCCATTTGAGGAATTGTATGGGAGGATTTGAAACACTCCTATCAGCTCGAGTGATACAGTGAACAAGGTCTTGATTGGGATTTATATTATTAAGGAGATGGAACAAAAAGTGCAAGTTATAAAGCAAAATTTAAAAGTGGCATAGGATAGGAAGAAAATATATGTGGACCAGCATAGGGTGCATAATGAGTTCCAAGTTAGGGAGCATGTTTATTTGTGTATTAAACCAAAGAAAATTTCCTTGAAGATGGGTTTGTGTACCAAGCTAGCACCACGATATTTGTACCTTTTGAGATCCTTGAAAGGATTGGACCAATGGCCTATAGGCTAGCCTTACCTCCATTAGTAAAATTCCATGATGTTTTCCATGTTTCTTTACTTAAAATATATGTACATGATTTTAATCATGTGATTGATTGGTTTGTGATATAGTTGGAACTAGAGAAATAGTTTCATCCAAAGTTGCTATGCATCCTAGATCAGAGGAGCCTCATGGTTTGGAATCAAGCAATAGATAAATTCAAAGTGTAGTGGAGGCACTTTGGGCCCGAGGAAGCCACTTAGGAAATGGTTGACTCAATGAGGGAAACATATCCCTTTTTGTTTGTCAGTTGAATAAAATGTGTATAAAAATGTAAATATTGTACACAACTATGTATATGAAGCTCCATAAAATTAGTTTTTTATTTAAACATGTCCCTTGTGTTGCATATAGAAAAAGAACACTAAGGACTGTGTTACCCCAAGGGGGAGGGGTTTATGACAGCCCCGATTTCTTACGCTTATATATATATATATATATATATATATATATATATATATATATATATATATATATATATATATATATATATATATATATATATATATATATATATATATATATATATATATATATATATATATCACAATGTAAATATTTTATAAATGGGTTGAGTAATCGGACACGGATTCCAGTGACTAGGGAGGTTGCTTTCCTAGGATGGTGTAACTTTCTTAAGTCATGGAAGTTTGAATTATTGGGACAACCATTAAAGGTTGGTTGTTTATTGCCTATATATATTTGGTTTTGAAAATAATGGAACTATGAGAAGGTACATTGAATCATACTCTATTGGAGAATAATGCAAGCACGGGAGAACATAACAACAAATGACATTAAACTACATTGTTAAGAAACCACAACCATAGCATGCGAGAAAGGCAAGGTCATTGAACCGCATTAACAAAACTAATGGTAGAGGAAAATGTGGCTCTCTTGTCATTGGTTGGAAATATTTGTTGGTAGTGTCATTTTCAAAGGTTATGCAGAGGAGAATATGCCTTGAATTGCAAGGAGAAAAAAACAACAAGAAGGAAAACCACAAAAAAAAACAATAGAGGAAAAAAAAATGGGGAGATGGAAGAGAAGAGAAGAAACAGACACAGAGAGAAAGAGAGAGGTAGGATATACTCTTGTCGATTGGAAAGAAGTCATAATAAACACTTCCAAGTGGGGAACAAATTTCCTTTCAAATCCCCAATGGCTAGATGCTGGAGATGGTGAGTCTCAGAAAATCCTGAAGGGTTGGGATGGAGGAATTATTCTTGGGAAAATTTATGGAAGGATTCTGGATGGCTTTGTTATTTTTTACTTAATTTGTCGTGGTTCTGGAGTCCCCAATTTGGGTGGAACCATGATGTTGACTTGAAGGGTGGAGACAATGAGTCTCTCGATTCCCTATGCAATGTTTTCATAGCTCAACTGAAGGGTGGAGGCCGTGAATCTCTCAATTCCCTATGCAATTTTTGAAGGGTGGAGACGGTGAGTCTCTCAATTCCCTATACACTTATTGGTTGTGACTCAATTGAGGGTGGAGGTGGAGAAACCTCTGGAGTCCCTCGAGAAACTGTGGGTTATGGTTATCCCTTGAGTAGAAGACACCTCAGTCTATGGAATTTGGCTCAGGGGTGATAGTTGCAAGTAGGACTTAGTTGCAACTATCTATTGTTGAGTGGATATTCATAGTCTCTAACTCAGTTTCCCAAGAATTATAATATAAGTATTAATATGTATTTTTCATGATAATGAATTTATGTTACCTTTGATATCACCAATTCCTAACGCATGGTTGTGTAAATGATAGTTTACAAGATTGGTTAACATACTGTGTGATTTCTTTGGTATTGGGACAACAGAAAACAAATTTGGTATGTACTGTAACTTTCTTGTGTGGTATGGTGAATATTTGATTATAAACCTCTATTTTGTTGTTGTGCTTGCACAGTGGAATGTGAGGTTACCTCCTTGTTTATCTTTGTTAAGTTGATATCTTGTATGAGAGTATTCTTCCAATATTCAGGACATATACCCTGGTGATGGGTATGCATGATCATTGTGTTAAGGTCTTGATTTGCCTGACCAAGTCCTTGTGGAAAAGGTTGGGGTTAGGTGGTGGGCCCCAGTATTGTAGCAATAATGCTACAACTCCTGGAACTCCCTTCTTTAATTTTATCAACCCGGTAGTTCGTAACAAACTTGGAAGCGACGGTGCTGTATGCACAAGTACTAGCTCTTGCCGCAACTGTCACTTGGTCAGCTGGCACAAGTCCGCTAGGAGCTTAAGCCAACTTCTATGAGCTCTTAGAAGAAGCTTTTTAATTGATGGATGAAATCTAACTCGAAGGAAGCTAATCTAATTGCGAAAATAAAATGAAAGCCAAAAAGGAACGCAAACCCTAGCAAACCCTAATTCTACCAACTAGTCCTACTGACACAAAGGAGAGCATGCAAACTACTGAAAGAGATGCCATTACTTCTAGGAAGGTAAAATGCATGTGTCTAAGTTATCACTATCTGAAGAAAACATCTTTTTGTATTTTTGATTAAGTTATTAGAATTATCATGCATGTGCTTTTAACTAGCTTTTCACTGTGCAGAGGTGGATCAAGGAGGAGAAGTGCTTGGGAAAGGTTGGGAAGGTTCAGAGAGGGTCTAAAGGGTCCCTAACACCCTTCCAGAGAGTCTCACAAAGTTTGGCTGCCAAGAAACCGTGTTTATGAGCTTCTACAGGAAGTCTGCAGGGGTTCTACAGGATGTTCTGTGATTTCTACAAGATGTTCTGTAATTTTTCTACATGATGTTTAGTAATGGAATTTTGGAGCATGGATGGAGGGAAAAAGGTGGAAGAATGAGTATGGAGGTGAAATAGGGGTGTAGGGGAGTTCAAGACTTGGAGGATGGAGTTGAGGAGAAGGTGTAGATGGCTGGACTTTGTTCCAAGAAGACTGAATTAATGCTGCACAAAAGGTAGGGTTATGAGGGCAGTATGGCAACGTGAGGCAAGAAACCAAGTTAGGAGATGGAGAAGATGGGTTTGAGGGAGTCTGGGTAGACAGGGAAGTGGTACAGGTGCTTTGCAATTTGTGTTTCCAACTGAACCAACAAAGACATGCAAGAAAACAAAGATCTAGCTATGCTACCCTAATATGATATGGCTAACAGTAACGAGAATGGACAGCAGCTTTATTTGCAAGGAAACCATGTATATTAATTATGAAATGAAGCATTCAAAGATCTGAACATGTAACCAACTTCTGAAAATGAAAACCAAACACTAATGATTGCATGGCAAAGCAAAGTCAGTGTTTTTGTGGGCAACAAAGTCATCCTAGTCACAGCTCCTGATCCCAATGAGGGAGAGGTGAAACCACAGATGTTTGTTGGCCCTTTTCTTGAAGCTTTTTCTGTTAACAACCTATCAACTAAATCTGAGCATGAAAAGCTATTTTACTCATCAAAAAACAAACTAAATAAGAAAACAAGATTTAGATCTAAATAGCAGATTTTATTCTAAGAATGCAGCAAAAACACATAAAGGTAAACAAAGGAGGTACTGGGCGCTTGAGATGGGCCCAACCCCAAGAGATACAACCTCCTAAGAGAGATTTAGAGCTGGTGCAAAGCTGGATTCATCTTTATTGATCAAGAAATGAAGAGTTACATCAAAACTTTCCACAAGGAGAGCTTGATAATGAGCTGAAAGCAAAGCTAATCTTATTGCCTAAAAATCGAACTACAAAATGACTACAACAAGACTATGAAATGACTAACTACCAGCTACAAAATGACTAACCACTAGCTACTATCTACTGGCTAACTAGCTAACATCCACTGGCTAACCAAAATGAGGCCCTAAGCCTTCTTATTTATACAATTTGAGGACCCAACAGTCCTCCTAAAATTTAGGGACTCGGCTGCCCAAGACTTGTAGTTAACAGCAGTCCTACTTGACTTGCTTGGCTGCCCTTGTGTTGATTGATTCGGTGGCCCTTGAACTCCGAGCTGATGGTGGAGAATTCGAGGTAAGGGCCCATAAATGAAGGGGACACCTTCCTACAAATCCTCTCCCTTGTCTTCCCACGAATTTGGCTGCCAAGTGCTCATTAAGACCTTCAATTTTGTCTCCAAATTGACCAAAAAGGCTACACAAAGCACCCATTAGACTTGTTGGCATAATGACTAACCAAATTCACTCTATTAGCATAAATATAATCAAAAACATGTAATAAACTAATGAGAATGGTGGATTAAGTCGAATTAGGAGGTTGAATGAGCCCAAATAATTGCCCATTTTTGGGGCTCATCATCACCCCCCTACTGAAAGTGTTGCTCATCCTCTGAGCAACCAATCTCTCTCCTCATCTCTGATGGCCCTGGTGGCCTCCTTGGCTAAGATCTCGGCCAATTTCTCCTTCTGCTGCCCTTTCTCCAAACTTCCTGTAGAAACAGTTCTCTGTCTTCCTATAGAAACAATCTGCTAACTTCCTGCTAAACCAATTTTCTCTGATTTTGCTTGCTTGGCTGGGGGTGCCTTCTCCTTGAACTGTGCTGCTTGCGACTCTGAGCTAGTGTGATTTGATTAAGTAATATTTGAATGAGTGAGGATTTAATGAGGAGGATCTATCTCCTATAATCTCTCCTCCTTGTCTCATTCAAGTTCCTGCTCTTAATTAGCCAAAATTGCCATGATTTTCTCCCAAAAACCCAATGACGAGGCTCATCAATATGCTGATAGGCCTAATGGATATGCTGAGAAACAAATTGGTGGTGGTGTAGAGGCTGGTACTTGTGGCCTTGGACTATGATATGAGTTCAGGCTTGGATAGTCTATTCCATAAGTTGTCTGCATTTGTGGAGATACTACAGGTTATGATGATAAATTGTCCTTCTGACCATCAACTGCAAGTTTCACAGTAGCAATCCTTCCATCAATGGTTCTGTTTGGTTCCTTACGGGCTCACTTAGTAGCCTCCACAGTCTTGAAAGTCACAAATGCAAATCCCTTGTTGGTGAAAAATACATACAACATTAACCAAGACAAATACAGCCAAACAATCTAGGCCTCGGAAAAACATGCGTAAATCTCTAAGAATAGAGGCATTTTAAACTGCCCATCATAAAGAAATCTGATGTATCTTAGATTTGTAACCTAGATTTGCTGGTATTCTTATCATATGCAACTGAACCTTCTTCCATCTCTCCATATTTGGAAGAAAACTTCTAGAATATTATCATTGGCCATGTCATATGAAATACAACCGATGTAAAGTTTCCTTTGAGCTTGATTTGCACTTTAACCAGGACCTGTTCTCACCATTGACTAATTTCTTACAGTAATCCCGCTCTTTCTTCAAGCTTCGAACTGGATGAAGAAAAACTTGGGCTTCTCTGCTCTGGAAGACTCTGTTGTACTTTCCTGTAAAACGTCTTCCTGTAGAATGCTAGCCGGATTCTATAGGATGTCTCTGCGCCTCTGCATGATCTTGGTATGCGGGAGAATTTTGAACAGGCCAAAAAAAATCAGCGAAGGATGATAGGTTAAGCCGATTGTGGAAGCAGAGGATGTATACTTCAGTTGAACATGTGCAAGTGCAAGTTGAATAATAGTCTATGAATTTCAGCTGAGCGCTCATTAATTTCTGCGTGATTTTTGGTGGAGTGAGGTGGCAAAGACGTGTGCTGGCCCATGCAAACTGTTGTGCTATCATGAAGTGCAGTGGTTACTATTTGTTCTCTGCTTGTATTCACTTCCATTAGTTGCACTGAAGTTTAACTGTCCATCACTACCTGTTTTCCAATATTCTTCCTGAGATGGCTGAGCACACGTGTTGATTGCACCCACCGAGCGCTGTTTGACTGGACAAGGGTGGCCAGTTAGCTAGCCACCGATTTTTTTAATCCCAACCATCTCATTCTTTCATGCAATGCTTAGATTAGATTCATGCAAACAGAGGAACAAGTTTAGTCACGTACCTGCAAGTCATGCGTGGTTGCTTTGTTGCATGCATGTGTTGATCTTCATTTGCTGCATGCATGGTGGCTTGATTGATGATTCATGGTTGTTTTTTTCTTTGTGCAGGTGTCCTCTGGACGGATCCAAGCTGCAGGAGTTCATTTCCACATTCAGATCTGCACGTTCAAGTTGTTGCTGCTGCATTGTCACAGAACCAGAACTTGTTTTCGCCATTGCTCCCAAACGGTAAACCGGATTGATCTGAAACTCGTTGAGCATGTTTCTATCATCATTATGCATCTCCCATAGCAAAATCGTGATCAATGGATGCACGTATTTCGAGAAAAATGGAAAATGGCTGAAGATTTCAGAGATCAATTTCTCAGAAACCGTGCATCGGAATCGGCTGAAACTGCTTGGGTTGGTTACCATCACTCATATGCATATCCCCATGAAACAGGTTTTGAAACGAATGCACGGATATGGAGAAAATGCAAAAATGGATGATGGTGATGGAGGCTGATTTCTTCGAAACCGTGCATCGGAATTGGCTGAAACTGCTCAAGCATGTTGCCATCACCCTTGTAAATTCCCCATAAAACGGTTTGTCAAATGGATGCATGGTTTTCAAGTTATGGCAAAAACAAATTTTGTTCCATGTGTTTTTTTCTTCAAGGCATTTTGCAAGTGTTTGCATGGAAGGGAAAACTGAGCTTGGGCTGTGATGCAGGTATGGAGATGATGGAGGAGGAGTTGGAAGATTGCATGAGGGCTTCTGAACCCTTGAGGAAGCTACCATGTTCGCCAAACCACTTTTTGAAATCCATGTCTAGTTTCCCACAATTTCTACAGGAAGTTCCTGTAGAAGCACAATGAGAAGCACAATGAGGTGGAAAAAATGATGGAGAAAGGCAAGGGATGGCCACACAAGTGCTTGCAGGTCTAATCAACAGATTCCCACCATCAGATTCCATTTTGAATTTGAATTTGGTTCGTCCAAAGGTTCTACAGGATGTTTCCTGTAGAAATATAGAGCTTCCTGTAGAAGGCACACAAAAAAAATTCCTTTGACCTTGATTTGAGTGCTCCTCCTGTCATGAAACGTCCTTCTTGCAACCTGCAATTAGCCAATGGAAATTAGTTTTATTTTTCTTTTTCTTTTTCTCTTTTTTTTTGAAAAACAACTAGGGCGCCTCATGGAGGTATTCACCCTAATTTCCTGCCCTGGGCGCCTCCAAGGAAGGTTTTCACCCAGGGATCTTATTCCCTTTTTATTTTCTCTTCTTTCCAACCCATTAACCGCCTCATGGAGGTTTTCAATCAATGAGCCAATCTAAGGCGCCTCTGAGGAGGTTTTCACCTTAGATTTTTATTTTATTCTTATTTTCATTTTTTCTCTTTTTTCTTTTTTTTTTCTTCTACCCTACCCTACTTGAAAAACAAAATCATTTTCAAGTATAAGAATACTTCCAATGGAGCCATGTGCACATCGAGATTAGAGAAAAAATGATGTGAAGGCTCGAAATGCATGCTTTGATAGGTATCCAGATCTCAGAGACCAAATGATCTGACCATGAAGGGATCAAACATAGCTGAGGAAGAGAGTACCGCTGCAACTTAGTGACCGTCTGAAACCATATCTCAATGTAGCTCTGATATCCTTGGTTCTTTTGTTGATCTGGATCATGTTTCATGTCACCTTCTAACATGACTTTCTCATCTTCCTCTTTTTGCTGATCTTTCTCTTGAATACATGGAGGATTTGATGGTAACCATGAAGGAACTCTCTTGATCTTTGATTCTGATCTCTTCTCTTCATCAAGTGCAGCCCATGGTTCTTTGATCTCCTCTTTGGAATCTTCTTTTTCCTTTGGTCCTTCAATGTTGTCAATATAATCTCTGTTTTGCAACACTCGTCCTGAGCTTTGATGAACATCATTGAGCTCAAAAGGAGTCATTTGGATATGTTGTGCCTCAGCTTTGCAATTGGGTTGAGATACTCCATTGTATGGTTTTGGAAATGGTGGTACGGGTAGTTGAGTGGAGGTGTGTATTTGAGATGGATGTGGATGGGGTTGTGGTTGAGCAGGCATTTGGGGTTGCCTTGGTGGAGCAGGAGGCGATGGTTGTGGATGAGCAGGTGGTGGAGGGAAAGAAGCGGGAGGAGTGTTGTATTGGGGCGTCCACTCCTGATGAGGTGCATTCCACTGAGGCTGTGGCTGAGCATAAGAGTGAAATGAATGAGCAGTTGGTTGGGCGTAATATGGATCTGTGAAGGAACAAGGAGGAGGTGTGAACCATGAAGGGTGAGTAGGGGGAGCCCAAGAGGGTATGGAAGTGGTTTGATAGGGGTCATAATAGGTCTGGGATGTACCTTGCATTCCCTGTTGGTAGGGTATGGGTCCATGTGGCCTCCTTTGGTTCATATAACAGAGTGATTCAGTGGCTCCTTTGGCTCTTTGATATGCAACTTTAAGTCTAGGCAAGGAAGGGCACTGATTTGTAGGATGGTATTCTTCACAGATGAAACATACTTCTAGGGAGTGCATTGGACATTCGTTCCTAGGATGCTTTCTAGTGCACCTAGGACAAAAGATGACCAAAGCGCTCTTGCTCCCTCTTGCTTCCTTTGGATCTGTAAGGTATCCAGTTGCATGGCAAGAAACTGCCTCATATCACTTTTGAAATCTTCCATTTGAGTTGCAAACTCATTCTTGGACAAGGTATTGCTCCCAACATTTCTACTTGTAGCCATTTGCTCCAGAGGAATGTTTTCTTCTTCTTCTCCCCTAGAGGTTCTTTAAATATGCCTTGATGTCCACCCAGGGGTTCTTCTTAGTCACAGCCATCGAAGAAGAGAGAAGGTTGGCTGTGTGAAGCAAAAGGGGGGTGTTGTGAAAATATTTTTCTAACTTATCTCTACTCCTACCAGGCATGAAAGGAAATATTTTTGGTTGATTTTTGCTTTTTTCTACTTCTACCTGCAAAACTGAAATAGATTGAACTGCAACTAACTATCTTGCTAAAATGAAAATGCGGAATTGAAATGAAAGCAGGAAAGGACTAATCTATTTTGCTCAAATGAAATTGCAGGAATGAAATGCTAGTCTACGCTTGCGAAATTGAAATGCTAATCTACGCTTGCAGAAATGAAATTGCAGAACTGAAATGCTAATCTATGAAAGCGAGAAATGCTAATCTATGAAAGCAGGAAATGCTAATCTACTTTTGCATAAACGAAATTGCATAATGGAAATGAAATAAACTACTTAGCAGAAGATTGTAGTGGAAAATAGAAGAAAAGCGACAATCGCTAATACTCTGACGCCTCCCCGGCAACGACACCAAAAAGATGGTGGGCCCCAGTATTGTAGCAATAATGCTACAACTCCTGGAACTCCCTTCTTTAATTTTATCAACCCGGTAGTTCGTAACAAACTTGGAAGCGACGGTGCTGTATGCACAAGTACTAGCTCTTGCCACAGCTGTCACTTGGTCAGCTGGCACAAGTCTGCTAGGAGCTTAAGCCAACTTATATGAGCTCTTAGAAGAAGCTTTTTAATTGATGGATGAAAGCTAACTTGAAGGAAGCTAATCTAATTGCGAAAAGAAAATGAAAGCCAAAAAGGAACGCAAACCCTAGCAAACCCTAATTCTACCAGCTAGTCCTACTGACGCAAAGGAGAGCATGCAAACTACTGAAAGAGATGCCATTACTTCTAGGAAGGTAAAATGCATGTGTCTAAGTTATCACTATCTGAAGAAAACATCTTTTTGTATTTTTGATTAAGTTATTAGAATTATCATGCATGTGCTTTTAACTAGCTTTTCACTGTGCAGAGGTGGATCAAGGAGGAGAAGCGCTTGGGAAAGGTTGGGAAGGTTCAGAGAGGGTCTAAAGGGTCCCTAACACCCTTCCAGAGAGTCTCACAAATTTTGGCTGCCAAGAAACCGTGTTTATGAGCTTCTACAGGAAGTCTGCAGGGGTTCTACAGGATGTTCTGGGATTTCTACAGGATGTTCTGTAATTTTTCTACAGGATGTTTAGTAATGGAATTTTGGAGCATGGATGGAGGGAAAAAGGTGGAGGAATGAGTATGGAGGTGAAAGAGGGGTGTAGGGGAGTTAAAGACTTGGAGGATGGAGTTGAGGAGAAGGTGTAGATGGCTGGACTTTGTTCCAAGAAGACTGAATTAATGCTGCACAAAAGGTAGGGTTATGAGGGCAGTATGGCAACGTGAGGCAAGAAACCAAGTTAGGAGATGGAGAAGATGGGTTTGAGGGAGTCTGGGTAGACAGGGAAGTGGTACAGGTGCTCTGCAATTTGTGTTTCCAACTGAACCAACAAAGACATGCAAGAAAACAAAGATCTAGCTATGCTACCCTAATATGATATGGCTAACAGTAACGAGAATGGACAGCAGCTTTATTTGCAAGGAAACCATGTATATTAATTATGAAATGAAGCATTCAAAGATCTGAACATGTAACCAACTTTTGCAAATGAAAACCAAACACTAATGATTGCATGGCAAAGCAAAGTCAGTGTTTTTGTGGGCAGCAAAGTCATCCTAGTCACAGCTCCTGATCCCACTGAGGGAGAGGTGAAACCACAGATGTTTGTTGGCCCTTTTCTTGAAGCTTTTTCTGTTAACAACCTATCAACTAAATCTAAGCATGAAAAGCTATTTTACTCATCAAAAAACAAACTAAATAAGAAAACAAGATTTAGATCTAAATAGCAGATTTTATTCTAAGAATGCAGCAAAAACACATAAAGGTAAACAAAGGAGGTATTGGGCGCTTGAGATGGGCCCAACCCCAAGAGCTACAACCTCCTAAGAGAGATTTAGAGCTGGTGCAAAGCTGGATTCATCTTTATTGATCAAGAAATGAGGATTTACATCAAAACTGTCCACAAGGAGAGCTTGATAATGAGCTGAAAGCAAAGCTAATCTTATTGCCTAAAAATCGAACTACAAAATGACTACAACAAGACTATGAAATGACTAACTACCAGCTAAAAAATGACTAACCACTAGCTACTATCTACTGGCTAACTAGCTAACATCCACTGGCTAACCAAAATGAGGCCCTAAGCCTTCTTATTTATACAATTTGAGGACCCAACAGTCCTCCTAAAATTTAGGGACTCGGCTGCCCAAGACTTGTAGTTAACAGCAGTCCTACTTGACTTGCTTGGCTGCACTTGTGTTGATTGATTCGGTGGCCCTTGAACTCCGAGCTGATGGTGGAGAATTCGAGGTAAGGGCCCATAAATGAAGGGGACACCTTCCTACAAATCCTCTCCCTTGTCTTCCCACGAATTTGGCTGCCAAGTGCTCATTAAGACCTTCAATTTTGTCTCCAAATTGACCAAAAAGGCTACACAAAGCACCCATTAGACTTGTTGGCATAATGACTAACCAAATTCACTCTATTAGCATAAATATAATCAAAAACATGTAATAAACTAATGAGAATGGTGGATTAAGTCAAATTAGGAGGTTGAATGAGCCCAAATAATTGCCCATTTTTGGGGCTCATCATTAGGGCTAATCACGTGGCTCCGCTAAGTGGGTTGAGTTTGAGGAAAACCTCACAACTTGATGTAACCGCCAGTCGAGGTTGAGATTAGTGTAGTGGAATCAAGTTGTTTTAGAGTTGGAGACAACCTCAACTTGGGATTTGCATGCATATGATGTTAGAAGTGGTGTTGTTCCTGGAGTAATAAGTCGACCCCTGACCATAACCATATACTGGGTTTTTAACTCCCGAGTCACCTTGGTAGAGGTCAAGTGTATAATGCAAGGGGAATTGAAAAACACCAACCCATGAATAGGTTGCAGTGAATGTGCCTACTTTATCTAGCATTAAGTGAATGGTTGGGTTAGCCATGTGGCGCCACATGGCAAGATGGTTATGTGGAAACATTAGGCTTGTCAAAAAATTCAAGTGGCCATGGTTTCCATCCAGAGGTCAGATTGGGGTGATATTTTATATTGCCAGAAATGTCTTGACAAGACAATCGCAACGTTGATGTCTAATTAAGGGTTAAATGTAGGTGAAAAGATAAAAAATGTTGGACCCCTTTTTGATAACAGTACCTTGGATCTTGGGTTAGCATAGTAAACACCTCCTTTTAGTTGGTGTTTAGGTGAGGAACAGGAGGGGCTATGTTACACCCTCGCTCCTACAAAGGAGTTTTTAATAGCCCTAGGTTAAAAGTTAATGTAATAAAGTTAATAAAGGGAAAATAAGACCAAGGTCATGGGACACATATTCCAAGTTGAATGTTCAGGTAAGTATCCTAGTGGGAATCATTTATTGTTTATTATGGCTAAGGGGAAATTGGCAAAAGCAATGGAAAAGTCTTTGAAAATGAAATAAGGTATTATTGGAATTTTATTTATGAAATAAAGTAAATTAGGAGAAAAGGGGGGTGAAGGTCACAGGTTGCATGCAAGGAGGAAATTTAAGGAAAATGAAGAAATTAGAGGCATTAATAATAAAAAGGCATTAGAGGAACAATTAATAGCTTTTTGTTAGCCTTATGTCTGTTCAACTTTGGAATTGGTTTTAGAGAGGAGAAGAGCACCAAGAGGAGGATGAAAGAAAGTAAGTAAAGGAAGGACAAGGAAAGTAAGGAAAGCAAGGAAGCAGCTTCCACCATAATACATGCAGGTAACAGGTTGAATGTATGATTTCCTAGCTAGTTTTTCCATGCATGGTATATGCATGTGTGTATTTGGTTCATTTGTTGTCAATGGCATGGGTTTTTTTAGGTTTTGACAGTGGTTTTAGCGTTGCCTTGTCATTTCTGGATAGTCATGGTGTGATGGGATTCATTCTTGGTTGAGATTGTTTTCTCCGGAAATCACTCAACAGTTGGATGGAGACAGGAAAATTCCTCAAGGGATTTTGAAGGAATTCTGAGGCATCCAAGCTCGGTTTGGTTTTGTGATCTTGAGAAAATTTAGGTGAGATCATGGTATTGTGAGGTTGGAGATGGTTTAACCTCTGTATTCCCTTAGGTTTTTATTGATTGGTTTATCCCATGAGAACCCACATTGATGCTTGGAATATGGCATGAGGGTGATTGGCTAAAAGAAAGATTTGGCTCAACCCAATCTACGGTCGGGTTGTACGTGGAAGCCCCTGACTTGGTTGGCTTTGAATATGGTTAATAAGAGCTAAGTTCCTCTTGTATTTTATAAGTAAATGTACTTGTTATTATGTGTCTTCAATGGTTGTTCTATCATTTTTATTTATCTGGTTATATGTTGGTTATAAGAATGGTTTTATGACAGATCAAAGTATGGCTCTTATCACCTTTCAATTGATGAATCATTGGTTAATGAATGCATGACCTAATTAGTATTATGGGAGCTACTGTGAGAGGTAATTATTCCTTCTTTTTAAACCTCAAATAATTTTCAGATCCATATGTTCATATATGCATTCATGACCTGTAGGTTTCATGTTCATCATGTGTTTGATGGAATTACTGTCATGGTTGGACTGGGTTAGGTCAAGTCCTTGAGTAAGTTTTGTGTTAGAGGATTTGTCTCTGTGTTATTTAGCATTTCTAGAATTTCATTAATTTCTGGAAAGGGGTTTGGATCGAAGCCCTAAAAAATGTGGCTTAAATCTCATAGTCGTTGGCACAGAACTACCTAAAAGAGACTGCAATCACTGGGAACTAGGCTTGTGGGAGTGACTGGAGGGTTACAATCACTTGGAGGCCTTTTGATGGGAGTGAATGGGGAGCTAGATCACTGAAAAAGAAAGTTATCTTAGGGGTTGGATACCTGGAATGGTTCATTGGTTCTTGGGAGTCCTGTTGCACCTAAGGGAAGTCAGTAAGGTCTTGTTATGTCAGCTCCATTTCCTTAAGGTCATCTACGAGTTTAAGTCATTTCATAGTATCCCCTCATCTCATGTTTACCCCGGGCAAGATGGTGAAAATGGGTAGTGTGGCAGTATTTTTGTCGCAATAGTGTACCAAAAGACACTTCCTTCGCAATTGATTGTTCCCTGCAAAGGATCACAAGAATAATTGGTGTTATTAGTGTACAGACTTAAATAAAAATAACATTCTAAGTAGTGGAAACAATGCATACATAAACATAAGCTAAACAAAGAGGTAGATACAAAAACAATGCTCAAATGGAGCAAACAAATCAATAAGATAATGGAAAAATCTCCCTTTATTGACTGTTGGTAGTAGAATTTGAATACAATAGATGAATCTTAGACACTTGAAGAGAATTCTTTGATCTATGGCACTAAAAATCCTCAATAAGGGGGTTTCTTTTCCTCAATATCTTTGCAAGTTTCTCCTCTCTCTCAGAGAAGTATGAAGACTCTCCAATGGTGGATTCATCTTCTCTCACTAAGATGATGGCTTTATTAGAAGAAATATGGCCAAAATGCTAGTGTTATTCCCGTGTTTGGCTTCAACAATGCAATGGTGATTTGCTCAAATAGCAATTTGGCCAACAAAACAATGTCTCATATTTTGGCTCTCCCATGGCCTATTTATATAGAATTTTTGAATCCATCTTCCCCCTCTTGGTTCATGCATAATAATGACAAATGAGTAGGACAATATTATTCCATTGAGGTTTGTATATCTTCAAGGTGACTCAAATTCAGTTGTATTGTATTGTGCTCATGTCAAAGAATTAGCCCCAAGTGTGTAGAGTGGTCCCGGATCACTAAGTCATCATTTTCTATAATTGCGCGACTTTCAAAGGATATTCCGTGTGTGTGCATTTATCGAAGAAATAGACATGCGGCCTTAATTGTTTTTTCTTTATAAACTTTGGACCTTAGGATAACTTTGATTTTTTAAACTTCACGATGTATTGAGCTGGAAAATGTTCACTTGTGCATTATGTTAGACACCTTCTAGTGTCTTCTGGATTGTACTAACAGGTGTACAATTTTCCGGTGTTAATAGTTTCCCCCTGATGTATGAGGTTAGGAGGAACTGTATAGCCGAAATACATCATGTTTTCTTTTCTAATCGAGAGTCTGATCAACTTTTCAAGAGAGAGGATAATTTATTGTGGAGACAAGTAGAGAAACACCCCTTAACTAAGTATAAATCGTAACCATGCTCTAGTGAAAACCTACAATAAAAATGTTTCCATATGAGGCAGGCATGTCCCATGCTCATTAGATGACTAATCATAACTAATTTCAATCGGACAATGACTGGTTTTTTGTCCAGTCAACATTATGGTAGTTGATGTGTTGATAGCTGATGATGATAACTATTGACGCCCTCAAGGGTGCTTCCTGGTCAAATAGATTTAATATGGTTCCCCTATGAATTACAGATGTGAAGCGCTATTGACTGGGGTTTTGTAGTATGCATAGGTCATCAAATTTGGGTACATCCCCCATATCATGGTGTAAGCACAGTTGGATGAGGTGCTTAGTGATGCAGGGTCTTCGACTAAATGAAAGAACTATAATGGTAACTAAGTACGACACCACCTTGACATGAAAGTTTGTGTTCGTGTCAAATTTCAAGGGGACCGATGACATCAGTGGGAAATAATGATTCCCATTGTGCCACCCGTGGATATCCCTTCGAGGGGGGAGTATCCAAGGTACTATCCCTATCCTAGAATACAATTGTTGAAGTCGACAGGAGAGGAGCGTTAACCACCTGATATCCAGATTTAGGGAATCACTATGAGATGTGAACAAATTGTAATAACTTGGTAGATAAGCATGATAGTGAGAGCTAACGATATAAGAGGATATGGACAATTGGCTTGATGTTGGAGCTTGAAGTGTAAATGGCAGCATAAATGTTTACTGATGGTGATGGTCCTAGAGTCTGTAGGATTTCCAGGGTGGGTGTAATTAGGTTTTGGCAAGCGTAAAAAATGGAAAGTGATTGTTGGTGAGGTGTAAGCTTCAACCAAGGGTGATTGGAAACTTCCGCCACGTAAAATACATGAATAGAAAAAAATGTGGGTGGGAGTCTTTTTCCTAAAAAAAAGCTTTGTACACTTGCCAAAATAATATGATGGTGGTTTTGATCTACAACCACGGAGACGGGTTCCCCATAATGATGGTAACTTGTATGGAGGTGTGGCATTTTTTGCTGAGGGCGGGGGCCCCATTGGCTGGTCTTTGTGTTTGGTTGGTGAAGCGGGTGATGTTAATTTTTCAACTAGGGTCAAATTCCACATTGGAACACTCATATTACCAAAATGATGCTTGCATTAAATTCCTCTTTTCCATAGGACCAAAATTGACCTAATGATCACCTAATTTGGTTAAGAAGAAGTTATGTTTTGAATTATTTTATTCATACATACATTATGGAATGGGACGGATCTAACCACATGGGTAACTGCTTGGCATGGAAAATTTTAGGGGCTAATATTCACCTAGTGGGCTAATTTTCCATGATTTTCCACAAAAAATATTCGCCAATTTCCAATTTTTATAAAAGATGATTTGCCCAAATTTTAGAATATAAAATTATTTTACCTTAAATATTGCCAACATTATATAGACACTATATATAAAATCATTATAAATTTGAATAATTTTACAAATATACTAATAAACATTTTATAGTTTGCATATTAGAGATTAGTGAGATTCACTAATGTTTTTAAACTTCAAGAAAATTTTCCATCCTTAAAACTTTCCATGTTGCTTGGGTTAATATTAACCCCAAACTAACATTCAGGAAAGCCTATAAAAGTAAGCGACCTAAAGTTCATTTCAACACATCATATTTTTATTGTTTTATTTTGTCTTGGCTCGCATAGGTACGTCGGAAGGAGTTTGCGCAGGGTCTGAAATCACAGGAGAAATGTTTGCTCTGAGTTTGGGTTTTCTAGATCTCAGTTGTTGGCACAAAACAAGACATTTTCATCCTTGGTCATAGGAACAGAGTGGAGAAACTCTAGCTCTCTAGTCACTCGGAGTCAATTTAGTGAGAGCGACTATAGGTTTAGAGCGATATCGGAAGGTTCAGGTCCCCTATCGCTTGCACAGAGTAGTCCTAGGAGCAACCAGGACATTAGAGACGCTCACATAGAAATAGTAAGGGAGCAACTTTGGGTTTTAGTTGTATTATGCCATAGTCGCACACATAAAGGCTTCTTAAAAATGACTCTACAGTCACAGTCACTTGCATACAATATCTGAGAGAGCAACTCAGGAGTTTTGGTCGCATGCAGACAATGTTGATGAGGGCAACCTGAGTTCAGATCTAGGGTTTCATATCTTGGCTTCAATTGACTTCAGTGATCTGGTAGATCTGTATTTCTATCTGTTGTTACACAAATCTAGAGATCTGATTTGTTTTATCCATTTCAATTATATGTATTGGGCTCATTGTACTCTCTACTAAAATATTTTTATGACGATCTACTAAAGAAGAAAATTTGAAAAGGTTTCCACCTTGTGGGGGTTTTCCCCTAGTCTTGGACCAATTTTCTGTCTCTTATGGTTGCAATGTTGTCTTCTTTGTTACTGCATATATTTTTCTTTCTTCATTTACATTTATGATTGATTATACTGCTAATAATTGGATGCATTGTTAATGAAAAGATAAATTGGGCTAAAGTAACTAATACAACATAGAAAAATTAGAAAATTTAACATGGTATCAGAGCTTAGGTGAAGGACAAGCCCAAAATAATACAAGCATTGAAGCCCTCTCTTTCAAATAACATATTTCCAAGTCAAGGTCAAGATTTCATCTTCTACCTTCAAGAAGCATGAAAAGTTGGGTGATGCATCAAACTTTGTTGCATGGAAAATCAGATTGGAGATCATAGCTGACAACAATGATGTGTTGGAATACATCAAAGGAAGATTGCCTCAACCTCCAGAAAATGCTTCTATTTCCCTCAAGAACAGGTACAATAAATGTGAGTCCAAAGCAAAGAAAATTATAGTTGATGGCTTACAATATTATTTACTTGCATATGTAGGGAATTTAAGAAAGTCCAAAGATATGTATGACAAGATAGCCGACATGTATGAAGTGAACAACTTGAATGAGATCATCACCCTGAAAGATAAACTCAAGGAAACTAAGATGAACAAAGGGGAAATTGTTTAATCCTACATTATGAGGATCTCTCACCTTAGAGATAAATTACAGAAAGTTGGAGAAAATGTGCCTGACAAGGACCTAGTAGTTGTGACTCTTAGAGGTCTCCCTCCTATTTGGGAAATCTTCATTACTACAATTAGAAACAGCAATTTCCTTCTGAAATTTGATGAAATTGTTAGGAATATCACTCAAGAAGAGTAAAGAATGATTTCAAGAGGAAGGATTTAAAAACATGAAGACGGAGAGACCACTTGTTGGGCATGGAATTCCCCCACAGTAGGTTTTGGGGCTCAAAGCCTAAGTTTTGGTCAAAGGTTTTGTAAGGCTCTGCGAATTGCGGGCGCGGAGCACGAAGTAGAGGTTAAGTCATAGGGCTATCCACCCTAAACTAATGCGATGTAGTGTAAAGTAATTTCGGCCTACATAGAGTGAGGCTCTAAGTTGTAAAGATAGTTGATAGAAAAGGGAAGAGCGGAGGAATGGTTCGAGCTTAGAGTAGGATTCTAAAGTGTATTGGGGCATATTAGTAGGAAGAGGCTCTGCAGATAAGTGTGCAGAGGCCTAGTAGAGTCTGCAGCTGAGTGCGCAGACCCCTGTAGCTAAGTGCGCAGGGCAGTGTCGAGTCTGTAATCGGGATTGAAGATTACTAAAGAGAAGTTGATTCTTATTTCTATGTATTTGTTGTGCATTATCTTCTTTATGTTTATATTAGTTTATGTATCGCACGCACTGATATGATTGCTAAATATGTTGTAATAACCATGAATCTTACACACACAAGTTAAGTAATCGGTTAATTAACAAGGAACTTGGGTATTATATGGGTCGCACCACGAGTAGGGATGCGTGGAAACAACAGCACAGGTTGTGAAGGAATAGCAAGTGTGCTTAGCGACAGGTCGAGCCACGAACCTCTGGAAGCCCATCAGACATCCCCAGGGTGCGGAAACCTGGTTCTAGCACCCTCCCATACTACTTAGGGTGAGACCTCAGTCCGCACTTCGCGGACTGTTGCCGAAAGGGCCAGTAGTACCAGGATTTGCTTGGTTAAATCACCTTTGAACCTAGGTCAAGCCCATACAAGCCAACAAATGGTTCTGTTGTCAGGACCGCGATCTGCATAAAGGATGTCTGATGTCGTGCCACTAGTATCCAACAAAGAAAGAAATTGAAGAGTGGTTGGACAAGAAGATTCACGAGTTCACGACATAGGAGAACAGAAATTTGTGAGTATCTAAGGAATAGTGGTTGGCGCGCTACTTGTATACAGAAATCCATGAAATTTTCTTTGCATCTTTTTCGTCTGAGCTGTATGAGTGGATCGCGAAGTTAGTAGACAGTCAGGGAAGGTGTAGGATCACCAAACCAATAGTGTGGACTCCGGAACTAGTGTGCAGACTAGAAGCATCAGAAGATAAGATAACGCGAGTTGTGGACAACTGGCTCGATCGAATAATAGGAGGATTTATCACTGAGTTCGTGGTAGACACAACAGTCAGCTACAATGAGGTAGAGAAATGTTTTCTCAAGGGACCGTGAGGTAAGTATATTAAATATTTGAACACTTGGATTAAGATTGTATTATGTGAAAAGCGGGTTATGTGAATAAATTAATTTTTGGGACTACACGAAGTGGGAAGATCTACAAAAGCAAAAGTAGTGAGGAGTTGGAAAACAGTCCCCTAATTTCACCCTCTTAGGAAAGTGAGGAGGAGCTGGTAAAAGTTTCTCTGAGAAGCGCGGTCAGTTTGATAAGACAGAGAATTCCACGTTTACCACCCCCACCCACACCGCCACCCCTTTCACCCCCCTCACCTCTCTCTCCACCCACTCCACCCCCACTGCCACCGCCACAGTAGTTCAGTATGGCGAGTGCGATCAAACTGCCGGTGTTCAGAGGAGTAGGAAATGAAGATCCAGACCAATTCTGGTTCGTGGTAAGAGCAGTATGGGAAGCACAGGGCATCGTGGATGATAATATTAAAAAGGCTACGTTGGTGAGTGTGTTGCAGGATTGCACATTAATGTGGTATATCAAGCATTCTAATGACCATCTGAACGCAGGAATTGCAGAGATCTAGGCCGCGCTAAATAGGGAATTTAGCAGGCCAAAATCAGAGACACAATCAATCATCAAGTTTAAGGAGATCGCGATGCTCCCGGGCGAGACCCCCTGGGATCTGGACCAAAGGCTAAAGAGTATGATTCGTGAAGCCAATATGATGTTAATAGATGCATAGAATCATGCATGGTTTGTGGCCTAACTTACACCACACTTAAGGACAACGATGTCACAGCAAAAACTTTCCACCCAGGGTAAAGCGTTGGAGATGGCAATGAGATTGCATGAGACCCCTATACAAGACCCAGGGTTGGGAGTCCAACAAATCCATGTGCAACTGCAGAATCTTTTTCTGGAGATGAAAATTTTGAAATAGGATAGGACACCTCGGCCGAAGGTGCGCAAGGAAGCATGGTGCATAAAATGCAAAGGCCAAGGGCACTACAAGGACCGCTGTCCAGTGTTTGCGAACTACTTGGTAGGGGGAGGGAAAATGCCGTTAAGACCGAAGGCATAGGCAAGGCCGAGTGTGGCATCTACATTATGGTGCATAATCTGCCAGATAGGAGGAAAACACACCATGGATAATTGTCATCTGTTGCAGAAGTATACGTAGACGTACCAGCAATTGTTTTGTAATTTCTGCAAGTTGGTAGGTCATGACGAATGTGCCTGCCAAAGCTATGAACTAATGATGGATCAGACTCTTTCCTACAGGGTGCAGGCCAAAACACGAGCCCTCTACCAAAATGCAGAGAGGGCACGTGCTAGGTTTCAGGGGTGCAGTCAGAGTCGAGGCCGAATGGGACCAGGAAGGGATCATGGCCAAATAATTTGTTACAATTCTAGAGGGCCAAGGCATTATGCCTGCGATTTTACGAACCCAACTAGGATATCATGTTGGTATTATAATCAGTTTGATCATGAGGTAGAATATTTCCCTTCGCTAATAGCGAGGATGTGCGAAATGTGGGTACTCCAGCCCCCTCCGACCCAGAATTTACAAATGATGAGGTTTGAACCACGCGAAGAAGACCCAAATGTAATCATGATGCTCATGAGTGGTATGACCATGGGATATGATAAAGGGAAGTAGCCAGAAGAAACTCTAAACTCGAGTTTGACTTAGAACGCACAAAGGAGACATTCATGGAAGCTAAGAAGAGCTTCACGGAGGCCTCCACTTCAGGTAGTAAGGATCAACTAGAACCAGGGATGGATCCTTCAATGCTCACTACCTTTTTGGAGACATGCATGAAACTGATGTGCAATAGCAAGGTAGTTAAAGGGCTACAGGAACTTATCGCTAGGTGCACGAGGTCAAGAGAACCATGCGTGGTCCGAAAACTTGGAAAGCATGCATTGCGCATAGGAAAGGAGATGAGGTTGACTGCGCAAATAGGCGAGTATGAAATGGATCAGGTAATCTTGGATCTGGGTTTGGATGCGAATGTACTACCAAAACAAACATGGGAACACATGGGCAGACCCACGCTACAATGGTCCCCTATTCAATTACGAATGGAGAACCAACAGAGGATTTTTCCCATGGGAAGATTACAACAGGTAACAGTCGATATTGAAGGTGTAAGCGCACAGGTGGATTTTGAAGTCATAGAGATTTTTGATGACAACAATCCCTATCCCGCACTACTAGGAATAAACTAGGCCACCAACATGAACGGAGTCATAAACCTGAAGAAGTGCAAAATGATCTTCGAGAAGAAGTCACTACGTGTGGTAGTACCGCTAGATCTAGTCGAAGGAGTGAAATACACTGAACTGGTGCACGACGATGATAGTGATGACAATCTTGATTGTATTTACAAGATAACTGCGCGAGAAGAATATTGGGTGAATCCTACTACAGATGGAACGATTTCATGGGAGCACAAAAGCTTCGGCACTTTAGATTCAGATGAAGAGATAGAGCGATGGTAGAATCCGCTGCATGAAGTAACAACGCTTAATTGCAACATGATGGTTAGATCACTGCATTGCGTGACCACAGAGGCAAGGGAGCTACTGACATATGATGGATTGGCAGTGGTGGATGAATTTCTGAGCAAAGTTGAAAGCGCAGTACCAGAACAGCAGTGTTTGATGCGCTGAAATGGGCACTGTGTGCAACATTCACACAATGGTGGGGTACGCATCAAGGAAATTTTGAGCACTGGCATGGATGCAGAAGGATGATGCGCCTGCATTTTGGAAAACCCCAATTACGACTAATAGACAAATATGAAGGACAAGATGATCCACGCATGCACCTCGTGAAATGGACCAAGGTCTATGGGGAAAGCCACAGCCTGAATGGGTGAATTTATTCTACCATACCCTAGACGTCATACCCATGAATTGGTATACTGAGACGGAGCTACGCCATGGCATGGGCGAATGGGATGTCTTGCGCGAGGGATTTTTGTTAACATTCACATTTGAAGATCGTTGGTTGGATATTGTCGACAATGCACTACAAGCAGTAAAAGCCACTATCTTCAAAATACCATAGGAGCCAATGGGAGTACTTCGGCTAGACTGGGCGACACAGTTAAGTGGCGCACTAGAGTGTTATAACGTAAATTTCGAAGAGGATGATGAGGACCCATGAAAAATTAACATTTCATAAATAGAAAGCTCTCGTGAGATTCGCAGACCATCACTTAAAGACCCCGACATCACCGCGGCGCTAAAGACAAAGCAGGTCAACATTGGAATGGAGGCAGAGCTGAAGTACGCAATGCTTGGGGACTATTGGGACAATGCCATGGTCGATAAAGTCACTGATTTACTCCGTGAATACCAAGACTTGTTCCCAAAAAATATTACAGACTTAAAAGGGATTGTGAGTGATTTAGGGATGATGAAGATCACCCTGAAACCCGACGTGAAGCCAATTAAGTAGCGGCCATACCGCTTGAACCCAATGTACAAAGAAAAGGTCCGCAATGATATAGAAAAAATGCTCGCAGCCGGAATTATTGCACCCGTGGAAGAATCCAACTAGGTGAGTCCTATGGTAGTACAAGAGAAAAAATAGAAGGGTGAAATAAGAATATGTGTGGACCTCAGGAAGCTGAACGATGCCTATGTATACAATCCATTTCCAACACCATTTACAGATGAAGTACTAGATAACGATGGCAGTCAGGAAGCATACTCATTCACGGATGGGTTCTTAGGGTACCACCAGATCAAGATCGCACCGGAAGATAGGATCAAGATGACCTTTGCAACAGAATGGGGCTGTTTTCAATAAACCATGATGCCGTTTGGACAGAAGAACGTTTCAGCTATATTTTTGTGCATCGTGGTAGCTGCATTCAAAGAATACATCCACAATTTTTTGGAGGTTTATCTGGATGACTGGACGATTTTTGGATTAGTTAAGCACCATGTAGCAAGCTTATGTTTGATGTTGGATACTTGTCACCGGCACCAGATTGCGCTGAACCTGGAAAAGTGCACATTCCTCATCCCCTTTGGAAACCTGCTGGGACATGTGGTCTGCAAACAAGGACTAATGGTGGACCATGTGAAGATTGTCGTTATCCTAAAATTGGAAGCACCGCGAAGTGTTAAACAGTTGCGCGCTACCTTGGGACACACTGGATACTATAGGAAGTTCTTCAAAATTTATGCCCAAATAACCGTGCCAATGGAAAAGCTATTAAAAAAGATGTTACATATTGTTGGAATGATGATTGCATGAAGAGTTTGGATGTCTTGAAGGGGAAACTGGCCTTCGCACCAATCCTGGTCTTCCCGAAATGGGACGTGGAATTTCATGTACATGTTGATGCGTCATGTATCACGTTGGGATCCGTACTCACACAGGAAGGCGTGGAGGGTGTAGATCACCCGATCGTGTTTGCGAGCCAAATATTGTCCAAAGCGGAAAATAACTACTCTACCACCGAGCGTGAGGGGTTGGCAATGGTGTACACACTGCAAAAATACCAACACTATTTACTTGGAGGACATTTCAAGATGTATACTGACCATTCCACATTGAAATACTTGGTGAACAAGCCTGTGTTGGGGGGCGAATATGCAGATGGATTTTACTATTTCAAGAGTATGATTTTGAGGTCATAGTCAAGCCGGGATGCTTAAACGCAGGACCAGACCACTTGTCACGAATTGAGACGGGCGAGGAACCAACAAATTTGGAGGAGGGACTACCTGATGCATAGCTCTTTGTAGTACACATCGCGGACGGACACTTTGAAGATATAATCCATTTTCTAACAATGGGGACTATGATGAAGAAGTACTCAATCCAACAGAAGAAGGAATTGGTGGTGCATGTGGTGGACTTTTCTGTTATTGCGGGGCACCTCTACAAGATGGGAAACGATGAGATATTGCGAAGATATGTACCCGAATTTGAACGAGGTTAGATCCTCATGGAAGCACATGGGGGCGCTGCAGGAGGACACTATACAGGATTCCCGAATACACAGAAGATTCTTCGTGCAAGGTTATGGTGGCCGACCCTACACCAAGATTTGAAAGCGCATTGTAAGGCTTGTGATATATGTCAAAGGACAGGGAAACCATCACGAAGGGACGAGATGCCACTAGATCCTGACACTACAGTCATTTAAGAAATGGGAAATTGACTTTGTGGGCCTGATCAAACCTCATGGAAAGACGGGGGCATGCTACATCATCACCACAACGGAGTACCTGATACGATGGGCGGAAGCGCAGCTGGTCAAGGACTGCACGGCCGCCATGACTACAAAGTTTTTGTTCGAAAACATGTTGACATGATTTGGCTGTCCAAAAATATTAATGAGCAATTGCGGAACACATTTCTTGAATGAAAACTTCAGTGTGCTCATAGAAGAGTTCCAGGTGTATCATCATAAAAGTACACCGTACCACCCACAAGCGAATGGCACAGTAGAGGCATTCAATAAAATACTGGAGACTATGCTGACCAAAGTATGTAACACACATCAAAATGACTGGGACCTACGTGTACCTGTTGTGTTATGGGTGTATAGGACAACGTGCAAGAAATTGATGGGACAGACACCCTTCCAGATGGTCTATGGTAGAGAAGTTGTCATGCCGATGAAATTCATCGTACCTAGTTTGCGAATAGTAACACTCACAGGCATGACGGACCACAAAGCTCTAGAAGAAAGGCTCACGCAATTAGAAGAACTCGAGGATGAACAGTTTCTGGTTAGATTTCATCAACAGGTACAAAAGCAGCGTGAAAAGGCCTGGTACGACCGCCATATCAAGTTGCACACCTTCAAGGTAAACAACTTAGTGCTACTGTATGACAATAAGTTTGAAAAATTTCTGGGAAAATTCAGAATGCGCTGGCTGGGACCATACATTGTAAAGGAGGTCACAGATGGAGGAGTGGTCAAGCTAGTCAAACTTAATGGAGAACCCATCCCAGGAAAAGTAAACGACAGTCGCTTGGAGCCCTACAAGGGTGGGCCAGCTATCTGACTAACCAGCCAGAGCACAGTCTTCGTGACCCGAGGAGTCGGACAAAGGCGCGGGACTATAAACACATGCACTAGAATCTGGTACCAAAGAAACGACACGATTTAGACACAGATGACTCAGAAGAAAGAATACAGTAGGTCCAGTAAACTGCAGAACAGTGTGCAGCGAACCTTCGGGCAGTACGGGAATAGTTGGAGGGGCTCCATGCCAAGATTGTTGCACTAGCAGAGTGACTAAGGATGAGTCACAATGATTGTGTTGGGGGCCTGTTGGGCAGGGAATCCCCCCACAGTAGGTTTTGGGACTCAAAGCCTAAGTTTTAGTCAAAGGTTTTGTAAGACTCCGCGAATTGCGGGCGCGAAGCACGAAGTAGAGGTTAAGTCATAGGATTTTCCACCCTAAACTAATGTAATGTAGTGTAAAGTCATGTCGGCCTACCCATGGTCCGCGGACCATGGGATTGTATAAATAGAGCGAGGCTCTAAGTTGTAAAGATAGTTGATAGAAAAGGGAAGAGCGAAGGAATGGTTCGAACTTAGAGTAGGATTCTAAGTGTATTGGGTCATAGTAGTAGGAAGAGGCTCTACAGCTGAGTGCACAGAGGCCTAGTAGAGTCCGCAGCTGAGTGCGCAGGGTGGTGTCGAGTCTGTAATCGAGATTGAAGATTAATAAAGAGAAGTTGATTCTTATTTCTGTTTATTTGTTGTTCATTATCTTCTTTATGTTTGTATTAGTTTATATATCACACGCACTAATATGATTGCTGAATATGTTGTAATAACCTTAAATCTTACACACACAAGTTAAGTAATCGGTTAATTAGCAAGGAACTTGGGTATTATACGAGTCGTGCCCCGAGTAGGGCTGCAAGGAAACAGCAGCACGGGTTGTGAAGGAATAGCAAGTGCGCGTAGCGATGGGTCAGACCGCGAACCTCCAGAAGCCCATCAGACATCCCCAGGGTGCAGAAACCTAGTTCTAGCACCCTCCCATACTACTTCGATTGAGACCTCAGTCCGCGCTGTTAGAGCCTAGATTTACCTCAGGCTGAAAAGGCAGGATCCAGGACCAACATCAAACCATGCTCAGCCTCATAGCTAGCCCTGCGAGGATAGGAGAGGGCTCTCTCTGGGTCAATCTCAGCAAATGATGATCTATGGGGCTTGAGATGATTGATTTAATAACTGATCTTAGGCTAGGTATGAAGTGCAAGGATTTACTTTGAGTTTTTTGGGGGTTTTGTTGGAACAAGGGAAAGGCAAATTTTGTGTTCGGGGATGAGGCCAAATTTTTTACGATTCCTAGTTGGGGCAAGGTAGGCAGTAGATTTCATGCTTTAGATTAAATGAATGGATAGAAAAGACCACTGAGGAGATGAAAAGGGCAAGAGGCTGCAAGAATCCTCTCCAAACAGATGAAAACATGTAAACTAAACAAATTTTAAGGCAGAGCACAACAAGCCAAATGAATTCTACCTTTGTCACTCAATTTTTTTAATTTAAGAAGCAAAGAGAAGGGAAATGGCATACATAAACCATCAATGAACTTAAAATTACATGAATAAAAACACCACCAAAACATAGAGCCACAAGGATCCCAACAAGTGCTACAAAACCCTAGTCCTTCCTTTGCCAAAAATGCAGAAATCAAATGTACAATGGAGTGCCAAGCAATCCCAAGTGTCCAACCCTGAAAATGACTGAGAAATTACATGATATAGGCAAGCTTAACTCATTCCCATGCCTCTAGGGGTCGAGTTCAACATTTTAGTAGTTGTTTCAACCATATCTAAACAAGGAACTGAAAAATAGGCAATGAAACAACTTGCCTCTATATGTTAGGAAACAGATTCATTCAGTTGTTTTTCACTTTTTAGTGAATGAATCTACTAAAACAAGTAAATATATGTCAAAATTACATCATGTTCATGAAATTACAACAAGGTAGATCAAGAGTTACATGAAAAAGTGAAACTAGTCAAAACTGGGCGAAATTCTGAGCTGCTGAGTGAAAAATAGGCCAAAATTCTCTATGCGCCACGCCCAAATCCTATATGCGTAGCACAACTTTGGAGCTGATTTTGAGGCACTTCCCAAGTCCAAATTGAGCTCATGATAGCTCGTTGGAAAGCCCTACCTGTCTACTTTCCAACCCAAGTAGAATTTCTGGTTTTGGATGTCATTTTCCCCTCCAAAAATTCAATCTCCCAAGACTGCTTCCTGTGTGTGCAAAAGGTGGCATAGAGGTCATGTTTAGGGTGTTTTTTACCGTTTAGGCAACCCAAGACTTGATGAAATCCTTAGGTAATCCATGAAAATGCATAATTTTTGATGAAAAATCCAAAAATCTAAAGTTTTCTTCCAAAGGATCTCCCAATTATAAGCACGCACCAAGTGGCGCTACGCGTTGGGCAGGAAAATCTGTTTTGAAGCCCAAAAATTCAAAATTGACAAAATTTTCTCCAAATTTGCTGAAATTTGGACTGAAGGTCTATCATTGAGTATCATGCTTAGCCAAAGAATCTTTGGCCAAGATTCAGAGCCTATCATCCCTTTTGCGTTGTTTTAGTGCCCTCCTTAGTCTTGCTTTCAAGATTTTGATCCTTCCTTTGCAAACATGAGTTCGTGCCCAATAGTGATTTTTCATGTGCATGAGCATGTCCTTGTATTTGTTTGCCTTCACAACAGCTTCTCAAGGTGAATATTGACCCTCTCAAGCCAAGTCTCTCGATCAGCCTCAATCTCCTGCTCCAATGGAGTGAACTCTATCCTCCTCTTTTGGGCAGCTTGCCGGTCTTCACGGATGTTTTGTAACTCCATGACTGTATGTTGATCCTCCAATTGTTTGTTTCGCTGCTCCAAATAGTTTATGACCCATTGAGCTCGCTGCAACTTGTCGGTCAAAGCATCTATCTCGGCTTTCTACTCCTGAATAATCTCCCTCAGCTTTGAGGTAGGAGAGCTCACATCATCATCAATGAGGATGAAATCAGTGTCTTGGCCTCCTGAAGGGTCCTCATGTTGCATAGGCTTCTTGCCTCTGTCCTGTACCTGCACCTATGCTACTGATTACGGCAACGAGACCCCTTCCACTCTAGGTGGAGATAGTACTCGTCGGGCTACTGCAAACAATCCTCTCATGCCTCTCTGATAGGTGACATATGTCGGCACACTAGTAGTCTCTGCCTCCCAACCTCCATGCTGATGTGAAGGTTCACCTGTATCGTGGAAAGCCTCCTGATGAGCTACTGAAGCTATGAAGAACTCACTCATGTGATACCCTGCAAACCAAGCTGATGCACAATAATGATCTTGATGAGCGCATAGTGATAAATGTTGTTGTACTGTTGTTCAGGAGTCTTCTTCTGCACAAGAGTAGTCATCCTCTCGATGTTTCGGCACATGAAATATGGAATGTTCATCATCTTTACTCTCATGAAATGCATCAATAATATGATATGATATGCATAGAGGCGTGAGAAGCGGCCCTCATAACTGAAGTATCTGATAATGAGTCTCATTAATGGCGCATAGGATTCTTTCAAAAACCGGAATGGGAACACCCTGCTGAGCTGTCTCACATAACTAGGCCTGATATATGGTTCATAATGTACTCTTTCCACCTGCATTCTTTTGTTCCACTCCTCACCTACATTCGGTATTCTTGTTGCTTGAGAAATGGTCTTCAGTGTCAAGGTGAAATTTACACCAGCAAGAGTTACTTGACCATCATGCAAATGAAAAACAAATAATCGAGCCAACTCCTGATGATGTTGAATCTGAGCAATCATTTCACAATACTGAAAGCATGACTGTTGTTGAAAACATGTCATGGCAAGTGGGTAGGCTTGCAGTTCAATCAAAGAGGTGGGCTCTTCTCTAACATGTCTGCCACCCTTACGAGGCCTCCTCGGTGCATGAAGCTCTGTGGTAGAATCACTGTCTTGTTCATATGATGAATCAGTGTTTGTCATGGCATTGCAAAGGTGTATGTAAAGTATGTGTTTGGTTTGGTTTGAAAATGAGAAATAGGTGTTTTGTTTTTAATGCCAAATGTGCCACAAGGAAATGAGGGACTGTGATAAATAGGGACAGTGGGTATAGTGGATGGTGGAGTTTTTCAAGTGAAATTTGAAATGTGCTAACAGTCACTTGACTGTGTTTAGGGATGTGGGGTTTGGGAATTTGCTACAAATGATATGGGAGAGGGAAAATGATAGGGAATGGTAGGATTTAGGATAGGGAAAATGAGAAGCAGGGATATGAGTAGTTTGGGAGGTTAGGGCATAGGGATTGACTATAATGATAGAATTATGAAAGGGAAAGGATCACAGGTGGGAAAGGAGACTTGGCACCAAAATCACAATTTCAAAACACCAATTTCAAAACCCAAAGGAGAAGATTTTGATACAAATATAGGGTTTATATTTTCAAACTTTAAAATTTCAAATCTTCCCTCCAAATTACAATAAACATCGTTTAATATCCATGGCAAAGGCTCACACACTTACTTGGATCATAGAAGATTGAGTTGATTGGAACAAATTCGGAAGCAGCGATGAAATTTCACTTGTCGGCCCTGTGCGCCGCGTGCACAACCCAGTGTGTTGCGTAGGCTGTATGCGTTGTGCCCGTTCAAATTAACACAATGAACAGTGGCTCTATGCGTCGCGACTTCCCGGTGCACCGCGACTGCCTTCGAATGCGCCGCGCAGCATTCCAACGCACAGTCCCCAGCTTTCAACACAAATTTCACTCCTCCAAAACTTAAGTCGACTTTAATTGACCTCTTGGCATACCAATGGATGTTTCAAACAATGAAAATATCTTATACAGTGATGGGTTTGATTTTTGTTTCTCAAAAACCCACTTTCTTATGTTTTAGTTTTGGCACTTTTTCATTTTAATACAACTCTGTTCTTTTTGTTTCCTCTTTGATTTTTGGCTGAAATGATGAAATTCTTTTGTCAATTTCTTGCAGGGATGATGGCATTGAGTTTAGGCAAAGGATGACCAGAGCTGCATCTGAAATATCCAAGAATTGAAAATTTTGAAATTTACATGGCAATTTTGTTACAAAAGACGAAATGTCGAATTTTCTTCAAAACAGAGTTTTGAAGAAAAGTCATAGTCCAGCAATATGACGATGAAATTTTTGAAATAAAAACTTGTTTAGAACCTCCCTCTGGCCTGCTGGGATTATCAGACACTTTGAAGACTGAATTCGCTAAACCCTAGAACTAATGACTAAAATGACCCTTTTCTGACCAAGAGACCAAATATTGACTGTCATTGATTGGAAAATGATTTTGATGGACACTGATGAAAAGACCTGAGCCAGCAGGTATAAGATATGAGGGGAATGAGTGACAAGGCCCTTCCGTCAGATTATGGCATGCCCCTAACGGAATGCGGATGAATGAACTGTATGAGACACCTAAAAATGAAATGCAATAAGAGAAATGATCTCTGACGGAGGGATGTAAAGACTGACTCTAACATTGGCTCCAATGGGGATGGTATCTCCTGGGAGGTGCCAAGAACGGCAGATCTCTGGGAGAGATAGACAATACCTTCATCCATTGGGCTATGTAGTCCATTATTTTGACAAATTAACACAAGACTCTTGACTTATTTATTGACTGGAATTTGACTCAAACCAACTCAATTGTGAAACCAAAATGACTGAAAAACTAACTCAACAAGATAAACCCAAAACTGAAATATTTCTTCAGAATTACAGCCTTCACTTCGGGCCCCAGACTAAAGAAAATATCACAGCACACACTTGCAATGAAACTGAAATAAAATGGTATTTACAGTGACAATGTAAACAACAGAAACAACTCAGAAATGATACCGCTTGAGTAGCCGACCATTGACCGGCCCTCCTGGACAATCTTCCCCATTCATCTCCTTCAGAAGAAAGGCATTCTGACCCTGATATGCTGCAATCCTAAAGGGACCTTTCCAGATATTTTCACTTACCGTGCTTTCCCTTTTCCTCATTCCTTGCATCCCACTTCAGCACCACGTCATCCAACTGAAATTTGTCTGCCTTTGCTTTTCTGTCATAAATTTTCTTAATTCTCTCCTGCAACTTGAATGTGTTTTGAAAAACTTCTTCTCTTGTCTGCTACAAATGGATCATTTGATTTAGTCTTCTCTTCATATGATCGTCTTCACTACCAGCCTCCTGAAGAAGTTTGACTATCGGAGCTGTGAGAGAGGTAGGAAAGACTGTATCAACTCCATAAACTAGCTCAAAGGGGGACATACCAATGGATTTCTTCTGACTCACTCGATCTGCCCAAAGTGCATGGACCAACTTCTTATGCCAACTCTTCTTCTTTATTTCCAACAACTTTTTAATGATTTTAATCGAAGATTTGTTGGAAGACTCTGCCAATCCATTGCCTTGTGGATGATAAGCGATTGAGTGCCCCAAAGTAATGTGGTACTTATGACAAAACTCAACCATCCTTTTTGATTTGAAAGTTATTGCATTATTAGTGATTAACTTATTTGGGCAACCAAAATGAGACAAAATGTTATTCTCAAGGAATGAAATTATTACCACATCCATAGCTTGTCTAGTGGGAATTGCTTCGATCCATTTCGTGAAATAATATGTCGTCGTGAGGATCCATCTATGCTGACCTGAAGAAGCAAGATTAATTTCACCAATGAAATCCAACCCCCACTACTGAAAAGGGGCACTCACCTCAATGGGCTTAAGCTACAAAGGCTGTAATTTCTGCCTTCCTTCAAAAATCTGACATTTATGACAGCTCTTGACAACCTTATATACATCAGCAAACAATGTCAACCAATAGTATCCCGCTCTTAGAATTTTATTTGCCATTGTTTTCCAAAAAAGGTGACCACCACAATCTCCTTTATGGAAATCCTCCATGACCTGCTTCGCTTCTTCTTCCACCAAACAATTCAACAAAACACCACCGGGATCTTTCCAATAAAGTGCAGAATTCAAAATACAAAACTTAGCAGCCTTTAACTTAAGAGTTCTAGCTTTGTTTCTAGCCATACTAGGTGGTGGGGACAAATTCTGAAGCACATATATGATATCTGAATACCACGGAGAAAGAACAAATATTTCAGATACCTGAATTGATGAACCTTCCTCATTCTCATCGGACATAGCAGCAATCAGATTTATGTCTAAGACATGCAAATTCGATTCAGCCATTAACTTTGCCAATCCCTGTCCTTTAACAAGCTTTGTGGGCTTTATCTCCACATCATACTCCAGCAAGGCTGCAATCCACTTGCCTTTTCTTCCTTTCGGATCTGTTTGTACCAAAAAATCTTTGACAGCAGCATTAGGAACATAAGCCAAAATATGAGAATGCAGAATATATGCCCGAAAATCTTTCAATGCTTTCACAAGTGCAAGGGCTTGCTTTTCAATGATGTTGTACTTCAAGGCTGCATCTCTTATAGCTCGGCTGAAAAAATCAATTGGTCTTTCGTGCTCATCTTTTTTCTGCATTAATACAGCTGCCATAGTATGTTCTGAAGCAAATGAATACAATATAAAATCCTAAGTGTAATCTGGGCTAATTAGAACAAGAGCTGAAGAAAGAGAAAATTTTACTAGATTGAAAGATTTTACAGTCTCTTCGGTCCACTTCACTTGGCTGTCCTTCTTAAGCACGTTTGTAATCTCTCTTAGGTGTTCAGCAAGATTAGGCACAAAGCGGGGTAAAAAATTCATCTTACCATTAAAAGATTGTATCTCCTTCTTGTTCTGGGGAAGGTCAATTTGCTGAATCGCCTCTACACGTGCTGGATCAATACGAATGCCATCTTTTGAGATAATGTGTCCAAGTAGTTTTCCTTCATCCATGGCAAGCAAGCTCTTCTTCGGATTCAGCGACACACCATATTTTCTGCACTTTTGAAAGTTAATTTTCAAATGATACATGTGTTCTTCATCTGAATTGGAAAACACTGTTAAATCATTAAGGTACACAACCAAAAAGACATCCTTCTCATTTGCGAAAGCCATATCCATTGCCCGCTGAAATGTGGCACCTGCATTCTTCAAACCGAAAGGCATTTTAGCGTAATGAAAAGTCCCCCATAGAGTGGTGAACGTTGTTTTGTCTCGGTCGTATTCATGGACCAAAATTTGGTTATATCCTGAATAACCATCGATTAGTGACATACGAGATGCTCCAACTACTCGCTGAAGTATGTGATCCATTTTTGGCAATGGATAATTGCACTTCAAAGAAACTTTATTGAGATTCCTAAAATCAATGCACAAATGAATCTCACTTGTCTTCTTTCGTACAGGAACTAAATTAAAGATCCAATCAGAAAATCTGATGGGAACGATGATTCCTGATTTGTACAACTTGTTTACCTCCTTCTCAATTGATGGCAGCAGTTTTGGATTTAGCCTTCTCAACTTCTGTCTGAAAGGTTTCTGATTAGGCTTAATAGGAATAGTGTGCTGAATTATACTGGTATCATATGTCTTCAAGTCAGAATAGTCCCAAGCAAACACATCAGCAAAGGATGACAACAAACTGATATATTTGGCCTTTACCTTTTGTGGCAATGCTTTGGACAGCTTTACCATCTTTAGATTTTCAGCTGTTCCAATATTCACCTCTTCAACTCCCTTCTCTGTTGGCTACAATGTTGGTTTGTGGGCTACGTCAACGTGATCAAAGAGTTTCTATAAATGTATCAAGCCTTTAGGAATAATATTATCCTTAAGCTGCAACACTTCCATTTGATTGATCTGCACATCATCTTTACCATCATCATGTTCTACATCAATTGAGGTATCTTTAAACTTACCTTTGTTTTGCATAAAATCATCAATCTCCTCGTCATCTTGGAAAACTTGCCAATATCTCTGATTGTCTGGGACAGTCGGACGATGTTTCACATGGATTTCGAATTTATTACTTGAGTTCATATGAATCTTCAAATTACTCACTGCTTTAGCAAGTGCATCTGCAATGCTATTTTGAATACAAGGCACACACGGTATAATCTAAAAATAGCTTCAGGATATCCAGAACTGCATTTCGATAAACCCACATCCGAGGATGCTTTGCTTGATATTCACCTTTGACTTGCTTAATCACTAATTCGAAGTCGCCATATACAGCAATCCTCTTGGCATTCAACTTTCTTAGAATTTTTAGGCCAGCAATTAAAGCTTCGTACTCAGCCTCATTGTTTGAACAATCAAAAGCTAGCTTGTAAGAACATACCCGCACATTACTAGGCACTTTGTTCGGAGCAGACAAAGGACTGCGTACCCAAATACCAATTCCATCACCATCATTTCCCACTGCTCCATCGAAATCCATGGTCCATAAACCATCTTCCTCTTCTACTAAGTGTTGAAACTATGTTAGCTCTATTTTTTTTGCTTGTTGTCCATTATCTTTATCTGATTGCTGAATGGTATTTTCCTGTTCTTGTCCTTCTTTCTTCAAAACTTCTCTAAAATTCTCTGCTATTTGTGAAATATCATCTGCTACAACTAACTGACTAACGATATCATTGAAACTATCTGAATACAAAACAAAAGAATCTAAATATGTATGTACATAATTAATCGGATGATTAATCGGTTTCTCCTTGCTTGTAATCATGTATTTCATTTTTTGTTCCTGATACAGTTTTCTCATTTGGCCAAACACAAGAATCATTGCATAGGAGAAATCTAGTTGTAATGTCCCTTGCAATTTTTATCCCTAGGACCTGGAAAGAAGCATACCAAACCTGGGAGAAATGTCTGCCACAACAACATCCATCAAAACATTCTTTGTTGGAATCTGATCCAAACTTACAACCAAGTCTTTAATGAGCCCAATACATCTCACCCTGCTAGAATCAAATGAATAAAGATCATGGTATTTCCTTGTGATGTCCAAACCCAACTTCTCCATGATAGCCTTCGGCATAAGATTGTGGGAAGCGCCGGAATCAAACATAGCATTATGCAACACAAACTCATGCAATCTCAGATTGATATAAAATGGTGGCACTTCGCTGTCTGGAGATTCACCATTTAATGCTGGTCCAAAAATCAGTTCAGGTTGATCATCTTCCACACTCACCATATCAGACATTGGGTCAAAATTCAAAATTTTAGAGACTTGACCTCTATAACTGTTGTTCCTCATTAGTTCAGTCAAGGGAATGGATACCTTCAATTTAGAAATTTCATTTTCTAAACTAAAAGCAGAAGTCTTTTCTACCTCTTTGGCTGGAACATCTTTTCTTTCAGCTTTATCTTTTGATACAATTGGCTGATTTACTCTTTCATTTGCTGGTGGAGACTTGCTAGTAGTAGGATCAGCAATTTCTTTTCCTTTCTTTGGCACAACAGGTGGCTCATTCTTAGATGCTGGAACTTCCTTTCTCTTCTGGATTGGATTGATGGGGACATTTCTGTTTCTAAGTGAATACTAAAGTTGTTGGGTGGACAAAGCATTCATATAACCTCTCTGATACTCATCTGACTCTTCTTCAAGAGCTGTGTCATTCACAAAGATAAAATCTGCATCCTTCTGTACAACTGAATTTTTTGCATACTCATCATCTTCAGTGATAAAGGTGGGCATATCATCAGGAGTAAAGAAGTGATTTTCTTCTCCTATTACATTTTCTTCATCATCAGATTCGGGACCAACAAAATTCTGCTGAAGAGGTGTCTTTACTTGCTGTTGTTGTGGTGCCGGTTCTTGTGTCCGCTGCTCACGTTGTTTGATCCTGAATTGTGGTTTTTTCTAGACACAAAAATTGGGATTCCGAATCTGTAGTTCAGGCTTATCAAGTGTTAACCTTTCAATCATATTTTCTACCTTGCGGAGCACTTGGTCTGAGGTAGAAGCTTCTTCCTTTATTGAGACTTTCTTCTCGGCTTTCAATCTAGCTCTCTTGTCATTCAAATTTGCCTCAACACTAACGGCAATTTTTTGCATTTCTTCTAAGGTAGCCGGGTCTCTCTCTCTTAATTGATAAGCCATGTCCGAATCAAAACCATCTGGGAACTTAAGCAAAGCCGACTTTCTAGATGGCCTCAAATCATTAGGGATTGCATTATAAACCGCATTGAATCTAATACAGTAGTCTTGCACGGACTCACCGACATTCCACCTGATCTTGGTATATTCAGAAGTGATTTGAAGAGGATCTTTCTTTACTTCCCAGTGATCCAAGAACTGTCTTTGAAGCTCTTCTAATGTGGGAATACTTCTAGCTGCCAAAGCTCTGAACCATTTTCTTACCTCACCACCGAAAGTTTGCACAAATAATATCATGGTCATGTTTTCTGCATCAATCTCATGAAGATCAAAGAAATCTGTCATTCTATCCACATGTTGCTGAGCTATGGTACCATGAGGAGTGCCATCAAACAAAGGAATTTTACTCTGACAATCTGCGGGCATATCATCCAAAACTTGAGGCAGTGCGAGAGGTGCAAAATGAGTAGCCATTGCTCTTGGAAGATTTGCAATCGGTCTTGGTGATGTTGGGGGAGTAGGTGGAACTGATGTATGAGGGGTATGAGGAGGTGTATGCGAAGGTGAAGCAATCTTGGGTATTTTATGAGTAGAAGGAGTAGATGGAGGTGATACGACTACATATTTTTTATCAGAAATAATAGGCTACGAGGGAAGGGTAGGAATGAAAGGAGGTTCAGTGGGAATTCTTGAACTAGACGCAATTGCGGATGACCCAAGGGTTGCAGAAGCAGTCTCTAAGAAATCAGCAATATTAGAAGCTGCGATGGAAGTCTGGAGCTGGTTCAAAATATAATCATCAATGGATTTATTAGCCCTCTCAGTTTCGAGATTTCGAACAAACTCAGGATTCAAGACAGTGGAAGCGACAGCGCTTTCAGATTTGGTTTCAAACAAAGACAACTCAAACTGCTCATCGAATTCTTGATCCTCAAGGTACTCAAAACCAACAAGACATGACTGACCTTTGAACACGAGAATGATAGAACTTCCTTGGTGAATGATTCTTGGAATAAGATTGGGATTTTCATAGACAGGAGGGGGATCAGGATCCGGATTTGCTCTGGTATGTCTTCTGGAAGCCAGTGTGTTATTATTTCAAGAAATCAAATGGACATTAACAACTCGTTCAGCCTATCAAATTCTAAAATTATCATCCAAAATCTTAGAATTCTCAGATATACTGGGGCGATCTGTAAGTTAGATACTCCACTTATAAGACTAGACCGGAGATTGACTGAAGTAGAGTTTATCTACTTGCGCTAATGCAAAGCAAAAGCGTTTCGAAGGCTACCTGGCTAATCTTCAGGCTCCATCTGTAGTTTATAAAACGAATAATACCAACAAACAAATAATTTTGTTCCCCAGTATGGTTGCCACTATGTTAGAGCCTAGATTTACCTCAGGCTGAAAAGGCAGGATCCAGGACCAACATCAAACCACGCCCAGCCTCGTAGCTAGCCCTATGAGGACAGGAGAGGGCTCTCTCCAGGTAAATCTCAGCAAATGATGATCTATGGGGTTTGAGATGACTAATTTAACAACTGATCTTAGGCTAGGTATGAAGTGCAAGGATTTACTTTGAGTTTTTTGGGGGTTTTGTTGGAACAAGGGAAAGGCAAATTTTGGGTTTGGGGATGAGGCCAAATTTTTGCAGATTTATGGTTGGGCAAGGTAGGAAGTAGTTTTGATGCTTTAGATTAAATGAATGGATAGAAAAGACCGCTGAGGAGCTGAAGAGGGAAAGAGGCTGCAAGAATCCTCTCCAAACAGATGAAAACATGTAAACTAAACAAATTTTAAGGCAGAGCACAGCAAGCCAAATGAATTCTACCTTTGTCACTCAATTTGTTTAATTTCAAAAGCAAAGAGAAGGGAAATGGAATACATAAAACATCAATGAACTTACAATTACATGAAGAAAAACACCACCAAAACACAGAGCCACAAGGATCCCAACAAGTGCTACAAAACCCTAGTCTTTCCTTTGCCAAAAATGCAGAAATCAGATGTACAATGGAGTGTCAAGCAATCCCAAGTGACCAACCCTGAAAATGACTGAGAAATTACATGATATAGGCAAGCTTAACTCATTCCCATGCCTCTAGGGGTCGAGCTCATCATTCTAGGAGTTGTTTCAACCATATCTAAACAAGGAACTGAAAAATAGGCAATGAAACAACTTGCCTCTATATGTTAGGAAACTAATTCATTCAGTTGTTTTTCACTTTTTAGTGAATGAATCTACTAAAACAAGTAAATATGTGCCAAAATTATATCATGTTCATGAAATTACATCAAGGTAGATCAAGAGTTACATGAAAAAGTGAAACTAGTCAAAACTGGGCGAAATTCTGAGCTGCTGAGTGAAAAATAGGCCAAAATTCTCTATGCGCCACGCCCAAATCCTGTATGCGTAGCACAACTTTGGAGCTGATTTTGAGGCACTTCCCGAAGTCCAAATTGAGCTCATGATAGCTCATTGGAAAGCCCTACCTATCTACTTTCCAACCCACATGGAATTTCTGGCTTTTGATGTCATTTTCCCCTCAAAAAATTCAATCTCCCAACACTGCTTCCTGTGTGTGCAAAAGGTGGCAAAGAGGTCATTTTTAGGGTGTTTTTGACCCTTAGGCAACCCAGGACTTGATGAAATCCTTAGGTAATCCATGAGAATGCATAAATTTTAATGAAAAATCCAAAAATGTAAAGTTTTCTTCCAGAGGATCTCCCAATTATAAGCGCGCGCCAAGTGGCGCTACGTGTTGGGCAGGAAAATCTGTTTTGAAGCCCAAAAATTCAAAATTGACAAAATTTTCTCCAAATTTGCTTAAATTTGGACTAAAGGTCTATCATTGAGTATCATACTCAGCCAAAGAAGCTTCAGCCAAGATTCAGAGCCTATCATCCCTTTTGCGTTGTTTTAGTGCCCTCCTTAGTCTTGCTTTCAGGATTCTGATCCTTGCTTTACAAACATGAGTTCATGCCCAATAGTGATTTTTCATGTGCCTGAGCATGTCCTTGTCTTTGTTTGCCTTCGCCAACAACTTCTCAAGGTGAATATTGACCCTCTCGAGCCAAGTCTCTCGATTAGCCTCAATCTCCTACTCCAATGGAGTGAACTCTATCCTCCTCCTTTGGGCAGCTTGCCGGTCTTCATGGATGTTTTGTAACTCCATGACTGTATGTTGATCCTCCAACTGTTTGTTTCACTGCTCCAAATAGTTTATGACCCATTGAGCTCTCTGCAACTTTTCGGTCAAAGCATCTATCTCGGCTTTCTGCTCCTAAATAATCTCCCTTAGCTTTGAGGTAGGAGATCTCACATCATCATCAATGAGGATGAAATCAATCTCTTGGCCTCCTGAAGGGCCCTCATGCTGCATAGGCTTCTTGCCTCTGTCCTGTACCTGTACCTGTGCTGCTGATGACGGCAACGAGACCCTTCCACGCTAGGTGGAGATAGTACTCATCGGGCTGCTGCAAACAATCCTCTCATGCCTCTCTGATAGGTGACATATGTTGGCACACTAGTAGTATCTGCCTCCTGACCTCCATGTTGATGTGAAGGTTCACCTGTATCATGGACAACCTCTTGATGAACTGTTGAAACTGTGAAGAACTCACGGGAAATGAAGTCTTCCCATGTGATACCCTGCAAACCAAGCTGATGCACAACAATGATCTTGATGAGCGCATAGTGATAAATGTTGTTGTACTGTTGTTCAGGAGTCTTCTTCTGCACAAGAGTAGTCATCCTCTTGATGTTTCGGCACATGAAATATGGAATGTTCATCATCTTTACTCTTGTGAAATTCATCAATAATCTGATATGATATGCAAAGAGGCGTGAGAAGCAGCCCTCACAACTGAAGTATCTGATAATGAGTCTCATTAATGGCGCATAGGATTCTTTCAAAAACCTGAATGGGAACACCCTGCTGATCTGTCTCACATAGCTAGGTCTGATATATGGTTCATAATGTACTCTTTCCACCTGCATTCTTTTGTTCCACTCCTCACCTACATTTGGTATTCCTGTTGCTTGAGAAATGGTCTCCGGTGTCAAGGTGAAATTTAAACCAGCAAGAGTTACCTGACCATCATGAAAATGAAAAACAAATAATCGGACCAACTCCTGATGATGTTGAATCTAAGCAATCATTTCACAATACTGAAAGCATGACTGTTGTTGAAAACATGTCATGGCAAGTGGGTAGGCTTGCAGTTCAATCAAAGAGGTGGGCTCTTCTCTAACATGTCTACCACCCTTACGAGGCCTCCTTGGTGCATGAAGCTCTGTGGTAGAATCACTGTCTTGTTCATATGATGAATCAATGTATGTCATGGCGCTGCAAAGGTGTATGTCAAGTATGTCTTTGGTTTGGTTTGAAAATGAGAAATAGGTGTTTTGTTTTTAATGCCAAATGTGCCACAGGGAATTGAAGGACTATGATAAATAGGGATAGTGGGTATAGTGGATGGTGGAGTTTGTCAAGTGAAATTTGAAATGTGCTAACAGTCACTTTACTGTGTTTAGGGATGTGGGGTTTGGGAATTTGCTACAAATGATATGGGAGAGGGAAAACGATAGGGAATGGTAGGATTTAGGATAGGGAAAATGAGAAGTAGGGATATGAGTAGTTTGGGAGGTTAGGGCATAGGGATTGACTATAATGATAGAATTAGAAAGGGAAAGGATTACAGGTGGGAAAGGAGACTTGGCACCAAAATTACAATTTCAAAACACCAATTTCAAAACCCAAAGGAGTAGATTTAGATACAAATATAGGGTTTATATTTTCAAACTTTAAACTTTCAAATCTTCCCTCCAAATTACAACACCGTTTAATAGCAATGGCAAAGGCTCACACACTTACTTGGATCATAGAAGATTGAGTTGATTGGAACAAATTTGGAAGCAGCGATGAAATTTCACTTGTCAGCCCTGTGCACCGCGTGCACAACCCAGTGTGTCGCGTAGGCTGTATGCGCCGTGCTCGTTCAAATTAACACAGCGAACAGTGGCTATATGCGCCACGACTTCCCGGTGCGTCGTGACTGCCTCCCAATGCGCCACGCAACATTCCAATGCACAGTCCCAGCTTTCAACACAAATTTCGCTCCTCCAAAACTTAAGTCGACTTTAATTGACCTCTTGGCATACCAATGGATGTTTCAAACAATGAAAATATCTTATACAGTGATGGGTTTGATTTTTGTTTCTCAAAAACCCACTTTCTTACGTTTTAGTTTTGGAACTTTTTCATTTTAATACAACTCTATGCTTTTTGTTTCCTCTTTGATTTTTGGCTGAAATGATGAAATTCTTTTGTCAATTTCTTGCAGGGATGATGGCATTGAGTTTAGGCAAAGGATGACCAGGGCTGCATCTGAAATATCCAAGAACTGAAAATTTTGAAATTTACATGGAAATTTATTACAAAAGACGAAATGTCGAATTTTCTTCAAAACAAAGTTTTGAAGAAAATTCATAGTCCAGCAATATGACGATGAAATTTTTGAAATAAAAACTTGTTTAGAACCTCCCTCTAGCCTGCTGGCATTATTGGACACTTTGAAGACTGAATTCGCTAAACCCTAGACCTAATGACTAAAATGACCTTTGCTGACCAAGAGACCAAATATTGACTGTCATTGATTGGAAAATGATTTTGATGGACACTGATGAAAAGACCTGATCCAGTAGGTACAAGACATGAGGGGAATGAGTGACAAGGCCCTTCTGTCATATTATGTCATGCCCCTAATGGAATGCAGATGAATGAACTGTATGAGACACCTAAAATGAAATGCAATAAGAGAAATGATCTCTGGCGGAGGGATGTAAAGACCGACTCTAACATGCGCTTCGCGGACTATTGCCGAAAGTGCCAGTAGTACCAGGATTTGCTTGGCTAAATCACCTCTAAACCTGGGTCAAGCCCATACAAGCCATCACTGTTGTATATATATCTTATGACAAAAGGAAGAAGGAAAAATGAGGTCAATCAAGGAAGCCTTCTTCTCGGAATTCAAAAGGAAGGAATGACAAATCATTATATCATGTTGAATGCTTCAATTGTCACAAGATAGGTCATTATGCTCATGACTGTCCCGAAAGGGGAAAAATACCATGCTACAAGACCAGAGGTGACTACAATAATGAAAGAAGAAAAGACTATCAAAAGGAGAACCATGATAGAAGATATGAAATAAGAAGAAGGGACTCCTCAAGTTACTGCGAAGAAAATTTTCCTCACAAAAGAAATCGAAGGCTCCAAGGTATGAAAGTAATGTTGTAAATAAATCTAAATACATTCATATTTCTGGTCTTACTAGTTCTTCTCCATCAGATTCGTGGGATAGTTTCTTGGTTGATAGTGGGGCCACTCATCATTTCTCTAGTTACAAGGAAGTCCTCTCTAATCTAGTAGAGAGGGAGAAACTAAGCTAAATATCATTCTTAGAGACAACTCCATTCATCACGTGAAAGGCTTTGGGTCCTTCAAAATTCAATATAATTCGGGGAAATCAATTCTTCAACATGATGTTATGTATGTACCAGGATTAATGAAGAATCTAGTATTTGTATCTACATTGGAAGATAAAGGGATGAGGGTTTCCTTCATCAAAGGAAATGTTTTAACTTGGCCTGTTGATTCACCTATGAAAGATGAAATCACATTAGGAACAAGATTTGAAGGACTCTATAGAGTCACTGGAAGACCTCTTCTAGAATTGGTTCATAATACCAATAATTTGAGTGAACTATCACACCGTAGACTGGATCATCTTCGCTATGATACACTTCCGAAATTGAATAAATTGGTCTCTAGTATTCTCGATGTTCAAGCTCATCATGATGGATTTTTTCTAGGTTGTGCGAGTGGAAAAGAAATGAGGGGACCATTTCCTTCTAGTAAGAAAAAGACAAGTGGTCTGATGCATGTACATTCTTCTGGTGGTCATATATACTACATCACTTTTATTAACGACTTCTCAAGAAAGACATGGATATACTATCTTAAGCACAAGGATGAAGCCTTCAAAAAATTCAAGGAATTCAAAGCCTTGATCGAAAATAAATCAAAAAAGAGAATCAAACTCTTCAGGTTGGAAAATTGAGGCGAATACATGTCAAAAGAATTCATAACATTTTTCAAGAAAGACATAGTCAAGAAGGAAACAATTTATAATCCTGAACAAATGGTCTAGCTGAAAGGAAAAACAAGTCTATATTAGAAGTTTCTCACGCTATGCTCCATGATCAAAAGGTGCCAAAGTTCCTTTGGGCTGAAGCAACATCTACTACTATATATGTTCAAAATAGGGTGCCTCATCAAGCATTAGAAAATAAGACTCCTGAAGAAATATTCACAGGCATTAAGCCTAATATCAGCCATCTTCGTGTATTTGGATGCCCCGTATATTTTCATGTGTCGAAGGACAAAAGGAACAAATTGGAAGATACTAGTAGAAAATGTACTTTTGTGGGTTATTGGGAAAATTCTAAAGCATATATAATTTATATTCCTGGTAAGAGGAAGGTTGAGATTAGTAGGGATGTAACATTTGATGAAGATGCAACTCTTGGAAAAGCAAGAGATATTCCTCCACCTCCTCCTCCCAAGGAATAGAATGATGACTGGGATATTTTGGATGGTCCATCTGTGCCTGAGTCTGATATGTTTGATGATCCCATAGAGCCTATGGATCTGTTAGATCCTCCTCCAAGTGATTCTCCCTCTAAAAAGATACCACTTTGGCTTTGTGATACTTTATAGGATACTGAAACAAATGTCCCCATTCGCAGACCATTCAAAGAAAGGAAACAACCATGCAGGTATCAGGGATATGTTGATGCTATGAGTACTATGATTCAAGCTGAACCATCCACATTTGAATAAGTTGTAAAAGAATAAGTTTGGAAGGATGTTATGGCTGAAGAATATGAATTAATTATGAAAAATTATGTATGGGATGTTGTACCTAGGCCGAAAGGGAAATCTGTCGTGACTTCAAAATGGTTATTTAAAATCAAACATGTAATTGATGCCAACATTGAGAAATATAAAGAAAGGTTATTAGCCCAAGGCTTCTCTCAGAAAGAGGGATAAGATTACGATGACATATTTTCTCCCGTAGCTCGATATACAACCATATGTTCTATATTTTCCCTTGTTGTGAGTTAGGGATGCACTCTTCATCATATGGATGTAAAGACTTCATTCCTTCAGGGCATGTTACAAGAAAAGGTATATGTTGAGCAACCATAGGTATTTGAAGTGGAAGATCGAAGAACTCATGTTTGCGGGTTGAAGAAGGCATTGTATGGTTTGAAGCAAGCTCCCCGAGCTTGGTATGCATGCATTGACAATTACTTAGGGAATATGGGATTCACAAGAAGCAATGACGATCCCAACCTCTACTTCAAGATAGTTCAATGTATGCCATTTATTTTTGTTTTATAGGTTAACGATCTATTCTTGAAAGGTAGTGAGCCTTTGATCATTGAGTGTAAGAGGAAGCTAGCCTTTGAATCTGATATGAAAGACCTTGGTCTCATGCACTACTTTTTGGGCCTTGAGGTGTAGCAAAGACCTGGTGATATTTTCCTTTCACAAGGAAAATACGTTGTAAAGTTGCTAGAAATATTTGGAATGATTGAATGCAAATCCATGGTTACACCAATGGAAATGAACTTCAAGAAGTTATGTGGAGATGTTGCAGGACCAGCCTAAGAAAATCCATCCCAGTATAGATAATTTATTGGGGCTTTGATGTTCCTTGTGAAAACCCATCCAGACATATGCTATGCAGTAAACACATTGAGTCAATTCATGACCGAGCCCCTCCACGTACATCGGATAGATTCCAGACACATATTGAGATATTTGGAGGGGTCGATCACACTTGGCCTCATATATTCTATCGGAATGTTCAACTTCATGGATACAATGATGATGATTGGGCTAAAAACATTATCGAAAGAAAGAGTACATCTAGATGCTGCTTTAGCCTTGGATCTACCATGATATCCTGGATGAGAAGGAAACAAAGTTTGTAGCTTTGAGCACAACCGAAGCAAAATACATTGTTTCTAGCATGGCTAGCTGTGAAGAAGTCTAATTAACAAAGCTCTTTGGAGAGATACTTGAGCAATTCCTAGATACTAAAGTGATATACTATGACAACAAGAGTGGGATCCGTTTGGCATAAAAACCCACCTTTCATGACAAGCCCAAGCATATTGAGATTCAATATCACTTCATTCGAGACATGGTGTAGAGAGGAGTTGTCAAGCTCCATTACATATCGACAGATGAACAAATTGCTAATATTCTCACCAAGGAATTACCAAAAGGAAATTTCTTGGTCTTTAGAGAGCAACTTGGATTGATGGATGTGGCCCCTCTAGATAAGGGGCAATGCTAATCGAGAACACTGAGCCAACTCTTCCCCCATGTTTGATCTCCCATGGTGAGGAATTGAGGGAAAAGGGTTCCTAAGGTTGAGGGAACTATGGACAATAGGGAACTCCCCTATTTGTTACCCATAGGGTTGAGGGATTTAATCCCCTATCTGGTCTTTGCAAATTATACCCCATTTGGCATCATACCCACAAGAAGGGCTTGTTTGGAATATTACTCCTCATTTAGCCAATGAGTTGAGGGTGTGCTTGGGGTGTACAACCCAAGGCGATTATGATGCAAGTGTTCTACCACATGACTACTAAGATTCATTGCTGGGAATATCAATAGGAAATAGTATTCCAGGTTGAGGGTAAATCCCCCTGATGAAATGTCGAGTTGAAGTTAAAGCTCCCCAATGAGATTCGAGAGTTGAGCGTATACTCCCCCATATGATGAGTTATCCTATTGCTAGATAAGGGTGGAAGCTATTTCTCCCCTATTCTTCTTCTAGATTCGAGAAACTTTCAGTACATAGAGTTGAGCAGAGATAGTCAAAGCATTAAAACAACTTGACAAGTTGACCAACTGATAGATATTGACAGGTGGAATTCTTCCTAGTTGAGAGGAAGTGTTAATTTTTTCAGCTAGGGTCAAATTCCACATTGTATAAATCATATTACCAATATGATGCTTGCATTAAATTCCTCTTTTATAGAGGACCAAAATCGACCTAAAGATCACCTAATTTAGTTAAGTGGAAGTTAAGTTTTGAATTATTTTATTCATACATACATTATGGAATGGGTCAGCTCTAACCACATGGGTAACTGCTTGGGTCAATATTAACCCCAAATTAACCCTTAGGAAAGCCTATAAAAGGAAGCAACCTCAAGTTCATTTCAACACATCATCTTTCTATTCTTTTATTTTGTCTTGGCTCACATAAGTACGTCAGAAGGAGTTTGCACAGGGTCTGAAATCATAGGCAAAAGGTTGACTCTAAGTTTGGGTTTTCTGGATCCCATTCGCTAGCACAGAACAGGACATTTTCATCCCTGGTCACAGACACAGAGTAAGCAAGGGAGAAAATCTGGTTCTCGATAGCTCGAATTCAGTTTAGCAAGCGCGACTCTAGGTTTAGAGGCAGATCGAAAGGTTCAGCTCCCCAGTCGCTCGCACAGAGTACTCCTAGGAGAAACCAAGACATTAGGGATTCTCGCATAGCAACAATAAGGAAGAGACTTTTATTTTTAGCTTCATTATGCCACATTTGCACGCATAAAGGCTTCCTAAGAGTGACTCTACAGTCACAGTCGCTTGCATACAATATTCAAGAGAGCAAAACAGGAGTTTTGGTCGCATGCAGACAGTGTTGATGAGGGCAACCTAAGTTCAAATCTAGGGTTTGACATCTTGGCTTCAGTTGACTTCAGTAATCTAGTAGATCTATATTTCTATATGTTGTTATACAAATTTGTAGATCTGATTTATTATTATCCGTTGCAATTATATGTATTGGGCTCATTATACTCTTTGCTAAAATATTTTTATGATGACCTACTAAAGAGGAAGATTTGAAAGGGTTTCCCCTTGTGGGGTTTTTTCCCTGGTCTTGGACCAATCTATTGTCTCTTATCGTTGTGTTGTTGTCTTCTTTGTTACTGCATATATTCTTATTTCTTTAGTTATGTTTATGATTCATTATATTGCTAATAATTGGATGCATTGTTAATGAAAAGATAAATTGGGCTAAATTAATTGATACAACATAGAACAATCAGAAAATTTAACAGATGAAGTGACATAGATGGGCTATGGAATACAGGTGAATGATAGGCCAAATGTAGGACGCAAAGGTGCATCCATCTAGATCCTTCGTAAAGTACTAGAGATGGCCTGGGAAATGGGATGCATGTGTAATGAGTGTATCATAATGAGGTTGAACTTCAAGGCATGTAAGTGGGATTCCCAGGCTAGAGTGAGTGGTCATGGCTCCTATTAATGACAAGGGGGTCTACAAGTATGAAGTGATCCATTTGTTTGGGGGGGGCGGGGGGGGGGTGGGTGGGTGAGTTCTATCGAAATCACAACTGTTTATCATATATGAAGGCGAGGTGGTGATAAACATGGTAAATATGAGGGACCTTATGGTGCATTTTGGATAAATTACATCAGGATATACAAAGGTTAAGAGGAATCCTATCATTTTAAGTAGAGAATGATACCTGCTCTGTTATTTGCTTATTGTGGTGTTGGTCGAAGTGGATCATGTGCAATATTCCTATAATGAACACAACCAATACCCCAAGTGATATCATTGTGTAAAACATACATATAATCTATGAATGATTGAATGTTATGAATTAAACAACTAGAGGAGTACCTGACATGAGTTTTCGAGTGTGCAATAGGCACAAAAATGAGCTTTTTCATTTACCAGAATGGATAATTCCATGATGAAGATGGCATGGTATTGATCCTTGCATCTCTTCCAATTTTTTCAATGGATATCCCAGGCTTTTATGATGGACCCCAAAAGATTGTGAAAAGGGCGTTAGATAGGGCTAAGGGGGCCAAATATCACTCATTTGAACTATTGATTTGTAGAAGTCAGAGCGAGTTCCTCGATATTTTCTTATCATTGTGGTCATCTAGAGCACCTGGGATGCATGTAGCAAGATCTAAGTAAGATCTTGTACCTTACTCTTCATTAATTTGGTAGTTTTTAGGGTAGGCAAGTCATACAGGGGTCCCTTGTATGACCTTTTAGGGTTAATTTCTCTTAGCCATGCGAGTAACTCGCTTGGAGTCGTGTGATCGATGTGAAAACCTTAGGGCTTTGCATGGTGACTCCCTGCAAAACTCCTACTCAAATGTGTGCACCGTGCGTCTGAGGGGAGAAATGTCATGGAGAAACCCTACGGGGTTCGTTGCGGCTTGGCCAGCTTATTACGCAATGGTCACACGTCTATGTGAGACATAGATGCATAAACCATGTGCCTCTTTGAGAAATAGGTGTGCGGTCATGGGTGTGCTGGACATCGAGGCTTAAGGGCCTGATAGACATGTGATATCACGTCTATCAGGTTCATAGGTGCGTGGCTGTGAGAAAAAAGGGTTTCTCATAGTTTTTTCCCTTTTTAATAGCCTAGGGGTAATTTTTGACACATGGTATCCTGACTGGAAAATGATTTGGAGGGAGAGGGATTGGGAGTGACTGCATACATTTTTGGCTCAGAATCCACCAACTAGTCAGCTACTAATATAGTGGGGGCTTCTAAAGTTCCTTCAGAACCCCCTGATGAGGTCGCAGGACAAGTTCCTAAGTTTTTTTTATCAGATGTTGGGATGTGGACCATTAGGTGATGATCATTCGGCTGATGGATTTGTCGATAGCGGTTCATACCGATATTTACTTTGTTATTGCTATGTTACCTCATGGGGATGTGCTACCTTATCCACTGCCAGTTGTGCACGTGGATATTTAGCATTGGGCAGAGGCATAGGGTGAGGCTCATTGTGGGCCTAACCCTTATGTGGAGGGTTGTATTAGGATTACAATTGTGTTGGACCTAGCCAAGCAAGTAGCACTAACTATGGTTGTGAGACTGGTGGGTTCAGCATCCCTAACAGAGAATCGGGGCCCCATATAGTGGTATTGCAGCAGCTACAGGCGAGGCACTTCTTAGATTGGTCTCGATTACTGCATTGGGGGATGTTGTCGTAGCTTACACAGGTGTAACGTGGTACACTCAGGAGTTTCTTCTATGGGAGTGTGCTCTGCAGCATTATGTATGAGCAGGTAGTTATGCTTCATCTGGTCTTAGTTGTACCAGCGGTTCCTACCAAGGAACCACGTATGCACTGCTGGGGAGGTGCGATGCTGAGAGATGGGGTGATGACGTGGGGCGTTACTGGAATGCCACTATAGAGGATTGGTTTAACTCCAATACTCAATTAATTCTAGAGTTTCCTTATCAGGGAATGGACTTCCAAGGAGATCCAGATATGGGACTTCCGAGGGGTGATTCCTGGGGACCAATAGGTATATTCGATTTCTGCATTTGTATAGATATGTGTGCTTTTATGTATCGTTATGATATTTTATTGATGATTATGTTGACACCATGCTAGTTTACTTACATATGTGGGGTCACGGAGACAACCACTGGCCTATTTGGCATGCCACAATACAAGGCATATGGGTGTTGCAGGGGATGCCCCTATTCCATAGAGACTGAGGGCAGTGAGGCCACTGGCTATTCCTCAGGGTGGTCTTGAGCAACAGACGCAGCAACGCCAGTTCGAGATTGGTGGGCCCTCCGAAGAGGGTGGAATTGTACCAGCAGGCAAGGATGAAGAGCAATGGTGCACGCATGCTGAGGATGTACAGGCATGCTTGGAAACTGCCGAGGCAGAGTTACAAAGCTACCTTGATGCCTAGGATCAGGTGGAGACCCTGACTAGAGGGTTTCCTATCGATGGATGGGTTGGCTTAGTGGAGGTCATTGTTGAGATGGCGATGTCATTGGAGCGGGCACAACAACTAATTTTTCACTGCATAGCCATGGAAATGGCTATGACTGGTCTAATTTTGGCTCTAATTTTGGCTCTAGATGTAGAGATTGGGCCGCCAGGGCACTAGATAGACTTGATGGTTATGATTTTTTGATGATATTATGTATGTACCAGGGAAAGCACCCATTTAAGAGGATGCTCCCCTATATTTTGTTGACTTATTTTTCCTAGATGTACAACTATTTATCATATACGAAGGTGAGGTGGTGATAAACATGGTCAAGATGAGGCACCTTATAGTGAATTTTGGAGAAATTATGTCAGGATATGCAAAGCTTAAGATGAAGGCTATCATGCTAAGTGGAGAATGATACCTACTCTATTCTTTGTGTGTTGCAGTTTTGGTCGAATTGGATCGTGTGCGATGTTCCTATAATGAACACAACCAATATACCAAGTGAAATCATTGTGTAAAACATACATATAATCTATGAATAATTGAATTATATGAATTAAAGAACTAGAGGAGTACCTGACATGAGTTTCTGAGTGTGCAACAAGCTCAAAAATGAGTTTTTGCCTTTACCAAAACAGAGAATTCCATGATGAAGATGGCATGGTACTGATCCTTGCGTCTCTTCCAATTTTTCAATGGATATCACAGGTTTCTATAATGGACCCAAAAAGATGGCAAAAAGGGCATTACATAGGGCTAAAGGGGCCAAATATCACTCATTTTCACTACTGAGTTGTAGAGGTCAGAGTGAGTTCTTGGAGCTTTTCTTGTAGTTGCAGTCAGTGAGACCACCTGGGATGCATACAAGGAGAGCCAGGTAAGAGCTTGTATCTTACTCTTCATCAATTTGGTAATTTTTATGGTATGCAAGCCGTATAGGTGTCCCATGTATGTCCTTTTAGGGTTAATTCTCTTGGTTGCGCAGGTGGCTCACTTGGATTCGTGTGGTCATTATGCAAACCTTAGGGTTTTGTGTGGAAACTCCTTGTAAAACTCCTACTCAAAAGCATGCATCATGTGTCTGAGGGGAGAAATGTCAGAGTGAAACCCTGCGGGGTTCGCCATGGCTTGGCCAACTTATTTCATGATGGTCACACGTCTGTGTGAGACACAGACGCGTGAACTATGCACCTATTTCAGAAACAGGTGTGCAGTCGCGGGCGTGCTGGATATCGCGGCTTAAGGGCCTAACAGACATGTGTCCACGTGTCTGTTGGGAAACCAGACACATGATATCACATCTGTAAGGTTCATAGGTGTGCGGCAATGAGAAAAAAGGTTTCTCATAGTTTTTCCCCTTTTTAGTAGCCTAAGGGGTTATTTGGTAGGCCATGATACAAGGCATATGGGTGTTGTAGGGGATGACCCCGTTCCATAGAGATCGAGGGTGGTGAGGCCATCGATTATTCCTTGGGGTGGTCTTGAGAGACCAGCACAGCGATGCCAATTCGAGATTTGTGGGCCCTCTGGAGAGGGTGGCATTGTACCAGCAGATGAGGATGCGTAGCGATGGTGTGCGCATGCTAAGGATATAGAGGCACGCTTGGAAGTTGTCAAGGTAGAGTTACGGAGCTACTGTGACACCTAGGGTCAGGTGGAGACACTGACTAGAAGTTTTCCTATCGATGGATGATTTGGCTTGGCGGAGGTCATTGTTGAGACAACAATGTCACTGGAGCGGGCACACTAACAAGTTTTGCGCCACATAGCCATGGCGATGGATACAGCTGGTCTGATTTTGGCTCCAAATGCAGAGATTGGGCTGCCAAGGCCCTAGATAGACTTGATGGTTATGCATTTTTTATGAGATTATGTATGTACTAGGGTAAGCACCCATTTAAGAGGATTCTCCCTTATATTTTGTTGACTTATTTTTCCTGGATGTGGGTCAATGGATGATGTGATATATTTTGTACTCATATATTTTTTTATGTATATACAAGGTCATTTTTTGGCGGCTCTCATGATGTGTTATGTGCATCTATACTTATTGTGTATTTCTGCATTTTGTTTGAGATGCATATTTTGTTGATGTTTTATGTATCTTGATGGTTATACCACTAGCGATGCGATAAGCTATGTGATTTTTATCCCTTGGTATATGTGTAAATGTGATATGATAAAAATATATAGCTAACCTTTGTGCATGCAGATATTTCTGAAAAAGGCATGAATCACGGATGTGAAAGGTCCTGTTTAATTGTGATACAACTAGCTGGGAATCAAGGAATAAATGCAGGTGAAAGATACCTAGGTGGTGAGCATCGGCCAAGATTCCTATTACGATGTCATACTCTACTTTATTATTGGTGGTTGACTCGATACAAAGTCCATTAAAGAGACGAGGTGTCTAGTCAAGAGAGTATACGGCCCAGGCTGTAGCAATGAGATTTTGCGACTATCGAGATGTGCCGTTAGCAAACCCGTGATGATAAGATAGTGAATAATCCATGGTAAGAAAATTATTTTAGAGTAAATCCATGATGAGGTGATCATCATCAAAAAATAAGTCATGGTGCATACATGTCTACTCTAGCATTTTATGGATGAAATTTTTTTGAGGTAGAGACCATTGACGGGATTTTTTAGGCAACTCCCATCGGGCTCTGCAGTATGTATGACCCCTTAAGGAGGAAATGTTTGATGATAATGGGTCTTTCCAAATGGTTTCAAACTTTCCAGGCCCTACTGCTTCCTGGGAAACATCGTAGTGGAGGACTAACTCTCCCTCGGTAAATGTCTGAGGGGTGATGTTGCAATCGAATGAGGCTTTCACCCTATTTTTGTGGACTTCATTATTTTGAAGGGATTTTTTTATTGAAAATGCATGCGATATAGGGGAAACTTTAGTGTTATGAGAAATTTGGGTAGAGTTTCCACATACTGGTCTGGAACTAATCGAGTAGATTCTATGGGAGGCAGTACTAGTAATAGTATGGGATGTTGATGCCTCATTGACGTCACGAGACTGGATATACTATGGCAATATCCATATATGGGTCGTGGTATTGATGTGACATGGCCTCTTTGTATGGGTTGGTTTTAGCGTTACTCTTGTTGCGCAGAACCTTTGAAGATACTGGCAATTCCTTGTGTGGTTGAATTGAGATCAAATGCGATGGAAACCACGTGTGATTTTATCTTGGTTGGAGAGATGCTTGTGTTGGATTTGGGCAACTAAGTGAAATATGTCATTGAAATTACTCAGTTTACGGAATTTATTTATCAAATGGTTGGGTTTATCACATAGGGCACATGTGATGGATGATTTTGTCTTTCAGGCCGTTTTAGATCGTTTTTGGCTCAATCTAGATTGATGGTGGTGATGGGAGGTATGATGACAAGGGCCTGCTTTGTTTTTGGTTTTCATTTCTCCTAAAACACACATAATACATCTAGGGGTCCTTCTTCCCTGGGTGGGGGAATGGGTTTTGTGGACTCGATATCTAAGTCTAGCATATAATATTTTTTGTTCATGAATTGACATACAAAATTCAATGATTTGTGAAATCTGGTAAGGTGGGAGCACATCTTTTATGATGGTTTCTTGCACAGATAGTGCATGTATCGTGTTTGCATTTAGGTTTGCTTCTTTGAGAAACTTGGGTGACTGCATGGTTTTGGTAAAGTTTCAATAGTTTCGGGCAGAGGTTTATAGGATGAGTAGGGTGATCGCATAGATCACATGGTAGTGTAGAGGAGGGAGTTGGTTGTTCATGCTGCCTTCGTGCATTTCCGAATGGTTTTTTAGAGCATGAAACTAGTTCTTCGTGAATGTAGAATATGTTCTTACATCCATCGTCCATTTGAGGTTGGGCTAGTGCTATTGGCTCATTAATGAGTGTGCTTAATGTCTCTCGGTATTGAGGGATATTAGGACAGTGATGAGTGTACTACCCATGTTTTTTCGCATATAACGCATGCATGGTTGGTGCGTAATTACTTATTACATAAAGGCATAGATTTTTCTCCTTTTGGTGGAGATGGGGTTACCAATGTTTTAGAGGTGTGCATGAGGGTTTTTAACTCATCTAACTTGGGGCATATGTGGGTTGGGTGCCCAAATTCTTCACATAACAGGCAGGGTTGTATGGCCTTGGAGGAGTTTGAGGGTTCTCCTCTTTTACCATTTTGTTTGGCCTTTTTGTCGGCCCTGGTAGGTGTCGATGTAGGACAATTTCAAGTAGGGACGGATTCCTGAGATGGAGGTACAGGGATACTACCTACCGGAATGTGTCCTGGATCATTTGAAATGGTTATTGGGACTAGATACCATAACTGTATTCTGAGAGCCATATTTGGTAATGTAAGGGTTGTCATGACTTGGTGTGAGAAAAAGTCGAGTGGGGGGCATGAAAAGGGGGTTTGCGTAATATTATGAGGTATGGTCATGGAATCCATAGTTTTAGAGTGTGTGGTGTCTAGAATTGGTTCTGGATTTTGGGTGGTGTTTTATGAGGTCATCATGCACACCGGTGCTCCGGTGTTGGAGCAAAGTTCACGTAGCAGCGAATGGTCTCCTGGGTATGTCCCTAGGCATCTTGATGGATTAAAATGGCTTGGGATAAGCTCAATTTAAGTAGTGATAAAATCATGGGAGGACGAGACTAAGGGTAGAACACCGTCAGGTGTGGGTGATGTTGCCTTCTCGTAGTACGTGATTTGATCAATAGTAATTATTTTTCCTTCATGGGGGAACATCATTGTTCTAAAAATATATTAGGAAACTGTGAGCATCTCGTACATATAGCTTCAGCCTAGCAGGATGTTGTAATCCAACTAGGTGTCTAGTACTTCGATGTCTATTAACATAGTTTTTCCAGCGAACTTAACTGGCATGCTACGGTATAGACCAACAGGAGCAGAAGGGCACCCATCGTATGGTATTAGCATAATGTAAGAAGGCTTGAGTTCGAGGGATCCCAGTTTCTGCCACACAAATTTAGACATGATACATGTGGAAGCCCCTTCATCGATGATGCAATGATGAATATTGATGTTTTGGACTGAGACTGGGATTTGGAAAGCAACAATTGATGGTAGCTATGGGGTAGCTTTATCCAAGTCGAAGATAATTAGGTGAGAACTAGATGGGTCAATTTCACCTAGAGTGGAAATTAAGGTTTTCCATTGGGTTGGGCATGTTTGCAGGACTTCTAATGTTGACATAAATAATGGTGATTGTGCTAAGTCATCGACTATGTTGTAGCTACGAGTATATTTTGATTTGTGTCATGCACATTGTAACGATCCTTTGACCATTTTAGGCATAGATTCTATAGAAGCTTGAGGGATGGTCAACAACCCTGTAGGTATTTTCATAGCCAAGGTGGACGGATTGGGCTTTGGGGGAGATTCATAACTTTGGTTCCGAGTTTGCAGGAGGATATCCTCTCCTGTCATGAAAATATCATGATTAGGATTGTTATGGGGGTTCCCTCCAGATGGATGAGGGTGGGGAGTTTGTTGTTGCATGTTAATGACTCCCTGATGGGGGAAGGGGTCCTACATTACTACAATTTGTTGACCTCCTTTCCCCCTACTGTCTTGTATCCTTTTTAAATCAGGAAGTTGAGGACAGTGGTGGGTATAATGACCGTATTCCCCACAGATATCACATGAATGATTAATCTGTAGACTTGTGTTCTTTCCTTGTTTCTGTGGGTTATTTTTGGTCATTCCCTAGTTTTGATTCTGGTTGGGGTTGCCTCTTCTTAGTGACCATGGGGGTTGTTGTTGGTTGCTGCCCCCTGTTCAAGTTCTCCCTTTGGTTTACTTTTTGGTTTTTTCATAGCAACATTTGAAGGATTACCTGAATTTAGTTGTTCTTCCAATTGTTGTTGTGAAGCAAGAGAAGGTTGCACTAGATTCACCCTTTCATTTTTTTGCGTTGGTGGGTTATTCTGTTGTTGTGCTAGGAAAGGAGAATATTGGTTTCCTTATCCCTAGTTAGTGTATGGATTATGGGAAGAGGACATCATGTCTGTATTCCTAGAGGGGTATTAGTTTCCCTGTGGGGTAGGATATGAGCCTCCTTGAGGGGGCTGATATTGGTTAATCCTGTTGACCGTATTCTTCATAGGTGAGGTTTGACCATGATAATACCCTGTATGTTGCAATGGTGGTTCTTTTTTCATAGCATCAAATGCTTGTCTATTGAATTAATATCAAAGGTATTGGTCGTTATTGTTGTGTTGATTTTTGGATATGGACCCAATTAATCGGCACAATTGGATGCACCTGGGATCTCTTTATAAGTTTGTAGACGTAGGGCATCTAGGAGCACATGATAAATGTACCCAGACTAGGTATAGATAAGCTCCAGTTGTTGGGATTTACTAATGCCTTCTTCCTCGGTCTTCAGGGATGAATTTTCCACACCCTTAGAGATTTCAAATGTGAGGGATCCTAGGAACAAGTCCAAGAGGACTTTATCTTCAAACTGGGTTTTACACAAGCTACAGTGTTTTCGCCATTCATGGATATGATCCAAGATGTGGGTAGCGGGTGTTTGTTTGAAGTGGGTGAGGAGTTCTAGACCCGAATCATGAAGGATCGGGAGCTAGAAGAAGGTGAGGGAATATGTATCTAATGAGCTAAAGTTTCTATGTGACACAACAGGCTGGTCAACATACCATTTTGCTCCAGGTACATTTAGGATGTGTTGAAATAGTCATAATCTTATAGTATCGTCAGTGATACTATTAGACAAACACCACAGGTGAAAATTCATGACATGGTTCCCTAGGTATTCACCCTATTTTCCTTCGAACTTTGGAATATACGAAGGGAGCTTGGTGGGCATATCCAACCAATTTTGGTTGTGGGCAATCGGGTCATTGGTTAGCTTGCTTAAATCTGGTAGGTTTAGTGAAGCTAAGAATGGGATATATGCATTACCTGCCATTGAAAAATGATTCTAGGTAGCTATATGCAAAGGGGTCCTCTGTGGGGAAGTCTCAGGAGAACTACCTCGATGGCTGTCTCGAGGACTGTCCAGAGGAGTGGTGTGTGCACTCCCATAGGAGGTAGCATGTGGGGACCCTTATGGAGTGGTGAAGGGCGTACCTTTCCAGGGATGGGTTCCTAGAAAATATGCACCAATAAAGGAATATCCAATAATGGTGGTTGTGTGACCTCCTCTATGCCCAAATGGCAGGAGCCTTGGCACACTTCCCAGTAATGGGGGGAGGTTTAAAAAACATCTAGATCGACGGGGAGCCATGGGGTTCCCTATGGTGTCAATTAGAGTGTGTGATACTTTGTATATGGTGAGGGAAGGAGATAAGTATCAATGCAATATGATCACATACATAAAACAAAGCGAAAATATAAATGATTTATTTTCCTTTAATAATTAAACTATGTGATCAAGCAAACAAGAAAAAGGTTCTTATTTGTTACGTATGATAAAAAAAATCCTATGTAGACTTAATCATCCTTTCCAAAAACAACCCCCGATTGGGGTGACGGAGTGGGTAATCAAGATAATTATGGTTGTCAGAGGCCAAGGGGAGAAAGGACTGCCCACCATAGCCCACACAATTATACCGCAGGGCGTGGTGGAGTCCTGCATGTATGCAGCGATGTCAGAAGGGAAAGGTGGCGGGTGGTACTTAGGCAAGAAGAGAGGTGGTAAGTTCGATGGCGTAAGGTGGATAGGACGGTAGGTAGGTAGGGTAGAGTATGAGAGGGAGCATAGGGAAGAGAGGGTGGCCAGATTGTAGGGTAGTAGGAGAATGAAAGCGAAGGACCGGCCATACTCGCACTCAGTAAGCAGGCATAGCAACCGCAGGTACGTTCATCTTTTTATTTCTGTAATTTGAGAAGGAAAGTTCAATATGTTGGGTGGGGAAAGGAACTTGAGCCGGGTTGGGAAGATCATTCCTTGGGGAGAGGTTATGCTGCACAGAGAGAGAAAAAGCAGAGAGGAAGAGCGGCCTTGTAGCTTTGAGGTGATTCTGGCCAGGGTCGAGGGTATAGAAGTTAATAGGGAGTGGCGCATTATGCTCAGGGCTAAGGCTTGCGAGTCTAGCAAGGAAATTATCCGGGTGGAATGGAGGACTGCGGGTCTAGAGAAGTTCCTCAAGCCAGAATCCTGGGTAGATAGGAGGGGTTATGGTAACAGAGAAGAGCTAGCATGGGAAGGGAAGCTGGGCAGAAAGCCAAGCAAGGATTGGGGGACAAGCAAAGGAGGTAGTGCTGCAAGGGAAGGGAGTGGCGATGGCAAGCAAGGTAGGGGGAGGGAGGAGAGTCCCAGTGCGAAGCTCCCTTCATTTGTTATCACGGGGTCGCATAGGGAATGGGTTAGCCTGAGGGACCTTAACGCGGGAGGAAGGGACAGGGGAGGAGAGATAGAGCCTATGGGTCTGACTGAGAGGAAAGTCAGGGGGGAGCAGGGAGAAGGAGAAGACCATTCATGGTCCACTTGAATGCCTGAGAGCAACGGAGTGTAGGCAGAAAGGTGGCAGTATCAGGGAACAACAACCCCACGAGATAATTGGTCTTTGGATGGGTAATGGTTGTTTTATCCTGACTTTGAACTGTAACCACTGTGAATAGGTAACAGACACTGGTGACATGGCACGGCCAGCCAGAGGAAGGGGTCATGGAGGACGAGGTAAAACTAGTCCTCGTCCAAAGGACCTGGGTACCTCGGAGCCGAAGAAAGGCAGAAGACCCATGGACGAGACTATTCGAGAGGCAGCAAAATCTTACAAGATAGGAACAGATGCTAGGATCCAAAAAAATTATCAAAGATATGGAGGATAGAATTTTGGAAGAGGACTCTGAGGAAGAAATGGATGATTGGAAAGACCACATCCCAGATCCTGGGAACACCAGAGGTAGGTTGTCTCAATTTAAACAAACTCTGCACCTGTACTGGCTCATGAAGAGACTGGTAGGGAAAGCCATGGAGCAAGTGTCTATGGGGATGTCATTGATCGTCAGATACATTCCAGACTATAAAAAAGACCTACAAACCATCCAGTTCCAACTCTGCAAGCAGGACATAAGACTGGACCGTATACAGCGACACATTCCATGTATTATTTAAATGGCACCAGCACCTGGAGATTCAGCTGAAGACCTAGTGACTATGGAGTTAGAGTCAGAAGACCTCAAAGAATAGATGAGTTCAATGACCTTAGGATTTTTTTTCTCAGCAGCTACCTTTCTTTTATATGCATGCTTATGGGATCTAAGACTATAGACTAGTTTTTAAATGGTTATGTATATATTGCGTGGGTAGAAACACTAATAACTTACCATTTTTGGATGGCTTACAATATGCATAGGTGGCTAACAGACTTGGTTTCCCAATGGGAAAGTTAAGGCCACCTATTAACTGTATGTGGTTTTAGTTTGCTTTTATATAAATAGAAAACGAGGCCCTACCTTAGCTTACAAAAAGAAAAAATCATCCTTTCCACTCTCAAAGTAACTGGGCATTGCAAAGATATATTTTGATGGGTCATCGGGCAACTTCTCAAAAGAACTGGCGATGCCTTCCCACAACCGAAGAATCAAATAAGGTAATGGTAATGAGGCTCAAGTGTTTCCTGCACCGTCACCTATAGGGAAAGGATGCCCTAGATTTTGGAAACTAAATTACCTTGGTCCCGCATGAGCTTTTGAGTCTTTAGCTTCTTGGTAGTCAGATAACATTACCGAGCACTATATGGGTCAAATAGCCCCAAAGAGTACCACACATATTGGACCTAAGTCGAACCCCCTCTGAATCAGGTCTTTGCCATGCTCGGGTATTCTTTTCCATGGGATGATTGAAGGATTTTAAGCTCCCTAAAAATTCAATAACTATGTTTCAAAGGTGTAACATGACCATGGCAGCTTATGAGATTCCTACACCCAATGTTCCGAACCTAGACTATAAATTTTTTGGTGACCCCTGTGGGGAAACTTTGTTGGTTCAAGTTATGGCCATTTTTAAGGAGTCCAAATTCACTTATGGAGAGATTTTGTAAGCCAAAATAGAATAAGTACCCAAAGATCCAAAAATTGGATGCCCTTGAGTACAAAGTGTATGGAAGCTTAGTGTGTGATGCAAGTGAGCATACAAAGTGTGATAAGATGTGGATATGCATTGATCCTTTACATTGTCCTTCTAATTACACTAAGTGTTGATTATTCCTTGCATGGAAAAAGAAATATATTGTGGACTATGGGTCACTTACTCTTTTCCTATTAAATTATGTGGAGTTTAACAAGGGAGATGGAAATTCAAATGCTTTCGAGAAAGTTTTCATGTGCAAGCCCAGGTTCATCTAAGAGACACAAGGGAAGCAGAGATTACTTACTTTCTCTAATAACATTTTCTCCTAGTCCCAAAGAAAGATGAATGAAATTATTTGGTTGGTATCAAGATTTTTGGATGATGGGCCACTTAATTCTTTATTAATTAAGCTATGTGATTTGCATTAAATTTAAGAAAAATAGTTTTAAAAACATATGTGGAATTTGGTCACTTACGTTTCTCCCTAATTAAGCTTATGGGTGTATTTGCAAAATGAGAAATATTGTAATTTCTTCACCAATTGAGGTTAGTAAAGAAACCAGGGGTATTAACATAATGCAAAGGTGAAGGCAAATCACTAAAGGTTTCCAATCACTTGAGAAAAAAAGAAAAATACAAGGCTCCTTTTTTCTTTATGTTGGTCGTGCAAGTTTAGCGCACACAGACGCGTGCACGCATCTGTCAAAGGGAAAGTTACATGGGTGAGAAAGAAGAGGAAAATTTTCACTTCTGCAAGCTCAGGACAAGTCCTTGGGGTCTGTAAAAATTCTAGAGAGGTGTTGAGCACCTTGTATGACGCTTTTGCAGAGAGGAGGTCCTACAAAAAAAATATTTAGATTAATGAAAAAACAATTATATGGTTTTCATTCCTGTAGTAGTATTTTTGTGGAAACGGTGTACCAAAAGACACTTCCTTAGTAGTTGATTGTTCCTTTCAAAGGATCACAAGAAGAATTGGTGATGTTAGTGGACAAACTTAAATAAACATAACATTCTAAGTAGTGGAAACAATGCATACATAAACATAAACTAAACAAAGAGGTAAATGCACAAACAATGCTCAAATGGAGCAAAAAAATCAATAAGATAATGGAAAAATATCCCTTTATTGACTGCTGGTAATAGAGATTGAATACAGTAGATGAATCTTAGACACTTGAAGAGAATTCTTTGAGCTACGGTGCTCAAAAATCCACAACAAGGGGGTTTCTTTTCGTAAATATCTTTACAAGTTTATCCTCTCTCAAAGAAGTGTGAAGACTCTCCAATGGTGGATTCCTCTTCTCTCACTAAGACGATGGATTTCTTAGAAGCAATATGGAAAACATGCTAGTGCTCTTCCTTTCTTTGGCTTCAAAAATGCAATGGTATTTTTCTCAAATAGAAATTTGGCCAGCATAACAATGTCTCATATTTCGGCTCTCCCATGGCCTCTTTATATAGAATTTTTCAATCCATTCCTGCCTCTTGGTTCATGCATGATAATGACACATGAGTAGGACAAGATGATTCCATTGAGGGCTACATATCTTCAAGGTGACTCGAATTCAATTGTACTAGATTGAGCTCATGTCAGAGAATCAGCCCTAAGTGTGTAGAGTGGTCTCGAATCGTTGAGTCATCCTTTTCTACAACCATGTGGCTTTCGAAGGATACTCCACATGCATTCATTTATTGAAGAAATAAACACACGACCTTAATTTTTTTTTCTTTATAAACTTTGGACCTTAGGAGAAATTTGATTTTTTAAACTCCATGATGTATTTAGCTGGAAAATGTTCACTTGTGCATTTTGCTAAACACCTTTTAGTGTCTTCTGGCTTTTACTAACATGTGTATGATTCTCTAGTATTAACAGGTAGATATGAGAGGAGGCATGTTATAGAGTGGTATCAGAGAAAATTGCGCTCTCTTTGGGTAATATCTGATACCTCAAAGTGCTATCAGAGCATGGTTCAAACACCTGGACTAGATGGGATAGATGCATGTGGTTATGCTTGCATTGTCATGGTTATGGTTTTTATGCATGGGGTCATGGTATGTAGTTTCTATTTTCATGCATGATGTTGATATATTGATATGGTTATGATTATACATGTTTCGTGCTAATGTGGACTAATTTTGCAAATGAGATAAGCCTCGCCTGAACTTCATAGAGGTATGATTTTAGTTATGGTGTCTATTTGGTTTATGTTACATGGTACAGTTACAGGAAGAACAAAATCAAAGATGATGAGAAAAATGGTAGACTATATTTCACATGACTCTACCTACAGGCCGTCATTTCGGAAGCAAGGAGATGAGTATTCTCGTGATATAGTAGACACATTGAAGAGTTTGAAGGTAGATATCAGAAGTTGCAAATGGGAAAGACTTGCAAGGGCTCAGGAAATCAAGCAGAAGTCAATGCAACCATCCTCCAAAGTTTTTCATATTTTCAGAGATAGGGACGGTTGAGGATTATTCAAGAGCAAGAAGAGAATACTAATGGAGCCTATGGTAGCAGGTCTCATTTAGGATACAAGTTGGATAAAGAGGACAGTGTCAGAGGTGGCAGATCATTGGGTACACCTAACAGGAGGAATTTTATGTACATGTTTCATTCTAGTTCCTCATCCAGGATACATCATCATTATCACCACCATCATCCTTATAGAAGGAATGAGTACTTTCTTGAGGAGTTCAATAAATTCAAGACCCCTACACTTGATGGAGAGATGAAGAAGTCAGAAGATGCAGAGGCATGGTTGCTTGGGATGAATAAATTCTTCTAATTGCATACCTATTTAGAGAATATGAAAGCCAAAATATACACCTTTAGTCTTAAATGGAAAGTAGATATTTGGTGGGAAGATGTGAAGAACGTCAAGTGAATTTGATAATAAGAGTTTATTGGGGATGAGTTCAAGAGACTCTTCAAAAAGAAGTACCTATATGAGAGATAGTATGATGATAGAGCTAAGGAGTCTTATGAGATGCAAATGTTTTCTATGACATATGATGAGTACACTAGGAGGTTCCTGGAGCTATTGAGGTATGTGACTTACCTAAAAGATTAGAAAGAAAAGATTCAACAGTTCATCAGTGGGTTGCCAGCAACATATAGAGACTAGATTGTGTTTGATGAGCCACAGTCACTAGAGGAAGCCATCAATAAAATAAAGCATTTCTATGAGCAGTCAATGTGTAAAGTTGAGCCTAAGCATGATTTGAAGGGGAATTAGAAGGTTAAATGGAAATGGCCACCGAAGCAAGGAAGATGACAAGATGCAGGTGAGAAGGAAAATATTGCTCCTTACAAGAAGTTTAATGTAATTGGATAGGGACATGTATAACAACCTAGAGGGTAACAGAACAAAGGTGATGGTAGGGTATCGTTATAGTGTTGGATATGTGGCAAATATCATCACAAGAAGGATTTCCCATTGTACCAGGGTGGTAGGCCTCAGCTCTATAGTGCTCAGGAGGTGCAGACAGTTGGGGATGTTGGTCATAGAATTCCTTGGATTTATGCAGTTGTGGATAACAAGCAAGAAGATTACCAGGCACACATTATTGATATGGAAGGTAATATTTATGGTCAATTTGCTTCTAATTTGATTGACCTTGGATCTAATTATAGTTATGTTAATCTTGACCTGGTGGATAAGTGTGGTTTGAGAAAAGAAGTGCATGTAGAGTCTTCGTTGGTGTAGTTGGCTACTGTTACTAAGAAGAGAGTTCATCACTGGGTAAGATCTTGTGCATTTGAGTTGAATGGTATGCCTACATTGTCACATCTAAATATGCTTCCATTGGGATCATATAGTATGCTTTTGGGTATGGATTGGTTGTACCTCCACAGAACCAATGGAGATTGTTATGACAAGGCTATTGATTCCCTAGATGATAATGGGGAAAAGAGAGTCTTGCACGGAAAGAATATTCCTACATTAGTGAGTATGGTTACAACTATGCAAGATAAGTGTAGTCATAGGAAGGTGTGTGTACTATTTGCAGTCCATATTTCCAGTGACAAGGATAAGGATTTTGAGGATGCAGAAATATTCAAGAGGTACCCTATATTGCAACAGTTTTAGGATGTGTTTCTTGCAGAGGTTTCAAAGTTGCCTCCTAACAGGGAAGTGGACTTTTGTATTGAGTTGGTACCAGGGGTAGCATCAGCATCAAAGGAACCTTACAGGATGAGCACTCCAAAGTTGGTAGAATTTAAGTTGCAGTTAAAGGAAATTATTGACATGGGATACATTAGGCCAAGTGTATCACCTTGGGGTGCATCGGTATTGTTTTTGAAGAAGAAGGATGGTACTCTCAGGTTGTGTATTGACTATAGGTGGTTGAACAAGGTAACCATAAAGAACAGGTATCCATTATCGAGGATTGATGATTTTTTTGACCATTTGAAGGGAGCACCAGTGTTCTCAAATATTGATTTGAGATCAGAATACCATCAAGTACGCATTAAAGAAGAGGACATCTACAAGATTGATTTTTGGACCAGGTATGGGAATTATGATTTTGTTGTAGTTGCTTTCAGTTTGACTAATGCTCTAGATACTTTCATGTGCTTGATGAATAGTGTTTTGCGTCCTTATCTCGACAAGTTTTTTATTATGTTCATTGATGATATATTGATATATTATATGAATGAGGAAGAACATGTCAAACACTTAGTGGTAGCATTGAGATTGCTGAGAGAGCATTAGTTGTATGCCAAGCTTATTAAATGTAGTTTCTTTCAGATAGAGGTATATTACTTGGGGCATGTTGTTTCCAAGAAGGCATAGCGGTGGACCCTGAAAAGAAAAGGGATATCATGGAGTGGGTAGCTCCTAAGAATGTGGATGAGGTCAAATCATTCATGGGGCTCATAGGTTACTATAGGAGGTTCATCAGGAACTTCTCATGGATTGCATATCCTATTACATCATTGCAGAGGAAAGGAAATAAATTTGAATGGAAGTTTTTAGTAGTTGAAGTATTTGCTTACAAATGCTCAAGTGTCAAAGATTGAAAATACATACAAAGCATTCATGGTGTTCACAAATGATTGCAAGAGAGGACTTGGTGGAGTCTTGATGCAAGAGGTACTGGTGGTGTGCTATGAGTCATGGAAACTAAATGAGCACGAGAAGAACTATGTGACTCATGGACTTGATTTGGTTAAGATCATCCATGCATTAAATATGTAGAGGCACCATCTTCTTGGCAGAAGGTTTGTATTGATGAGTGTTATAGCATCATTTAGCACTCTTATAGACTTGATGCTCTTTTATGGCCCTAGGTAGTCCCTTTTTCATACAGACTTGATCTTATATTAAAAAATAATATTTCAAATTTCATACGTGACTCTAACCACACTAAATCACGTACATATGAAAGACCTATAACACTTCACCCGTGTATACCTTTTAAAATATGAAGAAAAAAATTGATATTTTTTGGTAGGGGTTTACGATTTTTACCGAAAGCCCACCTATAGGAGCTTGTGGCACAATTGAATTAACTAATTTCAAGTGGTATATATACACCCCTTGGGTAGGCCTAATTAACACAAGAGAAGGACTATCGAAATTATACCCATTTTTCTCCTAGATTAAGTCTGTTTTTCCTATGCCAATTGCTCTCCCAGTCTCTAGGAAACCCTAGTTTCCTTTGCAGAGTTGTTCATCATCTTTATAGCATCTCCTTGCACTTGTTAGAGATATTGTCTTCATGGCTCGGGCTGGACTAATCCGGAGGAAGGCTTTGTTGGTGCCTTTGGCCTGGATCAAGTTGTACCTTTCTTGTACTTATTTTTGTTAATCAATAAAGAAGCTCATGTTTTGTTCCTGATATGTTATTGTTTCATGAATAGTAATTTATATGCTTATATATGATGACATAACATATATTTTTTATATGCACATTGAATTATCTATTATTTATATGCTTCTGTAAATTAAATTGCAGTCATGCTCGTTCTGCAGGAAGTAGAGGGTTTGGACCCTTACATTAGGGAATTTTTCCCGCCAATGGAATTGGTGACCCTACTGGGGAATACCATCAAGTATTTCCTAGAAAGGTTGTTGTTCTTTGATCTAGGTTTGGTTTGTTGTTTCTTGACTTTTTCCAGCCTTCTTAACTCTTAAGAAATCTGGTCATTTAGCATGATCTCTTGGATCAAGGTTTTCATTTTATTTCTTCTCTATTTTTCCATTTATACATGGTTTTTATTATAGGCAGTATCATATATACACAGTTTCTTCCGAATAAACTTGCGTATATGCGAGTTTCTTTAGACACAGTCACATAAATATGTAGTTTTGTATTCAAACAGTCATATACAGATCTAAAAAATTGATTTTTTTCATTTCTGGATTTTGTTGGGGGTTTGAACAAGTTTTTTATGATTTTTTGATATGAATGAAGCCTAAAATTATCTTGTTCTTAGTTGTTGTCGGTGTTCTTCATATTGTTTGTGAAAATCCTATGTCAACCTAGGGTTTGTAGTTTTTTAAGCTTTTAGTGTTTTAAGTTGGGTTTCATATCTTATTTACGAATTCTCTAGCTTTTATGTGCTTTTGGAACAAGTCTCGTTGTTCTTAAACTTGTTTATAACTCAGTCTTTGAATTGCTTCTTGTGCAACCTTGAAGTTGGCTTATTTTTTTATTTTATTTGTTTGAATGCGAAAGGTGGTTGTAATTCTCGGATGAATGAGATATTCCAATCCTTTGAAGTCTTTCTGATTTCCATAATCTTTTGTATCTTGTTGATCAAACTATCTAGGGTGATTAAGTATCTTATTCTGCTTTAGTCTTTTATCCTTGAGATCATTGGTGACTGGAGGTTTCTAGGTCTTTTTCATATTGTTGGTCTTCAAATAGATGCTTGTTTTCCTTTCGCAACTTCTTTCTCTTTTAAAATCTTTTAAAGAAAAAGAAAACATTTTCTTTGTATTTCTTTTCTTGTGTTTTTTTCGTTTGAGTTTTGTTGAAGGTGTGAATTCTTCTTTTAAGGCTAAGAGTATTTTTCTTTGAGGAGTGTTTCTTCTTTGAGATTTACTTCATTTTGCTTGATAAATTGGCTTTTTCTTTTGGGTTCATCTTTGTTTTCTTTTGAGCTTTACTTTGAATCATACATTTGCATTCTGGTGTGCATTAGGGTAGACGTATTTTAGACATCATTTAGTCATTTTTGTTAGGTGTTGAATGTGTGAGTTCTTAAAAGAAAAAAGAAAAAGAGTTTTTGTTTTCTTAGCTTTCTTGTAGAACCCGTGTAGAAATCGCTTTTGTTGAAGAAAAAGAAGTGTTGCATTTTCATGTAGCCCAGGTTTTCTATTGATTTCTTTTGCGTTAGAACATCATCAGTTGCACTTCCTCTTTCCTTGTCTTAAATAACAACCAATTAAAATAAGCGCTTAAAATTAAAATTAACTAGACCCTTTTTTTTTTCAATAGCAAAATCAACTAGTATAGTACATTTAGGGCCTTGGAACAGGTGTGTGGAGAGTAAACTCTCCAAGGCCAATTAAACTAAAAGCATACAATTTTATTAAAGAGTGGAAATCTAGTATCATTAAGATGTTTGGGAAATCTCCTCTAACACAGGTGTTAAGCACGAGGATGTGTGAAGATAAGGAAAGACAGATACCCCTTTCCTACTTTTTGGATGCACACCCACAATTGTTATGATCATGAGTTGTTGAACTTAGTTTCATTTACTAGGGACCACATAGGTGACTGCAGGGGGGGGGAATGTTTGTGGTCCCTGAGGAAGTTGTTGCATCACTTTCATAGTACTTATGGAGGGTGCCCTTGTGAAGCTTGGGTACTTGCAATGGAAAAGGCTATTGTATGGAGGTCAGTGTAACTGCTTCCGATTTCTTTGTTGGTAGGCTTGGGCCCTCATAATCCCAAACTACCTTCTATATATCCTTATCATCACTTTATTATATTTTGGTGTCTAGCCCTAATTACCCGGAGCATAAATACCTGGAAGTTTTTTATTTATTTGTATATTTAGAATATTTTCAGTGAGTTCTTTGTGCTCCTAACTTGCCATAAGTGATTTGAGTCTTTAATTTCTCTTTATATATAAAACTGGTTGACCGACCAATTCGTCGCTCTAGAAGATTTCGTGGCCTTTCACCTACGGGTATCGAGTCTTCACCCACAAGGCACATGAGTAATTTTGATGGTGCTTTTGAACTAGTGTTAGCTAACACAACGGAGATAGATCCTTCTCTGAGGGCTCTTATTCCACAGGGTGAACCTAGTCTAGTCCATAATCCGAACAAAAACACTCTGGTGCTTGCTAGAGTACTCTTCTAATCGAAAGACGAAGTAGAAAATGAAGACATCTCGGAGCCTCATTAGAGTCCTACGGAACCTATTACTTCTCATCTTCCTAATTTTTTGTTATACGTGGGTACTCAGACTCATAGGTCGACTCGCCCTGTTGACTCTCCTTATTTCTTCTCAATGGCCAATCTTAGTGGCTTTGTCAATACAAAAGATGTACATACTCCTTCTTCAGTTGTAGGGGGAGGTATTCTTCATATATCTACTATTACACATAGTACGGTAGTTTTTGGTTCTACCTCCATCCTAATTCTAAGTGGTGGCACCCAACCTTCAGCCCCTTTCACAAGGGGCTTATCCTTTCAGAATGCCATCTAGTGGGATTCCCTTTGTTTCTTCAAATTTACCCTATGTTGCTTCTACATCCATGAATTTTACTGCTACTAGTTCAGTACCTTTACAAGATTTTTAATTTGGAAGTGGACATGTTCCACCTTCCAATCCATCATTGAATTTAGGATCAATTCCTTTCTCTGGTCATGCTCAAAACATTAATCCTTTTCGAGGGAGCTAGGGCTTGGCATATCCTTCTATGAGTGGTTTTGGTTCATAGAATATTTCCCATTTATTTGGTCAGCAATGGAGTATTCCCTTCTGTATCTTTGGTACTTCACAAGTTTTTCCTCCTTCGGCTAGTGCTTGGAATCCCTACCAGGGGCTTTCCCTTTCATATAATGTTCCATCGAGAGGAATGTTTCCTATGAATAGGAATCCTGTAGTAGGGGGTGGATAGCCTCCATATATCCCTAGACTAAAACGGTTTCCTTATGGTTAAGGTGCTTCTACGATTAACCCTTGGCATCCTCGTGCCTCTCAAAATCCAAGATACTCTTTTTCGAATGTTGGAAATTCCACTCTTGGAGCTTGGAATTCTCCTATTCCTCCACGTTTACCATTCCTGGAAACACTTAATTTTCCAGATCTTTCAAAATTGACTAACAATATAATCTGTTATAATGAAACTTGTCCTATTCTCCCAATGACCATAATTCATCTGCTGACTCCACAGTCCCCTTCGTAAAGAATACCAAGCATCATGTCGAGAATTTAGGAGTTGGAATGTATTCTTATTTGATGGATACTTTTGATCTTCCATCTCCTATTTCTCATGTCAATGCCATTTCATCCTCCGAGATCATTCCTCATAAATATTCTTTAGAACTCATTATTTTTTAGATCTTTGGCCCTTTCCCCCTCCTACTTCCACATTAGAAGAAGGGAAAGTAGGTGGGATAGCTTATCCAATATTTGTAGCATACATTTTGTATCAATCTATTGTTAATTCTATAGATTTTGATCCCATCCCTCTCCCATCAGAGGATGTATATGGTGATGTGGCACCGATATGGACAGTTGATTCCACTTCAGATATGGATTGCCTTGATATTGTTTTACCATCTGAAGAGGAAATTCTAGAAGCCATCACTGATGTAGAAAGACCGTGCGATGATTTACATCATCAGTCCTATTTTCTCCCTGACTTGTTGGAGTTTGAGTCAAATTTGTCTAGTCCTCTTTCTTGTCGAAGTGTTCATAAAATTTTAAACACTTTGTCTCCATCACATATTTTTTCCGAAGGTAACATGGCTAATCTTTTGGAAACTATTTGGGTGAACATTTCCAATAATACCAACGTTAGCGAAAATATCTTCATAGGAGCTAAGTGATCCCCTAAAGAAATCAAAATTTACACAGATATCTTTAAAGATTTTTGGGATGTATTTACTTGGTCTTATGAGGAAATCCTTGGGATTTATCCTAGTATATTTCAGCATGAGATCAAGACTTATGAAAATGAAAATCCTATTCGAAAAAAGCTTTGACTGGTTAACCCTAGGAAAGTTGCGGCTATCAAGGCTAAAGTAGAGAAACTGCTTAAGGCAAGTTTCATCTACCCTGTTCCTTTAAATGAATGGGTTTCAAATCCAGTCCCTGTTCACAAAAAGCAAGGAACAATCAGGGTATGCATCAATTTCAAGGATTTGATTAAATCTTGTTGTAAAGATAATTTCCCCACTCCATTTATAGATCAAATTATTGACGAGTGTGAAGGAAATGAAATATTTTCCTTCATGGACGTATTTTCTGGATATAATCAAAAAATCATTTGTCCTGAAGTTCAACACAAGACAATATTTATTTTCCCCTGGGTACGTTTGCATATAGAAAAAATCATTTTGGAATTAAAAATGTTGGGTCTACTTTTGAGTGGGATATGTCATACGCTTTCCATGACATCTAGCATTTAATTAAATCTTATTTGGATGATTTATCTACTCGCTCTTGCGAGAATATGGAACATTCAAAACACCTTTGTTTAGTCTTTGAAATATGTCATTATTATAATATCTAGTTGAACCATAATAAATTTGTTTTCACTGTTACATCTCGCTAATTGTTGGGTTTCATCATCTCTGATGAAGGGATTAGTGTTGATCCTTTCAAGATTGAAGTAATACTTCAGTTGTCTCCCCTATCAATTATTCGTCAACTTCAAAGTATCTAAGGAAAAGCCATTTTTTAACGAAGATTTATCGTAAACTATGTTCAGATCACAAAAGGATTTATGTGTTTACTTAAGAAAGGAGTTCGATTCATTTAGGACGACTTTGCTCAAAGCTCATTTGATGCTTTGAAAAATGCATTGACGTTTGCTACTCCTCTGAGTCCACCTAATTATAGCAGAGATTTCCTTTTATACCTCGCAACAGCAAAATCAACTATTGGTATGTTTTGGTTCTGGAAGATAATGCCCTTAGGGAGCATGTGATTTATTATCTAAGCCATGGCTTAGTTGGTCCTGAACTCTGGTATTCTCATATTGAGAATTTGGCTTTAGCAGTATTTCATGTTGTTCAATGACTCTGCCATTATATTTTGCTCAGAAAAACTTTTGTATTGGTTGACATCAATCCATTTCAATTTTTTCTCAGTACGCAGGTGATTGGCGTAAAATACAATAAATGGATTGTCACTTTTCAAGATTTTGATCTCAAATTTATGTCATCAAGTCAAAGAAATCGTTGGTATTCACATAATTGATTTCATAATTTCCTTGTGAAGAAGATGTTACTTATAAAGAATCATTTCCATATGAACATATTTTTCTCATCTCTTCACAAGATCCTTGGTATGGAGACATCATTTTATATCTCCCGACTTCGAATTTTCCTCAAAATTTTTCTAAGGATGAACGTCGAAAATTATGTCACCTGAATAAGAATTATTTGATTATTGGTGACACTCTATATCTTCACAGGGTTGATTCAATCCTTAGACTTTGTTTAACCTTACAAGAATTTGAGACTATGCTGAATGACTGCCACAGTGGAGCTTGTGGAGGTCACCTATCTAGGTTTACTACAGCCCAAAAAATCTTGTGTGCTGGGTGTTAGAGCCTAGATTTGTCTCAGGCTGAAAAGACAAGGTTCTAGGTCCACATCAAACCACGCTTAGCCTCGTAGCTAGCCCTATGAGGACAGGAGAGGGCTCTCTCCGAGTCAATATCGGCAAAAGGTAATCAATGAGGCTCGAGATTACTAAATTGGCAATTGATATTAGGCTAGGTATGAAGTACAAGGAGTTTGAGGTTGATTTTTGAGGTTTTTGTTGAATCAAAGGGAAAGGCAATTTTGGGTGCGGGGATGAGACACAGTTTTTGCAGAGGTCTATTTGGGGCAAGGTAGGCGATCGCCTTGATGCTTTTAAAGAGAATGAATGGGTATATCGGACTGGTGAGAAGCTAAGGAGAGCAAGAAGCTTTCAAGGATTCTCCTTAAACATATGAAAACATGGAAAATCAAACAAATTTCAAAGGCAGAGCATAACAATCTATGGATTCTACCTTAACACTTCATTTGTTCAATTGCAGAAAATGAGAGAAGGAAAATGATACACATAAAAACTTACAATTACTGAAAGAAGCACACCATCAACACATAAAGCCACAAGGATCCCAAACAGTGCTGCAAAACCCTGGTCTTTCCTTTGCCAAAAATGCAGAAGTCAATGTACAATAGAGTGTCAAGATTTTCCCAAGAGTCCAACCCTGAAAATGACTTAGAAATTACATAATATAGGCAAGCCAACCTATTCCCTTGCCTCTAGGGGTCGAGGTCATCATTCTAGGAGTTGTTTCAACCAATTCTAAACAAAGCACTACAATCTAGGCAGTCAAAACAACTTGCCTCTATAAGGTAGGAAACTGATTCATTCATTAAATTTTCACTCTTTGGTGAATGAATCTTCTAGAACAAGTAACTAAGTGTCAAAATTACATCATGTTCAATCAATTACATCAAGAGAAGTCAAAAATTACATCACAAAGTAAAACTAGTCAAACTGGCCGAATTTCTGAGCTGAAAGATGAAAAATTGGGCAAAAAATCTATATGCGCCACGCTGCCTGTTATATGCACCGCGCTATTTTGCTGTTGATTTTGGGGCACTTTCTGAAGTCCAAATTGAGCTCAGGTTGGCTTGTTGGAAAGCCCTTTCTGTCTACTTTCCAACCCAAGTGGAAGTTTCCAATTTGGTGTCCATTTGCCCCTCTAAAAGTGCATTCTCCCAAGACTTCTTCCTGTGTGTCAAAATAGGGGCAGTGAGGTCACTTTTTGCATGTTTTTTGACCTTTAGGGGACCCATAACTCACCCAAATTTCTTGTCCAAGTACCAAAACTCATGATTTCTCATGACAAATCCAAAACTGCAAGCCATTTGTAATTTGGAGCTCCCAATCCTATGCGTCGCGCAAGGTGCGCGGCGCATATAGGGAAAAAGCCTGTTTTTAACACAAAAATTTCAAAATGACCAAAAATGCCCCAAATCTCTTGAAATTTGGGCTGGAGTTTCCTTATCAAGTGTGATGATGAGCTAAAGAGGCCTCGGCCAAAATCTGAAGACGATCGAGCTCCCTTTGCTTCTTTTGCTTGTTGATTGCCTTCTTCAATTTCGCCTTTAGATTCCTTATCCGAGCCTTGCAAACTTGATTTTGTGCCCTGTAGTGGACAGCCATGTGTCTCAACAATGCATTATCCCTATTAGCTTTGTTCAGCCGCTTCTCCAAGTAAATGTTGACCCTCTTGATATTAGATTCTCGATCCTCATTGACCTGTCGCTCTAGAGAAGTGAACTCAATCCTCCTATGTCGGGCAGCTTGGCGATTCTCACGGATGTTCTGTAGCTCCATGATCGCATGCTGGTCTTCAAGCTGCTTATTTATCTTTTCCAGATACCTGATGTTCCATTTGGCCATCACCAACTGGATTTCCAAGGCTTGAATGTATGTTTCTTGTTCCTTGATAATCCTTCTATATCTAGACTTTTCTGAATCCGTAGTTGTCTCATCATCAAGAATGAGAACGAAACCTGATGGCTCACTTGAAGGCCCCTTCTCATGCATGGGCTTCTTACCCTTGTCCTGTACCTGTGCCTGTGGTGCTGATGTCGGAAGCGAGGCCCCTTCCACGCCAAGTGGAGATAACACTCGCTTTGCTGCTGCAAACAAAGGTCTGGTGCCTTTCGGATAACCTCTCTGATATGTAATGAAAATAGGCCTGGTCTCATGACGCTCATACTGCTGAGAAGGTTCACCCTCGTGTTTCACCTCTGATACTCTTCGTGAAGCTCTGAAGAAATCACGTGAGATGAAGTCATCCCAAGTGATGCCCTGCAAACCAAGCTGATGAACCACCAAAATCTTTATAAGAGCAAAATGATAGACACTGTTGAGTTGCTGCTGAGGGGTTCTATGATGTATAAAGGTAGTCATCCTCTCAATATTTTGGCAGATGAAATACGGAATGTTCATCATATGCACCCTGGTGAAATGCATGAGTAACCTGATGTGATAAGCATAAAGACGAGAGAATCGTCCCTCACAGCTGAAATATTTCATGATCAATCTCATGAGTGGAGCATATTCATCTTTCAGGTACCTGAACGGGAACACTCTTTTGAGCTGCCTCAAGCAATTGGGTTTGATGTATGGCTCATAATGCTGCCGATCGATCTGTTGTTTTTTGTGCCATAGTTCACCAATATTTGGTATACCTGTTGCTAACGAAACAGTTTCTGGTGTAATTGTGAAGGTGACCCCAGCCAAGGTAGCTTGATCTCCGTGCAAATGCAAGACAAAAAGACGAGCCAACTCATAATGAAATTGGACCTCAGCCACCTTTTGACAAAACTCATAGCATGACTGATGCTCAAAACACTGCATAGCGAGAGGACAAGCATGCAATTCTCTAAGGTTTATTGATTCTTCCCTGACATGTTTACCACTTTTACGAGGCCTCCAGGGTTCCTGTTCACCCAAGGGAGAATCACTTTGGGTTTCTGCCTCATATTTAGATGAGTGACCTGATGACATCACTACTGATATGCAAACTGCCTTGAATGAATGCTGATATGTGAAACTGTTGTGTGCAACTGAATATGAATTGTTCTTTTGATCTAAACAATGTTGTGACCAAGGGGAAAAAAAATGTACAAGGGAATGTTAGGAAGGGGAAAATATCAGGGAATTAGGGAATTTTGAAATAAAATGTAATTAGGGAAGGGAGGGGAAATGTATATATGGGAATAGGGTTTTAGGGTTTGGGATATTGAATAGGGTTAAGGAGTTTTTTATAAGGGTAAGGGATTAGGGGTTTAGGGATTGTAGTGTAGGATTGATGAGTGGATTTTGGAAATGAGGAACAAAGGGAAATGGGAAAAGAAAAAACCTTGGTGACAAAACTGTTTTCAAAACCTACAACAATTTTTCTTATTGGCAAAGGGAGGCTTTCAAAGTCTTTTTTCCATGGCCATCATCCATGAACCATTCACATTTCACCATCAAATACAAAATAGAAGCAATGGATGTGAGCCTACCTGGCGAATTTATGCGAATTTTGGGCGATTTGATGAGTTTGCAACAAATTTCGGGCTCAAAACTGTAAGCGCCACGCTCATTACCCAGTGCGCCACGCAAGGTATATGCGCCGCGCTGGTTCAATTTTGCACTAGCTGGAAATGTTGTGTGCGCCGCGCAGGCTATTATATGCGCCGCGCAGGTGAAATGGGGACCGATCTCCTCCAAAACGCACAAATTCGACTTGGAATGACTTTCTCCACCTTTGGCATGCACAATGACTTGAAAATTCATTGAAAAACCTTTACATAGACACCAATTTGATTTTTGCCTCTTCCATAACCCAATTTGTTATGTTTTGCAATTGACACTTTTTCAAGATTAATAGAATTTTGACCTTTTTGTTTCCTCCTTAAATTCGGTTGAAATAATGATTTTCTTTGACAATTTTTTGCAGGGATAGTTGTGATATGATCTGGCAAAGGAGACCAGGGCTGCACCTAGATAATTCAAGAACTGAAATTTTTGAAAAATTATTACAAAAATGAAATGTCGACTTATCTTCAAAACATAGTTTTGAAGAGAAGTCATAATTTATCCATCTGATGATAAAAATCTTTGAGATAACAACATATCAAGGACCTCCCTCTGGCCTGTTGGCTTTCTTAGACTTTTTCAAAGACCAAATTGACTTAACCGTAGACCTAATGACCGAAAAAACTGTTATGACCTAGAAACTGAAACAGGATTGAAAATGACTTTTCAAGACTTGATTTTTATGAATAGACCTGAGCCAGCAGTGCCAAGCACGAGGGGAATGAGTGACACAAGCCTTTCCATCAGATTTATGGCATGCTCCTAACGAAATGCAACTGATCAAAAATGATGGGACACCTAAACATGAAATACAAAAAAGAGTTTTGATCTCTGACGGAGGGATAACCAGACCGACTCTAACATTGACTCCAATGGGGATGGTAGCTCCTCGGAGGTGCCAAGAACAGCAGATCTCTATAAGAGCTAGACAGTGCCTTCATCCATTGGGCTATGGAATCATTATTTCGACAAACAATTCAAGTTGTTGACTCATTTTATTTGAATGAAAATTAACTTGAAAACGACTCGATAATATGACTAACAAACTGACTCGAAAAACTGAATTCAAACTGAAATCTTTCTTCAGAATTATAGCCTTCACTTAGGGCCCCAGACTGAAGAAAAGATCACAGCACACACTTGCAGCTAAAATGAAATGAAATGGCATTTACAATGCTAATAGGACAGCAGAAAAACTCAGAAAATGTACCGCTTGAGCAGCCGACCATTGACCGGCCCTCCTGGACAATCTTCCCCGTTCATCTCCTTAAGAAGAAAAGTGTTCTGACCCCGAAATGCTGCAATCTTAAAAGGACCTTTCCATAGATTTTCAAACTTGCCGTGCTTGCCCTTTTCTTCATTTCTTGCATCCCACTTTAACACCACATCATCCAACCGAAATGTATCTGCCTTTGCTTTTCTGTCAAAAATCCTTTTAATTCGCTCCTGCAATTTAAATGTGTTCTGAAAAACATCTTCCTGTGTTTGCTGCAAGTGGATGATTTGATTTAGCCTTCTCTGCATTGGGTCCTCTTTGCTACCAGCCTCTTGAAGAAGTTTGACTACCAGAGCTACAAGAGAGGTAGGGAACACTGTATCAAATCCATAAACTAGCTCAAAGGGGGACATGCCAATGGATTTCTTTTGACTCACTCGATCTGCTCAAAGTGCATGGACCAGCTTCTTATGCCAACTTTTCTTGTTCATTTCCAGCATTTTCTTAATGATATTAACCAAAGATTTATTGGAAGACTCCGCCAATCCATTACCTTGCGGATGATAGGCGGTTGAGTGTCCCAAAGTAATATGATATTTACTACAAAACTCAACCATCCTTTTTGACTTGAAAGCTGCTGCATTATCAGTGATTAACTTATTCGGGCAACCAAAACAAGACAAAATATTATTCTCAAGGAATGAAATTATTACCGCATCCGTAGCTTGCCTGGTGGGAATTGCTTCGATCCATTTTGTGAAGTAATCTGTTCCCGTGAGGATCCATCTATGCTGACCTGAAGAAGAAGGATGAATTTCACCAATAAAATCCAACCCCCACTGCTGAAAAGGGGCACTCACCTCAATGGGCTTAAGCGACAAAGGCTATAATCTTTGTTTCCCTTCAAAAATCTGGCAGTTATGACAGCTCTTGACAGCCTTAAACACATCAGCAAACAATGTCGGCCAATAGTATCCAGCCCTCAAAATTTTATTTTCCGTTGTTTTCCAAAAAAGGTGACCGCCACAATCACCTTTATGGAAATCTTCTATGACCTATTTCGCTTCTTCTCCCACCAAACAATTTAACAAAACGCCACCGGGATCTTTCCAATAAAGTGCAGAATTTAAAACACAAAACTTAGCAGCCTTCAACTTAAGAGTTCTTGTTTTGTTTCTAGCCATACCAGGCGGTGCAGACAAATTTTGAAGAACATATATGATATCCGAATACCATGGAGAAAGAACAATCATTTCTGATACCTGAAGCGAAAAGCTTTCATCATTTTCATCGGATAAGGCAGCGATCAGATTTATGTCTAAGACGTGCAGATTTGATTCAGCCATCAATTTCGCCAATCCCTGACCTTTAACAAGCTTTGTAGGCCTTATCTCCACATCATACTCCAGCAAAGCCACTATCCATTTGCCACGTCTTCCTTCCGGGTTGGTCTAAACCAAAACATCTTTGACAGCAGCATTAGGAACATAAGCTAAAATATGAGAATGCAGAATGTACACACGGAAATCTTTCAGTGCTTTTACAAGTGCAAGGGCTTGTTTCTCGATAATGTTGTATTTCAGAGCAGCATCTCTTATGGTCCAGCTAAAGAAAGCAATGGGTCTTTCATGCTCATCTTTTTTCTGCATTAACACAGCTGCCATAGTATGCTCCGAAGCAAAAGAAAACAATATAAAATCCTGAGTATAATCTGGGCTGATTAGAACCGGAGCTGAAGAAAGAATCAATTTAACTAAATTGAAAGATTTCACCGCCTCTTCCGTCCATGACACTTGGCTGTCCTTCTTAAGCATGTTTGTAATCTCTCTAAGGTGCTCAGCAAGATTAGGAACAAAACGGTGCAAAAAAATCATCTTACCATTGAACGATTGAATCTCCTTCTTATTCCTGGGCAAGTCAATTTGCTGAATTGCTTCCACACGTGCTGGATCGATACGAATGCCATCCTTTGAGATAATGTGCCCAAGTAGTTTACCTTCATCCATGGCAAATAAACTCTTCTTAGGATTCAGCGACACACCATATTTCCTGCACTTTTCAAATACAGTTTTCAAATGATGCAAGTGTTCATCATCTGATTTGGAAAACACGGTCAGATCATCAAGGTACACCACCAAGAAGACATCCTTCTCATTTGCGAAAGCCAAGTCCATTGCCCGCTGAAAAGTAGCACCTGCATTCTTCAAATCGAAAGGCATTTTCGCATAATGAAAGGTTCCCCACGGAGTGGTGAACGTTGTTTTGTCTCAGTCATCTTCATGGACTAAAATTTGGTTATATCCAGAATAACCATCGAGTAGTGACATGCGGGATGCTCCAACTACTCACTGTAGTATGTGATCCATTTTGGGCAGCGGATAATTATCCTTCAATGAAACTTTGTTGAGATTTCGGAAATCAATGCACAAACGAATCTCACCGGTTTTCTTTCGCACAGGCACCAAATTAGATATCCAATCAGAAAAGCGGATGGGAACAATGATTCCTGATTTGTACAACCTATTTATCTCTTTCTCAATTGATGGCAGCAATTTTGGATTAAGCCTTCTTAACTTCTGTCTGAAAGGTTTTTGATTAGGCTTAATAGGAATGGTATGCTGAATTATATTTGTATCATATGTCTTCAAATCAGAATAGTCCCAAGCAAACACATTGGCAAAAGATGACAACAAATTGATATATTTGGCTTTTACCTTCGGTGGCAATGTTTTGGAGAGCTTTACCATCTTCGGATGTTCAGCTGTTCCAAGATTCACGTCTTCAACTCCCTTTTCTATTGGCTGCAATGTCGGTTTGCGGGCTACATCATCATGGTCAAAGAGCTCCTCTAAAGGTATCAAGACTTTAGGAATCACATTATCCTTGAGCTGAAACACTTCCATTTGATTTATTTGCACATCATCTCTACCATCATCATGTTCTACATCCATTGAAGTATCCTTGAACTTACCTTTGCTTTGCAGAAAATCATTAATCTCCTCATCATCTTGGAAAACTTGCCAATGTCTTTGATTGTCCGAAACAATCGGACGGTGCTTCACATGGATTTCAAATTTATTGCTTGAGTTCATAGGAATCTTCAAATTGTTGGCTGCCTTAGCAAGTGCATCTGCAATGCTATTTTGAATACGAGGCACACACGTCAATGTATAATCTGAAAACACTTTCAAGATATCTAAAACAGCATTCCGGTATGCCTGCATCCGAGGGTGTTTCGTTTGATATTCGCCTTTAACTTGCTTGATCACCAATTCAGAGTCACCATATACTGCAATCCTCTTAGCATTTAGCTTTCTTAGAATTTTCAGGCCAGCGATCAAAGCTTCGTATTCAGCTTCATTGTTCGAACAATCAAAAGCAAGCTTGTAAGAACATACCCGCACATTACTAGGCACTTTGTCTGAAGCAGAAAAAGGACTACGTACCCAAATACCAATCCCAACACCATCATTTCCCACTGCTCCATCAAAATCCATGGTCCACAAACCATCTTCCTCTTCTACCAAGTGCTGAAAAGTTGTTTGCTGTGATTTTTCTGCTTGCTATCCATTACCTCCATCTGATTGCTCAATGATGTTTTGTTGTTCTTGTCATTCTTTCTTCAAAAATTCTCTGAAATTCTCCACTATTTCTGGAATATCATCTACTACAACTAACTGACTATTAATATCATTGAAACTATCTGAATACAAAACAAAAGACTCTAGATCTGTATGTATATAATTGATCGGATGATTAATTGGTTTCTCCTTGCTGGTGATCATGTATTTCATTTTCTGTTCCCGGTACAACTTTCTCATTTGGCCAAACACGGGAATCGTTGCATAGGAGAAATCAAGCTGTATTGTTCCTTGCAATTTTGCCCCCCAAGATCTGGAAAGGAGCATACCAAAGCGGGGAGGAATGTCAGCCATGACCACATCCATCAAGACATTCTTTGCAGGGATCTGATCCAAACTTACAACCAAGTCTTTAATTAGCCCTATACATCTCACCCTGCTAGAATCAAATGAATAAAGATCATGATATTTCCTGGTGATGTCCAAATCCAACTTCTCCATGATAGCTTTCGGCATAAGATTGTGGGAGGCGCCGGTATCAAACATAGCATTATGCAACACAAATTCATGCACTCTCAAACTGATATAAAAAGGAGGTACTTCAGACTCACCACTCAATGCTAGTCCAAATATCAATTCCAGCTGATCATCCTCCACACTCACCATATCAGACATTGGGTCAAAATTCAGAATTTTGGAGACTTGACCTCTATAGTTGTTGTTCTTCATGAGCTCAGTCAAAGGAATGGATACCTTCAATTTAGAAATTTCATTTTCTAAGCTAAAAGCAGAAGTCTTTTCCACCTCTTTGGCTGGGACATCTTTCTTTTCAGGTTTATCCTTTGATACCATGGGCTGATTTACCTTTTCATTTTCTGGTGGAGGCTTGCTAGTCATAGGGTCAGCACTCTCTTTTCCTTTCTTTGATGCAGCCGGTGTTTCATCTTTAGATGTTGGAACTTCCTTTCTTTTCTGGATTGGATTGATGGGAACATTTCTGCTTCTAAGTGAATACTGATGCTGTTGGGCGGACAAAGCATGCATATAACCTCTCTGATACTCATCTGACTCTTCCTCCAGGGCTATATCGTTTGCCAAGATAAAATCTGCATAATGTTGTATTGTTGAACTTGCTGTCTTTTCATCATCTTCAGTGATAAATGTGGGCATATCATCGGGATTAAAGAAGTGATTTTCTTCTCCAACTACATTATCTTCATCATCTGACTCGGGACCAACAAAATTCTGCTGAAGAGATGTCTTTACTTGCTGCTGTTGTGATGCCTTGTCTTGTGCTCGCTGCTCACGTTGTTTGATCCTAAATTGTGGCTGTTGTTGACCACGAAAATTAGGATTCTGAATCTGCGGTTCAGGCTTATCAAGAGCTAGCCTTTCAATCATCTTTTCTACCTTGCGGAGAACTTGGTCTGATGTAGAGGCCTCTTCCTTTATTGAGACTTTCTTCTCGGCTTTCATTCTAGCTCTCTTATCATTCAAATTTTCCTCAACACTAACAGCAATTTTCTGCATTTCTTTTAAGGTAGCCGGTTCTCTCTCCCTTAATTGATAAGCCATGTCTGGATCAAAACCATCCAGGAACTTAAGCAACGCTGATTTTCTAGTTGGTTTTAAATCATCTGGAATTGCATTATATACTGCATTGAATCTAATGCAATAGTCTTGAATGGACTCTCCAGCATTTCGTTTGATCTTAGTATATTCAGATTTGATTTGCAGTGGATCTTTCTTTACTTCCCAACGTTCTAAAAACTGTCTCTTAAGATCTTCTAATGTAGGAACACTTCTAGCCGGAAAAGCTCTAAACCATTTCCTTACCTCTCCACCAAAAGTCTGCACGAATAGCCTCATAGTCACATTCTCTTCATCAATCTCATGGAGATCAAAGAAATCCGCCATTTTTTCGACATGCTGTTGAGCTGTGATATTCTGAGGTGTGCCATCAAACAAAGGAATTTTACTTTGATAGTCTGCGGGCATGTCATTCAAAACTTGAGGCAGAGCGAGAGGTGCAAACCGGGCAGCCATTGCTCTTGGAGGATTTGGTCTGGGGGTTGTTGGAGGAGTGGGTGTAGCTGAAGTATGAGGAGTATGAGGAGGTGTATGCGGAGGAGAAGCAACGTGGGATGAAGAAGGGGAATTTGCTGTAGACTTTTGATAAGTGATTATAGGTTGCAGGGGAATAGTGGGAATGAAAGGTGGTTCGGTGGGAATTTTTGAGGCGGAAGCCGTGATAGAAGATCCAATGTTTGCAGATGCAGCTTCTAGGAAATCAGCAAGACTTGAAAACTGAATGTCTCTCTGAAGGGCTGCAGCAAAGTCAGGATTTGGAACTAGAGAATCAAGTGCACTTTCGGATTTGGTTTTAAACAACGATAATTCAAACTTCTCGTCAAAATCAAGTTCTTCAAGATACTTAAAAATTGCAGGACATGAATGAGATTTAAACACGGGAGTCACAGAGCTCTCTTTACGAAGGAGTCTCGGAATCAAATTGGGATTTTCGTAAACAGGAGGAGGATTAGGATCTGGATTAGCTCTGGTATATCTCTTTGAAGCCAGCGTGTTATTTTCAAGAAATCAAAGGAACATAAACAACTTTTTCAGCCTGTCAAACCCTAAACTTATCATCCAGAAGCTTAGAATTTGCAGATGTACTGGGGTGTTTCAAGTGTCATAATTACAAGCTAGACTTGATTGACTAAAGTAGCGTTTATCTACTTGCGCTAATGCAAAGCAAAAGCGTTTCGAAGGTTACCTGGATAATCTTCAGGCTCCGTTTATAGCTTATAAAACACATGACATCAACAAGCAAACCATTTTCTCCCCAGTATGGTCGCCACTATGTTAGAGCCTAAATTTGTCTCAGGTTGAAAAGACAAGGTTCTAGGTCCACATCAAACCACGCTCAGCCTCGTAGCTAGCCCTACGAGGACAGGAGAGGGCTCTCTCCAGGTCAATCTCGGCAAAAGGTAATCAATGAGGCTCGAGATGACTAAATTGGCAATTGATCTTAGGCTAGGTATGAAGTACAAGGAGTTTGAGGTTGATTTTTGAGGTTTTTGTTGAATCAAAGGGAAAGGCAATTTTGGGTGCGGGGATGAGACACAGTTTTTGCAGAGGTCTATTTGGGGCAAGGTAGGCGATTGTCTTGATGCTTTTAAAGAGAATGAATGGGTAGATCTGACTGGTGAGAAGCTAAGGAGAGCAAGAAGCTTTCAAGGATTCTCCTTAAACAGATGAAAACATGGAAAATCAAACAAATTTCAAAGGCAGAGCATAACAATCTATGGATTCTACCTTAACACTTCATTTGTTCAATTGCAGAAAATGAGAGAAGGAAAATGATACACATAAAAACTTACAATTACTGAAAGAAGCACACCATCAACACATAAAGCCACAAGGATCCCAAACAGTGCTGCAAAACCCTGGTCTTTCCTTTGCCAAAAATGCAGAAGTCAATGTACAATAGAGTGTCAAGATTTTCCCAAGAGTCCAAACCTGAAAATGACTTAGAAATTACATAATATAGGCAAGCCAACCTATTCCCTTGCCTCTAGGGGTCGAGGTCATCATTCTAGGAGTTGTTTCAACCAATTCTAAACAAAGCACTACAATCTAGGCAGTCAAAACAACTTGCCTCTATAAGGTAGGAAACTGATTCATTCATTAAATTTTCACTCTTTGGTGAATGAATCTTCTAGAACAAGTAACTAAGTGTCAAAAGTACATAATTTTCAATCAATTACATCAAGATAAGTCAAAAATTACATCACAAAGCAAAACTAGTCAAACTGGCTGAATTTCTGAGCTCAAAGATGAAAAATTGGGCAAAAAATCTATATGCGCCGCACTGCCTGTTATATGCACTGTGCTACTTTGTTGCTGATTTTGGGGCACTTTCTGAAGTCCAAATTGAGCTCAGGTTAGCTTTTTGGAAAGCCCTGCCTGTCTACTTTCCAACCCAAGTGGAAGTTTCCAATTTGGTGTCCATTTGCCCCTCCAAAAGTGCATTCTCCCAAGACTGCTTCCTGTGTGTCAAAATAGGGGCAGTGAGGTCATTTTTTGCATGTTTTTTGACCTTTAGGGGACCCATAACTCACCCAAATTTCTTGTCCAAGTACCAAAATTCATGATTTCTCATGAAAAATCCAAAACTGCAAGCCATTTGTAATTTGGAGCTCCCAATCCTATGCGTCGCGCAAGGTGCGCGGCGCATATAGGGAAAAAGCCTGTTTTTTAACACAAAAATTCCAAAATGACAAAAAATGCCCCAAATCTCTTGAAATTTGGGTTGGATTTTCCTTATCAAGTGTGATGATGAGCTAAAGAGGCCTCGGCCAAAATCTGAAGACGATCGAGCTCCCTTTGCTTCTTTTGCTTGCTGATTGCCTTCTTCAATTTCGCCTTTAGATTCCTTATCCGAGCCTTGCAAACTTGGTTCCATGCCCTGTAGTGGACAGCCATGTGTCTCAACAATGCATTATCCCTATTAGCCTTGTTCAGCCGCTTCTCCAAGTAAATGTTGACCCTCTCGAGATTAGATTCTCGATCCTCATTGACCTGTCACTCTAGAGAAGTGAACCTAATCCTCCTATGTCGGGCAGCTTGGCGATTCTCACGGATGTTCTGTAGTTCCATGATCGCATGCTGGTCTTCAAGCTACTTATTTCTCTGTTCCAGATACCTGATGTTCCATTTGGCCATCTCCAACTGGATTTCCAAGGCTTGAATGTTTGTTTCTTGTTCCTTGATTATCCTTCTATATCTAGACTTTTCTGAATCCGTAGCTGTCTCATCATCAGGAATGAGAACGAAACCTGATGGCTCACCTGAAGGCCCCTTCTCATGCATGGGCTTCTTACCCTTGTCCTGTACCTATGCCTATGGTGTTGATATCGGAAGCGAGGCCCCTTCCACGCCAGGTGGAGATAACACTCGCTTTGCTGCTGCAAACAAAGGTATGGTGCCTTTCGGATAGCCTCTCTGATATGTAATGAAAATAGGCCTGGTCTCATGACGCTCATACTGCTGAGAAGGTTCACCCTCGTGTTTCACGTCTGATACTCTTTGTGAAGCTCTGAAGAAATCACGTGAGATGAAGTCATCCCAAGTGATGCCCTGCAAACCAAGCTGATGAACCACCAAAATCTTTATAAGAGAAAAATGATAGACATTGTTGAGTTGTTGTTGAGGGGTTCTATGTTGTATAAAGGTAGTCATCCTCTCAATATTTCGGCAGATGAAATACGGAATGTTCATCATCCGCACCGTAGTGAAATGCATGAGTAACCTGATGTGATAAGCATAAAGACGAGATAATCGTCCCTCACAGCTATAATATTTCATGATCAATCTCATGAGTGGAGCATATTCATCTTTTAGGTACCTGAACGGGAACACTCTTTTGAGCTGCCTCAAGCCATTGGGTTTGATGTATGGCTCATAATGCTGCCGATCGATCTGTTGTTTTTTGTGCCATAGTTCACCAATATTTGGTATACCTGTTGCTAACGAAACAGTTTCTAGTGTAAGTGTGAAGGTGACCCCAGCCAAGGTAGCTTGATCTCCGTGCAAATGCAAGACAAAAAGACGAGCCAACTCATAATGAAACTGGACCTCAGCCACCTTTTGACAAAACTCATAGCATGACTGATGCTCAAAACACTGCATAGCAAGAGGACAAGCATGCAATTCTCTAAGGTTGATTGGTTCTTCCCTGACATGTTTACCACTTTTACGAGGCCTCTGGGGTTCCTGTTCACCCAAGGGAGAATCACTTTGGGTTTCTGCCTCATATTCAGATGAGTGACCAGATGACATCACTACTGATATGCAAACTGCCTTGAATGAATGCTGATATGTGAAACTGTTGTGTGCAACTGAATATGGATTGTTCTTTTGATCTAAACAATGTTGTGACCAAGGGGAAAAAAAATGTACAAGGGAATGTTAGGAAGGGGAAAATATCAGGGAATTAGGGAATTTTGAAATAAAATGTAATTAGGGAAGGGAGGGGAAATGTATATATGGGAATAGGGTTTTAGGGTTTGGGATATTGAATAGGGTTAAGGAGTTTTTATAAGGGTAAGGGATTAGGGGTTTAGGGATTGTAGTGTAGGATTGATGAGTGGATTTTGGAAATGAGGAACAAAGGGAAATGGGAAAAGAAAAAACCTTGGTGACAAAACTGTTTTCAAAACCTACAACAATTTTTCTTATTGGCAAAGGGAGGCTTTCAAAGTCTTTTTTCCATGGCCATCATCCATGAACCATTCACATTTCACCATCAAATACAAAATAGAAGCAATGGATGTGAGCCTACCTGGCGAATTTATGCGAATTTTGGGCGATTTGATGAGTTTGCAACAAATTCCGGGCTCAAAACTGTAAGCGCCGCGCTCATTACCCAGTGCGCCGCGCAAGGTATATGCACCGCACTGGTTCAATTTTGCACTGGCTGGAAATGCTGTGTGCGTCGCGCAAGTTATATGTGCCGCGCAGGCTGTTATATGCGCCGCGCAGGTGAAATGGGGACCGATCTCCTCCAAAACGCACAAATTCGACTTGGAATGACTTTCTCCACCTTTGGCATGCACAATGACTTGAAAATTCATTGAAAAACCTTTACATAGACACCAATTTGATTTTTGCCTCTTCCATAACCCAATTTGTTATGTTTTGCAATTGACACTTTTTCAAGATTAATAGAATTTTGACCTTTTTGTTTCCTCCTTAAATTCGGTTGAAATAATGATTTTCCTTGACAATTTTTTGCAGGGATAGTTGTGATATGATCTGGCAAAGGAGACTAGGGCTGCGCCTCGATAATTCAAGAACTGAAATTTTTGAAAAATTATTACAAAAATGAAATGTCCACTTATCTTCAAAACAAATTTTTGAAGAGAAGTCATAATCTATCCATCTGACGATAAAAATCTTTGAGATAACAACATATCAAGGACCTCCCTCTGGCCTGCTGGCTTTATTAGACTTTGTCAAAGACCAAATTGACTTAACCGTAGACCTAATGACCAGAAAAATTGTTATGACCTAGAAACTGAAACAGGACTGCAAATGACTTTTCAAGACTTGATTTTTATGAACAGACCTGAGCCAGCAGTGCCAAGCACGAGGGGAATGAGTGACACAATCCTTTCCGTCAGATTTATGGCATGCTCCTAACGAAATGCAACTGATCAAAATAGATGGGACACCTAAACATGAAATGCAAAAAAGAGTTTTGATCTCTGACGGAGGGATAACCAGACCGACTCTAACACTGGGTATTTTTGGCTTTCAATTTTTAAAGATTGTATAGAAGCAATCAAAAAAATGTCATCCTTGTCAAGTTTATACTCAAAAAATGTGTGCTCATATAGATCCGCTTTTTCCTATTATCATTGTCAGCATGTTTACTAAGTGTGGTATTGCTTTTACTACTTATAACCCAGCTTCGACTAAGGGCCACGAGTACATTATTGTAGTAGTAGACTACTTCACCAAGTGGGTCGAAGCTATGCCTACTTTTAATAATGACAGTGAGACAACAACACTTTTTCTGTTCAATCAAATCATTTCATGCTTTATTATTCCTAAATAGATTTTCACTTATCATGGCAATCACTTTTAGAATAAGATGATGACTGAGTTGGACTTGAAATTTGGATTTCTGTAGGAGAATTTGTCTCCTTATTATAATCAAGCTAATGGATAGGTTGAAGTCGTCAATAAATCCCTTAAGATTGTCCTGCAAAGGAAAATCAATTAAGCTAAGTCCAACTGGAAGATCATGCTACATCCTGTGCTATGGGCATACCAAATGCTTGTTAAGACTACTATGAGTTTCACTCCTTTTTAGTTGGTTTATGGTTTGGAATCGATCTTTCCTATAGAATGTGAGATTCCATATCTTAAGTTAGAAATCTATCTTCTTCTAGACACCTCAAGTCTTGAAGAGAGCCTTATTCATTTGGAACATCTTGATGAGTAGTGTCGAGATGCAGCCACATTGAATGCGACCCATAAGAAGAGAGTCAAAGCTCAGTATGACAAGTTTGTATGACCTGGGGTTTTTCTAAAGGTGACCTTGTCTTGGTCTATGACCAAGATAAAGACACCTTCGGGGTAAGAAAATTCAAACCTATGTGGTACAGTCCTTTCATCATTAAAATGGTCTTGAATAAGGGCGCTTATGAATTGGTTGATTTTGAGGGAAATGTGTTGTCGGAGCCTAGAAATGGGCTCTATCTCAAGAAGTATTATGCCTAGCATTTTCTTTGTTTTGTAAATAGTGTACATTGTTTTAGTTTTTATCTATAGGTGTCGTGGTGATGATGATATTTTTGATCCGCTTTGGCAGGCTTCGATGGATGATTCAATGTATTTAGGATTCACAGATTGTTCTAGTAGACATACTTAGAAGTTAGCTTCCACCTCTTGGGTAATACATTATCTACCTGGTCAATTGTTGGTAGCAAGAGGCATATGTATCAGTCTAGCTTCTAATAATATGGATGAATACAATGTTGTTATTAATTTACTATCTGAAGCAATATCTTATGGTATTGAATCATTAATGGTTTATTTGGATTCGCAATTGGTTGTGTCTCAATTAAATAATGTTTATCGTGTGAGAGATCCTTCATTACATCATCAATTTCTGAGAGTGATATTATTACAAACGTCATTCACTTTTATTACTTTCCTTCATATTCCACGATCAAATAATGCATTTGTTTATTTTATAACTAACCAAGCATTGGATTGGCATATTGAGATACGGAAATCAAACTTCAGCAGTGAAGGAGGGAGAAAGCGATGAGGGTTTCCAACTAGGGTTAGGGTTCCGTCACGGACCGCTTCTGGCAATCCTATTTCTGGAACAAAGATCCAAGGAAGCCTGAAGCCACTCAAATCTAACGAGAGAGGCGAGAAGCGCAGAGGTAAGAAGCAGTGAGAGAAGTCTTAGAAAGGAAATACTGACAGAGAAATGAAAGATGGGGATGGGAGGGGAGAGATCCCCTCCTACAAAAATGTGGTGGCAGGTGAGACCAGCAGAAACGGGGGATACAGAGGTGCCGGAAGGAGCAATAAGGATACTCCAGTCATGGGTGCTCGCTAGCAGACAGGGTAGGGAAGTAGATGTCTACCCAGAGCAACGAAAAAACCTAGGTATGTAATTTCAAACAATAAACTGGAAGAATATAGAGAATACATGAAATATCATGCCCTGATTTGTAATTTTGTGGGAACCTGGCCGTCTGAGAAAGACCTAGCCAAATGGATACAGCAGCGATGGAAGCCCAAGGGACATATAGACTTAAAACTTGGGGCAAAAGGTTTTTTTACAGTCATCTTCACTAGCCTGGAAGATAAGGAGAGGATCTTTGAGGGAGGACCATATTTCCTGAATAACGCTGGACTATTCATAAGGCACTGGGAGGAATGTTATAACCTAGATAAGGAGAAAATGTTAGCGGCGCCTATCTAGGTAATATTGTTTGGACTCCCAATTGAGTTCTAGGATCCAGAGACTTTGGAAGGGATAGGAAACACATTTGGGACATTCGTGAAAGCAGCGGAGACCACCAAAAGGGGAAACTACACATCCTATGTCAAGATCTATGTATACATGAATATCACAGAACCACTACCAGAGTATATCAAATTAGAGTACCATGATGAGATCTGGCAGCAACCAGTGGATTATGAGCATATCCCATTTTGATGTAGAAGATGCCACGAATATGGTCACCTTATTAAACAATGCCCCTTGAATGCATCTGGAGAGATAGCCGAACAGGGGAAGGAGGAACAAAAGGAGACAAAGCAAAACAGGGAAGATGACGAAGGGTTCACAGAAGTGCTTACCAGAAGGAAATCTCAAAAAGGATCAGTCCAGGCAAAATCAACTGCCAAAGCAGCAACCAGAGAAAATCAAAACAAGTTTGAAGTACTACAGGAGGAGGAAATGGAGCTGGAGAAGGCAGCCAACGAAGAGGAACCAGGGGAACCTACAAAAAGGGAAGTAGAAAAAAACATGACGCAAACTATAGTAGAACAAGAGAAAGCAGGAGAAAACCTGGGAACTCCCCAAGACCTATCCGAAATGGAAATAGACCCACAAAAGGAAAAAGGAAGTGAAGAAGAACAAGTTATGAAGAGACTGCTACAAGAATGGCGTCATCTGGATGAAAGATTCATCCCGGAAGAACAAAAATAATTATACAAGGAAATGTTCCAAAAATACAAGGAGAAAGGAGGGACAACTGCAGCAAATCAACCAGAGCAGCTAGGAACACAAGGAGGACAAAGCTCAGAAGTTGGAAACACTGAAAAAGCAGGAAGGAAAAGAGGAAGAAGACCTATGAGTGAAACCATTCAAATAGTTGGGGAAATGTTAGTCAACTCAAGACGGGTTATACCTCTATCAAAGGTATTCCAACAACCACTTAAATTGTTAAAATGATAATAACAATGTGGAATATTAGAGGGTTAAACAGTAGGGGGAAATAGAGATATCTAAAGGACAGATTGAAAAGAGACAAACCCAGTATAATGATTATTCAGGAAACCAAAATAAGTGAACAGAAGCTGAAGGAAATAATGCAGAGAAATCAACCCCATTATGGAGTAATGGGACAGGATGTTGTAGGCAGTGCAGGAGGATTGGAAATTCTTTGGAATACAGAGGAAGTTCAATTTGAAAATTGGGTAAGCTTGCCTCGAATCCTTTCAGGCAAGTTCTGGAACATAGGTTCGAATGAATGGGTCCTTTTCACTAGAGTGTATGGTCCCCATCTAACAGGAGAACGCAGAAGCTTCCTCAAGAAGGTAGGAACACTTCGAGGTTTATTCCTAGATTTAACTTGGATAGTAGGGGGTGACTTTAACATGATCACTACCCTATAGGAAAAATGGGGGGGGGGGGGGGGGTTGTTTGAGAAGAACAGATCCGGATATGGAAGCCTTTGGTGATATGATATTGGAACAACGATTGGTGGACATATCTACCACTAACGGGATCTACACATGGAATAATAGAAGAGGAGGTACAAACCAAATCACTTCAAGACTGGACAGATTCCTACTATCTGAAAAAATTCTTAGCAGAGACATATTTATTGAAGCAAGGATCTTACCAGGAATGGGTTCAGACCGCTGGCCGATACGACTTGAAATTGACATCAAAGCATGCCCTAAAAGATGCCCCTTTAGGTTTGAAGCCTTTTGGCTTAGGGACCAAAATTTCGTGACGAAAGTGGAGGAATGGTGGAACCAGAGCCAGCAAAAAGGTAGAAGCAGAATGTAGACCTTCCAACTAAAAGTAAAAGTGCTCAAGGGGAAAATCAAAAAGTGGAACAAGGAAAAATTTGGGAATATATTTAAAGAAAAGCAACTATTAGACCAGAAAATGGAAACCCTTCAACAAGAAATAATCACAGAAGGACTAAGTGAGGAAAGAATTAAGGAGGAAGGAATATTAATAAGCCAAATAGAAGAATGAAGAAAACAGGAAGAGATCTTATGGAAACAAAAATCAAGAGTGAACTGGCTTAGAGAAGGAGAAAGAAACGCGAAATTTTTCCATCAAGCCATGATCTAGCACAGGCAGAGAAACCAAATTTTTTCCATCACCAATGAAGAAGGAAGACGTTTAACCCAGCATGAGGAAATGGAGCAGAATCTTGTAGAACATTTCAAAGACCTCCTTACAGAACCCCAGGTCAACAGAAGAGCAGCTATTGAAAGGATTTGCAATGAAATCCCTGAATTGATCACTAGGGACCAAAACTTAGCCCTCATGAGAGCGACAACCCTAGAAGAAGTGGAAGAGATTGTGAAAGGGATGAAGAAAAATAAAGCTCCAGGACCAGACGGATTCACTGTAGAATTCTACCAAGCAGGCTGGAAATTCTTGGGACAAGACATACTGGCGGTAGTGGAAGAATCGCACTGAAATCAGAAGGTATGTCCTGGTCTTAACTCAACTCTTTTATCTCTCATTCCCAAAAATGCTAACTCAGAAAATTCCTAGGGCTTTAGACCCATAGCTCTATGTAACATAATTTACAAGATCATTGCCACATTAATAGCCAAGAGACTAAAGCCAATTCTGTCAAGTATTATCTCTCCGGAACAAACTGGGTTTGTGGAAGGAAGACAAATACTAGATAGCCTAGTAGTTTCTCAAGAAGTAGTGCATTCATTGAAAATCAAAAAGGAAGTGGGAATGATGATCAAGTTGGATCTCTCAAAAGCTTATGACCAGTTGAACTGGGATTATCTTAAATCAGTTCTAGCAGCATTTGGTTTCAACAATAGATGGATTAAATGGGTGCAAAATATGATCGCCACACCAAATTTTTCTATCCTCCTGAATAGAATGCCAACCTCGACGTTCAATGCCATAAGAGGGCTAAGGCAAGGAGATCTGCTATCTCCTTTATTTTTTATCATAGCAACAGAAGGACTTGGCAAATATATCAAGAAAGATCTGAGAGAAAGGAAAATTAAAGGGTTAAGACTTTGGGGCAACAACCTGCCGATCACGCACCAGCAATTTGTAGATGATATTATGATTTTCTGTGCAGTCTCTCTAAGAGAAGTAAAGAGAATGAAAAATATTCTTGATCTTTTCATGGAAGCTTCAGGTACTCAAATTAACAAGGAAAAATCTTGTACATTCTTCTTCAACACACCGGGCAATGTTAAATCCTTTTTGACAAGAATTTTGGGCTTCCACTCTGGAGATTTACCCACTAAGTATTTAGGGACACAACTAGCCCTAAATCCTCTCAGGATGGAAAATTGGCATCATACTATAGAAAAACTCTGGAATAGATTGGAAAATTGGTCCTTCCGAACCTTGAACATAGCAGGACGAGCAGTGCTTCTGAGATCAGTCCTACAAGCAATTCCCATTTACCCCCTGTCGGCAATGGCAGTTCCAAAGGGGGCATGCGCAAAAATGGCAGAGATATTCAGAAAATTCCTCTGGGGCGGACCACAACAACAGATGAAATGGGCCCTGATATCGTTGAAAGGCCTAATAAAAAATAAGGCAAAAGGGGGACTAGGGCTAAGAGATCCATACACCTTGAATCAAATAATGGGAGCGAAGCTATGGTGGAGGTGGATGAAGGGAGGAGGAGACCTATGGAAAATAATATGGACGCAAAAATACAACATTCCCACTAAAATTGAAGACCTCTTAAGGTTGGAAGAATCTCCAAGAGGCTCTACAATTTGGAACTTGGCCAGTCAAAACAGAGACATAATCTCCCAACATGCATTCTGGGAAACCTAGAACGGGCAATCAGCTAAATTTTGGGATGAAGCCTGGCAGTAGAGAGCAAAATTGAAAGAATTGGAAGGCATTAGGAACACATGTCAGAGAGCGAAGGAGGAAGGAATGAATCACATAAAAGATTACTGGCACAAAGGAAGACAGGAGGAAACATGGAGAACTTGGAAGGACCCAGAGGAGTGGGACAGAAACATAGATTTCGAACAAAGAGAGCTATACACAACAGAAATGAAGTCTAGGAGAATAATCATTCAAACAGGTCCCGATATATTGAGGTGGGGCAAATCTATGACAGGAGCCTTCACAATTAAAGAAGCCTACCATCTAACCATACAGCAGGGGCAAGAGGAAAATGCTTCCATATAAAAAAAAATATGGTAGAGCCGCTGGTGACCAAAAATAACCATGTTCTTATGGTTGGTTGGAAAAATCTGTATCCTAACATGGGACCAGATTCAGAAGCAAGCACAGGAAACTCAAGAACATCTGCTAAACTCATGCCCATTTGCCCAGCAACAATGGGATAAAATCAACAAGCTATTTGGTAAGACAAACTGAGATCCTCAAAGCATAAAAGAAAGTATCAATCAATGGGGACATGGTCAATTCTCGAGCCCAATAGTAAGAAGAGCCTAGAGTTTAACAATGGGCTTAAATATCTGAATGATATGGAAAGAGAGAAACTGAAGAATATTTCAAGACAAAGAAATGGCCCCAGAATTGATCTGGAAAAGAACCCAAACCCACATAAGAGAAGCTATCTTAATGGAAAATTGGAATCAAGAAGACTGGGAAACAACTCCGGAGGAAGGTAAGATCCTGACATACCTCAATCTAGAACAAGGAATGGTTCATCCCCAAAAATATAAGGATCTAGTAATGACTGTCAGCAGCCCGGCCAACTTCAGATGCCCTCAAGATGGCTTCATCAAACTTAATTTCGATGGAGCCTCTAAAGGAAATCCAGGGCTAGTAGGATTTGGTGGCATTTTCAGAGACCATCAAGGGCAGACAAGATGGGTGTACGCAGACCATGGAGGCATCGTGAGCAACAATGAAGCTGAGTTAACAGCAATTCACCAAGGACTAAAAATAGTGATAAAAAATGGATACAATAATTTGGAAATAGAGGGGGACTCAAAGATAGTGATAGAAATGCTGTGGAAGTTAAATAATGGAAAGGATTGGGAAAAAGTAGCGTAGAGCTGGAGGACGGCAGGCCTGATTCAAGACATGGAAGCGCTCATGAAAAGAATAAGCTATAAGGTTATCAATCATACCAGAAGAGATGGCAATAAGGCAGCAGATTTCCTTGCTAACTGGGGATGTAATGAACAAAGGGGGGGGGGGGGAGTGGATAGTATATGGCCGATGCATATGGATGATCAAAGGTGGAAGTCCCTCAAAGAAATTATCAAACATGATAACAATACGGCCACGATCTCAAGGCAATAGTTATAAGTGGCCCCCGATCGAGATAAGAGATGGGAAGATGACGTGGGAACAGATTATGGAGGGGAATGGATGGCAGCGTTGGCCGCCCAACATTCCCATTATACAATAGGACGCAGGGGAGGCATGCAGATGGGACAACCACCCGAGGAATAGAGCTGACAAGGGAGTGGGGGAAGAAACAGCAGAAATCGGTGGCGCCAAGTTGATTAGACGTGGGAAAGTTGATAGAAAACAAATAAGAAAGGAGAGGGTAATGAGGTTGGTCACAAAGAAGCGAAGGACAAGCTGGTTTCACCACAGGCGACACACAGGTCCAGGTATGTTTTCGTTAAGCCGATTCCTATAATTTTCTTAACTGTTGATAGTCTGATGGAAGAGGAGGAAGAGCTATGATTAGCAGAGAAAGGGAGAAGCATATCAGAGGGGGTTAAATCCTTTAAAGATGGAAGTAAGGAGGAGGAAAGAGGGTTGAAGGAAAATTCAGGGGAAGGGAACAGAATGGGAGGAAACCGGGGCAACCAAGGCAAAACCTTTCTAAATTTCTGCAAGGGAGAATATCAGGGACTGCTTGAGGAGGATAAAGAAACAATCTGCGAAATGGGGAAAACTACAAAAGCTACCCAATTCCCTGGGACAAGGGGAGGAAAGATTGAGAGCAGTCTGACCAGTGGGAGAAATTTTAGTATAGAAGACCACTTCATGGGAATGGGTACTCGGGAGAGGAGAACAATGGCAATGGCGGAGAATCTAACCTTCTCTGTTGGACAGGATACGCAGGCGACAGTAAGAGGAAAAATGGCACGGACGGGACGGGGAAGGGGGCGAGGTGGAAGGGCCCGATCTAACCAACTTGGCCACAAAAATAGTGTAACCTCTTCGATGGCCCCTCAGAGATGCAGCCGACGAACAATGAGGAAAACCATCCAGGAGGCGGAAAGGGTGTATAGAGAGGGCACAAATGAGGACATACGTAGACTAATTAAGGAGCTGGAGGAAAATGTTATGGAGGAAGACTCTGAGCCAGAAATGGAAGAATGGGGGGAACTCATCCCAGACCCAGGCAACACGAGGGGTCGCATGACCCTTTATAAACAGGCCTTGCACGTTTACTGGGTGTTGAAATGCATACTGGCAAAAGCGCTGGAGTAAGTTGCAGGAGAAATGGCGGAACTGGCCCAAGGCATGCCTAACGTGAAAAAAGAAATGAAGAACCTGCAAATAACCATGATCATGCAAGATAGTAAGCTAGACGAAATATAGCAACAGTTGCATCAGCTCATTCTAGTAGAACGAGCAGAGGAGATACCACCCGAGGGTGGGCGAGAATGATCCTTAAGCCAAGCTGCTGCCTCCATGGCTAGATTTTGAGGACAATATTTCATTATTTTTGCCTGTTTTCATGACTACTGGATATATGTTTAGTTTTTTCTATTTTTTCTGTTGTGAAGTATACTTAGCATGGATTGATAGAATTTCTCATTTTTGTCACTGGACGGCATATTTTAATTTGAGGTGGCCAACAGACTCGATTTCCCATCTGGGCGGGTTGAGGCCACCAAAACGATGTATATGGTTTAAGCTGGAATTATATGAATAGAAAAATAAAGGCACTACCTTAGCTTACAAAAAAAAAAATCATTGGATTGGCATATTAATCATTCATCACATTAAATCGAAATATCAAAAATCATTTGTATATATGATCAAATCACCACGAAATATATGTATATAGATAGATATAGTATGTCAAAATGTTAAAAATGTGGACAAATTTCCTACAAAATTAGGGCTTAAGCCCAATCATATCCATATATCAAAAAGGTTAGTCATCTAAAATCTAAGTTTGTTGGGCTCTTCCCTGGATGAGTATCCTGGTAGAAGACGATGGCATTTGCCACTCGTCAGAAGAGTTGTACCCATTGTTGTGGTACTCCAACCACTCGTCTTTTTATATCCTTGGGGAGATCCTCTACTACTACCATTGAAACCTGGTGAGTCAAACTCTCCAAGTTCCTCTGAATAGTATGGAGCACTCTCTCAGACTTAGTTGTGTCTCTCTTCATGTCTCTGTCGTGACACATGTGCCTCAGTAGACCCTTAGGTATCACTAGTCCAATATCTATATCATGATCATTTAATATTGTAATAATTTTGTTTCATGTAAAAACGTGTTTGAATTTCTTGAGATTGTATTCAAAAATCCAAATAATCAAATATGTTAAAATATCAAAACTTACCAATGTTTCCCCATGCAACTCCTTCTGGAAGTACTAGCTTCGGGTCCAATCGGAAGTCTAAGCCTGCATAAGGGTAATCCTCTATGGCCACGACTTGTTGCTCCCACCTATGGAAGAACTCGTCATCAAAGGTCGCCTGAGTGACTTTGCCTCTGCCCACTCACTTGATCAAATTTAGCCATCAGGCCATCCTGGGATCTCTAGGACTGTTGATGGCAGTAGTTACTCTAGGTCGAAGTGTCGGAACTCGCTCAAAGAAAAATGAGTAGAGGATGGTTCCATAGCCAAAATTCTTCGCCTTTCCCCATCTTACTGATGTTAACTATTTTTTCATATTGGTTAAGAGCGTTGTGCACCAGTCATATACTACTGGTTTCAGGCATTCCACTGCCAGAAACATATATGGTCAAGAAGCCTGATGTAATGAAGCAGAACCTACTATCCTGGAAATAGTAAATAAAATTATCTTGATAGGAAGGCTTGTGATTTCTTTGATCAGGACCTATGATCTGACCTTCTCAGTATCTGGTGTGCAGTACACAGCAATGTAGTCAACAATATTGAGGCCTCCACAGGCCTTCCCTTTCAGATCTATCATTTCTCCCCTCCGGGAAAGTCCTGTTATGAAGTAGATATCCTCTACTTCAATTTGTAAGGGAATGTCATCTATGATGAATTGTTCCTGCTCTGGGTCCCAATAATGAATCAACGTTTCCAAAATTCGAGTATGAGTTCTCATGTCAATGGCCATCATGAATAATTTGAGAAATCTGGAATTTTTTAATCCTTCCAATGACGTTGATCATTTGATACCAAATTATCAACCTCATTGTGCTCTCTCTCTCCAAATGATCGACATCCTAGAAAATAAAATGTTTTCATCCTTTAGAAATCTTGTTTTTCATCTTTACTCTCTGCGTACGCGATTTTTATAAGAGATAGTCGTGTACATACATGGATTTCCCTTAATGAAATCGCATATAGGGATTTATATACACATCTTTCAAAATGCCCAACCCACATACACGCAGAATGATTTTTGAAAACCAAAAAATTCTTCATAATTTGAGATCAATCTATCAAAATTTTTGATCAAATAAACGATATTAAGGTTATGAATTACCTGGAGTCTGTGTTTGCTGGATTTGTTGGTGGATTTGACCGGATCGATTTGCTCAAATTTTCTCCAAGAGGCCTCTCCTCAACACTTGGATGGTAAAAATGAAATGGGGTGAGTTCAAAAACTCTTTTTATAGCCAAAATTTAAAACCCACTTTCCTAAAGTTCATTTTTAAAAAAATTTATTATTTTATTTCATGAACTTTTGACCTTTTGCTTGAAGTGTTGGGAAAGGATATTTTCAGGTTGTTGAAGATTTTTCATGAATTAGTCCTATTTTTTCCACCGCTTTGACTCCACGATCGCTGACCTATCATGGCAGGTATCATTTTCTAAACTGGCATATAGGTTAAGACATATCACTTTTCCATTGCATTATGCATCTTGACCTCATACTGTGATATTTAGCCATAGGGTCAACCCCATTATGTTGTGATTTTTTAACCCCTCTCACTCGCTAACTTGTAAAATCATAACATAGTGGTAGATCCTTTCCTTCCATGGGCTTCCTAGTTAGATCCTCGCTATCATATGTCACCCATGCTACAAGTATTGTGTAGGCTCGGGAGTCCTCTTTAGTTCTGCCATGACTTTGCGTTGAAGCCTCATTCTTCTTCTTCTTTGTTATTTTTTGACCTTATACCCTAGAGGATCCCATGTGTTAAGTTGTACTATTGCATTACATTTTGACCACTTGTACCTCTTTTGGCCTTAAACTGGCTTCATTTGGACTCGTGTATAAGCCACTTTTGACCATGACTTTTTACAAGTTCAAACCATGCATTCATTAGTCTTTGTGACTTGACACCTATTTTTTCATGGAGAGAACATCCCCTGAGTGTCGATGACCAGCATCCGCCACCTTGCATTGAGCATAAGATTATTCCAGTCCCAGGAACTAGTGCACTTGTCATTGATGCTCTTTCTCTCCATTGTACTATAGGAATTATTTTATTCTTTTTCAAGATTTGTATATGAAAAAGACAAAAAAAATCAAATATTCCAAAAAAGAGTGGGAATGGGATAGATTCTTCATCATTTGATGGCATCAATATTCAGTCATGTCGCCCTTACAAAGAACTTTAAATGAGTATTTCCTCCATTGGGATGGGACTTATTCCAACTTTAGGGAAGCCATAACCTTTTTCTTGAGTCATCTCTCCTTCGGTTGGTTATCCCTTCCAATCATATGGAAATTTTGTTAAATCCTCCTGCATTACAAACTTATACAAATTTATTTTATGTTGTCATAAAGTCACATCTAGTCGTGCTTTTGTTCAAGGGAATTAAACTTGTTGTCGTCCATTATGCAATGTCTCTTGACTCATTTCTTTCAGCCATACCCGATCTGTCAAGTTATTCTCAGTATCACATCAGCTACACGGTCCTTCACTCGTTTTGGTTAAGAAGGTCTCCATTGACTTCTTGCTGGTGGTTCTGGTCTTATCGACTCTGAAAAATTGCTCTGAGAGTAGATCTAGAGTTGCACACTGGCGCTATTTACATCATTGATTGGTTGTCTTGTTCTCATCATCGATCAATATTATAGGTCTTTGACTAAGTGGTTTCCCTTATGTTCGACATGATCTTACATTATCACACATTGGGATTTGTGTAGTACCTTAGTTTCCATTTGACCCTATTTGTGGATTCCTCACCTTTGTGTCAGCTTTCATTATTGGTTGGTTTAGAGGATTTCTGTCATGTGCTAGCAACAACTTATATATGCTAGAAACATACTTCGAAATGGTTACTACATATCTCTTCGTTCGAGTTCTTCCAAATAATTGTCCTGCAGGTTACATTCATGCTGGTTGATGTGGGATGCCTTAATTTCTTCCTTCCAGTAGATATTTTCCCTTCGAAATCAACTCATTACTCTGGGAAAAAGTTCTAGAGTCCTTTTTTTAGTACCTTAGGGTATCCAGTCACTATCGACAATGAGAATACATAAATTTCTCTTTATTGGTAGATTCTTTCAAGTGTTCGACTTCAACACATTTATTCGCACTTGTTAGATTGTACTAGGGTACCTTGACACACATTATTGACAGTGAGAATACATAAATTTCTCTTGATTGGTATCCTTTCAAGTGTTCAACTTCAACACATTTATTCGCACTTGTAAGACTGTACTAGGGTACCTTGACACGCATTATCATTATTGGTGAGTTGTCTTGTGTTTGTTAACGGTATGCATCGATGACCTATAATCAAACGATTTCTCACATGGTGAAATTCAGCTCATTTATTACTATAGTGTAGAAATGTACCATCTGCGCTCAGTGAAGACCTCGGGTTGTGTTAGCATCTTGGTTCACTTGACATCTCCTTCAATTTTCTTCCAGTGACAACTCACACCTTTATATGTAACCATCCTTCACAGTAGCATCTTATATGTTGGCACCCAATTTTATGTAGTGCCATTATTCCACCTATATGACTTGGTACTTTTATGAGGATCCGTTATGCAGCATCATTGTTTAGACAATCTTCTCGCATCATTGATCGGATATTTTTTATATGTGATATTGAGACATAGAATTGTTGTGTTCCTTCGTTGTTATGATATAATGATCCATTATGTATTTTATAGCTCCTTATGTTCATTTATGTATACATTCTGGATCTGCTTTATACTTGATAAGCAGACATGCATTATTACTTCTGAGATGGAATCTAGTGATCTCCTCCCGGGTTCTCAGATGACTCCTCTCTCTATACTTAATATATTTCAGCCATCATGTACCCCTTCTAGCCTCATATATTAGGGGGCATTTATTATAGCATCATTTAGCACTCTTGTAGACTTGGTGCTTTTTTATGGCCCTAGGCAATCCCTTTTTCCATACAGACTTGATGTTATATTAAAAAATAATATTTCAAATTCCATATGTGACTCTGACCACACTAAATCACGTACATACACAGGTCCTACAACACTGCCCCGCGTATACCTTTCAAAATATGAAAAAATAAAATAAAATGTTATTTTTCGGGCAGGAATTATGGGTTTTACTGAAATCCCACCTACGGGAACCCATGGCACAACTAATTAACTAATTTTAGGTGGTATATATACACCTATTGGGTATGCCTAATTAGCACAAGAGAAAGGCTATCGATGTTATACCCATTTTTGTCCTAGATCAAGTTTGTTTTTCTTATGGCTCCTACACTCCCAGTCTCTAGGAAACCCTGGTTTCCTTTGTAGAGATGTTCATCATCCTTATAGCATCTCCTTATGATTGTTAGAGAGGTTTTCTTCGTCACTCGGGTTAGATGAATTCGGAGGAAGGCTTCGTCAGTGTCTTTGGTCTGGAATAGGTTTTACCTTTCCTATACTTATTGTTGTTAATCAATAAAGAAGCTCATGTCTTGTTCCTAATATGTTATTGTCTCATGAATAGTAATTTATATGATTATATATGATGATCTAATATATATTCTATGTATGCGCATTCAATTATATATTATGTATATTCTTTTGTGAATTGACTTGCAATCCTGCTCATTCTCGAGGAAGAAAAGGGTTTGGACCCTACAGGAACATCATCAAATGTAGGACCTCCGGGAACATTTCCAAATCCATGTTTAGTAATTCATATGTTTGGAATGTTTGTTTGATTTCTCTTTGTTGATTATCTTGTTCTACTCTATTAAGGTTTTCAACCCTTACCTTAGGGGATTTTTCCAGCCAACAATGAGTGATAACAATGGGATGACGTACTTGTTTGACCAACTGAATCTGAATGCCAGGAAAGATATATGGTTGGCCATGCTCAATGAGTTTGACTTTGAGATTAGATAAATTAAGGGAAAGGAGAACAAGGTTGAAGATTCTCTTAGCATAAGAGAGCAAGTAAATGACATATCAGTTATGAACTCCTATGGGACATATTTATAGGATCGGATCTTACAAGTAGGACAATACGATGACAAGTATTAGTAGCTTAGGTACAGGTTACAGTAGCATACAGGTGATTAAGATGTGGACTATCGTCTCACAGTAGATGGATTGGTCAAATTTAGGGACAGGATCTTTGTGTCAGATGACAGTGAACTCAAGAAAATTATCTTGAGGGAGTTTCATGTCAATCCATATTCAGATCACCCAGGATATCAAAAGACATTGACAGTGGTGAAGAAGTTATGCTACTAGCCGAATATAAAGAAGGAAGTGATAGAGTTTTTTGCTATATGCTTTGACTGTCAACAGGTGGAAGTTGAGTATAATCACCCAACTGGTTTTTTACAGCCAATTCTGATTCCAGAATGGAAATGGGAGGTAATTTCCATGGATTTCATTATAGGTTTGTTGAGGACATCAAAGTAGCATGATTACATCATGGTTTTGGTTGACAGGTTGAGAAAGGTACCTCACTTCATTCTAGTGAAGACTACTTATTCATCTAGTGAGGTAGTACATGTCTTCATTAGAGAGAAAGTGAGATTGCATGGTGTTCGGAAGAAGATTGTGTCGAACATAGATGTTAAGTTCACTTCCAAGTTTTGGAAGGAGTTATTTACATGTTTGGGTACAGAGTTCACCTTCATTATAGATTAGCATCCGCAGACAAATGGACATACAAAGAGGGTCAAAAGGATACTGGAGGATATACTGAGGATGTATGTCATGCATCATCAGCAGAAGTGGGAGGAGTATCTTCCATTGGTTGAGCTTTCTTACACCAATGGTTATCAGGATTCATTGAGTATGAGTCTGTTTGAGACACTCTATGGGCAGAGTTGTAATATTCCCGATAGCTGGAGTGGTCTAATGAACAGGGTACTTATTGGACCGGACATGTTGACATACATGGAACAAGAAATGTAGTTTATCAAGAAGAATCTAAGGGCATCACATGATAGGAAAAAGAGTTCTCCAGAATAGCACATAGCATTTAAGGAGTTTTAGGTTGGGGAGCATGTGTATTTGTGCATCAAACCTAAGACGATCTCCTTAAGGATTGGATCATGTGCCAAGTTGGCACCTTAGTATTGCAAGCCTTTAAAGATCCTTGAGAGGATTGGATCGGTGACCTATAGACTTGCACTACCTATGACAGTGAAATTCCATGATGTTTTCCATGTTTCATTGCTTAAAAGATATGTAAAGGACATTGATCATGTTATTTATTGGACCTTTTTATTGCAGGTGGAACCAAAAGGAGAATTCCAGTCATAACATGTGTGTATTGTAGCGAAAACAGCTCATGCTCCAAAACAAAGCAATTGAGCAAGTTAAACTGTAGTGGAAGCACTTTGGGCCCGATGAATCTACATGGGAGATGGTTGATCAAATGTGAGCTATGTATCCTTCACTATTTGTCGATGGAGGCAAATGAGATTTTGGTATATGTACATATTTATGTATAATTGTTATTATAAATATTGTAATGAGTTGTGTTATAAAGCTCCAATAAGTGGTATGGTTTTCATGTTGTCATCTTTGTCATGATGGTTTTTCTTTTGAGCATATTATTCATTGTAAATACTGCAACGAGTTGGGTTAAAAAGATCCATGGGTAGTATGTTTTTCTTTTCAGCAGTTTTTTTGGTTGTAGGTGTCATTGAACGTTGAGGATGGTGTTACCCTAAGGGGGAGGGGTATGTAATAGCTTTGGCTTAAAAGTTCATGTAATAATGTTAATAAAGGAAAATTAATACCAAGGTCATGGTAAATGTATTCCAACCTAGATTTTGGGAAAAGTATCCTAGTGGGCATCACTTGTTGTTTATTATGGCTAAGGGGAAATTTGAAAAGGCAATGGCAAAGGATTTGAAAAGTAAATAAGGTATTATTGTCATTTTATTTATGAAATAAAGGAAATTAGGAGAAAAGGGAGGTGAAAGGTCACAGGTTGCATGTGAGGAGGAAATTGAAGTAAAATAGAGGAAAATGAAGAAATTAGAGGCATCGTAGGATCATTTCACAGCTCTTTGTCAGCCTTTTTTCAATTCAACTTTGGAATTGGTTTCAGAGACGAGAAGAGCATCAAGAGGAGGAGGAAAGCAAGCAAGTAAAGGAAGGACAAGGAAAGCAAAGGAAAGAAAGAAAAGCAAAGGAAAGAAAGGATCAAGCAAGGAAAGGTAGGATCAAGCAGATTCAATGGGAATACTTGCAGGTAACAGGTTGCATGTATGATTTCCTAGCTATTTTTAGCATGCATGGTATATGCATGTGTACATTTAGTTCATTTGTTTTTAGTGGAATGGGTTTTTCCAGGTTTTTTCAGTGGTTTCAACCTTTCCTTTCCATTTCTAGATAGCCATGGTATGATGGGATTCATTCTTGGTTGAGATTTGGAATGTTGGAAGGTTTTGGATCTAGGTGAGGTGGTCTCAGAAAAATCCCAAGGGTTGGGGGTGGGGATGATTTTCTCTGGGAATCCCTCAACATGTGGGTGGAGACAGGAAACTTCCTCAAGGATGGTGAATGAATTCTAAGGCATCCAAGCTTGGTTTGGTTTTGTGATCTTGGGACCAATTTAGGTGAGATCATGGTATTGTGAGGGTGGAGGTGGTTTAACCTATGTATTCCTTTGGTTTTTTATGGATTGGTTTATCCCATGAGATCCCACATTCATGCTTGGAATATGGCATGGGGGTGATTGTCTGAAATATTGTTCAGCCCAATCTATGGTCGAATGGTACGTGGAAGTCCCTGACTTGGTTGGCTTTGCATATGATTAATTAGAGTTAATTTCCTCTTGTGTTTTATGAGTAAATGTACTTGTTATTATGTGCATTTAATGGTTGTTCTATCATTGTTATTTATCTGGTTATATGATGGTTATAAGCATGGTTCTATGAAAGATATAAGTATGGATCTTATCACCTTTCAACTGATGAATGATTAGTTAATGTATGCGTGACCTAATTGGTATTATGGAAGCTATTGTGAGAGGCAATTAGTCCTTCTTTGTAAACCTCAGATAATTTTTAGATCTTTATGTTCATATATGCATTCATGACATGTAGGTTGCATGTTCATCATGTTTTTTACGAAATGACTATCATGGTTAGACCAGGTTAGGTCAAGTCATTTAATAAGTTTTGTGTTAGAGGCTTTTTCTCTATGTTATTTAACACTTTTGGAAGTTTCATTAAGTTCTGTGAGGGGTTCTGGAACCTAGCCCTGAAAAAGTGGCTTAAATCTGGCAGTCGCCTGCACAGAACTGCCTGAAAGAGACTACAGTCACTGGGAACCAGGCCTGTGGGAGCGACTGGAGGGTTACGGTCACTTGGAGGCCTTTTCATGGGAGTTACTAGGGATCTAGCTCCCTCAAAAAGAAATTTGTCTCATGGATTGGACACCTGAAATGGTTGGTTGGTTCCTGGGGGTCTTGTAGCACCTGAGGGAAGTCAATAAGGTCTTGTTATGTCGAATCCATTTTCTGAAGGTCATCTAGGAGGTTGATTCATGTCACAGTAACCCCTCATATCATGTTTACCCCGAGCTAGCCAGTGAAAGTGGGTAGATATGAGAGGAGGTGTGTTACAGAGTCTCTTTTGGATGGCCTAGGACAGAGATTATAGTGAGGCAAAGACTCAAAAGAGTTCATAGATTTCAAGAGAGTCACAAGTTTATGGGAGAGGAAATTTGAAATGACCGAGGTACAAGGACAAACCATATGAGAAATAAGAGGGTAGGGAAGCAATGACATGCTAGAAGGGGGAAGGGCATTGGAAGGACTAGACCTCATTGCCAAAAAATTAAAAAAGGAATAATACTTTTAACAATATGAGGGGAAGAGATACCAGAAGGGGAGATGACCATCAGGGATGGAGTGCCAACCTCCCAATAGTTCAGAGGTCCCATGCCTACATAAGTCACTCCTAAATCAATAGTGCATATAGTCTTCGACCTTGGAAATGGAGGAATTTCCTGTGGAGACATAGATGAGGAGAGACCATGTAATTTTCCATTTCTCTAGGTGTTGAAACTCCGACTATATCTCCCCAAAGGGACCCTGTTCATTTCTTGTCATTATGGGAGAGTGGTAAATCCCTTAATACATGTCCCTAATAGTGACACCTCCAACATATGAATGGAATCCCTTCATAGTCAATCATTTTTTGATGAGTAAACCCTCTGTAGCTAAGGTTCAGTTTTGCGAAGGGTCATTCCCTCAGGTTTAATTTCACCAAAGCCCTGGCCATTGATCTAAGTTATGAAACTTGGAAGGACATATCTGCCCCAAGAAACAACCCCATTTTAGTCCCAATTAATCAAAAAACATTCAAAGACCATAATTGCATGGGAATACTCGGCAACCTGACCCAAATGGACATGCTTTCAAGACATTCACGACTAGCATCAAATAGAGGGCTTCATTGTTTTAGGAGCACTGGGGAGGAGTCTATACTCCATTTATTTTCCAACACCCATGAAACAGTCTCCACTAAATCAAACCTCTAATGAACCATCCCCTTACCAAAACACTTACCTCTAGGACCTACATCGGCGTTTTCCCCATTATTTATTGATTCATTCGCTCAAAATCTCTGAGGAAAAATGCTAGCCTTTGGCATGTCCTAAAAAAACCCTCTCGAACATGTATGTGACTCCATTAAGTTGGATGTCCTCGCCCAACACTATATTTTGGTTCTCGTCCTTAACCTTGGTACATTTTCCCTTCTTTATTTTCCTCCCCATGCAAAATTGTCCCTCGCTTTATGTTTTGACTCATTTATCCTCCAAATTTTTGTCTTGAACTCCTTCCAGACCCTTAAGCCTTATATTTTCCACTTCCAAATTAGACATGATGTAATTAAAGCCTCTAGGTTTTTCACCAAAAACTCATGTGAGAGATAATCGAAAAACAATCTGATAATCCCCCTTCCAGATGAAGACCAAACCCATAGATAGAAAATTCGCTCCCTACGAAACATCTACTGGCGGCCATTAACTAACAAGAATCCTTGAGCACTTATTAATAGATGGGGAGGCATAGGCATGCCCAGAACTAGAGGAAAAAGTAGTGTTTACATTTCTGACACCACCTAGAGGTCTAGTCTCCATAAAATCCCCCTAAACTAAAGCATTTAGACTCTTCGCAGATGTGACAAAGGGACCAGGCTCCATTTAGCTCCCCGAGCTAAGATAGAACTGAGCTTTACTCTGATAAAATGTCAGTTGGAGTGTGAGTCTCATTAAAATTCTATTGAGATGGTGCTTCGGCCCATAGCAAGATAAAATCTCTAGGGTCAAACTCATAATCGACGAAATCTTCCATTTTTACTTTCAGTTAAACTTAACTTACCATTGAAGACCACCCGACCGCCTTAAGGCCTTACCAAACCCTTGCAGTTATTCAGACTCCTTCAATGAAACCATGAAATGCATTAGCCGCAGGAAGATTCCCACACCACAGACCCTTCACGGACCATGTGGTGTGTGTGTGTGTGTGTGTGTATCTTAGTGTCAACCATAAATAAAATATTTCAATAATATATAATATAAATTTATACCAACTTTATATAGAGAAAGATAAAGTAATTAAAAAAAAAATATTGTGAGGGAGATTTGTAATTCCCTCAAAATAATGTAATTTTATTTTCATTTGCTAATAATATAACTATTGTAGAGGCTAAAACCACCCTCCAAAGTTTTTGCCTGCACCAATTTCAGAGCCTCCCTTGAAGAGTTTTGCTTGATGACTGCACACGCTCGGGTTCACTCCGTGATCTCATGTGGGTCTTTACATTCGCCTTGCTTGTCTATTGCACTCAAGTCTTTACATGTTTATGTCTAATTCATGCTTGCGACGATGTTCTAGTTATGCTCAAAGTCTTCGCTCCGTATGTGATTGTTGTGTTCTCCATGAAAGCATCTGTCGCACTCACACACGGAGTCACATTCACTGTCGCACAAGCGTTGTCTCGACCATGAACAATCAATCATGAGTGTCATGCTTATCGCTCGCACCGTCGATCAGCCATGTTGAACATGTGTGTCTGGATCGTTTATTCATTTCGTCATCAAGTCATGTGAGTATGTGTTCATATGATCACCTATGCATCTTTCAATTGTTCACGCACTTAGTCATTTTTGTTGAAGTTCTGATGACCAAACTCCTCACTTACAACTAGACCATCACTCTGCTTTCGACTTGATCGAATTTCAACTAGAACAGTGTAGAAACACCAAGGTAGTTCTTTCAAGTTGTGTTGCCCACAAGTAGCTAAAATAACACTCATGCTAGCCACCCGGACAGCCGACTAGTTGTTCATCTCAGAAATTGCACAGTGCTCATGAGTAGGTCTCCCGGTGCCCATCAGTCAGCTCAGCTCAAGAGATGATCAACAGGTCAACCTCCCAGACTTAGTGCATTTTTTCCAACCAGTAGCTCCCAGCAATAGACTGCATGTTCCCTCCAGGAATTGCACAGTTTCTTCTGCCAATTACTGAGAAGCCAACTGGAAGTTCCCTCTAGGAATTCCGCAGTTCTGGCTGCCAATGACCCTAGCAGCCAACTGGCAGTTCCCTCTGGGAATTGCGTAGATCCGGTTGCCAATGACCCCAGAAGCCACCTTGCAATTCCCTCTGGGAATTACGCAGATCTGGCTACCAGTCTCCTGCGCAGTTCCCCAAAAAAATTGCACAATCCTTGCCTACTGACCCCTCATGTAGCCCGCCCTGTTCCCATGGAAATTTGGGAAATTTTTGCTGTCTAGCCCCTGCTGACAATTCGTTCCAGAAAATTCACAGAGCATGCCTGCCTTTCCTTCCAGCAACTCGGACTGTCCCTCCCGAAATTTGCGCAATGTTGTCTCCGAGCCGAGCTAGACCATACAGTCAGTGATTGTCGACTCAGATTGTCTGTCTCCATCCTCAAGTGACTCTTGTGCAGTTTTCATCAGCAGTTTCCCGGAGCCATCATCCTGCATCACAACCCTGCTGCCTCTCCCATTCACCTGCATCCAAATAATCATGTGTCATTAGAGACTAGGAGGTTTTGGATTTTATGTCGACTCATCATGAGTGACTGCAGGCACAAGTACACCAACAAACATGTAAAGATGACGAACAGGATGAACGAAGGGAGCACATGCAAATGGACAGGTTCACCAATAGACGAATGAACGAAGCATGCGAAGTGGAAGAACGCGATGAACATGCACCTTCGCGAACAAGTGAACCTGTCAAGCCTTCCAACATGAAAGCAAGGAACAACATGCTAGAGCTTCATCAAGCAAACTAATGACCATTGAAGACTCTACACACTTTGCCATGCGGAGATGAACCTATGATACACCATGAAGACATCCATCACTCACCAGCATCGTAGCATGAATGTACTAGCATTGTCATGTCAAGTCATGTCGAGTCAAGTCATGAGTCATGTTGCCCACATCTCCACTATGGCCTTGTTTTCAATCAATGTGATGTAACATGGAAGTCCAACTGACCCATTTGTTGAACATAGAGTCATGTAAGTTAGAAAGTCATGGAATTTGAATTGTCATGAGGTTAGTCAAATAGCCACAAGGGTCAGTTTCATCCTTGGCTATAAATACCCTGCTCATTTGTACATGAAAGGACTTTTCACCTCAGCTCCTCCCACATAGCCAAGAGAATCTGTAATATTTTCTTTGAGTAAGTAGTGGCTCCAACGCCCCACTAACGGGGTTAGTGATGTATGGTGTAACGATTTGTCTTAGAACCTTCGCTTAATTCAAAAGCCTGTTAACAAGCGAGCACGTTTTCATACATGTATTGTATTTGTTGTAAGACTAATCTTTAACACTTATAATGCATGTTTATTTAACCATGTGTTCTACATCTGAACTAATTCATTTGTTGTAATGCATCATCTATTAATGGAAATGTGTTGTATATGTTGTTAATGTTGTCCCGTCTGTGTCGACTACTCTATCGGACATCAGACAGACCTTTCACATGAACCTTGTTGCAATAACCTTCGCACTCATCTCGAACTGATCCGTGAGTGTTGTACGTGTTATCTTACCTTGTATGTTGTGACATCCACATCCGACTAGACTGCTCCGCTGAAAACTGTGCATGTCCTTTGGTGTTGTGTGTTCCTAGCCAAGTTGGGATTGATCCCTTTCAACCTGGAACTCACCTTCACTCTCTTCCCCTCACAGTGAAAGAACCATTAAAACAAGTACACTTACACTCACCCGGCACACGAACCTCACTTCTTGAAGACAAAGCAAACCACTATCCTGTGCTGACAAGCAAGAGTTGAGGCAAATTCTTAAGGCAATGGAAACCATGCCATCATACTGGATGGGACTCCCACACAAGATGGTGTGAGGTCTAGTTGGGAATTCATACCGGGGTGATCCCCTGAATGTTGGTGGGTCTAGCACTGTCAAAATTTATGGTGCTAGAAGGAGACCAGCTAGTTGTACATGGCTGAAATCCCCCTCACACTCACTCATCAACCATCTGGTCAAGGCATTAACTCGCAACCCCTCTCTCATGACTTTGCAATTGGTTACTCCTCACCTCCTAGAATCGAACACGAAATTTCATATCAACACCTTTGCTCTGTATGTCCCATCGCTCACCAGTTCATGAAAGCAATTGGACTAATCCCAGGCATACAGTACCTTCCACATGCATCTAAGAAGTCGAAGGCCACTCCCATAGGAGTGGTTGTATCATCGGTGGAAGAAGTAGTCCTTGCTACTCTTGAATGGTTGGAAGAAGCTATTGAAGATGGAGAGGAACCTCCAATATTCTTTGAAGATGAACAAGGCACTCTTGTGATCTTGGGATTGAACTCCAGTGTAGGAGGCAGATGGGAAGGTAGCGGAGGATGTGGAGGTGAAGATGAACCAATAGAATCAAATCTAGAACCATCAGATCCGGAAAGAGAGGAAGAAGACTAAGAGGACGAAGAAGACGAAGAGATGGTTGACCCAAATCTTGAATGGATGACTCGAGGACCATTGGCTCTCCTAGATGGAGCACTCTCTCAGACTTAGTTGTGTCTCTCTTCATGTCTCTGTCGTGACACATGTGCCTCAGTAGACCCTTAGGTATCACTAGTCCAATATCTATATCATGATCATTTAATATTGTAATAATTTTGTTTCATGTAAAAACGTGTTTGAATTTCTTGAGATTGTATTCAAAAATCCAAATAATCAAATATGTTAAAATATCAAACTTACCAATGTTTCCCCATGCAACTCCTTCTGGAAGTACTAGCTTCGGGTCCAATCGGAAGTCTAAGCCTGCATAAGGGTAATCCTCTATGGCCACGACTTGTTGCTCCCACCTATGGAAGAACTCGTCATCAAAGGTCGCCTGAGTGACTTTGCCTCTGCCCACTCACTTGATCAAATTTAGCCATCAGGCCATCCTGGGATCTCTAGGACTGTTGATGGCAGTAGTTACTCTAGTTCGAAGTGTCGGAACTCGCTCAAAGAAAAATGAGTAGAGGATGCTTCCATAGCCAAAATTCTTCGCCTTTCGCCATCTTACTGATGTTAACTAATTTTTCATATTGGTTAAGAGCGATGTGCACCAGTCATATACTACTGGTTTCGGGCATTCCACTGCCAGAAATATATATGGTCAAGAAGCCTGATGTTATGAATCAGAACCTACTATCCTAGAAGTAGTAAATAAAACTATCTTGATAGGAAGGCTTGTGATTTCTTTGATCAGGAGCTATGATCTGACCTTCTCAGTATCTGGTGTGCAGTGCATAGCAATGTAGTCAACAATATTGATTCCTCCACAGGCCTTCCCTTTCAGATCTATCATTTCTCCCCTCCGGGAATGTCCTGTTATGAAGTAGTTATCCTCTACTTCAGTCTGTAAGGGAATGTCATCTATGATGAATTATTCCTGCTCTGGGTCCCAATAATGAATCAACGTTTCCAAAATTCGAGTATGAGTTCTCATGTCAATGGCCATCATGAATAATTTGAGAAATCTGGAATTTTTTAATCCTTCCAATGACCGTTGATCATTTGATACCAAATTATCAACCTCATTGTGCTCTCTCTCCCCAAATGATCGACATCCCCTAGAAAATAAAATCTTTTCATCCCTTAGAAATCTTGTTTTTCATCTTTACTCTCTGCGTACGCGATTTTTATAAGAGATTGTCGTGTACATACATGGATTTCCCTTAATGAAATCGCATATAGGGATTTCTATACACGTCTTTCAAAATTCCCAACCCACATACACGCAGAATAATTTTTGAAAAAAAAAATTCTTCATAATTTGAGATCTATCTATCAAAATTTTTGATCAAATAAATGATATTAAGGTTATGAATTACCTGGAGCCTGTGTTTGCTAGATTTGTTGGTGGATTTGACCGGATCGATTTTCTCAAATTTTCTCTAAGAGGCCTCTCCTCAACACTTGGATGTTAAAAATGAAATGGGGTGAGTTCAAAAACTCTTTTTCTAGCCAAATTTTAAAGCCCACTTTCCTAAAGTTCATTTTTAAAAAAATTCATTATTTTATTTCATGAACTTTTGACCTTTTGCTTGAAGTGTTAGGAAAGGATATTTTCAGGTTATTGGAGATTTCTTGAATTAGTCCTATTTTTTCCACCGCTTTGACTTCACGATCGCTGACCTATCATGGCAGGTATCATTTTCTAAACTGGCATATAGGTTAAGACATATCACTTTTCCATTGCATTATGCATCTTGACCTCATACTGTGATATTTAGCCATAGGGTCAACCCCATTATGTTGTGAATTTTTAACCCCTCTCACTCGCTAACTTGTAAAATCATAACATAGTGGTAGATCTTTTCCTTCCCTGGGCTTCCTAGTTAGATCCTCGCCATCATATGTCACCCATACTACAAGTATTGTGTAGGTTCGGGAGTCCTCTTTAGTTCTGCCATGACTTTGAGTTGAAGCCTCATTCTTCTTCTTCTTTGTTATTTTTTGACCTTATACCCTAGAGGACCCCATGCGTTAAGTTGTACAATTTCATTACATTTTGACCACTTGTACCTCTTTTGGCCTTAAACTGGCTTCATTTGGAATCGTGTATAAGCCACTTCTGACCACGACTTTTAACAAGTTCAAACCATGCATTCATTAGTCTTTGTGACTTGACACCTATTTTTTCATGGAGAGAACATCCCCTGAGTGTCGATGACCAGAATCCGCCACCTTGCATTGAGCATAAGATTATTCCAGTCCCAGGAACTAGTGCACTTGTCATTGATGCTCTTTCTCTCCATTGTACTATAGGAATTATTTTATTCTTTTTCAAGATTTGTATATGAAAAAGACAAAAAAAATCAAATATTCCAAAAAAGAGTGGGAATGGGATAGATTCTTCATCATTTGATGGCATCAATATTCAGTCATGTCGCCCTTACAAAGAACTTTAAATGAGTATTTCCTCCATTGGGATGGGACTTATTCCAACTTTAGGGAAGCCATAACCTTTTTCTTGAGTCATCTCTCCTTCGGTTGGTTATCCCTTCCAATCATATGGAAATTTTGTTAAATCCTCCTGCATTACAAACTTATACAAATTTATTTTATGTTGTCATAAAGTCACATCTAGTCGTGCTTTTGTTCAAGGGAATTAAACTTGTTGTCGTCCATTATGCAATGTCTCTTGACTCATTTCTTTCAGCCATACCCGATCTGTCAAGTTATTCTCAGTATCACATCAGCTACACGGTCCTTCACTCGTTTTGGTTAAGAAGGTCTCCATTGACTTCTTGCTGGTGGTTCTGGTCTTATCGACTCTGAAAAATTGCTCTGAGAGTAGATCTAGAGTTGCACACTGGCGCTATTTACATCATTGATTGGTTGTCTTGTTCTCATCATCGATCAATATTATAGGTCTTTGACTAAGTGGTTTCCCTTATGTTCGACATGATCTTACATTATCACACATTGGGATTTGTGTAGTACCTTAGTTTCCATTTGACCCTATTTGTGGATTCCTCACCTTTGTGTCAGCTTTCATTATTGGTTGGTTTAGAGGATTTCTGTCATGTGCTAGCAACAACTTATATATGCTAGAAACATACTTCGAAATGGTTACTACATATCTCTTCGTTCGAGTTCTTCCAAATAATTGTCCTGCAGGTTACATTCATGCTGGTTGATGTGGGATGCCTTAATTTCTTCCTTCCAGTAGATATTTTCCCTTCGAAATCAACTCATTACTCTGGGAAAAAGTTCTAGAGTCCTTTTTTTAGTACCTTAGGGTATCCAGTCACTATCGACAATGAGAATACATAAATTTCTCTTTATTGGTAGATTCTTTCAAGTGTTCGACTTCAACACATTTATTCGCACTTGTTAGATTGTACTAGGGTACCTTGACACACATTATTGACAGTGAGAATACATAAATTTCTCTTGATTGGTATCCTTTCAAGTGTTCAACTTCAACACATTTATTCGCACTTGTAAGACTGTACTAGGGTACCTTGACACGCATTATCATTATTGGTGAGTTGTCTTGTGTTTGTTAACGGTATGCATCGATGACCTATAATCAAACGATTTCTCACATGGTGAAATTCAGCTCATTTATTACTATAGTGTAGAAATGTACCATCTGCGCTCAGTGAAGACCTCGGGTTGTGTTAGCATCTTGGTTCACTTGACATCTCCTTCAATTTTCTTCCAGTGACAACTCACACCTTTATATGTAACCATCCTTCACAGTAGCATCTTATATGTTGGCACCCAATTTTATGTAGTGCCATTATTCCACCTATATGACTTGGTACTTTTATGAGGATCCGTTATGCAGCATCATTGTTTAGACAATCTTCTCGCATCATTGATCGGATATTTTTTATATGTGATATTGAGACATAGAATTGTTGTGTTCCTTCGTTGTTATGATATAATGATCCATTATGTATTTTATAGCTCCTTATGTTCATTTATGTATACATTCTGGATCTGCTTTATACTTGATAAGCAGACATGCATTATTACTTCTGAGATGGAATCTAGTGATCTCCTCCCGGGTTCTCAGATGACTCCTCTCTCTATACTTAATATATTTCAGCCATCATGTACCCCTTCTAGCCTCATATATTAGGGGGCATTTATTATAGCATCATTTAGCACTCTTGTAGACTTGGTGCTTTTTTATGGCCCTAGGCAATCCCTTTTTCCATACAGACTTGATGTTATATTAAAAAATAATATTTCAAATTCCATATGTGACTCTGACCACACTAAATCACGTACATACACAGGTCCTACAACACTGCCCCGCGTATACCTTTCAAAATATGAAAAAATAAAATAAAATGTTATTTTTCGGGCAGGAATTATGGGTTTTACTGAAATCCCACCTACGGGAACCCATGGCACAACTAATTAACTAATTTTAGGTGGTATATATACACCTATTGGGTATGCCTAATTAGCACAAGAGAAAGGCTATCGATGTTATACCCATTTTTGTCCTAGATCAAGTTTGTTTTTCTTATGGCTCCTACACTCCCAGTCTCTAGGAAACCCTGGTTTCCTTTGTAGAGATGTTCATCATCCTTATAGCATCTCCTTATGATTGTTAGAGAGGTTTTCTTCGTCACTCGGGTTAGATGAATTCGGAGGAAGGCTTCGTCAGTGTCTTTGGTCTGGAATAGGTTTTACCTTTCCTATACTTATTGTTGTTAATCAATAAAGAAGCTCATGTCTTGTTCCTAATATGTTATTGTCTCATGAATAGTAATTTATATGATTATATATGATGATCTAATATATATTCTATGTATGCGCATTCAATTATATATTATGTATATTCTTTTGTGAATTGACTTGCAATCCTGCTCATTCTCGAGGAAGAAAAGGGTTTGGACCCTACAGGAACATCATCAAATGTAGGACCTCCGGGAACATTTCCAAATCCATGTTTAGTAATTCATATGTTTGGAATGTTTGTTTGATTTCTCTTTGTTGATTATCTTGTTCTACTCTATTAAGGTTTTCAACCCTTACCTTAGGGGATTTTTCCAGCCAACAATGAGTGATAACAATGGGATGACGTACTTGTTTGACCAACTGAATCTGAATGCCAGGAAAGATATATGGTTGGCCATGCTCAATGAGTTTGACTTTGAGATTAGATAAATTAAGGGAAAGGAGAACAAGGTTGAAGATTCTCTTAGCATAAGAGAGCAAGTAAATGACATATCAGTTATGAACTCCTATGGGACATATTTATAGGATCGGATCTTACAAGTAGGACAATACGATGACAAGTATTAGTAGCTTAGGTACAGGTTACAGTAGCATACAGGTGATTAAGATGTGGACTATCGTCTCACAGTAGATGGATTGGTCAAATTTAGGGACAGGATCTTTGTGTCAGATGACAGTGAACTCAAGAAAATTATCTTGAGGGAGTTTCATGTCAATCCATATTCAGATCACCCAGGATATCAAAAGACATTGACAGTGGTGAAGAAGTTATGCTACTAGCCGAATATAAAGAAGGAAGTGATAGAGTTTTTTGCTATATGCTTTGACTGTCAACAGGTGGAAGTTGAGTATAATCACCCAACTGGTTTTTTACAGCCAATTCTGATTCCAGAATGGAAATGGGAGGTAATTTCCATGGATTTCATTATAGGTTTGTTGAGGACATCAAAGTAGCATGATTACATCATGGTTTTGGTTGACAGGTTGAGAAAGGTACCTCACTTCATTCTAGTGAAGACTACTTATTCATCTAGTGAGGTAGTACATGTCTTCATTAGAGAGAAAGTGAGATTGCATGGTGTTCGGAAGAAGATTGTGTCGAACATAGATGTTAAGTTCACTTCCAAGTTTTGGAAGGAGTTATTTACATGTTTGGGTACAGAGTTCACCTTCATTATAGATTAGCATCCGCAGACAAATGGACATACAAAGAGGGTCAAAAGGATACTGGAGGATATACTGAGGATGTATGTCATGCATCATCAGCAGAAGTGGGAGGAGTATCTTCCATTGGTTGAGCTTTCTTACACCAATGGTTATCAGGATTCATTGAGTATGAGTCTGTTTGAGACACTCTATGGGCAGAGTTGTAATATTCCCGATAGCTGGAGTGGTCTAATGAACAGGGTACTTATTGGACCGGACATGTTGACATACATGGAACAAGAAATGTAGTTTATCAAGAAGAATCTAAGGGCATCACATGATAGGAAAAAGAGTTCTCCAGAATAGCACATAGCATTTAAGGAGTTTTAGGTTGGGGAGCATGTGTATTTGTGCATCAAACCTAAGACGATCTCCTTAAGGATTGGATCATGTGCCAAGTTGGCACCTTAGTATTGCAAGCCTTTAAAGATCCTTGAGAGGATTGGATCGGTGACCTATAGACTTGCACTACCTATGACAGTGAAATTCCATGATGTTTTCCATGTTTCATTGCTTAAAAGATATGTAAAGGACATTGATCATGTTATTTATTGGACCTTTTTATTGCAGGTGGAACCAAAAGGAGAATTCCAGTCATAACATGTGTGTATTGTAGCGAAAACAGCTCATGCTCCAAAACAAAGCAATTGAGCAAGTTAAACTGTAGTGGAAGCACTTTGGGCCCGATGAATCTACATGGGAGATGGTTGATCAAATGTGAGCTATGTATCCTTCACTATTTGTCGATGGAGGCAAATGAGATTTTGGTATATGTACATATTTATGTATAATTGTTATTATAAATATTGTAATGAGTTGTGTTATAAAGCTCCAATAAGTGGTATGGTTTTCATGTTGTCATCTTTGTCATGATGGTTTTTCTTTTGAGCATATTATTCATTGTAAATACTGCAACGAGTTGGGTTAAAAAGATCCATGGGTAGTATGTTTTTCTTTTCAGCAGTTTTTTTGGTTGTAGGTGTCATTGAACGTTGAGGATGGTGTTACCCTAAGGGGGAGGGGTATGTAATAGCTTTGGCTTAAAAGTTCATGTAATAATGTTAATAAAGGAAAATTAATACCAAGGTCATGGTAAATGTATTCCAACCTAGATTTTGGGAAAAGTATCCTAGTGGGCATCACTTGTTGTTTATTATGGCTAAGGGGAAATTTGAAAAGGCAATGGCAAAGGATTTGAAAAGTAAATAAGGTATTATTGTCATTTTATTTATGAAATAAAGGAAATTAGGAGAAAAGGGAGGTGAAAGGTCACAGGTTGCATGTGAGGAGGAAATTGAAGTAAAATAGAGGAAAATGAAGAAATTAGAGGCATCGTAGGATCATTTCACAGCTCTTTGTCAGCCTTTTTTCAATTCAACTTTGGAATTGGTTTCAGAGACGAGAAGAGCATCAAGAGGAGGAGGAAAGCAAGCAAGTAAAGGAAGGACAAGGAAAGCAAAGGAAAGAAAGAAAAGCAAAGGAAAGAAAGGATCAAGCAAGGAAAGGTAGGATCAAGCAGATTCAATGGGAATACTTGCAGGTAACAGGTTGCATGTATGATTTCCTAACTATTTTTAGCATGCATGGTATATGCATGTGTACATTTGGTTCATTTGTTTTTAGTGGAATGGGTTTTTCCAAGTTTTTTCAGTGGTTTCAACCTGTCCTTTCCATTTCTAGATAGCCATGGTATGATGGGATTCATTCTTGGTTGAGATTTGGAATGTTGGAAGGTTTTGGATCTAGGTGAGGTGGTCTCAGAAAAATCCCAAGGGTTGGGGGTGGGGATGATTTTCTCTGGGAATCCCTCAACATGTGGGTGGAGACAAGAAACTTCCTCAAGGATGGTGAATGAATTCTAAGGCATCCAAGCTTGGTTTGGTTTTGTGATCTTGGGACCAATTTAGGTGAGATCATGGTATTGTGAGGGTGGAGGTGGTTTAACCTATGTATTCCTTTGGTTTTTTATGGATTGGTTTATCCCATGAGATCCCACATTCATGCTTGGAATATGGCATGGGGGTGATTGTCTGAAATATTGTTCAGCCCAATCTATGGTCGAATGGTACGTGGAAGTCCCTGACTTGGTTGGCTTTGCATATGATTAATTAGAGTTAATTTCCTCTTGTGTTTTATGAGTAAATGTACTTGTTATTATGTGCATTTAATGGTTGTTCTATCATTGTTATTTATCTGGTTATATGATGGTTATAAGCATGGTTCTATGAAAGATATAAGTATGGATCTTATCACCTTTCAACTGATGAATGATTAGTTAATGTATGCGTGACCTAATTGGTATTATGGAAGCTATTGTGAGAGGCAATTAGTCCTTCTTTGTAAACCTCAGATAATTTTTAGATCTTTATGTTCATATATGCATTCATGACATGTAGGTTGCATGTTCATCATGTTTTTTACGAAATGACTATCATGGTTAGACCAGGTTAGGTCAAGTCATTTAATAAGTTTTGTGTTAGAGGCTTTTTCTCTATGTTATTTAACACTTTTGGAAGTTTCATTAAGTTCTGTGAGGGGTTCTGGAACCTAGCCCTGAAAAAGTGGCTTAAATCTGGCAGTCGCCTGCACAGAACTGCCTGAAAGAGACTACAGTCACTGGGAACCAGGCCTGTGGGAGCGACTGGAGGGTTACGGTCACTTGGAGGCCTTTTCATGGGAGTTACTAGGGATCTAGCTCCCTCAAAAAGAAATTTGTCTCATGGATTGGACACCTGAAATGGTTGGTTGGTTCCTGGGGGTCTTGTAGCACCTGAGGGAAGTCAATAAGGTCTTGTTATGTCGAATCCATTTTCTGAAGGTCATCTAGGAGGTTGATTCATGTCACAGTAACCCCTCATATCATGTTTACCCCGAGCTAGCCAGTGAAAGTGGGTAGATATGAGAGGAGGTGTGTTACAGAGTCTCTTTTGGATGGCCTAGGACAGAGATTATAGTGAGGCAAAGACTCAAAAGAGTTCATAGATTTCAAGAGAGTCACAAGTTTATGGGAGGGGAAATTTGAAATGACCGAGGTACAAGGACAAACCATATGAGAAATAAGAGGGTAGGGAAGCAATGACATGCTAGAAGGGGGAAGGGCATTGGAAGGACTAGACCTCGTTGCCAAAAAATTAAAAAAGGAATAATACTTTTAACAATATGAGGGGAAGAGATACCAGAAGGGGAGATGACCATCAGGGATGGAGTGCCAACCTCCCAATAGTTCAGAGGTCCCATGCCTACATAAGTCACTCCTAAATCAATAGTGCATATAGTCTTCGACCTTGGAAATGGAGGAATTGCCTGTGGAGACATAGATGAGGAGAGACCATTTAATTTTCCATTTCTCTAGGTGTTGAAACTCTGACTATATCTCCCCAAAGGGACCCTGTTCATTTCTTGTCATTATGGGAGAGTGGTAAATCCCTTAATACATGTCCCTAATAGTGACACCTCCAACATATGAATGGAATCCCTTCATAGTCAATCATTTTTTGATGAGTAAACCCTCTGTAGCTAAGGTTCAGTTTTGCGAAGGGTCATTCCCTCAGGTTTAATTTCACCAAAGCCCTGGCCATTGATCTAAGTTATGAAACTTGGAAGGACATATCTGCCCCAAGAAACAACCCCATTTTAGTCCCAATTAATCAGAAAACATTCAAAGACCATAATTGCATGGGAATACTCGGCAACCTGACCCAAATGGACATGCTTTCAAGACATTCACGACTAGCATCAAATAGAGGGCTTCATTGTTTTAGGAGCACTGGGGAGGAGTCTATACTCCATTTATTTTCCAACACCCATGAAACAGTCTCCACTAAATCAAACCTCTAATGAACCATCCCCTTACCAAAACACTTACCTCTAGGACCTACATCGGCGTTTTCCCCATTATTTATTGATTCATTCGCTCAAAATCTCTGAGGAAAAATGCTAGCCTTTGGCATGTCCTAAAAAAACCCTCTCGAACATGTATGTGACTCCATTAAGTTGGATGTCCTCGCCCAACACTATATTTTGGTTCTCGTCCTTAACCTTGGTACATTTTCCCTTCTTTATTTTCCTCCCCATGCAAAATTGTCCCTCGCTTTATGTTTTGACTCATTTATCCTCCAAATTTTTGTCTTGAACTCCTTCCAGACCCTTAAGCCTTATATTTTCCACTTCCAAATTAGACATGATGTAATTAAAGCCTCTAGGTTTTTCACCAAAAACTCATGTGAGAGATAATCGAAAAACAATCTGATAATCCCCCTTCCAGATGAAGACCAAACCCATAGATAGAAAATTCGCTCCCTACGAAACATCTACTGGCGGCCATTAACTAACAAGAATCCTTGAGCACTTATTAATAGATGGGGAGGCATAGGCATGCCCAGAACTAGAGGAAAAAGTAGTGTTTACATTTCTGACACCACCTAGAGGTCTAGTCTCCATAAAATCCCCCTAAACTAAAGCATTTAGACTCTTCGCAGATGTGACAAAGGGACCAGGCTCCATTTAGCTCCCCGAGCTAAGATAGAACTGAGCTTTACTCTGATAAAATGTCAGTTGGAGTGTGAGTCTCATTAAAATTCTATTGAGATGGTGCTTCGGCCCATAGCAAGATAAAATCTCTAGGGTCAAACTCATAATCGACGAAATCTTCCATTTTTACTTTCAGTTAAACTTAACTTACCATTGAAGACCACCCGACCGCCTTAAGGCCTTACCAAACCCTTGCAGTTATTCAGACTCCTTCAATGAAACCATGAAATGCATTAGCCGCAGGAAGATTCCCACACCACAGACCCTTCACGGACCATGTGGTGTGTGTGTGTGTGTGTGTGTATCTTAGTGTCAACCATAAATAAAATATTTCAATAATATATAATATAAATTTATACCAACTTTATATAGAGAAAGATAAAGTAATTAAAAAAAAAATATTGTGAGGGAGATTTGTAATTCCCTCAAAATAATGTAATTTTATTTTCATTTGCTAATAATATAACTATTGTAGAGGCTAAAACCACCCTCCAAAGTTTTTGCCTGCACCAATTTCAGAGCCTCCCTTGAAGAGTTTTGCTTGATGACTGCACACGCTCGGGTTCACTCCGTGATCTCATGTGGGTCTTTACATTCGCCTTGCTTGTCTATTGCACTCAAGTCTTTACATGTTTATGTCTAATTCATGCTTGCGACGATGTTCTAGTTATGCTCAAAGTCTTCGCTCCGTATGTGATTGTTGTGTTCTCCATGAAAGCATCTGTCGCACTCACACACGGAGTCACATTCACTGTCGCACAAGCGTTGTCTCGACCATGAACAATCAATCATGAGTGTCATGCTTATCGCTCGCACCGTCGATCAGCCATGTTGAACATGTGTGTCTGGATCGTTTATTCATTTCGTCATCAAGTCATGTGAGTATGTGTTCATATGATCACCTATGCATCTTTCAATTGTTCACGCACTTAGTCATTTTTGTTGAAGTTCTGATGACCAAACTCCTCACTTACAACTAGACCATCACTCTGCTTTCGACTTGATCGAATTTCAACTAGAACAGTGTAGAAACACCAAGGTAGTTCTTTCAAGTTGTGTTGCCCACAAGTAGCTAAAATAACACTCATGCTAGCCACCCGGACAGCCGACTAGTTGTTCATCTCAGAAATTGCACAGTGCTCATGAGTAGGTCTCCCGGTGCCCATCAGTCAGCTCAGCTCAAGAGATGATCAACAGGTCAACCTCCCAGACTTAGTGCATTTTTTCCAACCAGTAGCTCCCAGCAATAGACTGCATGTTCCCTCCAGGAATTGCACAGTTTCTTCTGCCAATTACTGAGAAGCCAACTGGAAGTTCCCTCTAGGAATTCCGCAGTTCTGGCTGCCAATGACCCTAGCAGCCAACTGGCAGTTCCCTCTGGGAATTGCGTAGATCCGGTTGCCAATGACCCCAGAAGCCACCTTGCAATTCCCTCTGGGAATTACGCAGATCTGGCTACCAGTCTCCTGCGCAGTTCCCCAAAAAAATTGCACAATCCTTGCCTACTGACCCCTCATGTAGCCCGCCCTGTTCCCATGGAAATTTGGGAAATTTTTGCTGTCTAGCCCCTGCTGACAATTCGTTCCAGAAAATTCACAGAGCATGCCTGCCTTTCCTTCCAGCAACTCGGACTGTCCCTCCCGAAATTTGCGCAATGTTGTCTCCGAGCCGAGCTAGACCATACAGTCAGTGATTGTCGACTCAGATTGTCTGTCTCCATCCTCAAGTGACTCTTGTGCAGTTTTCATCAGCAGTTTCCCGGAGCCATCATCCTGCATCACAACCCTGCTGCCTCTCCCATTCACCTGCATCCAAATAATCATGTGTCATTAGAGACTAGGAGGTTTTGGATTTTATGTCGACTCATCATGAGTGACTGCAGGCACAAGTACACCAACAAACATGTAAAGATGACGAACAGGATGAACGAAGGGAGCACATGCAAATGGACAGGTTCACCAATAGACGAATGAACGAAGCATGCGAAGTGGAAGAACGCGATGAACATGCACCTTCGCGAACAAGTGAACCTGTCAAGCCTTCCAACATGAAAGCAAGGAACAACATGCTAGAGCTTCATCAAGCAAACTAATGACCATTGAAGACTCTACACACTTTGCCATGCGGAGATGAACCTATGATACACCATGAAGACATCCATCACTCACCAGCATCGTAGCATGAATGTACTAGCATTGTCATGTCAAGTCATGTCGAGTCAAGTCATGAGTCATGTTGCCCACATCTCCACTATGGCCTTGTTTTCAATCAATGTGATGTAACATGGAAGTCCAACTGACCCATTTGTTGAACATAGAGTCATGTAAGTTAGAAAGTCATGGAATTTGAATTGTCATGAGGTTAGTCAAATAGCCACAAGGGTCAGTTTCATCCTTGGCTATAAATACCCTGCTCATTTGTACATGAAAGGACTTTTCACCTCAGCTCCTCCCACATAGCCAAGAGAATCTGTAATATTTTCTTTGAGTAAGTAGTGGCTCCAACGCCCCACTAACGGGGTTAGTGATGTATGGTGTAACGATTTGTCTTAGAACCTTCGCTTAATTCAAAAGCCTGTTAACAAGCGAGCACGTTTTCATACATGTATTGTATTTGTTGTAAGACTAATCTTTAACACTTATAATGCATGTTTATTTAACCATGTGTTCTACATCTGAACTAATTCATTTGTTGTAATGCATCATCTATTAATGGAAATGTGTTGTATATGTTGTTAATGTTGTCCCGTCTGTGTCGACTACTCTATCGGACATCAGACAGACCTTTCACATGAACCTTGTTGCAATAACCTTCGCACTCATCTCGAACTGATCCGTGAGTGTTGTACGTGTTATCTTACCTTGTATGTTGTGACATCCACATCCGACTAGACTGCTCCGCTGAAAACTGTGCATGTCCTTTGGTGTTGTGTGTTCCTAGCCAAGTTGGGATTGATCCCTTTCAACCTGGAACTCACCTTCACTCTCTTCCCCTCACAGTGAAAGAACCATTAAAACAAGTACACTTACACTCACCCGGCACACGAACCTCACTTCTTGAAGACAAAGCAAACCACTATCCTGTGCTGACAAGCAAGAGTTGAGGCAAATTCTTAAGGCAATGGAAACCATGCCATCATACTGGATGGGACTCCCACACAAGATGGTGTGAGGTCTAGTTGGGAATTCATACCGGGGTGATCCCCTGAATGTTGGTGGGTCTAGCACTGTCAAAATTTATGGTGCTAGAAGGAGACCAGCTAGTTGTACATGGCTGAAATCCCCCTCACACTCACTCATCAACCATCTGGTCAAGGCATTAACTCGCAACCCCTCTCTCATGACTTTGCAATTGGTTACTCCTCACCTCCTAGAATCGAACACGAAATTTCATATCAACACCTTTGCTCTGTATGTCCCATCGCTCACCAGTTCATGAAAGCAATTGGACTAATCCCAGGCATACAGTACCTTCCACATGCATCTAAGAAGTCGAAGGCCACTCCCATAGGAGTGGTTGTATCATCGGTGGAAGAAGTAGTCCTTGCTACTCTTGAATGGTTGGAAGAAGCTATTGAAGATGGAGAGGAACCTCCAATATTCTTTGAAGATGAACAAGGCACTCTTGTGATCTTGGGATTGAACTCCAGTGTAGGAGGCAGATGGGAAGGTAGCGGAGGATGTGGAGGTGAAGATGAACCAATAGAATCAAATCTAGAACCATCAGATCCGGAAAGAGAGGAAGAAGACTAAGAGGACGAAGAAGACGAAGAGATGGTTGACCCAAATCTTGAATGGATGACTCGAGGACCATTGGCTCTCCTAGATGTTCTGCACAAGATTCTGAATCGAGTAGAGGGAATGAACATCAAGTTTAACCCTGACAGCGTGGTGAAGGCAGAAGACCACTTAGACAACTTCTACCTACAATTGCATGCCCTTGAGGTATGTTATAACGAAGTAGCATGTAGACTATTTCCATGTACCTTGGATAGCCGGGAAGTTGCTTCGTATCACAGCCTTCCACCCAACTCCATACATAATTGGGGTTCTTTCAAACGTATGTTCCTCGAAAAGTTTGTTGATGAAAGACCCCAGCCATGCTACTCAAAGAACTAGGAAGCCTCAAGATGGAGGGAAAAGAGAAAGTGAAAGATTTCAATTAGAGGTTTACATGTATCTTGAACAAGTTTGCAGTAGACACCAAACCTCATGACTCCATCATTGTTGATTATTACACATCTGCACTACCAACCACCATTGCACAATTTGTCAAGTGAGTTGCGAAGCCAACATTGTTAGAAAGCTGCGAAGAGGCTATTGTTGTTGAGAAGGACTTGCGTGCCATTAGAGTCATCAAGGATGAAGAATTATCAAAAAACTCCAAGGATGCAAGCAGAAAGCCCCAACCAACAGTGAGCAAGGGCAGAGACAAGGAAGAAACTGATACTGAAACCCTCACATGCCTTGTCAAGAACTTGACCACTGAAATGTTTGAACTCAAGCAACAGAAGACGAACACATTCGTGAACAGTCATCCACCCAGACAGAGACAGGCAAGCAATTCATCAACTGGATCATCAAGCAAGAGTCGGTTCTGCTCTAGATCTGTGCAGAAGCCTATGTTCCAACTCGATCAATGCGTTGATCCGAAGTAAGATTCCTTCCATGAAGAATTTCATCCCGAGAACTCTTGTTTAGATTGGAAGTGATTTTTTACCTATATTTGTACTCATACACTCGATGTGGATGGCGATGTACAAGAGCAATCAAAAGACACTGATGATAATGAAGAGGTTGCACCTGATGAAGCACCAAGTTCTGGGCATGTGGTGAACACATACTAGTACTCGCAAGTAGTCTCAAAGACGAACACTGAGAAGCAGCCCCACAAGAAAAATGATCGATACAATCTTAGGAGTAAAGGGGCTCCCCGGACACTTGAGGAGATGCAAGAGAAAGTGAGATGACTAATAAAGAAGTTTGATCCACCAGCTGCCTCAAAGCAATAAACACAAAGCAAGTCTGGAAGGACAGCGGCGAATAAGAACACATCCGTGAGCAGCAAGTTGCAGAACAGTCCGCCAGACATCACAAGAATCCATTCCACACTAGACACCTTGGTGAGTCTAACGCCTATAGATTATAGCATAGTAAATGACATGAAGAAAAATCGAGTGAACTTCATTTTGTTCTAGTTAGCCAAAGTCCAGAGCCAGCGAGATATCCTGCTACACACATTGGGATAAACGGAAACAGTTAACACGGCCACTACAAGCAAGGGAGCATGCACACCTCCCAGATCACTATCCACTGTGCTCAATACACTCCAGATGGAAGAAGTAAACTCAGGGCTCCCCCCATTCCTGCTTTCATTTGAATTTTTCAACTACAATGTCCAAAACTGTATGGTTGATTCTGGTGCAGAAGACAATGTCATGCAGCTCTCCATTGCTAAGAAGATCAATGCACAATGGAGTGAAACATTCGTGAGAATCATCCAACTTGATATAACATCAGTACCATCCATTGGTGAACTACGAGACGTGATCATCCGACTATCCCATCACAGTCGATTCCACTAGTGCATCAACATAATTGTTGTGGACATACCAGAAGCATATGGTCCGCTACTCAGCAGAGACTGGTCCAGCAATCTAGATGGGTACTTTGCTACAAACTGTTCTCACCTATGGCTTCTGTACAAGGAAAAATGCAACCAAATCTGAGTATTATCCAAGAGGTATATGAAAAACAATGTCACTCCTCTTGACGGCAAGAACAAACCATTAGCTTCGCAAAAATCATGTTTAGAAACTGCTTCCTGGAAAAGACATTGGAGTGTTATCTTACCCGGCCAACCCCAACCCCATCAGACAAGCAATTGGGACTCCTTCCTCACCCAACTAATGATAATGAAATTTGTATAGTTTCTTTTTCTATTAGTAGCAGTAGTGGAAACAGCGGTAGTAGCAGCAGTACCAGCACGCCAAACAATCCATGTACAGACAAGTTGCGGACCATGAGTCTTGATAAATCAGGAACACATGATGACTCAAGGACCGAGTGCATCTTAGTCATCCAAAACAATGAACAATGCATGATTTCAAGTTGTTTGAAGTTTGGAGTCACAAACAAGGATGTTGAAGCACTCATGTTGAACATAAGGAGGACCAACACTATGAATGAACAGAGCAACTTGGGAATCCACCATGATTCAAAGATGGTTAATCTCAGTACAAGTTTCACACTATAGCAGTGACCAATCATTGACCTCTTGATCAAACAATACCAAGATGGGCGTACACGAGTAGATGATGACCTGAGTACCCACTACATGCGAACAATCCAACATGAGATTCCAGGTAAAGGAAAAGACAAGCCATTACATCAAAGAACAGGTAACACATATATGTTGTTTGCACTCCTTTCACCAAATAAATTGACTAATATTTTAAGTGGTTGGATTACTTGCAAATTTCGTCATCACACTTGGTGTTCTGATTTAAATCATGCACGTAAGAAATCTGGGAAGATCCGCTCACACATTGACTTCATAAACTTGAACCCTTCCTAGAGTAAAAACAACTACCCCATGCCATCATCCGAGCCCATGTTGCACGCAGTACCTAAAACAATTGTTTTCTCTTCACTTGAAGGCTTTCTGGAATTCCACCAGGTTCCTGTTGCGGAGCCCGGTGGACCGACACTATTCCACGAGAAACTTGGCTCACACACCTATCATTTGCAATCACTTGGTGGGAGGATTGATAATATTCCTATCAAAGGCCAAGTCCTCAAACATTAGTTTAGTAGGTCAGTCAATGCCCATGCTTTGTACATATTCTGTTTGTCGCTTGTTGTTTCATTTGTTTTGTTGTGCTTATTATCTTTGATTTTGCTTTGTTTGATTATGCTTACTATTTTTTTTCATGTGCATTTTTGTTTGTTCGATATATTACTATTTTTGTTTCTAGAAATAAGTGATTTTGACTACCATGTTATGGCTTTTGAATAGAGTATGTGGCTTAAATTTGAAGAGACTTGTGACACTCTAGCACTTGGCTAGTCTTGTGTCCATTTATATATGCTTGGTTACAACCTTCGGCTGATGAAGTCATGACGAAAAATACGAACTGTCTATAAGGGAAGCATTGGTCAAATTAGGAGCCTATGTCCACACTGGGAAGGCCCATGCCTGTACTCAACCTTTTGCTCTGTGTGTTGAAGCTAATCCAATTAGTAGAAACGAAGAAGGGGAAAAATCTAAATGAGAAAACCTATGTCAAAGGTATTACATTCTTCTCTGAAGGAATAACCTCTTCTATTCTCAATAAGTTGGGATCCCTCTTCCGCCCCAAAAATACATAAGTTCCTATGCACAGTTCCCTTAAAAAATACAAAGGTGAAAGAAGAGAAAGGCTTCCTGCGCAAAGAGGTGAAGCATACAACTCCACCGGGGTACTGACCAGGCTCACTGGCATTGGAGCAAAGTGTGTGTTCCTCCGTGACTTCATCGGGGTATTGTCTAGGCCTACTAGCAGCAGAGCAACACCAGAGATGAGAACTTATACTCTGAAAATCTTCAACACGCGAGCTAAACTACCCTTCCCGGATTCGAAACATTGAGATCTACGCTGGACTTTTGATTATGTTTGACTGACTTGGAAAAGGGTTAACCATGTATGTCCATGGGGTAAGTGGGGAAACTGAAGTAACCTGTACAACGATTCAATAATCCCCGAAGTACCAAGGCCCTGTGCTAGCAATGAACCAAAACAGAGAAGTTGGAGTTCTACCAGCATGTCGCCAAGTGTTGTAGCAACTACAACCACCCTCCAAAATTTTGGCCTGCACCAATTTCGGAGCCTCCCTTGAAGAGTTTCACTTGATGACTGCACACACTCGGCTTCACTCCATGAGATCATGTGGGTATTTACATTTTCCTTGCTTGTCTATTGCACTCAAGTCTCTACATGTTGATATCTAAGTCATGCTTGTGACCATGTTCTAGTTATGCTCAAAGTCTTCACTTCGTATGTGATTTTTTTGTTAGTCAAGAAAGCATCTGTCGCACTCACACACGGAGTCACATTCATTGTCGTACAAGCATCATCTCGATCATGAACGATCAATCACGAGTGTCACGCTTATCGCTCGCACTGTCAATCAGCCATGTTGAACATGTGTTTCAAGATGGTTTGGTCGTTTCGTCATCAAGTCATACGAGTGTGTGTTCGTATGATCACCTATGCATCTTTTGACTGTTCACGCACTTAGTCATTTTTGTTGAAGTTCTTATGACCAGACTCCTCACTGACATCCAGACCATCACCCTGATTTCGACTTGATCGACTATCAACCAGAACAACGCAGAAACATCAAGCTAGTTCTTTCAAGCTGAGCTACCCACAAGAAGCTCAAGTAACACTCATGTTGGCCACCCTGACAGCCGAACGGTTATTCATCTCAGAAATTGTGCAGTGCTCATGAGCAGGTCTCCCACTACCCATCAGTTAGCTCAGCTCAGAAATTGCGCAGAGTTGATCAATAGACCGACCTCCCAGCCTTAGTGCATTTTTTCCAGCCAATAGCTCCCAGCAGTAGACTGCATGTTCCCTCCAGTAATTGTGTAGTTTTCGCTGCTAGTGACTGAGCAGCCAACTGGCAGTTCCCTCTGGGAATTACGCAGTTCTAGTTTCAAGTGACCCCAACAGCCAACTGGCAGTTCCCTCTGGGAATTGTGCAGATCTGGCTGCCAGTGACCCCAGCAGCCAACTAGCAGTTCTCTCTGGGAATTGCATAGATCTGGATGCCAATCTCCTAGGCAGTTCCACAGAAAAATTGTGCAATCCCTGCCTGCTGACCCCTCATGCAACCCAACCCCTTCATCTGGAAATTTGCGAAAATTTTGTTGTTTATCCCCTGCTGACAGTTCATTCCAGAAAATGTGCAAAATATGCATGCCTTGCCTTCCAACAGCTCGGACTGTCCCTCCCGAAATTTACGCAATGTTGCCTCCCATCCAAGCTAGACCTTGTAGTCAGTCACTGTCGACTCAGATTTTCCATATCCATCCTTCAATGACTCTTGCACAATTTTCATCAGCAGTTGCTTGGAGCCATCATCCTACATCATAGCCCTGCTGCCTCTCCCGGTCACCCACATCCGAATGATCATGTGTCATGGTAGACTAGGAGGTTTTGGATTTGATGTCGTCTCGTCATGAGTGACTGCAGGTATAGGTACACCAACAAACATGTCAAGACGACGAATGGGATGAACGAATGGAGCACATGCAGATGGACAGGTTCACCAATGGATGAACGAACGAAGCATGTGAAGTGGACAAATGAACGAAGCATGTGAAGCAGACGAACGTGACGGACATGCACCTTCGCAAACAAGTGAACCTGTCAAGCCTTCCAACATGAAAGCAAGGAACAACATGCTAGAGCTTCATCAAGTGAACCAAGGACCATTGAAGACTCTGCGCATTTCATCATGCGGAGGTGAAGCTATGATACACCATGAAGACATCCATTACTTAGCACCATTGTAGCTTGACATGTACTCCAGTAGCAGCATAAATGTACCAGCATTGTCATGTCAAGTCAAGTCATGAGTCATGCTGCCCACATCTCCACTATGGCCTTGTTTTCAATCAATGTGATGTATTGTGGAAGTCCAAGAGACCCACTTGTTGAACATAGAGTCATGTAAGTCGAAAAGTCATGGAATTCGAACGGTCGTGAGGGTAGTCAAACTGCCACAAGGGTCAGTTTCACCCTTGGCTATAAATACCACCCTCATTTTTACATGAAAGGACTTTTCACCTCAGCTCCTCCCACATAGCCAAGAGATTTTGTAATCTTTTCTTTGAGGAGTAAGTAGTGGCTCCAATGCCCCGCTGACAGGGTTAGTGATGTATGGTGTAACGATGTGTCTTGGAACTTTTTCTTAATTCAGAAACCTTTGAACAGGCCAGCACATTTTCATACATGTATTGTATTTGTTGTAATACTGATCTTTAACACTTGTAATGCATGTTTCTTTAACCATGTGTTCTACATATGAACTGATTCATTTGTTGTAATGTATCATCTATTAATGGAAATGTGTTGTATATGTTGTTAATGTTGTCACGTCTGTGTTGACTACTCTGTCAAACATCAGACGAACCTTTCACATGAACCTTGTTGCAACAACCATCTCACTCGATTCGAACTGATTCGTGAGTGTTGTACGTGTTATCTTACCTTGTATGTTGTGATAGCCGCATCCAAGTGGACTACTCTGCTAGAAGTTATGCATGTCCTTTGGTGTTGTGTGTTCCTAGTCGAGTTGGGACTGGTCCCTTTCAACCTGGAACTCACCTTTACTCTCTTCCCCTCATAGTGAAAGAACCATTGACACAAGTACAATTACACTCACCAAGCATGCGAACCTCACTTCTTGAAGACAAAGTGAACCACTCTCATGTGTTGACAAGCAAGAGTTGAGGCAAATCCTTAAGACAATGGAAACTGATCCAGCATACCGTATGGGACTCCCACACAAAACGGTGTGAGGTCTAGTTGGGACTTCATACTGGGGTGATCCCCTGAATGTTGGTGGGTACAGCACCTTCAACAATAACATTCATTTATATTATAATAAGAATGATAATGATAAAAATATTTATTTAAATGATAAATACTAGATTTTTTCACTATATTAAAATATGGTTATATAGTGTGGAAAGTGAACCACTCTCCTGTGTTGACAAGCAAGAGTTGAGGCAAATCCTTAAGACAATGGAAACCGATCCATCATACCGTATGGGACTCCCACACAAAATGGTGTGAGGTCTAGTTGGGACTTCATACCGGAGTGATCCCCTGAATGTTGGTGGGTACAGCACCTTCAACAATAACATTCATTTATATTATAATAAGATGATAATGATAAAAATATTTATTTAGATGATAAATACTAGATTTTTTTCACTATATTAAAATATGATTATATAGTGTGGAATTTTTATTATTTTTTCTTAACATATTTTGTGTTATCACTGAAAATTTGATTGCCAAAATAGGTCACACTAGCTTGAGGACAAAGTGTTTTGTAGCAGATAAATCCTTTTGGCAGTTTCGCAGCGCAGCATGTTTTAGGTGATTTCGTAGCGCATAATTCATATTTTGCACTGGCTGCGCTACGAAATTGGGGATTTGTTCGGATCTATAGTTATTCTTTCCCAGCTGTCATGTTTATCAAAATCCATTGGGTTTGCATCAACAGTTGTCAGTTTGTAAGGTTTTTTAGTACCCCAGCAGATGGTGTTTCATTGGGTTTATCTGGAGCACTCTTTCCTTGGAAGAAGCCTTCTGTGGTAATCAGTGGATAAACAAGGGATCAGACTGTGGATATCACATCATTTATTTTGGCACTGTTGCAAGTGCAAGGGGAACAGACCATTGTTTTCACATCTTCTGTTGTTTCTACCCAGAGGTTATGTACTTTATTGAACTGTTTCGAAGGGCTGGTCTTAAGGATGATTGAGTATTCAAGCCTACAACATCAATATTCACGAAGTAAAGCGTTGGATGCATTTAGAGCAGGAGATGTTGAAGTGCTAGTTGCTTCTGATGCAATTTCGGTAGATGTAGCAAAGCTAGATCAAGACATTTGCAAAATTGTTGATAACTGCTTCACAAGAGCAAGACTTCATGTTGAAAGATTGATTTTTATACAGTCATCATATTTGTCATTTGAACTTCTCAATCTTGAAAACGATCCAGCTTGCTTTTCTTTATGGAAGGGCCAGCCTATTGATTCCAGTCAAAGAAAATGGTTTTTGCGGGCAACACACTTGGGTTTATTTCTAGAGACGGGAAGCCTTGATGATTTAGCCCAGAGTAAAGCCCAGGCTTGTGGAATTGTGTTGAATTGCATGAACCTGGCATAGAAGGAGCAATGGTGATGGGGATGGTAATCCATTGATTACAGGACCACCTTCAGGTGGTGTGGTTCAAAATGAGAGATCTCCATACTGGTACACTGGCTACAACTGCTGTAGGTGATGTTTGTTACAGGCATACTTCTCTGTTTTAAGCAGTTAGCTTCCAGGAGGTATTTAGCGCGGCTGAAAGAATATTTTCGAAAACGGAAAGAGGTTTTTATTCCTAACATACTGAACTAGAAAAACCTCTTTCATTTTCTTCAGATTGATTATGAGCTGGGAGAATCGAGTGACTAAAGTTGCGCTACGAAACTGCTGTAGGTGCAGTTTTTTAATTTCCTGTGTTACACCTCTTTTTCAAAGACAGATTCTAGGCAGCTGGAGAAGTGTTTTAAAAAACCAAAAGAGGTTTTTGTTAAACACGGATTGCTTTACAGAAACCTCCTTTAGTTTTGCCAAATACGTTTTCTGTGAGAAGATATGAGCTCTGTCCCGAGACCCATTTTTCAGGCAGAACAACAGTTTCGTAGCAGCTGGAGCTAAATAATTCAATCTCAAACTAGAATTGAAAACAAAAGATTCAGTGTCTGATGCATATTTGTGGACAGTACCAGCCCTTAAGCAAGCAAAGATCATGAGAAAGCTGAACACAAGCCTAAGAGCAGAAAACAAGGCTTTGAAGAAAGAGGTTAGCAGTTTGAAGAAGAAGCTAGGTAAACTAGCTCATTGATCCAAGGAGAAAGTTGCTTTTCAAGTTTTGGTAAATTTTGATTTCCATCATTTTGTAACCTTTTTGGATCCCTAACACCTGTACAAAGTAGCTGAAGAAATCATGAAGTTAAGTCAACAGTGCTTTAAGATTCATATGTTCTGTTTTGATTATCTACAGCAGTTTCGTAGCGCGCTACGAAACTGCTATAGATGACTGTTTTATGAGAAAAAATGAAATTGATGTTGAGGTCAGCAAATCTTGAAAAGGATGACTCGAGGCCAGTAAGGAGACTATATAAAGCTATCCAGGTATTCAAAGGGTGACAGGTGTGAGTGTTGAAGAAAAAGGTGAAACTTTTTGTTTTTTGCTAAAAGTCTTCCTAAAGTTACTTTATGACCGAATTGTTAGGGTTCTGGTAGGGTTACCGAAATTTTGGGTGGTACACCTGTTCAGTTCACAAAGCGTCCAGATCATGAGGCATATTGGATTATGCGTGGTTATTAAAGGTATTAAATGGCTTGTAGCATAGTCTTTTAGTACATGAAGACTAATGGAAGGCAGGAACCGTGAAAACAGGGCACATATCCTCATCAACTAATGAGTCATCCACACAGCAAGTATCCGAAGCTGCTCGTTCAGTGAATGTTTCTCCAGCATGTCTTGGCCACTACAGAAATGGTACAGGTGTCAAAGTTCAAGAAAGCATCAATGCACACGAGGAGATAGAATTAGAGTTTCAATAGGAATGGGACTCTATGTATTCACAGCGCAATACCTTTGTATTTAATAAGTTTGTTTAGATATAGATAAGGCAATTAATGATAGGATTTCGAGCTCCCCTCATGCTGGAGGAGGAGTCTCAAGTAGTAGTAGTTTTGTTTTCCTATATATAGGAAAAACTCTGATGTAAAAAAGGTTGGGAGATTTATAAAAAAACAGAGTTTTCATATTGGCTTTTGTAAAAAAGGACTTTGACAGTAATACAAGCAGTACTTTTTCTTCCCAAGATTCATCATGTGTTAAAATGCTCAGAGTATATGTAGTTTGGTCTTTATTCTTCTTGTTTTACAGCTCACTAAATATGCAATCACTCTGAATTCACCTAGTGCTCAGACTTCCTGTGTATGTTTATGAGTTGAGTTCTTCTTGAGAAATGTTCTGAGGATTTAGACATAGTATGCCTTGGCTTCCATGAATGAGTAATTGATTATTTACTGCAGAAGTGTTTGACTCCATGAGCCCAATGGAAGAGGTCTTATTGTGTTGTTCCAACCAGCTTATTTTCAACATACTGTTTTAAGAGTTAGCCATCTTTTCTTGCCCTTAATTTATATCAAGAAGAAACATTTGTGAGAGAGCCCTCTCTGACTAAGGAGGCTAAGCCTTAGTCTAAAGCCTGGTTTGAAATAGTTTCATGAAATCTTGCTAGGTAGCAGCCCTTAGTACACGATTTTGTGATAACATTTTGAATAAATAAAAATATGTTTCTATAAAATTTATAAAGTATTAATAATAAATGAATATCTTTAAAAATTATTTTTAAATTATATTATTTATCAGCATAGTTGCATGTTAACCCAATATATATTAAGTGTCTAGAGGGATCAAATATCTTGAGATGCAAACCTCTTTTAGATTATAAAACTTGAAGAAATGTTTGCACTTCAAGAGATTTGATTCCTTGGCATTTGATAGATTAGAGGTTAACATGGATACACACACGCACACACATACCATGTGCCAACTCCATGTTGAACATTAAATGAATTATAATCTTCATCTCGAGAAACATACTAATAAAATGTTTTAACTACAAGAAATTTTTATTTTCATTTGCATTATATAATATCTACATAGTTGATATTGAAATATTTTACTAAATATGACCATTGAAATATTTTGTTTACTACACATATTATTTATGTTAATAGGTATTTTTTAAATACATGTTCACTCAGATAAGGAAGTGGAAAGCATATATCCCTGATATAAAAAACAATCTCTCTATCTGTATGTGTGTTTTTATATTGATTTATTTTTTTCGTTATTAATATCTTTTTTAAATGTTATATGTTAACTCCATATTAAGCATGGAAGGAATCACAAATATCCCTTATATCTTGAGTTACAAGGCACCTCTCTCTCTCTCTCTCTCTCTCTCTCTCTCTCTCTCTCTCAAGTTTATATTGAAAATTTATAACCTACATTGAATTTTTTTGTTATTGATATTTTTTAAATGCTACATATCAACTCCACATTAAGAATTACATAAATTATCGATTTCTCTTACAATGAATTTTTTTAATTTCAATTAATTCATCTTTCTCTATATAAATTTAGTATAAAATTGCATTTCTTAATATGGATATTGAAATCATTTATTCATGGTTGAAACTAAAAAAAAATTTAGTTAGTTTTACATACACATAGGCACAACATATCAATTGAACACAAATGAATTACATGCCTCCTTCATACTAGACTATAATATCAATAGTATTTGTGTCAACTCCATATTGAGTAGTGAATTAATTACAAGTATCCCTCATATTAAAATGTAGAAAACAATTATAGACTAATTTAGAATTTTCTTTTTTACTTTGAATTATTTTATCTCTATATAAAATTGATGTAAAATTAAGGTGAAAATTGAAGTATTTTATATATGGTTGACATTGAAATATTTTTTCTATTACTAATTTTTTAATTTGTTAATATAGTTATTATTTTATTATTTTTAAATGCAATGTTATGGGACAACATCTCCCCCATATTGGGCTAGAGAGTGCCTCTTGACACAATAACACAAGTGAGTCATACTAGGAAGAACTTGGGGCATCTAACTAAAAACTTTACTACTTGTTCCAAATAGATTTAAATAGCATGTGTTTGGAGATTACTTTTTATAGTTGGTAGCAATACTCAATACATTTTTATCTATATTTAAATCTGTCAGTTCATAGACTTTTGGCTAATTGACCAAAGTATTTAGTGGTGTATAAACAAAAAATTGATAATGGAAAGATTGATTCACTTGCATCATATAAATGACTTTTAAGGCTAACCCCTATTTTTTCCACTCAAAGCTCCATATGAGATACTACTTATGGAAGTTTGATCTAGTAAAAAACAATTTTCGTAGTTTTCTACCACATTAAATAAAGAGAAGGGGTGTTTAATGCCATAATGTTAATTTTCAACTCTTAAGGACTTTTCAACTCTTAATAAAAAATTGATCCAACAAATGAGGACTTTTCTAAAGCCCTATTATAGTGGACTCAATTATATTCATTGATGTTGCTCTAAAGAAAAAAGTTACTAGAAGATATAAGAAAAATACTCGCATCTTCATAAAACTATTTGATATTAACAAGACTATGACTTACCAATGTTAATCTTATATCTAATTTTTAATCACTATCACAAATCCACTCCTAAAATCCATATTCCTATATTAGCAAGACAAAGTTGTAGATCTAAGCAACAGATTATACACATGTCCTTATCAGGTGCAATCCATGCCATGAAAACATAGCCACATAATGAGGGATTTCCCTCTAAACTTGGTGTTGACTCAAGAAAATAAACTTAATTAAGAAAGATTTTAGGAGTTTAAATCTAAATTGGAAGGTGAGGAGGAATCTGGGAGAAAAAGTAAGTGACATAGGAACCCATTTTTATAAGTTTGAAATTTTCAATAAATCAATGAGAAGGGAGAGAACAACCAGTAGCAACTAAATCTACCCCAAACCAAGTAGAACGATATTCCTAGATAAGAACATTATTCATTGCAGTCAGAAATGTTGTTCACTACCCAAAATCCAAACCAACTATTTAAGGTAATAGATATATTTAAGCCACTAAAAAGCTCTCATATCAATCAATGCAATGATGCAATAGAGAGGAGTAAAAAGGAGAAAGTTGAAGGGCATCATAAATTCAATATAAATCAAGAGGAATTCATATAGGAGATGGACCAAGGAACAAACAAAATAACAAGATGAGGAGTCCTACATCAAGAAAATAATGCAATAGTTCACTATTGTTGAAGCCAATATTGACTTTGTTGGAGATGAAGAAATGAAGGACGTAGAATTGGATTTCTTAGGGATGCAAAATAAATAATACTTTTTGACCTTATTTTATAAGAAACATATTAAAAATATTAAGCTCCAACAACACAACCTGAAAAAGGGTAAATGAACACCAAGTGTTTCAAATTCAAGGTCAAGTCAATTAGAACTTACTAGGAGAGGAAAGAAACAAATATACTTAGATGAAATTCACATAAGAATGGAAACACGTAATTAACTCAAGGAAGACCTTATTCAAAGTTTAGAAGCCTAATTTTGAAACAACCCAAATAAACCATGACGGAAATCCTATCCTAGAGCATACTCCTTGGGGAAGAGGAGTTTTTTTAAAAGGAAGATAATAATGGAGAAAACTTAGTTATGTTTTCTCCAAGAAAGAAAAGACAACTTTGATGGAATGCTCCACTGCTCTCAAAAAATATGGAGAGAGTGTAGATGCATAGCAATATTGCAAGAGGGACAGTGAGAAAGATAACAATTATTTAGGACATGACGAAAATAAATATTGAAAATGAAGACAATCAAGTTATTGGTGGATATCCAAAAAAAAATGTATCATTTGCAAATGATATTAAATACCCAATCACAAATTTGGATGTCCACAGCACACACAAGAATTGATACATAAAAGATTCAATTGGAGGAGTTAGTTTATGTCGTCAATCTAGTGGATGTTATACTGAAAGTATGAATGTTTACTTGGAAAATTGGTGTAGATGAAATACTTTGTTTGTGGAAAGAGTAGATATATTTATGGTGAGAAATTCAAGTTTTCATCATTGACTATTCAATTTGTTGAAAATATTTTATGACAAAAAAATGTGTATTGTATTATTGTTTACACTTCATGAAATTTTCTCACTTGGAGTTTAATGAAAACTGTAAAAACTTGTGGTAAGCTACTAATATAGGGGAGGATTGGTATTGTAGTAAGTTGTGATCTTTGATGTGGGTGTCCTTGAGAGCATATCATCCAACTTGTTTGTGATTCCCTTCTTGTACTCCATCACCAATTGAATCTGCTATAGAAACCCAATCCACTTGTAATGTCTAGTCTGTTGTAGCTTACTATGGGGCTACAGGTACTGTAACGGTTAGTGATCTGAGTGGCTTGTTCTCTCCTTTCCCATCAGATAGTGCTTCCACTTCTTCACAACTTGAACCATGGCATAGAGCTCCTTGTCATAGGCCGGGGTAGTTAAGAATTGCCCCATGAAATACTTCATAATGGTAGCATACAAGCCTTCCTCCTTTCTTTAAGACCGCTCCCTTTACATACTCACTCATAAATATCTTCAATTCAAAGGGATGTTGGAATTTTGGTAATGTCAGAACTGGTGCTTAAATCGTTTTCTTCTTTAGCTCCTCAAAATGCCTCTGTTGAGCCTTTCCCCACTAAAAACTCTTTCCACTTGCTATTATGGCATGGAGCGGTGTTGCTACCGCTAAAAACGAGGCTATGAATTTCCTCAAATATTGTGCTACCCTAATGAAACTCCAAAAATATTAGTAGGCATTGACAATTTCATGATGGCCTCTATCTTAGCAGTATCTATCTTCATTTATCCTCCACCTATCGCATACCCTAGATACACCAAAGACTATTGTGCAAACTCACACTTCTTGAGATTTGCTAGCATTTGGTGCTTCTTTAATGTCTCCAACACTTACATCAAATGAGATATGTGCTCCTCCCAAGTAGCACTGTATACTAGTATATCATCCAAATAATCAATAACAAATGAATCTATAAAAGGGTGCAGTACATCATTCATTAATATCATAAATATAGCTAGTTCATTACATCCTCCAAATGGAAATGACTAACCACTCATACAAACCTTGTCTATTTTTTAAGGTGGTCTTCTAATTATTTTCTTCTTTAACTCGAACATGGTGATATCCATACTTTAAGTCTAGCTTGGTGAATTATTTTGCTTGTTGAAACTAATCCAACAGATCATCTATCCTGGGAAGGGGGTATATGTTCTTAAGCGTGATTTTGTTCAACGCCCAATAATCTATCCACATCCGCCAAGCCACATCCTTCTTTGGCACAATGATGATAGGAGACTGACATGGTGATGTACTCGGTCGAATGAAACCCTGTTCCAGTAGGTGTTGCAATTGTTTCATCACCTCATTTGCTTCTATAATAGACTACCTGTATAGCTCAATAATTAGCAATGGGGAGTCCAGAAATTGTTGGATCTTGTGCTCCACTTCCCTCTTAGATGGTAACCCTTTAGGCTCTCAGAACACATCCATGTATGTCTGCAGCAACTTCTCCAACTATTGTTTTTGTTTATTAGTACACCCCTCCAAGGATGCCTTACCTCTTATTGACTCATCTACAGACTCATTTTCTCTTAAAAACAATTAAACATACTTCTTGTTGGAACTAATCAATTTCTTGGCTTGGTTGGTACTTACCACCAAAAATTTTTACTTTCCTTTGTGTGCATTGATGATGAACAATTTTTCATCCTTAACGAGTTGAGATTGGTTAGCTATCTACATGAATATTTCATCTCACATGTACATGTAGGGGCTCCCAAACATGACTCCACATGCATCAAGGGGAACCACATCTAGTTCTACTTCATCAATAAAATTAGAACTAATAGCAAATCTAATTTTGCATTATTTTTCTACCTTAAGCTCTATATCCTTATTTACCCAACCTATTGAATATGTGCTTGGGTGATCACAAACTTCCAATCCCAATTTCTTCACCAGCTTTGATGTTATGAGATTCACCTGTGATCTTGAGTCAAATAGAACATCAATCTTGGTCTTCTTGACATGTATATTTATATGGAAGGGTTTAGTTATTTCTTTCTATTGTTGTTGTTGAAGGCTACTAAAATTCACCTCCTTCTGCACTGATGTAAAAATGATCTTCTCATCCACGTCTGAGTTTCTTTCAACTTGGTTTCTTGAATCAATGGACATGATATTCTTCTTCTTATTGTCTTTCTTTTTTCTCTTCAGGTTTAGCTCTAGATGCAACTTCCATCACTTCTCCCATGTATGCCCGTCAATGTTACTATGGTTACGGTGGTTGCTAGGATTTTTGCACTGGTGTGTTATGGTTGTCTTATTTTTATCTTTTCCCTCTTTTTTCTTCTTCTTCCCTCCTTAGAATCTTCATGTTTCTCCTTCTGCTTCAATCCACTTTATTGTGATATCTTCATGCCTATGTTCTCCAGGTACTTGCATGTACATAAGCCTTGTCCACTGATTTCGGATTGAAGACATCACTTGCTTGCGCAGATGGTGGTGTAGACCCCCCAAATACTTGAGGTGTACATTTGAGTTCTTAAGGGAGATACCCAACATTATGTCCATATTTCTAAACTCTGTGGTATAATCTTTCACGCTTTGCCTCGGCTTTTTCCTAAAGTAGTGTTATCAGATCCACTAGTCCTCTACATGCCCAATATGATAAAACTATGACTTAATGAGGGTTTTAAATTCCTCCCACTTTGTCACGGGAGGTTATCTCTCTAACCTTAGGGTCTTTGTGTGGATTTCCCACCAAGTTAGAGCATGGCCCTCTAATTTCAGTTGCACAAATGAAATATTCTATTCTTCCACGATGTGATGGATGTTGAAATACACTTCTAGTTGTTACAACTAGTGATTCAACTTCATAGCATCGATATCATCGTGGTACGACTTCATATTGACCTTCGATTCCAATTTAAATAAGGACTGTGATTGATTCACAACACTCAAACTGGGTTGATCTTTTCTGAGTTCTCTTTTCAGATGGTTCTTTGTTTCTTCCTGGTCTCCCGGTCCCCTTTCTTATTTGTCCTCTACATTTGAACCCCCTTATTCTCCAAATCACAACACTCGAACTGGGTTGATCTTTTCTGATGTATTTTTTCAGGTGGTTTTTCGTTTATTCCTAATCTCTCGATCCCCTTTATTGTTTGTCCTCTACATTTGAACCCCCTTCTTCTCGAAATATCCAAACCTTATTACTGAGGACCACCATGAAGATATTTAAATTATGATTTACACCTGTGACTTGTTGTTCCAACTGTGAAAACCTCTCCTCTATAGTATCACGAGGGTCATTCACAAATTCATCAACCATGATTAGGGTTTTGTGATTTTTGGCCCTACCAATCTAGATACCCTACAAATTTCCATAATACACCCAGAGAAACCTACTCTGATACCAATATGATATGTAAACTGTTATGGATATTCCACTGGATAGTTTGTCACAATAGATCTAATAAAATTATATTCCAAATCTGAAATTCTACACTATTACAGTTTTATTAGATTTATGGATCTATAGATTTACTTTTAATATTGAATGCATGTGAATGAAAATTATGCAAAAAATATATAACACACAAGATATGCTCTAGGAAACCATTTTGGGAGAAAATCCTTGCTGGAAGGTGAGGTCACTTCGCTCTCTTTCTCTTAATGGAAATATGGTTATGAGTATAAAGAGGTATGGCCTATGGCACATGGGCTACTATAATGCACAGATCCTCTCTGTGTGCTCTACCTCCTATCCCTCTTGGCTATTTTTCTCAACCATGGAACAAATGCACTTGAAAGAATGGAACCCCTTTTCCTCCTAATGGCCCTATTATAAGACAACCTGATAGCCTACTAGTGGTTAGGTTTGACTACATTAACTCTTAAGCATAGTTACAATATAGACTCTTCTTGAGTCTTATACATCCTAATAACATGGATAGCCCCTTTTTCATGAATAATTAGGGTTGACGTGGCATCCTCTCGAACCATGGTGGTGAAAACAAGAAGGTCAACTGCTGAGTCGCATAACTTTCTCATATGAACTCCAATTGACGTGATTCTTGTGATGTTGGAAAGATATCTATGTGTAGAATAAAATTAAAAGGTTACATATTAAAGTAGCAAAGTTTTACCCCCAAAAAACATCATTTGATGCCTCAAAACACTCCTGGAAGGTTTCAAACCTTGTTTTTCCAAATTGGGTCCCATCAATAGAAACAATCCCATGAGCTTTGTTGGAAATAATACTGAGAGGGGGGGTGAATCAGTATTATCTAATTCTTTTAATAAATCTTCCTTATTTGTTCTTTGAATTATTTTTGCATGTCAGTACCATAAAATAATGAGCATGAACAAAGAAAACAGATAGTCACACCAAAGAACACAAGATGTAAGGTGGAAACCCAATGTGGGTGAAAACCACCTGCTGCAATATGTCTCTATCTTCTTTCAAATTAGAAACTCCTTTTACAATGGTTTTGTACTGGTGCAGTCCTTTACCAGTACGCAGGCTGCAACTTGCAAAGAGCTACAACTCTCTCTCGTTTTCCAGTCTCTCCTGGAAGGGAGCTACAACCCCCTACTTCTTTTCTTACAAGGACCACTTTTCATAAATTTTCAAACTGGATCCATAAGCATCAAATGATCATCAAGTATAAGAGAATCACCCAGTCAACTGTAGTAACCAGATCAACAATAATAGGACCAAACCCAGAGCACAGCAATGATAAACAAAGATTTTAAGAGAAGTAAGCACCCTGCTCAACTGCTCGCCTGCTTACGTAAGCACCCTGCTCAACTGCTTGCCTACTTACAGTACTCACCCTGCTCAACTGCTTGCCTGCTTACAGTACGCACCCTACTCAACTGCTCGCCTACTTACGTACGCACCCTGCTCAACTGCTCGCCTGCGTACCTCGCTCTGAGTCCATTGAACTGCCTGCGGACCTCCGCACCTGCAACCCTTCTGTGCCTGCGTATGTACGCACCTGCAACCCTTCTGTGCCTGCGTATGTACGCACCTGCAACCCTTCTATGCCTGCGTATGTACGCACCTGCAACCCTTCTATGCCTGCGTATGTACGCACCTGCAACCCTTCTGTGCCTGCTTACCGGTGCACCTGAAACCCTTCGTTCCTGCGTATGTACGCACTTTTCCTTCACTGTACCTGCGTACCTTTGGCCAAAGATGATTTCAAGACTTCAGAAATAACCCAGACAGTCAGATCTACAAATCTGAACATGCGCCAAAGAGATCTCAATCCATCAGTAGATTCGCCTTATTTAGATCTAGACATACTCCCAAGAGATCATAATATTTCAGATCTAGCCCTCATAAGATATTCAACCCAAAACATGCTCAAGCCAAATGATCTCCTTTGCTTTATATAGGAAAGCTCTTCCTTAAATCATGGATCAATACCACGAGCTGACACCATAATAACACAATACCGTCGGCTAAATACCAAGAGTAAAACATAAGAAAACCCCACATGTGAATTTCTTTGCCTTGAAATGTGTGCACTGGGGGTACGCACCTCCTGAACGGGATAACTGCGGGTATGTACGCACTTTATGTAACACTGACCTGCGTGTACGCACCTTATGTAAGGTGTACCTGCATACCCCTTATTTTCTTCAATATTTGATAGCTGATCATCAATCTCTGCTGCTGACTTGAAGTACTGTGATCTATCACCTGAATGGGTTGCCATCAAGGACAACACTTTAGCCATAATGCCAACAAGCTTATTCCTCCACTTTTTCCACGTTGAAAGCAACGATATAGATGAAAATAAATATAGTGATCCAATATGGATCAATTAATGTCTTCTATAATGTTTTTAGAAAAAAAATGTTCATAGAAATATATATGATTCAAGTATAGAAAAATTTGAGTCAAGGTCTCACAAATGGATTAGAAAGGACAGAAAAGCCATCTAAGAGAAAATATAAGAGCACGAATGAGGAGATACATTGGAGGATAAATCATACATTAGGTGGCTAAAAAAGGGAAAAAAAAAATACAAAATTTTCCTTAACAAATGATAATGAAAAATAGGGACATAAACACAATAATTAGTCTAAAAATGAAAGTAGATTCATTTGTAGAGGCAGGGTAAGAAATAGAAAAAGAGTTGAGTACATACTTTGAATATCTCTTCATTAAACCTAAAACAAATATGGAAGATTTTTTGTTGATATTTAACCCTTAAAATTGAATCATTTAATATATTTAGAAAATAAATAAATGCACCTTACTTGTTTATATCCAAAATACTCTTAACATACGGAAGCACCATATAGTGATCATGTTATGGAAGGTCAATACTTGTTCCAACTTTCCTCTTAGAGGTGGAAACCTCTCAATGAGATAATATCCAATACGATATACTCCAATATATTATTCACAATGAGGACTCCATTCTTATTTACAGCTAGCCAGAAAACCCTCATCATAACCACATGCTCACTAACAAGCGGGCCTTCTTTAATGAGGCTACATTACATTTATTCTAGGCTAACTACGTAAGGGGGCTTATTTAATGACACAAAACATAGTGGGATTAGTCTATATTACATTTAATGTTCAACATACCTACATTATTATTACTCTACTAGGATTTTTTGCCCCTAATCACACCCCTAGGGAGGATCCCACTGTTCCATCCCTCTCTGAAAAGCATTGCTCTCAATTACCATAAACCAATATCCCTTGTATAGGTTTTGGTAAGAATTCTAAAGTAGCTTATGAAACCAAGGTCGCATGTACAAGTGCTCATTGCAATGATGATTTTTTTTGTAACTAGAGGAATCAACAATTGGTTTGGGCTCGTACTCGCATGACATAGTTTTGATTTTGATTGCTACCATTATACCTCTAGGGCCTATTAAATATACTCTTGTCCATAGAACAAGTTACTTTTGGGGGATTTAAACCTCGAACCTCTTAGTTTACACTATTTCATATCACGACGATCGCCAACTAATCTGCACCCCAGGGAAAACAATCAATTAATCTAAGAAGCTCATCCAAAAAAATAGGTCCCATGTCTAAGTGCTCATATTGGCTCCCAAATGGTGAATGCTTAGTGTGATAAATCACTAAGTACAATGCTCTAACTTCCCTCCATGACCATGAGGATCCAAATATATAAAACCATGCTTACCCAAATATCACCCATGTAGTTACAAAATGTGAGGTATGAATCTAGAAGGAATGCTACCATGGGATAACGTGAAAGGAAAAAATAAGTAGCCATAAATTTTCCTAACTTTCCTCGACGATGATTACTTCATATGGGAGATTATATTCATTAAACAGGAGCTCGAAGTGGTTCTCTTCCCAAATCAACTGTCCATATACCAATCTTCATAGTCTCCTTTGAAATATCCATGAGCATATATTTCTCCGTTAGACTTTAATCCAATGTAAGGATATATTGCTTGAAGAATACCAATTTATTTTCTTGGGTGTTGTTATGGTTTTGAGACTGCAAATTTTAAATGGCCTTAACTTCTTTAAGATTCATCGTCATTGTAATTATAATACCAATTTGGAATTAGAACTTTCAATTTGAATCTAATGGTGTTGGATAGATTGTAATTGGGAGCATAAATAAAGAGAGAAAAATGTGGCAATAATTTCCCACAAGGTTTTTGAGACCTCAAATTAAAATAGGCATAACTTCCATGATACTTCTTTGATTTTCTATTGCAACCCCAATTTAGAAATGACACAACTACTTTGCGTCAAATAGTGTTGTTTGCAATCCAAACACTCTATAAAAATATATTAGATATGAAATACTCATGGTCGGCACTAAAAAACCTATAATAATTAATTTTAAATCAATGATATATTCACTTCCCATAATTTGATTTGAATGAATATTTATATTTTATTTTTTAATTCAATGGTTTTCAAAAGGAACTCATATCTACTATTTGTTTCTTCAAATTTTATACAAAAAGTGTCAGAAATGGATCTATGTGTTGTGGTCTACTTTTCCTTGTGAAAATCTACAAGAATAGAGAGAGAAAAAAACATTTTTGGCCTAAGAAAGAGCTCTAATACCACTCACAGTGATCCTTAACCTTTAAAATTGAATCACTAATAAGATATTTATAAAAAATAGAAATTTCCATTTACTTGATTATATCAAAAATTCCCTTAAGTTATGGCAATACAATTTAATGATCCTTTTATGGAAGGATCAACACTTGTTTTCTCTTAGAGTGGGAAACCTCCTAGTAAGACAAGCTCCAATATAATGTACTCCAATGCATGATTATTAAGGAGGATTCCAGCCTTATTTTTAACTAGCTAGAAAACCTTAATCATAACTACATGCAAACTTCCTAGTGGGATTTATTTAATGATGCAACCTTACATGTATTCCATGCTAACTACCTAATGGGCCTTATTTAATAGTAACATATGTAGTGGACCTACTCCAAATTATATTGAATTTCCACCATACCTATACTATTATTGTCCCAGTGGACTTAGTCCACCTTACATAGAATTACCACAATACTTATACCATTATTACTCTAATTCACGTTCATCATTGTTGGGATAGGGTCCCTAGGGTCAGTTTTGGTGTTAGTTAACCCTTTTTTTTTTAAATTTTTGTAAAAAGATGTAAAGTCTTTGCAAAATGTGGATGCGGAGCGTGCAGCTAGATAGGAGTCAAAAGGGTTTATCCATTTGTTTGGATAAGTAAATAGGTCATTTTTGAGACTCCCCATGGTTTGCGGACCATGGTATTGTATTGGAAAGGCTATATATTGGAGTTGTAGAGAGTCTAATCTAGAGAACTAATAGTAGGGAAGGAAGACTTTGGTAAGGTAGGAAGACTTTGCTTCCTGTACTTAGGTGAAAGGGGAAGGATTCTGTAGCTAAGTGCGCAAGAGGCCTTGGTAAGTTCGCAGCTGAGTGCGCAAACCCCTACAGCTGAGTGCACAAGGTAAAGGAATCTGTAATCCAAATATTGAAGATGAATAAAGACTGATTTTGAAGAATTGTCTTGCATTATTTTTTATTCGGTTTATGTTATGATCTGTCATATTATAACATGTTTTCTATGGAATAATGAATAAATTTTGTGTGAAACTACTGAATCCATCTTATTTATGCATGACTTAAGTAGTTAACTATTTTCACAAAGATAAGGGTTATTTCTGTTATGATTTCTGATTAATTGGATAGATCTGCGTGAAGGCAGATCTAGGGTTATTAATTAATGCATGAAAGTGGATAATTTGCCTTCGTAGGGTCCACAAAGACTGATCGTAGACCTTCACAAAGGTCTGGAAGCCATTTTACTTGAGTTACTGTATCAACCATAGAAGATTACCAATCTGCGCAAAGGCATATCTAAGCTATAAGATCTTAAGAACCACTTATCACATGTCCTTGGATGCAGAAACTTGGTTCTAGCATCCTACAATACTGCTTTGGGTGATACTGCAGCCTGTGTTATGCAGGTTGTTTCCGAAAGGGCCAGCATTTAAGGTTTTTTTGGTTTACGCAAACAACTTTGAACCTAGGTCAGGCCCCCTTAAGCCAACAAATGGTTCTGTTGCCAGCACTGAGATCTATCTAAGAGATATGTGATAAATGGTTCCCTACAAAGAAAGAGATTGACAAGTAGATCAATCGAAACATGCACGCATTCACAGCTTAAGAGAACAGAAACCCTAAATTTTCCAAGGAGCAATGGTTGCAAAGATTTTTGTACACAGACGAGACTAACACGTTCTTTTGTTTCTTCCCCGAAGAACTACACGAGTGGTTGTCTAAATTACCTGATAGTCAAGGGACATGGAGGCTTGACGGTCCTATAGTGTGGACTCCTGAGTTGGTATGACATCTGGAACCATCATAAAGCAATATTTGCATCTTGTGGATCACTGGATTGATCGCACATTGGAAATTTTTGTGACTTATTTCGCGATTGACATGAATATCAGCTATAGCAAAGCGGAATGAAGGTTATTTAAAGGACTGCGAGGTAAGTATCTGAATCATTAAAAACTGCAATTAAATGTTGTTATGTGAAAAGAGGGTTATGCAACTACCTTGACATTTGGGGCTACACGAAGCGAGAGATTCTTTAGAAGAAACGGAGGATCTAGCCCAGAATATAGTTTGATCATTGAACCCCCTTCAAGAGATGACAAAGGGACGGTATTGACTACGCTGCGAAGTACAGTTCAGTTAATTACGCAGGGTATTCCGAGGATACCTCCTCCATCCACTCCACCTCCACCTCCACCTCATACACCTATGCTTTCACCCTCTCCCCCTCCATTTCCACCATTCAACATGGCAAACGCAATGAACACGTTGATTTTTAAAGGAAAAGGGAGTGAAGATCCATAGTAGTTTTGGTTTGTCGTAGGAGCTGTTTGGACAGCACAGAAGATTACAGATGATAAGATTAAGAAATCATAGTTGGTTACAGCCTTACAGGATCACGCATTAACATGGTACATCAAGTATTACACTGATAACCCCAACGCGACATTGGCGAATACCCATCTAGCTTTGAACAAAGAGTTCAGTAGGCCTAAGTCAAAGTCGCAGTCAATAATTGAATTTAAGGAAATCTGATAGAAGATAGACGAGACACCTTGGGACTTTAATCAGAGGTTGAAGTGTCTGATCAGGCAGGCTAATATGATAATCTTAGATTCCCATTATCGCGACTATTTTATAGCTCTCTTGCCACATTTAAGAATACCTTTATCACAACAGAATATAACAACGCAAGCAGAAGCCTTGGAGATCACGATGAGGCTAGATTCTGTAGAAAATTTTCTATGTAGGTTAACCCGATAACACAATATAAATCAAAGCAGAATACTATAACCTACTCCTACTATCAATTTGTGGAAGCTTAAAGATCGAGCTAAACAATATAACCAGAAGAAGAAGAATCAAAGCACAATAAACATGAAAATACTTTGGGAAAAGCCTCAGCTAAAAACCCCATTGATTATCATGCAAGGTGGAAATACATAGGAACTATATACAAAGCCTTAGTTCTCACAACTAGCCAGCTCTCAGTACAATCCTCACAGATGCTCACAGGAAATCTTGGCTTCTCTCAAGCCTTCTCCTCTACCTTCCAAGCTCTTATTTCCTTGCACAGTTTCTCTGGGATGATCTCCTTCAACCAAGTGGAAAAACTCAATTTACCAAGTGGATGATCTCCTCATCTCACACACTGTCAAAACTACGCAATCCTCAAGGAATAATTCCTTCTACATGCATGAGTTTTCTTTATAAGAAAACACATGCAAATGATAGTACATTGTCCTTGTCTTTAATCTCAACTGGGTCTTTCTCAAAATAGACATGCATGAGTTTCTGATGATGGAATCTTCAATTAACTGGAGTACACTAGTTGAGTGCATGCATGCATCAACTGACTATTAACTCTCTATTAGTTCCTCAAATAGTTTGGAACTAATTTAACTAGACTTAACTCAGTAAATTGAGTTAACTAATTACAACTCAAATATAACTCAATCTTATCTCCTTAATTTAATGGATAACTCTTGCATGACTTCAAAAAGACTTCTAACTTGAATTTCTCCAACTAATTAAGTCAAAATAACTTAATTAACTATTTCCAAGTAGATGTAAAGACTAAATTCGATTTAAATTCACAATTTAATTCAAGGACAAATTAAATTGGAATATTCTTGTTGCCACATTTCAACACTCCCTCTCAACAAGAAAGGGATTATCTGCCACCTCGATCCTGTCTCTATGGAACTCGAATTTGCACTTTGACAATTCCTTTGTCAAAATGTCAGCATCTTGCTCCTCTATCGAAATATACTGCAACAACATGATCCTCCCATCATCAGCAGCTTGCTTTACCTTGTAAAGCCAACGGGAACTCACAACTGACTTGTTCTCCGTCTCGGAACCATGTCCCAAACACTATTACAAACTATGGAGTCATGCTCCTCCACCATAGCATCAACCCAAATCAGTTGCTGCAAAGCTTCCTCAAAGGAAGATCGCTCGATCTCAACACATTCCCCAACAAGGGCCATGTATCCAGTGTACCTCTCAAGTGACCTCCTCTGTCTACGCTGAGAAAATGGTGCTCCCACATTCTCTCTTGCATCCTCCAACAATCTGTCAGCTTCTTTTATGCACTTCCGTCCATCTCTGGAAGAATCTACTTGAGTGGATGTCTCCACTCCTGGAACCTCTGGATGTGGTTGCTCCACATCAGTCTGAGGCTCCTCCCCCTTAGGAACCAAAAGTTCCCCCACAGCCTGTAGTTGGAGCTCCCTCTCAAGGGAAACTCACATGGCCCTCTGCTCATCAAACTTGATATCTCTGTGAACCACTATCATCCGACGGGTAGGCAAGTACACCTAATAGTTGTGAGGTGTATCAGTGTACCCCACAAGTATCCACAACTCTGTTTTCAGCTCAAGCTTCTTCCGTGCATCCTTTGTCCCACGGAAATATACCGATGAGCCAAATATCCTGAAGTGACCCGCATCTGGTCTCTTACCGAAGAAAGCTTCCTCTAGTGCCTTCATCCCAAGTATGCGATTTAGGCTTCTATTCTACAAATAGACCATTGTGTTGGATGCCTCAGCCCACAAGTGAAGTGGTAGGCCTTGGTCATGCAGCATTGTCCATGCTTCCCCTACAATAGTTTTGTTCTTCCTCTCGGCCACCACATTTTGCTGTGGGTTATGAGGTGCCATCAACTCTCGTTTAATTGCCTCTACTACACAAAGTCCTTAAACTATTGAGAGACATATTCTCCACCATTGTCGCTTCTCAAGGCCTTGATCTTCTTCCCTAACTTTTTCTCGACCAAAGCTTTGAACTCACAAAACTTTGTGAAGGTTTGGTCCTTCTTCTGCATGAAATAAATCCAGCATTTACGAGAAAAATCATCAATGAAAATCACATAATACCTTTTCTTCAATATGGATTTCATCAAGAATGGTCCACACACATCAATATGAACTCACTCTAAGATAGCCTCTGCTCAACTGTCTCGATCATGAAAGGAAGACTTGGTGTACTTTCCCAAGGTACAACCTTTGCATGTGTCAACTTGCTCAAGTTTACCTTTGGGAAGTCCTGTAGATATTTGTTGCATTATCTTCAAAGCCCCATGATGAAAATAGCCAAACTGCCTGTGCGACAACACGCCAATGTCTTGGCTCTGCACCAATTCTACTTTCGTACTCAATGCTGCACAATTATCTACCTCTAGTTTATAGACATTCTTCACCTGAATCCCTATCCTCTTGGTATGACTAGTGGCTATGTGTCTTAGGAATGCCTTTCCTTTACTCAAGACAACATCGTAGCCTTTGTCCTCCAACATCGCGACCGATACCAAGTTCTTCTTCAGTCTAAGCACATACATCACATCTGTCAAGGTGATAGGAGGTCCATGCTCCCTCTGAAAAGAAACTGTGCCCACTCCTGAAACACTATACCTTCCACCATCACCCATCTCTATGCACATCTTGAGGTCTTTCTCCTCCAAGGCACTAAATAAAATTTTATCACCGATCATGTGGAATGAGGCTCCACTATCAAGATACCAAACACAACCCATCATCGATGACGCCATGCATGCGATGAGGGTAAAGTCCATTTCGAACTGAGAGGCTAAAGCCTCACCTTCCGATCCTTCTAAGGATCCCTTCTTGGACTTCTTTGATGGGAAATTAGTTGCAAAATTTTCCATCTCGTGATAATTAAAGCATCTCACTTTAGACTTGTCACTCTTCTTCCCTCCATGAGAAGAATTCGATTTGGAATGGGATGCCTTCCCCTTCCATTTCCTTGCCTTACTTGCTAAGGCTAGATTTTATTCATCATCATCCTTGGATGAAGAACCATCTCATGTGCTCCTCTTGATCTCCTCCTATATGAGATCCGACCACAGTTGTTCAATCCGGCAGTTTCTCCCTTCCATTCACAGAGTCCTGGTAGCTATTCCAACTCTTTGGAAGGCCAAGGAGAGTGAGACTCACCATATTATCATCGGTAGTAGTTATTCCCACGCTACTATGCTCATCTCTGTAGGTGGTGAGCTTGTTTAGATATGTGGAAATAGTATCGCCCTTCTCCATCTTGATTCTTCGAAGCTTATCCTTGAGTGCCAATTTCCTCTGGTCACTACTATTCTGGTAGAGGTCCTTCAATGTCTTTCACATTGAAAATGGAGTATCCTTCCCATGGAGACTCGAGACAATATGGTCTCGAACTCCCTCAAGGATGATCCGTCTCACCTTCGCCACATAGTTCTTCCACTCAGCCAACCCTTGTGCATTAGTTGAAGCTGGCTTTGGGATTTCTCTATCAATGAAATCCTTCCAGCCATTGTCTTCTAATACAGCCTCCATTCTATCTTTCCATGCTATGTAATTCGAGCTACCTTCCAAGGCATACTCGAGTCTCAAGCCATAGAACGCCAATTGGCCAACCTTGAAGTATGATATGAATTTGATTTGCACCTGCAACCCCGAACTTCAAACTTCAAATTCTCTTCTCAGTATACTATTCACTACTCCGATAAACTTGGATCCGATACCATGTAGAAAATCTGCTACATAGGTTAACCCGATAATGCAATATAAATCAAAGCAAAATACTATAACCTACTTCTGCTATCAGTTTGAGGAAGCTTAAAGATCGAGTTGAACAATATAACTAGAAGAAGAAGAATCAATGCACAATACACATGAAAATACTTTGGGGAAAGCCTCAGCTAAAAACCCCACTATCTGTATTATCATACAAGGTGGAAATACAAAGGAATTATACAAAGCCTTAGCTCTCACAGCTAGCCAGCTCTCAGTACAATCCTCACAGATGCTCACAGGAAATTCTGGCTTCTCTCAAGCCTTCTCCTCTACCCTCGAAGCTCCTATTTCCTTGTGCAGTTTCTATGGGATGATCTCCTTCAACCAAGTGGAAAAACTTGATTTACCAAGTGGATGATCTCCTAATCTCACACACTATCAGAACTGTGCAATCCTTCAGGAATAATTCCTTCTTCATGCATGAGTTTTCTTTATAAGAAAACACATGCAACTAATAGTACAATGTCCTTGTCTTTAATCTCAACTGGATCTTTCTCAGAATAGACATGCATGAGTTTCTGATGAGGGAATCTTTAGTTAACTGGAGAACACTAATTGAGTGCATGCATGCATCAACTGAATGTTAACTCTCTATTAGTTCCTCAAATAGTTTGGAACTAATTTAACTGGACTTAACTCAGTAAACTGAGTTAACTAATTACAACTCAAATATAACTCAATCTTATCTCCTTAATTTAAGGGATAACTCTTGCATGACTTCAGAAAGACTTCTAACTTGAATTTCTCCAACTAATTAAGTCAAAATAACTTAATTAATTATTTCCAAGTAGTTGTTAAGACTAAATTCGATTTTAATTCACAATTTAATTCAAGGAAAAATTAAATTGGAATATTCTTGTTGCCACATTTCAACAGATGCATCGCCTATACAAGATATGAACCTTGGAGTGCAACAAATTCATTCACAGCTAGAAGCCTGCACTTGGAGTTGCAGAGCCTGAAGAAAGGAAAGGAAGCTCAGTCGGAGGTGTGCGCTGAGGTCTGGTGTCTGAAATGTAAGAGTCATGGACATAATAAGGATCATTACCATGTCTATAAGAGCTACATTATAGGGGGGGGCATGTTCCCCTGAAACCAGAGAATAATGTTGGGACGAGCGCGGGGGTTTTGCTATGGTGGGCTATCTGTTAGGTTACAAGACAACATGCTACTGATAACTTCCACTTACTTAAGAAGTTTTTACAGACCCCTCAGCAGTTGTTTTTCAATTTCTTTAAGTCTGTAGGACACGATGAGCGCCATTGTAGAAGTTATGAGTTGATGATGGATAGGACAGGTAGAAAATCGGCCTCAAGATCAATGTGTACGAGCTACGTGCAAAGGTTTCCAAGGCTGAGGAAAAGGAAGAGACGTTGGACCAGGTCGAGGGCATGGGAAGGTAATCTACTATAATTGTGGCGAAGCGGGGCACTTGTTGCAAGATTGTACAAATCCCACGCATCCATCATGTCAGTATTGTCGACATTTTGACCATGTTATAGAGGAATGTTTGGTCCTTATGGCAAATATGAAAGAAAAGAAAGTGCAACCCCAACATCCTACGCAGAACATTCAGATGATGAGGGTTGAGCCCCACGAAAAGGATCATAGCATAAATATTGTGTTGAGAACTAGTATGAAGACTAGTGCAGATAAAGGTAAGAAACCTGAGGAATACAGGTGGGTACGTAAGGCTACTGAGAAGGAAGTAGATTTTGACGTTAATCGTGCTAAAGAGACTTTCATGCAAGCAAAGAATAACTTCATTGAGGCCTCCACCTCAGGAAGTCAAGAGAAAATGCCAGAGTCTAATGCAGTGCAGGAAGTAGATCCTTCAATACTAGCTAATTTTCTGAAGACTTAAATGAAATTACTTCACGATCAGAAAGCAGTAGAAGGATTGCAAGAGTTAATAGACAAGTGCGCCAATAAGGAAAATACTCCTACTGAGAAGTGCACAGTAAGAAAGATTGGTAAGCATAAGACGCGAACAAGGCACGAGATGAGGCTAATTGTGTAGATAGGTGAATATGAAATGGACCAAGTAATCCTAGATTTGGGGTCTGATGCAAATGTCCTACCTAAGCAGACATGGGAAAGAATGGGGAGACCTGAACTATAATGGTCTCCTATTAATTTACGCATGGAAAATCAACATAAGATTATTCCAATGGGGAGCTTATATGGTGTAACGGTGGACATTGAAGGTGCGAGTGTGTTGGCCGACTTTAAGGTCATTGAAATAGTGGATGATAGTAACCCATACCCCGCATTGCTAGGAATTGACTGGGCTATTGATATGAACGGGGTAATCAACTTGAAGAAGCGGAATATGTCCTTTGAGAAGAAGTCGCTTAGGGTTGTAGTGCCACTAGACCCTGCAGAAGGAACATGTTATATTGAACCTGTGCACAACTATGATGACCTAGATCAGATATACAAGATAACAGCGTGAGATGAGGATTGGATCAATGCTACAGTCGATGGATGAATTGCGTGGGACAGGGATAGCTCCTGCACCTCAAATTCAAATGAAGAACTTGAACACTGGCAGAATCAGCTAAATGAAGTATCTACGCTATGTTGCAATATGATAACCAAGTCACTGAGGTGTGTTTCGACTGAGATAAGAAATCTTCCGCATTATGATGGGTTGTCTTATGTGGAAATTTTTTTAGATGAATTTGAAAGGGAAGTACTGAAAGAGCATTGATTCTAGGCACTGGAGTTGGCGTTGCACGCTACGCCTACCCATTGGTGGGGTATGCACAAGGAGAAATTTGTTGGATGGAGAGAATACAGAAGAATGATGAAGTTAAGGTTTGGCTATGCTAATACTAGAATGACAAAAAAATACAATGGGAATGATGATCTGCGCGATCACTTAGAACGATGGACTAAGGCCTGGGGAACAGAAACACAACCGGAATGGGTTCATATTTTCTGTCATACGCTAGATACAATCCCAATGAACTGATATTTGGAAATGGAGTTTCACCATGGGACTACTGAATGGGACATTTTAAGGGAGAGTTTTCTATTAACTTTCAACTTTTAGGATGGTTTTGAGAGCATTGTTGAGGCGCTACAGGAAATAAAAGCAGCGATATTTAGAACATCGAAGGAACCGATAGAATGGACTCAACTAGATTGGAGTACACAGTTGCACCATGCGCTGGAATGTTATAATGTGACTGCTAAAGAAGAAGAGGAGGACGATCCGTAGAATATTATCATTCTTGAAACTGAAGGACAACGTGAAGTCAAAGGACTGAAGGTGGCGAACCTAGATATATCAGAGCCTTTGAAAGCTCGAAAAGTAAACACTGGATCTAAAGAAGAACCTAAGTTCGCGAAGATAGGAGACTATTGGGACGAAGATACGGTTGATAAGGTTGTTGAGCTGTTGCATGAGTACTAGGACTTATTCCCAAAAAAAAATTCAAATTTTAAAGGGATTATCAGAGATTTAGGTCTTATGAAGATCATATTGAAACTAGATGTGAAGCCTGTTAAGCAACGGCCTTATCGGCTGAATCCAAAATATAAGGAGAAGGTGCGCCAAGAACTGGATAAAATGATGGAAGCTGGTATTATTGATCCAGTAGAAGAATCAGATTGGGTAATCCCAATGGTGGTCCAAGAAAAGAAATAGAAGGGCGAGATCTGCATAGCATAGATCTACAGAGGTTAAACGATGCCTGTGTGCATGATCCATTTCCAACACAGTTTACTGAAGAAGTATTAGAGAATATTGGCATATAGGAGGCATATTTGTTTACTGATGGTTTTTCAGGATATCATCAAATAAAGATCGCGTCGGAAGATCAAAGAAAAACAACCTTCGCAACTCAGTAGGGTTGCTTTCAATATACAGTTATGTCATTCGGATTGAAGAACGCGCCTACATTATTTTCCCGGGTAGTGATAACAGTGTTCAAAGAGTTTATTCATAAGTTATGGAGGTATATTTTGATGATTGGACTGTGTTTGGGTTGGTGAAGGGACATGTTGCGAGTCTGCGCCTCATGCTAGATACATGTCGAAGGTATCATATCGTGTTGAACTTAAAGAAGTGCATATTTTGTGTGCCCTTTGGGATTTTTCTTGGCCATGCTGTATGTAAGTAGGGATTGATGGTGGACCCTGCGAAGATTGTCGTCATTGTGAATTTAGAAGCTCCTAGGAATGTGAAACAATTGCATGCAACATTGGGACACATTGGGTATTTCATGAAGTTTATCAAGGCATATGCTCAAATAACCGCACTGATAGAGAAATTGTTAAAAAAATATGCGACGTTCAGTTGGGACGAGGACTGTTAGCACAACTTGGAAATCTTGAAGGAAAAAATGGTAATAGCTCCTATTTTAGTATTTCCGGACTGGAAGAAAGAATTCCATGTGCATGTAGATGCCTCTTGCATTGCGCTAGGAGAAGTGTTAACACAAGAGAGGGAGAGATTGATCATCCGATAGATTTTGCGAGCAGAAAGTTATCCAAAGCTTAGAAGAATTACTCCATTGCGGAGCAAGAAGGGCTGGCGATGGCCTACATGCTGGCATTATTTTTTAGCTGGACACTTTAAAATGTATACACATCACTTTGTGTTGAAGTACCTATTCAATGAGCCTATGTTGGGGGGAAAGATATGCCGATGGTTACTATTGTTCTAGGAGTATGACTTTGAAGTGATTGTGGAGCCTGGAAGGTTGAATGTAGGCCCAGACCATCCATCAAGAATTGAGATAGGTGAGGAACCAAATAGCTTAGAGGAAGGACTGTCGGACGCGCAGCTCTTTGCAATGTGCATCACGGACAATCATTTTGCCGATATTATTCACTTTTTAACAATAGGAATAGCTCTGAAAGGTTATTCCACTCAACAGAAGGAGTTAGTAATTCACGTTGCAGATTTTTCAGTGATTGCGGGTCATTTATATAAGATGGGAACGGATGATATACTGCGACGATATGTTCTAGAGTTTGAACACGCTAGTATCCTAGCTGAAGCCCATGGAGGAGTGGCAGGAGGTCAGTATGCAAGGAAAGCGACCGCGCAGAAGATTTGCGCGCTGGGTTATGGTGGCCAACATTACACAAGGATTCTAAGGCATACTGCAAGGCGTGTGATGCTTGCCAAAGGATAGGGAAGCCTTCGCGAAGGGATGAATTACCTTTAAATCCTCAAGTTTCATTGCAAGTATTTAATAAGTGGGTCATTGACTTTATAGGTCCAATGCAACCACCAGGTAAGAAGACAGGTGTGTGTTATATCATCACTACAATAGAGTATTTAACCATATGGGCGGAAGCGCAACCAGTGAAGGATTGTACAGCAGCCACTACTGCGAAGTTTTTATTTGAATATGTCTTAACAAGGTTTTGATGCCCTAATACTTTGATGAGTGATAGGGGTACGCATTTTTTGAAAGAAATGATCAGCGTGTTGCTTAAATAATTCCAAGTGTATCATCAGAAAAGCACGCTCTATCACCCACTAGCGAATGGAATGGTGGAAGCTTTTAACAAAATTTTGGAGCATGCATTGACGAAGGTATGCAATGCATAAAGGAATGACTGGAACATGCACATACTTGTTGTGTTATGGGCTTATAGGATGACCTGCAAGAAATTGACAAGACAAACGCCATTTAGGTTGGTCTATGGAATTGAAGCAATAATGCCTATGGAGTATATTGTGCCAAGTTTATGTATTGCAGCATTGACAAAGATGGAAAATTGCGAGACCTTGGAGGAATGTTTTGTGCAAATCATGGAGTTAGAAGAAGATCACTTCCTTGCAGCATTTCACCAGCAACTGCAAAAGGAACGCGAGAAATCATGGCATCATTGAAATATTAAGCTACGCACATTCAAGGTAGATGATTTGGTGATGTTATATGACATCAAGTTCACAAAGTTTCCAGGAAAGTTTCAAATGCATTGGTTGGGGCCATATTTTATTAAGGAGATCACGGATGGTGGCGCAGTTCAACTCGCAGAGCTGAATGGGGTTCCATTCCCTGGAAAAGTGAATGGAAGTAGGTTGAAGCTGTATACAGGGTATCCTTCCGCTACGCAATGACTATATGGAAGTTGGGCAATCTTAGTAATCCAGGCAGCTGCAAGGGATTGCGGGACTATAAACTAAGCTACCCAACTTAGTGAAAAATATGGTAGGGAGGCTTCACGACCGATGACAGGGGTGTGACAGGTGAAGCTGCGCTAGGTGAGATGCGCCATGGAGGATGGTGCCGCGTAGATGGGTCCAAAAGTAGTCGTTTGGGTTACTATTCATGATTTGACGGCAAAAAATCAGTTAAGAGGAGCGGGTAGGCGCTATTTATGGTGAATATATTTGGATATTTTTCACCAAAGATGCAATTATGATTAAAATTTTAGGGGAATGGTCGGATTCGAATTCAAAACCTTCTATAAATTGAGCATGTTGGTCCACCGAAGAACACTTTACATTCTGAGAGTTGTCTCAACGCTTTGCTGTTTGAAGCTTATGAATCGTTAATTCTGGGTGGAGTTCATGACACGCCCCTCATTCGCAAATTACACAATAGAGTCCCGAGAGTTGTTCATAGAACGAATGATTGCTACAAACCACCCAGAAGCCGTAATTTCTAAATCTGTTGTTTCTGACGTGCCAGGCCCTGAAATTTCAAGTATGGAAGCTAAAACCCATGTTCCTACCATGTTGAGGTCACCTAGGCTGAATCAATCTGTCGCTAAAGAGAAACAGAAGAAACCGATGCCGGTGAGACATTCACTAAGGAATAATCCGGAGGTGCAATAGAAGGAGAAAAAAGACAAATAGTCGGAGAAAGTGGTTGATTTGGAGGAGGAGGAATTCCAAGGTGTAGAGGAGGTTGAGCACATCACACAGCTCCTGGTGTATATCCCTCCGTGGAAGGGAAAAAGAAAGGTTACCAAAGACCCAGATACTGGGAATTCGTGGTGTCGACTCCCCTGTTGCTTGAACAGGTTGAATTTGAAGGCGCAGTCTTAGTGTGCATTCTCGTGCTAAAATGGAGGATTGGGAACTTGCAAACCACAAGAGGTTCCCACATTTGGCGACCCACAATTATATGACAAAAATTTACTATGAGGAGACTGGTGTTGTGCGGTTGGAGCCCATGAAGTGGGTCAGAGGTGTTGATCAGGCTGCGCTGCTACACATGCTCTGTGTGTCACATTTTCATAGATTCAATATTAACACGGTGTGTATGCGCCAGCTCCTCGCGCTGGTGCACGATGGGTGCCTATGGTTTGGGGAGCCCATCCTTATAACAAACATGTTAATTCATCAAATAACAAAGTTGCCTTATCAAGGAACGGATCCTGCCAAGGAATATAGAGGGAAAAGTGGGGAAAAAGACTTGGCGAATAGGATGAAGGCAGAATATGGGCTCGTCAAGAAGTCACATGGATATTCTATCCGCTCTATTCAATACCACGCGGTGAAATTCACCACCCAAATTCTTGCAGGCAAAATCATGAGGAAATGTCGCACAGACGAAGTTTTGACACAGATAGTATCACTAGTAACCCAGTGCATGAAGGGAGTTTAATATAATTGGGAAAAGTATCTATGCAAGGAGTTCCTTGTGAACTGCCAAGAAGCCCAGGAAGAGATAAAGTCGTTTCATTATGCATGTCTTTTGTTTTCTATTGTATTAGTAGCATGGAAGTCGCCAGAGGATAGCTAGTTTCCTCCAAAGGAAGAGGATTTTCCAGAAGTAGCAAAGTTCGCTTCATTATGGTCGACAAAGGATCCAAAGAGGATTAAGTAATCAAAAAAAAATTGGATTTTGATGGAAATGGACCTAAGGATAGTCATTAGTCAGAAGCCAAGGTTTTCCCCAACCTTGTTTGCATAATTGACGGCCTTCATGGAGTTCAAGGCCGATTTCCACAATGTTTCCATTAGGGCGCGGAAGAACCCGAAGCACTTATGACACAAGCTGCCATATCTGGTATCTGAGATGGACGTGTAGGAGATCGTGGGGAGTTGGCCAGTGGAGTGGCGTGAACCCATGGAGCTTGGTGTGGTTACAAACAAAGGTGCAGAGAGCTCTGCTGCGCAGTCGACTACTATGCAGCAGCGTAAGGAAGTAGCTCAGACGTTTGTGCGAGCTCTGGCTGAGCAGAAGAAGATGGAAGTTGCTGCTAAGGCAAATGCTGAGAAATAACGAGTGGAGAAAGAGCACACTACCAAAGAATAGGCTGAGAAAGAACGCTTGGATGCAAAAGAAGTCGAAACTTTGACTTCGCAGCACACGGATGAGCAGGAGTTTTCAGGACAGGAAGGAGGCAGTGGAGAGGAGTAGAGCACTCCTTTCACCTTGAAGAAGCATGGAAAGGAGCAAAGCACTCCTTTCACCTTGAAAAAGCATGGAAAGGAGCAGACTGGTGGGCACGAAAGAAGCATAAGTCTGATAAGTAGACGAGCATTGACCCGATGGTGCTTACAGAAGGCGATCTTGATGACATTGGTGATAAGGTCCATGATACCACACCAAAGTTGTGGTAGCAGTTTGAGCAGCAGTATATGAAGATGCTTGGGAGCGTCAAAAAGGATCTACACAAGTTGCATATCTTGACTAGCAGAATCCAGTCGAGCATCAGGCAAGTAAGCGGGGTGCAAGCAAGCTTGACAAAAGGAAGTAGAACAGTCACAGAGCTGGAACGGACTCTGGAACTCAGAGTCATACCATTACCAGAAGGGTCTGTTCGCACAGAGTCAGATGAGGATCATGTTGTGCTCAGTATAGTGAAAATATGGGAGTTAATTTGGTCACGATGCTGCTTCAGACTCTCCATGCATTTCATCAGGGGATTTCAGATGAATTAAGGATCAGAGAGCAGCACGCCCTCACAGCCATAAGCGAATTTAAGGTAAATAATGAAAAAATATTCATGGATAAAGTGCAGGCACTGAAGACAAAGGAGGAGATACAAACACAAATTCAGAGCCTAGAAATAGTGATAGAGTGGTCCTGCAAGACAATGCCAAAATTGAACATCCCGGAGGATGTCAAAGCTTCGGAAAAAGTAAGGAAATTGGTTGTTGCGGTACGCACATCAAAGGATGAAGTCGGAAGGGTTACTTTTCATTTCCAAATGAAGATATCAGAGTTGCAATTGAAGTTGCATCCAACTACTCCGCCAGAGGTTTGGGAGCAACACGAAGCGGCAATCAAGGAAAATATGAACACCTTCGATACCGCAGTCATAGATTGTGCAATGATGTTCGGCCAAGCAATGGAATTATGGAAAAATCTTCAGGAGGACCCAAATTTTTAGAAGTTGAACAACAATTCAGAGAGACACAACAGAAGTATGATGAGTTCCAAGCGACTGTGCGCACTTTGGTGCCAGTGCAACGCCTCATGAAGTTACAGGAAGGCAAGCAACTGCAAGCATGGACGAAGGAATTACAGCGAAAAGAGGCCCTTCTAAAGGCTAGATTATAGTTGTGGCTAGAGGAAGCCTGCCAACTTACTTTGACACTCTAGGAAAGCTAAAGGTGCTATAGTAGACATAGAGGAAAATGCGCCTAGCAATGGAAGGCCCGACAATAGAGAAGTTGGTAGAAGAAGTACAGCAGGTCACGGCGCAGAGCGCTACTAAAGTTGCAGTATTACAGGTCAAGCTTGGTGGTCTCCGCAGCAAGATTGAGGTGCCAACTTAGTGACTTGGGGGCGAGTCACCATATTTGTGTTGGGGTCCTGTTGGGATAGGGTCCCTAGGGTCAGTTTTGGGGTTAGTTAACCCAACTTTTTGTAAAAGTTTTGTAAAAAGATGTAAAGTCTCCGCAAAAATTGGATGCAGAGTGCGCAGCTAGATAGGAGTAAAAAAGGTTTAGCCCCCTGTTTGGATAAGTAAATAGGTTGGTTTTGAGACTCACCCATGGTCTGTGAACCATGGTATTGTATTGGAAAGGCTATATATTGGAGTCATATCGAGTCTAGGCTAGAGAACTAATAGTAGCGAAGGACAAGATAGAGATTGTTTTGGGCAAGTGCTAAGGTAGGAAGGCTTTGCTCCCTATACTTAGGAAAAAAGGGAAGGCTCCTACAGTTGAGTGTGCAGGAGGCCTTGGTAAGTCTGCATCTGAGTGCGCGGACCCCTGCAGCTGAGTGCACGGGGTAAAGGAGTCTATAATCTAAATATTGAAGATGAATAAACACTGATTTTGAAGAATTATCTTGCATTATTGTTGATTTGGTTTATGTTATGATCTGTCGCATTATAACATGTTTTCTATGGAATAATGAATAAATGTTGTGTGAAACTACGAAATCCATCTTATTTACGCATGACTTAAGTAGTTAACTATTTTCGTGAAGATAAGGGTTATTTCTGTTATGATTTCTAATGAATTGAATAGATATGCACGAAGGTAGATCTAGGGTTATTAATTAATGCACGAAAGTCGATAATTTTCCTACTTAGGGTCCCTAAAGACTGATCATAGACCTTTGCGAAGGTCTAGAAGCCATTTTACTTGAGTTATTGTATTAGGCCATAGAAGATTGTTGATCTTCGTGAAGGCAGATCTGAGCTATAAGAGCTTAAGAACCACTTATCACATGTCCCTAGATGCAAAAACCTGGTTCTACATCCCCCAATATTGCTTCGGGTGAGACTGGAGCTTGCGCTATGCAGGTTGTTTCCAAAAAGGCTAGCAGTTAGGGTTTTGTTGGTTGGCGCGAATAACTCTAAACTTGGGTCAGGCCCCCTTAATCCAACAATCACTCCATTACACCCCTAATTAGAATCCCACTAGAGGAAATAAGGAAGACATGCAACAATACTCAACCCTTGGTACCAACTAAAGAGAATCAAATCATGTGCAAGAAAGGAACAAAAGAGGAACTAAATAAAGCACCTTTTATTATATTAGGTGTTAAATCTATGAGCCCACATGGTTTCACATTACACTTCTTTCCTAAATTTTGTTACATAGTTGGATATGTATGGGAGTTCTAAAAGAACCAATGGAGGAAAATACTATTTTAATACCATTCAACACAACTTTTATTACTCTGGAATCAATGAATAATTTTTTTATCATATATTTATGGAACTATGCATTCAAAATCATATTTTACCTTACAGCTAACAAAATTAAGAATCTTAAAGAAAAAATCACCTCTAAGTACCAAGGCAGTAACAATTTATAGGCAAATTCTAGATGAAATAATTAATACACAAGCACAATTACATACTCCCACATAGGAAGAAGAATGGAATACATAACATTGGATATATCCAAAGCTATGCTTAGCTCAATTCAGAGGTTCATGTGCCAAATATTTAAATCATTTGAATTGAATGATAAATGTTTTGTTTTGGTCCACAATTGCATATAATTTTCATTTTTCTTGTAGATGGAGTGCCCACTACCCCAATTGAATTTGCATTTGGATGTCTGCCAATGGGATCCCTTATATAGGTATCTCTTTATTTGATTATAGAAGATATAGGGGGAGGGGGGGATTTTTATGAGATGATGATCGAAGTGGAACTCAAAGGCATAAAGAATACTCATATCTCAAAAGCCTCCTCATACTTAAGATTTGTAGGTAAGAATTTTTGGTGTTAGAAACCATAATCAAGGAAGTCAAGACCATGAAAAAGGTGTTGAACATCATCTTTTGAGGTTATCAATGTGTAAAAAAGATTTTTGCTTTTAGCTCTAGAGTATGTATTTAAAGGAATATAAGTACTTTGAACTTTCCAAGAACCTAATTGTTGAATAAAATACCCTGAGTAACCCTAATGGAACCTAATCCATAAGCTTTTCTTGGGATGAAACAAACAATAAAATGAAAACAAACTAAAGAAAATTTCTAATTGTATCCTCCTCGTTATGTTTGTGCTCCAAGAAATATTTAGTTATGTATTCTTTGAAATTAGCCATACATATAAATGTAATTAAAGAAATTGATAATGTAGAATGAATTTCTTTAGAAGGGTGGATTTGTGCAACCCAAAAGAAAGTATGTTGTTTGAAGAGATAAGGGGGCATAGTAATTTGAAAGATAAAAATCATGAACAAAGATTTAACTGGAATAATAATTTTCTATTTGCTAAATGAGAAGAAAGCATTATGAACCTAAACTTTGGATAGATAAATATTCCGAGCTCTCACAGCTATGATTATATTGATCATATATGAACAGAATCCACACCCAAAGGATATTTTATATAGAATATTTCCTAGAAAAGATTTAAATTGGCTCAAATCTTCCTAAGAAATAGAATATGGACAATCAAATCCTTATTCCAAGTTGATTCTTGGGAACAATTTAAACCTATAAAAAAAAATTAAGATTTCGATAGGAATGCCTTTGGGAGATGGGATGGACCAATCCTCATCACCATTAGATCCATAATTGTTGGGCCTAAAATATGGCATCCCGTTTCACCTTAATGTCCATCATTTTACCCTACATTAAGTAACCATTTTTATGATCATATGGGTTTAGAATTATATTTCCCAAAGTCATTCATTTTAAGTATTTTAAGTGAATCTGTGATTAAATATTATAAAATTAACATGTTTTCATATATACATTAAAGTGGTATAAGTTTTGTGATATTGTAGGCCTACTTGGAGCTTCTAGAAGGGTCCTACTTGGCCTCCTAACTACAAATTCGAATTTCAAGTTCCAACTCATGAAGATTTGTGGAGTAATTATAGAAGATGAGGATCATTATCTATGCATATTCAAAGGAGAAGAATCATGGATGAGAGGATATGTATCTCACATTTTTAGAAGATTGGTTATAACCACATGAGATAAATGTGCATTTAGGACATATTTGAGGGATCTGCATTTATTGATCAGTCATCCTCAGTTTTTATATAAATAGGGGTGTATCCTTCAAAGGAACTCATCTATCTATGTATGTATTTTATTCTTCCAATCAATAAAATAGTTCAATCCAAGACTCTCCAACATATTGTTACTTTGAAGATGTGATGGTAGTTTGGTGTGCTTGATGAGGAATGGAGGGCCCCCATCAACCATTGTTTGCACATATTTGTACATTGGTAACATAGTATAGTTTTGTTATTTCATTTCTTTTCATGCAAGTGTGTTTTACTTTCAGCAAGTGTGCTTCCATTTCATGCAAGTGTGTTTTTACTTTTAGCAAGTGTGTTTCCATTTCATGCAAGTGTGCTTTTACTTTCAGTAAATGTGATTTACTTTATGCAAGTGTGATTTCCTTTATGTAAGTGTGATTTCAATTTATTTATGTTTGATTTCAATTTGGTTTGGTTTTGATTGATTTAATTTGTTTTGTAATTAGTTTTAGATTACAATAGATTAATCTAATCTGAATGATAACCACCTAGTACATATAGTGCAGGTATACCTCATCAGTTTACGAAACCCCCGGGTTGACAAATTAAATGACAGGGATTCAACTAACAATTAAATCACCCAACATTTGGCATCGTTAGGTGTTTATTTTGAAGTTTAGAAAATTCATTATAGTTTCATTCATTTTTAGTTGCATGATTAAAACCATGTTAAAATCATTTTGCATATTAAATTAAAAAAAAAAAAAAAAAACAAACAAACAAACAAACAAACAAACAAACAAAACAAAACAAAAAAACAAAAAACTATTTTTTTGTACTAATCTGTGTGTGCAACAGGAATTATCAACTAGTTGGAGCAATTCACAAGCTATTAAGAATGTTCTTCTTTATTTACTTCCTACATTTTTAATGTACATTTTTCTAACCTTAGCATGAATATGTTTTTGACATTGTTATGCACATGGTTACACTAGAAATATGCATACACTTGATCAATTCTTCTATTTTCAATAGAGTAGAATAGGTGATGTATTTAAGTTTTTTTATGTTAGATTTCATTTTTTTTTCAATTTTATTTTATTGGTGGTGCAATAAGAGCCACCCATCTCATTAATAATTTTCAGGAGGTTGAAGAAAGAGAAGGAAAAGAGGAGAACATATAGATTTTTGAGAGCCACGATCTAAATTTAGAGATCAAATCCTTGTGTTTTGTCTTTTAAATTTCGCATTCCATTTGAATAAGTAGCTTCAATATTTTTTATTATGCTCTCTTATTGCACTCTCTGCGATCTGGAAGATCAGAAGAAACAATTGAACAAAGTTAGTTTTAGAATTTTGCAATAAAAATTGGAAAAGAAATCTAAATTCATAATAAAAAAGTACAATTACAAACCTTTATAAAGCTCAAACAACCAAAAAGATGTCTCCAATGAATCCAGCACTATCGAGAACCCCTATTTTGACTATTTTTGCACCTCATTTGGTTAAAATTTGAGAAAGATATGATTGTTTTAAGTTTCTACCCAATTCTGTTGTTAATGAGCCTACAAATTGACACAAACTTAGCCAGTACACCCGGAAATCGAGAACGATGCGAGAATCCGGCCTTGCCGACCGGCGGGTGAATTTGTAGAATGGTTAAAATCGTCCCCAAGTCCTTCGTGCCTATGGTCATATTTCGATCCATGGGACCAGGGACTAGGGCTTAGTCCCGACCCCTCCCCAAAAATGGTGTGCATTAATGTTTAAAAAGTGTTTTCTAGGGTCATTTTAATAAGAAGTAATATAGCAAAGTTGGTTAAGAGCTATTGTTTGTGAATAGTAGATTTTGGGTTTGATTCTCACGAAGGCCATTCGACCTTCATTGTAATTTTGGCCACCACAAGGATGCCCCGTGGAAACTAATGGTTGGCCCACGTGGCACTTCCTCGTTGGACCATCTCAACCACCTGTTGACCAACAAAAACTTGCCACATGTCAACCAACCAACCAGTGGAAAGTGTTAACCTCGCATTGGCCGATGAGGCATAGTCAACTTTCACAATCAACTTGCCACATCAGTGTACGGACTGCTAACTGGGCGTACCTGCAAACTCAAAATTTCATTTTTAGTTGTTTCCTAAAACGTTCAGAACGCGATTCCGAGAGCATCCAAAGTCAGATTTCAGTGAAACAAAGTGTGTTGGATTCAAAACGACGAGATATACGCTTTGGCGTTGGTTTCAAGCTGATACAAGAATTTTTAATTTTGAGCATTTTCTTTATCCACGAGATGATGGACAAAGGTGGAGCACTAAATAAAAATGAAAAACATAGTTACATACTTCAACCTACATAAAAACCTTGCAAATATTAAAAATCTAACTGTAATAATTTAAAAAACCCACCATCTGAGTCTAATTGCAGGTTGTAAAAGTGGCAAGGCAGTGCAACGATCTATGTTTTTTGTAGCTGTAGAACCGACAGAATTCAGTAGCTTATGCAAAATTGTTTTATGATCTATTATCAAAACATTAAGTGTATGAAGAAGAGGTCTCAAGCTCAAAATTGGTAAGAAACAGGTAAAAATGCATTTAATTTTTCTTGAATATGTTCCTTGAATTTGTTTTATTAGTACTATTTCTGAGTTTTTTTTGTGTATATATCAAATGAAGAGAGACTGATCTCCTATCTCTCTCGATAGAATTACATTATATTGCAACAACAACAACAAAAGGTGCTAATTTTTTGCAAGTTCCAGGACACGATGAAAGAATATCACTATATGCACGAGAAGGCCAAGTTTCTTTCAGAAGAGCATGATCATTTCATGCCAAATCAGATCCATTACACCATTGCTACTAAACAAAATATTGATTTTACCAATGCTGCTCATTTTAATCCTGCAGCCGATCCATAATTATCCATCTCCCTACTACCAAAAACTCATTTCCTTCGCAATTGTTATACATCCCTGGCTCATTTTCATTCACTGTTAACCCATAAATAAAAGTCATTTTGCGCCCTTACAAAGCTGGGTCACTCCATTTTCCTCTTCATTCATGTCAAATAAACCTTGATCCAATGTAATTTGTTTCTGTAGTCTTTCAAATTATTATTGTACACTCGTGTTAGATGATGGAGGATTCATTAAGGCGTTCCTTCTAACAAGTTTTGACCCATCGACTCTGACACATCATCTGGGATCAAAACTAGAGATCTTTCAAGTACCTTGAGGCTTGCATGCCTTAATGGCAAGCTCTCTCGCCAATAAACAGTGGGAATACATCAATGTCCCCTGTTTGTCAAATCTTCTAGGTGACTCGACTTCAACACATCTATTTGTACCTAGTAAGATGTACTTAGGCATCTTGACTCTCATTGACATCAATGGTGAGTAGTCTCGTGTTGGATAATGGCATTCATCAATGGCCAATAATCCAACAATTTATTTTCTATTTTTGACATCGACACATCTATTCACATAGATAAGAATTATGCCATCGAGCGGGAATGAATGAAGACTACATGATTTCCGCAGTTTGCAGCAGGACTGAATCCAACAGCGATAGCAATAAAGATTCCAATCTCATCCTCAATTCATACAACCAAGGGAAAAAAGAAGCAGATCATATTCTCTTACTTCATATTCCATGATCCAGCAACAGCAGCCACACTCTTCTATATACATTTCTTGTCCACTTTTCAGGTAAGTGAAGATATGTTATTTTCTAATCTTTAATCATGTAATTTCTTAAATGCTAAAATTGTGGTTTTGGAAAATCCTTCACCACATTCATATTCCCTTTCTCATTTGCAAAAAAACTGAAAACACCTTTAGTTGGGGGGAAGGGATATTCACATTTCATGCCACATTTCATTTCATTCTAACTAACATATTTTCCCAATCAACTATTATTGCATTTTGATTCCAAAAGTTTAAATGTTTTGTAACAATGAGCACATTAAATGGCTGACAACAACTATGGGAATTATAAATGTCTTCAAATTAATTTGATGCAACAAAATAAAATAAGTTTTGTTACACAAGAAACAATACTAAAAAAAATTGGTTGTCACACAAGAACCAACCATAAAAAATATGTTGCAATCAAATGATTTCAAAGTATACTTTGCAAAAAAAAGAATAAAGTTATCAAATGATATGATAATGCAAAGTTAAAAGAGAATCAATACAGAGCCAAAGCTCATATAGAAGCAAAACATTTCAAGAAGATCAACTTATGATTAAGTGAATCAATGCAATAGTTGCATGAGGACATGCAACAACTTCAACTGGGGGGTATGTTGGGCCTCAAAAATGTCATCCACTTTCATCTTAATGTCCATCATTTTACCCTCATTCCATAGCTCTATAACTACATAACCCTACATTAAGTAACCATTTTCATGATCATGTGGGTTTAGCATTATATTTTCCAAAGTCATTATTTTAAGTATTTTAAGTGAATTTGTGATTAAATATTATAAAATTAACATGTTTTCATATATACATGAAAGTGGTATAAGTTTTGTGATATTGTAGGACTACTTGGAGCTTCTAGAAGGGTCCTACTTGGCCTCCTAACTACAAATTCGAATTTCAAGTTCCAACTCATGAATATTTGTGGAGTAATTATAGAAGATGAGGATCATTATCTATTCATATTCAAAGGAGAAGAATCATGGATGAGAGGATTTTGAGAGGATGTGTATCTCACATTTTTAGGATATTGGTTGTAACCACATGAGATAAATGTGGATTTAGGAGAGATTGGAGGGATCTGCATGTATTGACTAGTCATCCTCAGTTTTTGTATAAATAGAGGTGCATCATTCAAAGAAACCCATCTATCTATCTATTTATTCTATTCTTCTAATCAATAAAATAGTTTAATCCAAGATTCTCCAGCATATTGTTATTTTGAAGATGTGATAGTAGTTTGGTGTGCTTGCTGAGGAATGGAGGGCCCCCATCAACCATAGTTTGCACATCTTTGTACATTGGTAACATAGTATAGTTTTGTTATTTCATTTCTTTTCATGCAAGTGTGTTTTTACTTTCAGCAAGTGTGTTTCCATTTCATGCAAGTGTGTTTTTACTTTCAACAAGTGTGTTTCCATTTCATGCAAGTGTGCTTTTACTTTCAGTAAGTGTGATTTACTTTATGCAAGTGTGATTTCCTTTATGTAAGTGTGATTTCAATTTATTTATGTTTGATTTCAATTTGGTTTGGTTTTGATTGATTTAATTTGTTTTGTAATTAGTTTTAGATTGCATTAGATTAATCTAATCTGAAAGATAACCACCTAGTACATATAGTACAGGTATACCTCATCAGTTTACGAAACCCCCGGGTTGACAAATTAAATGACAAGGATTTAACTAACCATTAAATCACCCAACAATAACCATGAAAAAGGTTATCTCAGTAAGGACATTAGATATTGAAAGACTCGAAATCAATCATTAAGTGACAAACAAGAAAAGGTGAAAGAAGATTTGTATAGGAAAGAGATGAAGAAATGATTTAGAGACTGAAAGAAGGAGAGGGTAGTGTAAAATGGGGCTACATAGGAATAGGAGATTACTCTTGTCTCTAACACATTGGAATAAGAAGCTTTGAAAGGTAAGGAGATGAAGAAAATGATTTAGCTACCCAAAAAAGGATAGGATAGTGTATGATGGGGCCACATAGGAATAGGGGCTTACTTTATCACATTGGCATATCTTCACCTCCTATACCAAGATGGATTTGGTTAGAAAGGTTTGACATGGGCCAAAGTTTTTAGTTTTACATATTGACTCAAAATCTTGGATTCCTATGGATTTTGCTAAAAAGGGTACAATTGTGTAGCTAGGAAAATCTATGCAAATTAGGATACATAGGGAAATCAAGATGTGAAAATTTCTAGAGAACAAAGTAGGATATAAATATCCATTTTGTTCACAGTGAATTTTCAAAATTCTATTGGGATATGGTAGCTCTCAAGATGATACGAGTATATGATAACATAATGAAATTTAAGGAGTAATGATGATGTCTTAAAGGGAATTTCAACTCAAAATTTGAATACCTCCTATGAGATTTTTCTGACACTTTTGTTCATGGTGAATTTTCAAAATTATGTTGGGATATAGTACCTCTCAAGATGAGGAGAATGCAGGACAACCTAATGTAATTTAAGTATGTTGAGGGCCCTGAAATCGGGTCAACAACAAGGGGGATACCCACCCGGTCGGGAACTTGGTTGGCGGCTCCTTGCCCGTTTGGTGTAGCGGGTCCGACTGGGGATAACGGGACCAACTTCCCGATCTAAGGGGTGTGTGTGTGTGTAGGGTTTGATTATGCTGTTTCTTGAGAAGTTTTGAGAACTAATTTAAATCTAACTCATGATTTGACTATAAGCTACTGAAATCTAATGAAAACAACATGTGCAATCTACGCTAACCCGGGGTATATCTTTTCCATCATGCGATCTAAAAAGATTTCATATAATAACTGGTAATGAAGATTATTCAGCTACTATAATAATATAAACCATTTAAGATAAACCATTCTGCATAAGAAGTTAAACAGGACAATTGTGGACTACATATCGCATGATAAATCATTCATATGTCAAGCATGAACAAGTGACTCCATCGTACAAAAGTGCCAAATGGTAACCAAACATTTATACATTAACATATAAATAATATCAGCTGTATATCACTCTACGCAAATAAGTAGAAATCCATCAAGAGATAAAAGTACCATTTATGATTAATTTTTACTCACAAACTTCAAGCAATAATGATCTACTTCTACTTACTTTGAACGCCTACTAAGAGTACAGAAATGCAACATCAGTAGCAGACATTAAAATGCAAATATAAATAAATCTGATCCTTCCATTCATCAAAACCTCCTCTGAGGTGCAGAAGTGCATGTTCTGAGGACAAGTTTTTGACAAATTTCTGGACCCTTCTCCAATGCAATGAGAAGGGTTGAAATACTACTACCTAATCCTTATAATAGTATGTTACAAAATTGAGGATACGATTCTCAAATGACCGCCCTCTTTCTAATTTAGTTAAAAAGGAAAAAACAACATTCTAAATGAAATTACTTCTGAATTTGGTCTCTGAAGTTGCAGCTGTCAAGCATAGGCTTGAGAATAGTAGGCTGGCTGATTTCTGTGCTTAGTTGGGCTGCGAAAACGGCATCCATAAGAGTTGGCGCTACCTTCTCGGTTGCGTTCATGATGCATCTTACTGTCATGCATTGGATGTGCGGCTTAACTAAGTAAGTCCAGTAACTTTCCCGATTTAGTCTAGCCAATGCCTGGATTGTTTTCCCGTTTGCCTGCGCTTTCTGCCTCCATTCTGCCTCCAGTTGCAACGTGCTTGGTAGGTACCCCGGGGTGGTCTCTGAAATCAAATTAGCCCTATGTAAATTTTCATTTACACAGTCGATAAGGATGCTCGCTTGTGTCGCCGCTGTCTCTGCTGCTTGCTCCGCCTGTGTGATTTGTTCGTCCCATTTATTAAAGAGCAGCTCTTTATGATTTTCATTAATCTTGGGTGCTCCTGCTCTTTTCCAAAAATTAACTAAGGGTCCCCATTCATTCTAGTATCGTGGCTGATACTAGATTGAACGAGGGGGGGGGTTGTTGCTGGCCACAACAATTGGCGATTCACTTGGGAGAACCAGTTATCTCTGCTCTTTTTCTATTGATGTCTTCAGACTCCTAAAAAATTTCTCAGGAATTTTGAACTTTATTATAAAAAGATAAAAAACAAATGATACTTCAAAGTGTCAATGATGTTTTGTTTCAGCCCCATTTTATTTCAATTATTTGCATTCCTAGATTGTTTTCGAATTCAGATCAGTCATTACTTGGTCTTGTAAAAACATAAAAATAAAGTGTTCTCTATTTATCAACCCTTTTTAAGAATGCTCCTTTGTCGCAGGTAGAGCCACTGATGCCAGCAGGCGTCCATAGCCTCGACAGGGTTACCTATTATCCAGGAATGATCCTTTATCCCGCTTAAGGTTATTTACAACTTTTTCAGAAAAAATTCCTTTCTTGATGCTTTTTTCTTTTTATTCTCTAAAGAACAATGTCTTGGTTTGGTGGCCAAATTATGACACAGTCATTCACTTGATTTACACTTTTGCTGAACAAGCTGGCTCGTGATGAGACCCCTTGTCTTTTGATTGCAACAATCTTGAGTCATTGCCCTGTTTTGGTAGACAGTTTTGGCAAAGTCAGCAAGTTATAATATCTGTGATCATGATAAGTCGGCTCGTGATGAGACCTCTTATTCCTTGAGATATAGCATCTTTATAGGTCGTTCCTCTGAATGTTGCGTTTTCCTTCAGCAGGGAGGAAATCAAATTCTCTTTCCTTAAGAAAGTTCTGGACGACAATGATAGGGCTGCTTTTGGTAATGGTTGTTTTCACAGAGAATCTTTATTTTAATATTGATGCCTTTCATTGTGCTGACCTAAAACGAATTCTTTACTGAGATAGCTTTTTTTTTTTTTTTTTTTGGAGCTGAAACTATCATCATTTCTGGGTTAAAGTTCTATTGATAATAAAGATCAAATTCCCAAAAGATTTGTTGTTCATAGGAGCCGAAGTTCAAAATCTTCAACAGAGACAAGGCGTCTTTAGTAAATGTCAAATACTGTTTAGCCAGAACAAACTTTATTTGAGAGAGGCAAACATTCTCTAGGGTCATGTAGAGAATATAACTAACTTTGCCTATCAATTATTGAAAGCAAAACTAATAACCTAGCTAAATTATTCCTACTCCTATTCTAATTATATGCAGGCAATAACTAAGTAAAGTGATATTTCCAATGGAACCAACGATTCATTATTATTCCTATCCGCATGAATTTTCCAAGCATTGGTAAAAAGAATCGAATTACTCTTGGATCGAAATTGTTGGCTAGGGAATAAGAACTTAGAAACTCAATTGGAATTCTGTCTGATTTTATTTTCTCATGAGAGGTCTTTTCCAACTGAGTACCTATTGGATCATAAAAATCGGGATGGATTTCTTTTGTGATTTGGTGATCTTTCAATAGGAGGGATAACAAGTCAAATTGTGAAATGGGTTTTTTAATTTCAATGGCTTGTAACCCGTTGCTTGTTGACGTTGAGTTTTTAGCGATTTCGTTTGAAATGAAAGTTCTTATATATAAATCGCTGAAATCTAATCTATCAAAAATTTGAAAATTTAAAAAGAAATTCGATTTTGTACAAAATGAACGCGAGTGAGAAAGAAATGATTGGGTATTTGTACAAATAGTGGTATCGCACAACTGGGAGTTATTTGTGACTTTTTGCTTTTCACAAGAACTGGCCAAGTTTTGTGAATCAGGAACTGAGATATGATTGCGAACAGGGATGAAGCTTTCCTCTTGATATGAATCATAGATCGGAGTATCGTCTTGGATAGTAAAATTATTCAAATGAGCTTTTGCTTTGAGGTGAGGGTCAGCTGGTATAATTCCTGATCTAAGATGTTTTTTATTATCTGACCCTAGTTGAGCTACTTGTGATAACTCAACATCATCACAATCGGCAAAGCAACTATCACGAAAGACTTTACAGTGTCCCCTAGGTTCCTCTTTTTCATTATATGTTTTCAGACGAGGGAGGTGAGGCAGCTCTCGTTTAATATGGATCAAAGGATGTGTTAAAGTGGTCTCTTTATTCTGAAAACCCAATGATGGTTCGTTCGAATAACCCTCTGTGTCCGTCGAAATATGCTCAATATTATGAGGGGAAAAATCGTCATCACTAAAAACATTGGGGTAAAGAAAAAAATGTAAATCTGGAACAACGCATTCGACAACATCAAATAAATCTCGTTCATCAGATTCACTATAAGCACCGGGCTTTAGATCATACCTTTTTGCACCGATACTTTTTGAAAGAGAAACAATTGGTGGATCTAACCTTGGCATCAGCATTTGTTGATTTGAAATGATATTGTCTGACTCTATGTCAAAGTCATCCTCTGGTGCTAGGGTATTTTCCCTTTCAGTACTTTCGCCTTTGCTTTCTGGTGTTAGAGCATGTAATACTCCTAGGCTGAATTCTGTTTGGTCAGGTACAGGAGGTAGGAAATACTCATCATAATCTGAAGATTCTTCATCTGTGAGCTCATTCTCGAGGTCATATTGTAGACATTTAAGATGAAATCGCATATTGAAATCCCTTACGGGTTCGTCTTCTTTCCGCAGATAGTCGATTTCATCATATACCTGGTCGTATTCATAGCAATCAAATTCCAAGATGAAAGTCCTAACGAATTGGTCCCAGCTGTGAACTGATGCAACTGGGAGGTTTCTGCACCATTTTCTAGCTTCCGCTGTGAATGTAAGAGTAAAAATCCTGCACAAAACGCCTTCGTCAATTTTTTGAATATCAGAACTCAAAACTCTTTGAATGAATTGCAGGGCATGATGAAATGCAGAAGAATTATTCTTACCATTGAATTTCACCTGAGACAATAGCCTTACCACATCTGGTGGGGTGTTGGAAGAGGCAGGAACATGGATGCAACTCCAAATAGGAATTCTGTGAGTAGCCATCTTGTTTCAAGATTTATAATTCGAAAAAGATTCCAACAGGTACTATGCTCAGGCCCTCCTTCTAGCGCCAAATATGGTTGAGGGCCCTGAAATCGAGTCAACAACAAGGGGGATACCCACCCGGTCGGGAACCTGGTTGGCGGCTCCTTGCCCGTTTGGTGTAGCGGGTCCGACTGGGGATAACGGGACCAGCTTCCCGATCTAAGGGGTGTGTGTGTGTGTAGGGTTTGATTATGCTGTTTCTTGAGAAGTTTTGAGAACTAATTTAAATCTAACTCATGATTTGACTATAAGCTACTGAAATCTAATGAAAACAACATGTGCAATCTACGCTAACCCGGGGTATATCTTTTCCATCATGCGATCTAAAAAGATTTCATATAATAACTGGTAATGAAGATTATTCAGCTACTATAAGAATATAAACCATTTAAGATAAACCATTCTGCATAAGAAGTTAAACAGGACAATTGTGGACTGCATATCGCATGATAAATCATTCATATGTCAAGCATGAACAAGTGACTCCATCGTACAAAAGTGCCAAATGGTAACCAAACATTTATACATTAACATATAAATAATATCAGCTGTATATCACTCTAAGCAAATAAGTAGAAATCCATCAAGAGATAAAAGTACCATTTATGATTAATTTTTACTCACAAACTTCAAGCAATAATGATCTACTTCTACTTACTTTGAACGCCTACTAAGAGTACAGAAATGCAACATCAGTAGCAGACATTAAAATGCAAATATAAATAAATCTGATCCTTCCATTCATCAAAACCTCCTCTGAGGTGCAGAAGTGCATGTTCTGAGGACAAGTTTTTGACAAATTTCTGGACCCTTCTCCAATGCAATGAGAAGGGTTGAAATACTACTACCTAATCCTTATAATAGTATGTTACAAAATTGAGGATACGGTTCTCAAATGACCGCCCTCTTTCTAATTTAGTTAAAAAGGAAAAAACAACATTCTAAATGAAATTACTTCTGAATTTGGTCTCTGAAGTTGCAGCTGTCAAGCATAGGCTTGAGAAGAGTAGGCTGGCTGATTTCTGTGCTTAGCTGGGCTGCGAAAACGGCATCCATAAGAGCTGGCGCTACCTTCTCGGCTGCGTTCATGATGCATCTTACTGTCATGCATTGGCTATGCGGCTTAACTAAGTAAGTCCAGTAACTTTCCCAATTTAGTCTAGCCAATGCCTGGATTGTTTTCCCGTTTGCCTGCGCTTTCTGCCTCCATTCTGCCTCCAGTTGCAACGTGCTTGGTAGGTACCCCGGGGTGGTCTCTGAAATCAAATTAGCCCTATGTAAATTTTCATTTACACAGTCGATAAGGATGCTCGCTTGTGTCGCCGCTGTCTCTGCTGCTTGCTCCGCCTGTGTGATTTGTTCGTCCCATTTATTAAAGAGCAGCTCTTTATGATTTTCATTAATCTTGGGTGCTCCTGCTCTTTTCCAAAAATTAACTAAGGGTCCCCATTCATTCTAGTATCGTGGCTGATACTAGATTGAACGAGGGGGGGGTTGTTGCTGGCCACAACAAAGTACTAATAAGATTATTTCCTAAAGGGAATTTCAACTCAAAGTTTGAATAATTCCTATGAGACTAGGATGTATTGTTTTGAACCTATGGAAGGAGAGAAGTAGAAGGGCATTACAAAGTAAATCACAATCCATATAAAGGATATCATGTCATTATTAAGAGTATTAGAGAGACCATATAATCTAAATATGGGGGAAATATTATAGATCTCACTCAAGGATAATAAAGCACTAGTTGAATGGGGCATCTCGATCCTTGAGCTACAAATACAACTCATAATGGTCATAAGCAAGTCAAATAGGGAGAGATGGAAACCCCCAAACCCATTAACTCTTAAACTCAATTTTTATGATGCTTCAAGGGGTGTTCTAAGGATGATAAGTATTGAAGGCATCATTAAGAATAAAGAGGGTATCTCAATGCATTTCTAAGATAAAAGTATGGGTGTGGCCATTAATATTATGGCTATGATATTCATTGGAACTTAAAGGGATATAATCTATGATGGATTTCTTGTTCAATCACTTGTTTGTTAAAGGTGACTCGATCATCATCATAGACTTGATTTTGAAAGCATCACTAACTTCTCATGATAGTGTCTTTATTGTTAATTTACCCCTAAATACCCTTCTATAGGAGTTCACCCAAGTAAAGGGGGCATTATAAAGAATTGGTTTCATCCATGTTTGAAGAATTGGAAACAAGGTTCTAGACAATTTGGTGAATATAAGAGGATATTCATATTGGAACTAGGAAACAATGGATTATGACTAGACTAATGTTGAAGGTGGTGACATGGAGCGATGGAGATTGATTTAGTATGGTGGGACAACCATAATACATGGGACAATGATACACAAGGTTGTGAGCTTTTACAAAAAAAATGATCATAACATCACAGATCAAGTGAAGTATAGGATGTGATCATGATTATCATGTGGTAGAGAATAATTTGGTGTTATGAAATACAAGAGAAAATATCTTTGGTGAGCTAGATGTTTGTGAATTGGTGGACAAACACCTTTGATGTTATGGATCTAATGCTTCAACAAGAAAGTATCCTTTAGACCTCCAAAAACCAATCAGGAACACTCCAACCAATCTAGTGGATTTACCAAATTAAAGGTAGGTTACATATACATCCTCCATTTATTATAACCTCAATAAATTATATTGATTTAGTTAAGAAACATCATTTTTTCAATTTTTTTATACTATGGAAATCTAGTACATAGAGGTAGATTGGTTCATTTGTTGTAGAAAATTATTTTGAGGACTTATGCTATTTATATTTAATAAAGAAGTTAACCCTATAGATTTTATCATAGGAAAACTTCTAATATAACTATGTTTTTTGGTGTTATCATAGAGTGGCCCATTTAGGTAGATGGTTAAGTTCCTTTTTAAGCATAAGAAGAAAATTAGTTGGCTTGAAGTATAAGCATGTATCGGCAATTGTAAACTCTCTTAATTTGGTTGCAAAATAAGAAATGCTTTTTATTTTCTCAAAAACAAAAATATAGTGTGGTTTAAAAGTTGTAAGTCAAAAAAAAACTAAAAGTTGAGGTGTTTTTGGAGTACAGTGGGCTTCTATTAAGTTTTTTTGAAGTTGTCAATCATATTTTTTTTTAAAATAACCTATGTTTAAAATGTGGTGGCCCTCTTGGCACCCTCCCTCCACATTGAGATAACACAAACCAAAATAGAAACCTAAGTTTGTTTGATTAAATTATGAACAAATTTATATTGACACAAATTTTAAGTTACTCTTGAATCCAACATGGAAATTTTGTATGCTCCTTATTTGGATAAAGTATAGATTTTGCATAATGAAGTAAATAAGATAATTCAAAGAGATGAATCTAAATATATCAATTTTTTCATTCAAAAACAAATGGGCAATGTAGTCATAATAATATGAAGCTTAACCATTTCCCTTTTTTCCTTTGAAATTTTCCAAATTGTGAGCAATAAAATATGAAAGGAATGTTTATTTGTCACGGGAAAACAAAAAATCACAACATATAGGAATCAAGCCATTTCCAAGTGGTCCTTTCTATTTAAGTGATCCAATGACTTCAACTTTGACAATCAATGATTCCAACAACCAAACAAACAAGGTGGACAAAAGGACCATCCTCCAATCCTGATTCCTTCAATTAACATGTTGAAATCCCTCGAGTCCACATTCCCTAATAGGTTATTGACTCTCTATGTGCTCCTCATAGCTCATAATCCTCCACAAAAACCAAAATCCTCTCTATAGCTCCCTCATAGCCCAAAACAAAAATAGTAAAATAGATCCCCTACTCCACCTTCACTCACCTCATAAAAACTCCGACCATACAAACCAAGAAATAATATTATTTTAATTCTTTATGGCATGGCAAGCATTTTCCATCAGAAGCACCCACTCAATAGGTCAAGCCAACATGTATCCAAAAATATGAAATACACAACTTCCTTTCTTTCTTCAAGTAAATGTGAACTCTCTTTCTATTACAACCCACACAAAGTGAGGAGAGTGAGTTACCTCTCTTTCCCATTCTTGATCAACTTTCAAAGGGTTATAGATCGACAATGCCGTTGGCCATCCAACTATTTATATAGGTAATTTAGTTCATATTGACTTGATAAATGAGTCGGTAAAATAGCAACGAGGGTTGTGTGTAGGTAGTCTCACATGAGCATGCAAGTCCTAATCCCAATAAGTTTAAGAAAACTTCCTTAATATGCTACTAATGATATTTGTCTTTTTATATCTTTGCCTATAATATTTTGTACTTATTTTGCAAAATTGTACTCATAATGTTACTTAAATCAAGTATTAATTATCCAAAATGCATTTGTCAATTAAGCTAGTAATAGTGCCCGCAGTGAGGCATACACATGTATCTATTATGTATAGGTCTTGTACATGCACTAATAAGCAAATAATGAAGACTCCTAAGATTTTCTATGCTTGATCTTTTCATGAAAAAAATCATGTATACACAAAATGAATACAAAAAGCAATAGGCAAAGAAGGGAGAGTATCACTCTAAGCCCTTCTGAGATTGGCCATAATCATGTTGTGTATCATTATGATTCTCGGGGTGATATACCCCTCTCATGTATATGGCCATCAACAATCCCTCGATTTTTGGGAGAGTGAATTTGAGAGTCACTAATATCAATTTAGGCACCATGACGTATCTTTTCACCAACCCATCATGTTGTTCTCATGAGATCCTTTGTGGGAAAGCCCTCGCATGATATATATTTGAATTAGCCATCTCAGCCAAGGAAACACCATCCAATCAAGCTCTTGCTCATGTCATAGCACTAAGATAACAATAATCACATGTATAACATAATCAACTCATCACTTGATTGACATGTTTAGCATAAAGAATATGTTGTAATGATGTAAAGCCACATATAACATTTACATTCATCCAAACATCTTATTCACATCTATTTGTTAATATAGAACCAATGTATGTGTTAACCATTAGGCTGCACTCATAAATAAATGTTATGACCATGTACATTATCAATTAAATAATAACTATTGACAATAATGCATATATTTATAAAATTATTTATAATCTAAACATCATGTCATCAGCACAACCCATATACATATGTGATAAGCAATAATAGAAATATATCCATGTGTAATAAGAAAAAGTCCATCTAAGTATAACATCATAATATATTATCATCACATATTGTACATATTTGTAGAAAGAAAAGCTAATATATATCCATACACTAAGCAACAATTACATAGATGAAATAATGGATGTCTCATCTTAAACAAGCCTCGTCTAACAATGTCATGAAAAAGTGTGTATGTGTGTGTACACACACAATATGCAAAAAGAGCAAAGTGCTATCATGATGCAATTATCAAAGCATCATATCTCATAGGAATAAAATACAACCAATATGTGATAGTATTCCCGTTATCAAATTGTCATCCACCCGCCTACGAGGTCCACTATCTAATTGTTAATTCATTATTGATCACCATGTGCATATTTGTCATTATCGTCTCCATTGGAATCACTTCTATTAAAAATATACAAATTAGAAATAAATGTATCCAACACCCCCATGTAGATTTATATGCACTAAACCACATACAATCATACATGTCTCACCAATACAACATCTCCCCAATGAGATTACATACATGAAACTCATAAACATGATGTGTATAACAAATTGCATTTTATTGAACTGCTTAATTATAACAAGTAAATTGCAAATGCGGACCTCTCTCAATAACAACATATGTCATCCAAATTAGTTTAAATGTATGTTTGTCACTATTACATATCATATAACAAAAAGTCAAGGTTAACTATCTACTCAATTAAGCCATGTCATCTAATAGGGAGAAACAAGTTCATCCAAAATCCAAGTCAAAGGTAGTTGACTTGATTTAGAGATAATAGTAAGATCTAAGCTAGGTTTTATCAAGTGTACAAGATGTGTGACATTACATAGACCCACACTTCAGGGGACTTTGTTTGAAAGTTGTAATTTATATAAGTAAAAAGACAATCTTAGCACAAAATACTTAGGTGTTCTCTAGTAAACCATATGAACTACATAAAGGGGCATCCTCAACGGAAAATATCAACAAACCAATCAAAACAAGCTATAAGGTGCATTGGAGGGGCATTATATCCACTCATAAGGTGTTTTTTTAAATATAATGGCTTTTTAAATTTTATTAAAGTTGTAAATAACATTGAAATTTAGGGAAAAAAAATTGGTATGTCTGTCTAGATTTAAAGATTTTTTTAAGTTAGGATTCAAAATTATAGTTGATTTTTTTTAATGGTTGATTTTATATATAATCTTTTTTATTTACTTCTTATTAAAACCATTAAAAAATAAAAAATAATTGTATATATTTTTAATGGTTAACTTTTTATATCTACTGGGTGTTAAATTCATTAAAAAGTAAAGGGAAAAATCTGTATAGAACTTTTTTACTTTTATTAACTATCTGGATATATTGGTAAAATATTGATTTCTTTTTCCTTGTAAAGTTAATTTATTTTTCCTTGTAAAATTGATTCCTTCTTAAATAATGGTGCACCATGCTCACATGTAAAGTTATACCCTTCTCTGGAGCGAAGAAGTTCCGTAGTAGTGGGATTATATGCATTTACAATCCCCACAGCACGACATTTGGTTTGAACCCATGACCTCTTTAAGCCCCAAAACACTAGAATAAGCTACACAAACCCACCTAAGCACCTATATAAAAGGATCAATTATGTTTTAAAAAGACTCTCTGATATATCTTAAAAAATCATATTTAACTATTTTTCTTTCATTGCACCATTTTCTACCCTTAAAATATTGATTCTTACTGTGATTTAGGTTTTTTTTGTTTTTCCAATTCTTATAATGATTTCCATAAACTTATTGTGATATCTTGGAATTCATTTTAGAAGTTGTGTTATTAAATCATAAAGCTAGTATGATGTTACAACAATTAACGTTTATTACACAATGAGATTTTGCAAACCCCCCATTGACTTACTTTTGACTATGCTTTCATCTCTTTAACTTTTGGGAACTCTATGGCTATAGGGATTTGTGTTTGGTAACATTGTTAAGAGTGTGGTGGCAAGAAAGGGCAACAAAAGATGTCTCTAACAACACATATAACACATATAGTGACCTTAAAATACTTATCTAGAAAAGAAAAAAACTCACTACTAAAATTGATTGTTAATGAATACAACAAAAACTTTTGATAAATTAAATGTTTAACAGTGTGTTATAAGTTTCTTTATCTGCAGAATTGCCCTATCGATGTCACCATTGTCATAAACACGGCCATTTAGCAAGGCACTGCCCTCTGGGGTTCAAACGCAGAAGGAAGAATAGGGTGGAGTTGGTTCAGGAAACGCAGGAGCGACATGTGGATGCAATTATGGAGCAGGTAGTTCCGCCGGGGGAACATCAGGCTGAGGTTTAATTTCAAAATGAAATCAATGAAGATCAACAGGCAACTACTATTGAGGCTGATACGATTGCTTCTTTTCACGAGCGGGACGAGATGACAGAGGTGGAGGCATATCTCCCTGCGGGGAGAGGAATATGGAGGCCGATTATTTCTCTAAAAGAGGTTTATAGTAGGCTCTGGACCCCTGGCACATAATCGTCTCAGACAACGGGCTGGTCACAGTTTCGGATCGGGTCCCTTACCTTTAATATCTCCATTTTGTTTTTTTGGTTTATGTTATAATTTGTACATACTGGCAGGCTATGAGACTATTTTGTCTTATGACAATGTTCTGGTTTCTGTTTATTTTTGTTGTAATGGACAGATGGATTTGGGTATTATCACTCAATATGGGATATGGTATGGATTGTTTTCTCTGATTGTTCGAAGAGACCTGATTTTTTATCTCTGTTTTTTTGAGTTTTTTTTTTTATGGATTATCTGTATTGAACACGGGCATATCCATTTTTTCTCAATATGTTGTTGTCTTCACTTTCTGTGTATGGTGGATTCACAGTTTGATGTATGAATGCTTCATTGCATCTACATTGTAACTTTCTTTTTACTTAATAAAGAGTTTGATTTTTTTGCGAGCGAACAAAAATAAAAATAAAAATTCTCTCAGCAACAACAAACAATCTTGCGTACAAACAATAATTAAGTCAAAACATATATTGGGATTAAATGATATATTACGCCTCTTTATTTTTTCTCAAATTAAAATAATTTGACTATATTCATCACCAAAAATCCTAGATTCAACTTCTTTATCTGTTTTTTCATTTTTGGAAAGTTATGAAATGTTTCCTTCAATAAGACGGCAAAATTCTTCAAATTATATCTTACCAAATTAAGAGATTATAAATGCTTCCGCACGTTCATTTAATTGCATTGGAAGTCCCCATATTAAAATAAGTCTATTCAATTATTCCTGATTGATTTATATGGACCAATCTGAGTAAAAAGATTTGGATGTATATTCAGTCTTCAACATATCCCATGAAATTTTGTTTGTGGTCAGATATACTCCGAAACATTTTTATTTTTTTTAAGAAAGAGAAGAAATATTTTGATACTTTATTTCAATTATAAATGTTACAAATAATTTTGAAGAAAAAAGTGATGAACGGCTAAAACCATTCATGAATAATGGCACAGTGATCGGAACCAAATTGTTAAGCCAAGACATATGTTGGGATTAAATGAAACTGGGTACTTTCTCAATTTCTCTGAAACTATACTAAATTATTTTTCATCTTCAAGTGTTACAGAAGAGAGATACAAGTGCTGGAAACATTTCTGGGATAAGATTTATATAAGAATACAAAAGCGAATAAACCGTTAATAAAAAAGATGTAGACATGCTGATTACTCAATTTAGACAGAAGTTCTCTCCTTGTCGGCCTCCAAGACTTTTTCATCATTCTTAATTTGACAGAAGTTCTCTACTTCTCCTTGGTCTTCAAGACTTTTTCATCATCCTCAATTTAGACAGAAGTTCTCTCCTTATCGGCCTCCATGACTTTTTCATCATCCACATTTAATATCTTGCTTGTTTCCTCTTCGCGTAATTTTTTTCTCAAACCCAAAACAACAAATAAATTGGTGAGAGTTAAAAGTGACTCCGCACTTCCATGAAGCCAGTCCACATTTGATAATGAGGTTCCATAATGTATTTTTGCTGCAGAGGCAAATACAGGAAAGATCAAAAAGTTATACTTTGTATCAGCAAGGGAAGCACAACCAGAAGATTACTTCAATTAGACATGTAAACAATGTTCAAGAAGAATCTCTTGTGCAAATTTGAAGCAACGTTAGCAAACAAGATATCCACATAATACTACTCATGGTTCATCCTTATACCTTGCTAGCAATCTTTTCTCCTAATTGGAAGATACAAGGTAACCCTTCAATTAATCTACCTCGCGGAGAGCATGGCTTCTAAACAGGGGCCATGCAAAGAATTCTCAAATATGTTTCACCATATAGTTCCTTTATCTAACAAGGGAACTCCTGTGATCGGGAATTTGTTATTTGTTCCTATAAATAGAGGTTTGAATACATCTTTTAGAACGTGCAGAACATTTGTTACTTGTTTATATCAGATGCTCTAATGATGTAAAATTGATATATGCAGCTCTCCTACATGCTTCATTTATCTTGATCTATCTTGATCCAAAAGATACGATATGCAGTATTTCATAATCTAGAAATTTTGAAATTGATATATGCAGCTCTCCTACATGCTTCATTTATCTTGATCTATCTTGATCCAAAAGATACGATATGCAGTATTTCATAATCTAGAAATTTTGAATAGTTGCAGATGACCACTCGGAATATTTAAATTGTATACCTAGTGACATGATTATAACACATTTCATAGCTTACTAGTCGTTAGGTTTAACTCCTTCAACTCTTAACTAGAGTTACAATATGAACTCTTTTAGAGTCTTCTTCATCATTATCACGTGGCTAGCTCATTTTCCATGAACAATGGGGGTTGACATGGTATCCTCTTGAATTATGGTGGTCAAAACAGGGAGGTCAACTTTTGAGTAGAATAACTTTTTCATACGGACTTCGATTGAGGCGATCTTTGTGCCGTTGGAAATGTTTGTGTAGAATAGGAAGAAAAAAAAAATGTTAAAGCAGCGAAGTTTAACCCCAAAAAATTTCGTTTGATGCCTCAAAATGCGCCCATAAAGTTTCAGACCCCAATTTGCCAAACTAGGTCCTATTGGCAAAAATGGTCCTGTGAACTGATTCCTCCAGTTTTTCCACTCTAAAAGCATCAAGATGGATGACAAACAATGTAATGATCCAATCTGAATCAGTGACTATTAGATTTTACTAGTTTAGCTCATACTTTGTTTCTTTGTTCATTGTTCACAGTTCCACAGATTTAGCATTGTAGCCTCATATATAAAGGTTGTTTTCCTCATATATAAAGGTTGTTTTCAGATATTACTGATTGCATTATGTAATAATCTGTGAGATATAATATAGAGATGGGTTTCAGAGTAAATCGTGATGTATGACTTGTCATTTATATTTCTCATTTAAATGATCTTTGATCATTTATTCATGAATGTGAATCATAATGTTTAATGCTTTCTCTCAAAATTTCAATATAATTTTCTATTTGTAAAGTAAAAAAATATTGATAATACATTTATATCTATCTATATAGAATAGTATTTCCCCTTTTCCAAATTTTTGAGGGGTCCCATTTTACGCGCATTTCTATTTCAGATACATGTTTCCCTTTCCCCGTATCATGCAACTTAGTTTTCATGTCTTTAAGCGAAGTTTCCATCGGTTTCAAAGTGGCTCTACTGAAGTTCCTTATTTCCTTATCTCTCTTTGTTTTCTATAGAAATTTTTGGTGCTCTATTTTGCAGTTTTGGGAACTGTGTGTGCCCACTTGAACCTGCAATAGCATCACATATTACAAAAAAAAATTACAATGTTCCAGATGATAGTGTGTGCCAATTTTCCTGTTGTGCGTGAAGCATGCAACCGTAACTATTTTCTAAGAGAAGTGTTACTGATGTTTTACTGCAATATGTGAAAAACCCGCATAGTTGGGATAGTAATTAAGCTTTAGAGAGATGTTGAATGTTAATGTTGTGTGACAGTTTTTCAAATGTAGAAGTCAAGAAAGAGAGGCAAGGAAGTTGCTTGAGATTGAAGATTGCATTTTAGACTGTTAAGATGTATTTGACTCTTTAGCATACTAATGCAAAATGAGGTGTTTGTGGTTTCCCTTCTAAAACTTCTATATTTGATGTGGGTGTTATACTTTGTGTTTATGTGATGAAGAATGGCAACTTTTTTCTTTCCATTGTTCTCAAATACTCCTTTTGTATAATTTAAATCTGTTCTTGCAATAACCTTAATCATACTTTGGTGAAATCTTCTCCTTCAGGGAATGGAAAATGCCAGTATCAATAGGGTTTAGATGAGACTACAATGTTGTTGGCATGAATATCGAACATGAGGTCTTTTAGCAACATTAATTAGTTCTGTTGTACGCACAGAGCAAATTTATACAAGGGAAAAAATATGTTATGATGGCCTTCAAGAGAGGAGATTCAAGACTGGTTTTAGAGAAAAGAAATCGAATTTGTACACAGAAACCATAAGATTGAATATAAACATCGAGTAGTGGAGGAATATTCAAATAGCATGTACCCTCATAAAAGCAAAAAATATTTTCAGAGAATTCCTAATGTGTTGCACGAATAGGAATTGAACCAGACCCGGAGCACAAGTCTAGAATGAAGAAATATTAGAAAGATTACAAAAGTTGAACAAGAAATGGATTTGCATTCTTGATTTTTGGTTTACAAACTTGTTCGTGGGTTATATTTTGGAGCTTGCAATTGAATATTTCACTTCTTTCAGTAAGGAAGGATGAAATTTTTTGAAAGGACCCAGCAGTCAAATGATAAGAAAAATATCCAGATCAACGTTACTTGGGAGCGGGAGCGAAAGCGGGGAGCGGGAGCGAAAATGGGAGCGGCAGCGACATTTTCAGAAGCTCCCGGTTTGGGAGCGAATCCTGAAGCGATTTTTTAAAAATATATATATTTTTTATATTTTTTAATTTTTGATACACATATGTCAACAAAAATATGTGGAATGATGAATTAAATATAAAAAACATAAAAAAAAACATAGATTGATCATTGAACTATATCACATCAATCATCTAGAAGTTATAATCTTCATCAACCATGTCCACAAGTTAGTAACATACATATTACAACTGCAACATATTGAGTCTCGTGAATCAGGATTCATCAAATTCAATCTTAAAGTTTCAACTTCAAGCTTTCAAAATTGAAAATTCAATATATAACATTTATCATCATTGATCACCAAAGTTGTACTTGTAAGCTAAGTTTAACCATTACAAGAAATAATATCTTAGATATTTCTAAGTTCTAACTTCTAACTGTTAACATGAAATGAAATGTTATAAAATGAACATGAATAATGAAATGAAATGAAACAACTTTAATCTTTCACGAAGCATCATATTCATAATTCACAATCATTACTAATGAGTTATAATTGCCAACTTCAAACTTCAAACTTTCATTGTCACAGTCATATATTGTTTACAAAAAATATCATTATGATATGAAAGAGTCAAGAGTCAAGAGTCAAGGACTCAAGACCCAACAGTTATGAAAACTAATAGAAACTAGAAAAGACAAGTAAACTGTAAATCTACATGTGGCCCTTGCCACGAGAGTCTCCTATATAAGCAAGTCGTGGTGGTCTTCTAGGAGTCTCCCGCACAGCCCGACAACCAGAACTAGAAGGCACATGCCCTCCACGTGAGGGTGTAGATGGAGGTGGCGACAGCAAAGGAACAAGACTCGGAACTCGAGCACTGCTACTGGATGGTGGAGGTGGCATGGCTGCTGCAGCTGCTTCATCTTCATCCCTTATAAGTTCCTCTTCCAGTTCTTCAAGATGTATAGTGCCATCCTCCAAATTGTCTTCCTCTGGGTGGTTGTCCCAAATTTTATATGTGGGATCCTCATAAGCCCAATCACAGTAATGACTCAACAACCTCAAGTTGTAGTGCACATAAACCAAGCTTTCTGCCCGGTTTTCATTGAGTCTGTTTCTTTTCACATTATGTATGAAGCTGTAAGTGCTCCAACACCTCTCCGCCGAAGAAGTATTTACAACCTGCGATAGAACTTTTTTTGCCAATTTTGGCAAAAGTCCTTGGCCGCCATATGTTTCCCACCATGTGAGAGAATAAAATCTGTCTATTTTTTCCATTGCATGGAAGTTACCAAACAAACCAGTGCCACTGAAGTATTTTCCTATTTCAAAGCGCACAGCTACACATTCCTCCCTATCAGGTATCAACTTTTCTAATGCTTCCAAATATCCTCTAGTTACCTCTGCATCTAAATGGGGTTTGGTCCTAATCCCACCCCCTGGTGCAGGTTGGCCCAACCAAGATGTAGAGTAGTATTTTGGCATAAGGATATATGCCAAGCAATGTAGTGGAAGATTAAGTTTATTCCACCGTACACACACACAATCATGAATCAGTTTGTACAAGTTGGGATCTCTGTTATGAACAGTATCTTTTATTTGCCCCAACATGGTATCCATCTGCTCATACACCTCACCAATCATTGGTTTATCTGTATCTGCAAAACGAATCATATGATAAATGGGCTTGGTGAAATCCAATACTTGCCTCACACTTGACCAAAACTGACCATCAAGAGCAGCCTCCTCCACCAGTTCAAAACCTCGCCTGTCAGCGGCATTTGTAGCCCTTTCCTTTAATACCTGCCAATGTGGACTTGATCCCATGCTAGCCAATGACTCTCTTACCTTCAAAAGGCGCCTGAAGGTGAGGTAATAGCTACCAAATCTGGTCTTCGCAATCCTCAACAACTCCAATCTTGAGTGACTGCGGAAAAGGCCATGGGTATTGCTATGATTTGTAATAAATTTTATCATTTGTTTGCCTTTCTTGTACAAATCACCAATCCATTTGTATTGTGCATTTTTGTTCTTGACAACATCATGCATCAGAAGGTTCAATGTGTGAACCAGACATCCAGACCAAAATATGTTGGGGTATTTATTCTCAATAATTGCTCTCGCTGCCTTACAATTAGGAGCATTATCAGTGATGACTTGGATGACATCGTATGGCCCAATATGGTCAATTGTTTCAAGTAATGCTTCTGCAATGTTGATGACGGTATTGAACTTGTCTAAGTAATCATATGCAGTTAGAAAGATGGCACCACTAACAAACACAGCAAGAACACTTATCAATAGCTTCCCTTTTGCATTTGTCCATCCATTAGATACAATGGACACCCCATGGTCAGTCCAAGAACTTGTCATTCTATTCAAAGAATGTGATATTTTTGCTTTTTCATGATCAAGTCCAACGGTTCTTGCCTTGTCATACCCAGCGCTCTTGTATCCTTTAGGGGCATCATTTATGGCAGAAATCATTTCGTGCCAATAAGGTGAGCGAAGAACATTGAATGGTATCCCACATGCATAGAGAAACCTGTAAACCTTTGAATCCACATCATTCCTACACCCCTCGTCAAGGAAATCTGATATGGTTCTACGCCTTAAAGCTGGTGACCCTGTGCCTCCATATCGATTGCCTTGGGAGGATGCTGAAGGAGTTCTTTGTGCTTGTGATTGTGAGCTTGGTTCAAAGAAACCCCTTGATTTTTTAGATTTGTATTGGGCTTCCTCCTCTTCCCTTATGTATTTGGCTCTATCTACTGCTGACACAGCTGCACAAATTTTGATTCCTATTTGTTTATCTCCATCCCATGGCCTTTTCCCGCAGAGGTGTTTTCTGGCACGGGTGTATGAACCTGTGTAATTATTGTTGCAATGGGGGCAATGAAATTTAGTGGTTCCACCGCCTTTCCCTGCTTTAGGCCTGTTAACATATTTCCACAATGGGGTTTGGTCTTGTTTAGTTTTTTGAGAGTCATGTTCACCCTCCTCCAGCGCCTCCTCACCGGGGTTTTCATCAAATCCACTTTCTCCAGCTTCTTCATCCCCCTCTTCATTTTGGCCCCTCCGTTTCCTACTCTCCAGCACCATAATAACCAGAAAAGGGACCAAGAAGAGGAAAATACCAAGAAATATAGCCAGGTCCATGATGTTTGATATTTGTAGGCTTTTGAATCTGCAAAATTTAATGGGAATGAGAATAGGAATAGGAATGGGAAAATTAATTTAATTTATTTAGATTAATTAATTAATTTTATTTAGATTCATGATTTTTTTACTAAATAAACTAAACTAAACTAAATTAAACTAACTAAACTAAACTAAATTACTAAATTACTACCTAACTAAGGTTTAAAATACTAAATTACTAAGTTACTAACCTCTTTGCAGGCTTGCTCCTTGCACCTCGACGCTTGCTCCTTGCTTCTCCTCGGTCCTTTACTCAATCTCCTTTGCTCTCCTCAACTCATTCAAGTCACAATGAAAATTTTTTTGCCCCCCAAGTCATTTTAAAACAAAAATAAAATAAAATAAAATGAATTTTTTTCGCGTCCGCGGAAATTTTTTCGTGCGCGTCGCTCCCGGAGCAAAAATTAAAAGCTCGGGAGCGATCGTTTCCTAATCGCTCCCGAGCTATAATTTTCACTCCGGGAGCGACGCTCCCGAACTCGCTCCCGATTTTGGCAGGGAGCAGAAATTCTTTTATCGGGAGCGCGGATTGGGAGTGGGTTCGGGGGGGAGCGCTCCCCCGCAACTTTGATCTAGATGATGGGGGTGCAGTGTTCCAGTTAGCCAAAATGGAACTACCACTACAACTATGAAAATAACCAAAATGAAAAACAGAAACAAAATCCAAAGGCAAGGATAAGAACATGGTTACCTACCCACCTAAGGCTAGATTGCACTTGCAAACCCGAGTAGGGAGGAAGACATCTCCAATAATCACTAAAAACTAGTTAATTGTATCAATAAAATGATAAGAGATATACATATAAGAGGGAGGAAACCCCTATTTATGCAAATAGAGAGACAAAACCCTAACTTTAAAGCTAAGTCACTTATACGAATATTTAGGCTATTATTATATTAAGTTATTAACGTTGTATCTTGACAAATATAACATTATTACAAAATCATAAGCATACACACAAAATAGATCATGTGCATATTCTCTAATACCTACAAAGAATGTTGTCATTAGGTACATAATACACCCTCCCCCTTAAAAAGTTTTTCCCTCAAAGCTTAAAACCTGCTATACAAACTGAAACGTTGCTCCAATAAAAACCCAAGTAGGTGATATAATGACTTGAAAGGCATGAACATGCCTTGGATATATGTCCAACATTAGGATGACCAAATTTGGTGTCTAAACTCATATTTTAGCCTTTAGAATGATTTTCAAAGAATGCATGCAAAGAAAAGAGTGCTGCATTTTATGACTTAAGTCACTTGAGAATAGAGAGCAAGATTTGAACCCCAAACCACTTAGTTCAAAAAGTGCTACTTCAACCAAGTGAATTAAAACACGATTATATCTAAAGCATGAAAGGAAAAAGAAGAATTTTTTTTTACTCGGAACATATAATGAAGAGAAGTGATGCATTATGACATGTGCAAACTTGGGTGTTCCGCCAAAAAATGCTACAAATTCCCATGTAGCTTCCTCTTTCAGGAGGCCCCTCAACTTAATCTTGTATTCTTTAATTTGCTTCTTTGAGGCTTGGTCCAATGATTATTGTTATTTTCTCTCCAAAGGTCTCCAATCTTTTCAAGCATACAAATAAAATTCTAAACCAACTAAAATGCAGCGTATAGTCAAGAGATTATAGGGAGACAAAAAACAGCATGTAACCAACCTCTTAAGTTTTCTCTCCAATCTTTTCAAGCATACAAATAAAATTCTAAACCAAGTAATTAATTCCTTTCCATTTCCTTAAGGTTCGATGAACCAAAGTTGGTTTCAATGGATAATAACAATCATCATCACATAATGTCCATAAATTTATAAAATTGCATAGGGTTCCAGTTGCTATTTTTTAATGTGTATTAAAACAAACATTTCCTCTCGATGGAGTTATTATTGGAGTTAATAACTGGTTATATTTATTTATAAACAGTTGATCCCATAATAACTGGTTACATATTTCAGAAATTAGTTTTGAAAATAACCAGTTGGTATAAAATTCAAATTCCTTATTCTAATATCATAGTGTGTGCCAATTTTTCTGTTGTGTGTGAAGCATGCAACCATAACTAATTTCTAAGAGAAGTGTTACTGATGTTTTACTGCAATATGTGAAAAACCCGCATAGTTGGGATAATAATTAAGCTTTAGAGAGATGTTGAATGTTTATGTTTTGTGACCGTTTTTCAAATGTAGAAGTCAAGAAAGAGAGGCAAGGAAGTTGCTTGAGATTGAAGATTGCATTTTAGACTGTTAGGATGTATTTGACTCTTTAGCATACTAATGCAAAATGAGGTGTTTGTGGTTTCCCTTCTAAAACTTCTATATTTGATGTGGGTGTTTTACTTTGTGTTTATGTGATGATGAATGGCAACTTTTTTCTTTCCATTGTTCTCAAATATTCCCTTTGTATAATTTAAATCTGTTCTTGCAATAACCTTAATTATACTTTGGTGAGATCTTCTCCTTCAGTGAATGGAAAATGCCAGTATCAATAGGGTTTAGATGAGACTACAATGTTGTTGGCATGAATATCAAAGATGAGGTCTTTTAGCAACATTAATTAGTTCTGTTGTCGGCACAGAGCAAATTTATAAAAGGGAAAAATATGTTATGATGGCCTTCAAGAGAGGAGATTCAAGACTGGCTCTAGAGGAAAGAAATCAAATTTGTACACAGAGAAACCATAAGATTGAATATAAACGTTGAGTAGTGGAGGAATATTCAAATAGCATGTACCCTCATAAAAGCATAAAATATTTTCAGAGAATTCCTAATGTGTTGCGCAAATAGGAATTGAACCAGACCCGGAGCACAAGTCTAGAATGAAGAAATATTACAAAGAATACAAAAGTTGAACAAGAAATGGATGTGCATTCTTGATTTTTGGTTTACACACTTGTTCGTGGGTTATATTTTGGAGTTTGCAATTGAATATTTCACTTCTTTCAGTAAGGAATGACGAAAATGTTTTAAAGGACCCGGGGTCAAATGATAAGAAAAATGTCCAGATGATGGGAGTCCAGTGTTCCAGTAGCCAAAATGGAACTACCACTACAACTATGAAAATAACCAAAATGAAAAACAGAAACAAAAATCCAAAAGCAAGAAAAAGAACAGGGTTACCTACCCACCTAAGGCTAGATTGCACTTGCAAACCCGAGTAGGGAGGAAGACATCTCCAATAAACACTAAAAACTAGTTAATTGTATCAATAAAAGATAAGAGATATAAATATAAGAGGCAGGAAACCCCTATTTATTCAAATAGAGAGACAAAACCCTAACTTTAAAGCTAAGTCACTTATAAGAATCATTAGGCTATTATTATATTAACGTTGTATCTTGAGAAATATAACAATATTACAAAATCATAAGCATACACACAAAATAGATCAAGTGCATATTCTCTAATACCTACAAAGAATGTTGTCATTAGGTACACAATACACCCTCCCCCTTAAAAATATTTTCCCTCAAAGCTTAAAACCTGCTATACAAACTGAAAAGATGCATTATTGCTCCAATAAAAACCCAAGTAGGTGATATAATGACTTGAAATGCATGAGCATACCTTGGATCTATGTCCAACATTAGGATGACCAAATTTGGTGTCTAAACTCATATTTTAGCCTTTATAATGATTTTCAATGAATGCATGCAAAGAAAAGTGTGCTGCATTTTATGACTTAGGTCACTTGAGAATAGAGAGCAAGATTTGAACCCCAAACTACTTATTTCGAAAAGTGCTACTTCAACCAAGGGAATTAAAACATGATTATATCTAAAGCATGAAAGAAAAAAGAGGAAATTTTTTACTCAAAAAATATACTGAAGAGAAGTGATGCATTATGACATGTGCAAACTTGGGTGTTCCGCCAAAAACTGCTACAAACTCCCATGTAGCTTCCTCTTTCAAGAGGCCCCTAAATCTTGTATTCTTTAATTTGCTTCTTTGAGGCATGGTCCAATGATTATTGTTATTTTCTCTCCAAAAGTCTCCAATCTTTTCAAGCATACAAAAAAAAAAAAAAATTCTAAACCAACTAAAATGCAGCATATAATCAAGAGATTATAGGGAGACAAAAAACAGCATATAACGAACCTTTTAAGTTTTCTCTCCAATCTTTTCAAGCATACAAATAAAATTCTAAACCAACTAATTAATTCCTTTTGATTTCTTTAAGGTTTGATGAACCAAAGTTGGTTTCAATCAATGTTGCACGACTCGTACTCATATAAGACTCGGCGAGGCATCGACTTGTCTACTCGTATAAGACTCGGGAACGACCCTTATAAGACTCGTCAAAATACAAAAAACAAAAAACAAAAAAAACTTAAAATGTGGTAAGTTTTAAGCACAAAATAGAAACTAATGGCAATTCCAATCCTTATAAGTTATAAAAACCACAATATATGCTATAATTCATAACATCATCTTATATCTATAAAAGTACAACATAACATATTCAATTTTTGTAAGCAAAACATTTAGATACTAAATAAGAAAAGGACTCATGATTCCATAATTAAAAGAAAAAAATGTCAGCAAGTTCAAAATTCAAATACATATGTCATAAATGATAAATGATTATCTCATAACAATCTTGTGTCTCATCACTCATGGACGACTACGCCTACAATAAGCCCTCGCGGAGCTAGTGCTAACATCAGAAGGCTGAAGCAACTATGAGGCAGGTGTATTTGGAGTCTCCATTTGAGATGGCAAACTAGAGAGATCCTCAGTCTCTTCATCAAGCCAACTCAAATCAGGGACCTCCTCCTCCACAACCCAATCAGACTCTAAATCAATAGTATGCAATAAAATTGGATCTATATCCTTTGGTTTCACTTGTTTTGTTAGCATTCGAAGGTTGTAGTAGATGAATACCAACTTCTCCAACCTCTCATGCTCCAACCTGTTTCTCTTTTTGCTATGGATGTGCTCAAACACTGACCAATTGCGCTCACAAGAAGAAGCACTGCAGGGTTGACTCAACTCTGATGGCAAATTCTTGTAATTGTGGTGCCTCAGTGCCACAATCTATCCACCAATGAGCTGTAGAAAAATAACAACAAAGATTATTATTTTTCAATGCCAAACATATAAAAGAGAACTAGCAAAATTACAAGCTAAGTTCTAACAATTTGCACTTACAAGGCATTTTCTTGTCCTTGAGACGTTGGCTTGAGCTGAATCCAAACATGCTAAATGCTTCCTTGTACATATCTCGTTGTAAGTTGATTTTGTCATGAATATCTACATCTGGGAACATCTTCTCAATGCATATCATGACACCTCTCATCACCTCGGGATCTCTTTGAATGCTAGACCCCTCATTATAGAATAAGCTCAGATTGAGATATGCTCCTGCTGCATGCAATGGTGAATGTAGTTGCTCGTTCCGACTCCCACCTAGAATCAATAATTTTCCATATAGGGATATATTTAGATTCATTTACCTTATAAAAAGTCTTGATGGCCCCTTTGGCCCTGTCCATGCCCTCATAAATATATCCCATTGCAAGTTTCTCTCCATCCATCAATCTCAAGACTTTCACAAGGAGCTCAGTGAAGCTAACAATCTCATCACTCTATCCCACAAACTATCAGCAAAGACAAATGTTTTCACAGACATTGCTTCCCGTTTTGTGCTATCTTTCCAGAATACACATTGTTGGCTACAAAACATTCTTCTCAAAGCTTGGTACTCATACAAAAGGCTTTGGAGGGAAAGAAAATTTGTAGCAAATTGTGTGATAGTTGGGCGACTAAGCTCACCCTGTGTGAATTCCCTCATAAGGTTCAACACCCAAGCATGATTATAAATATACTTGGTAATATGCTTGCATTCTTGCACAATGTCTTGCACCCACTCCAACTTCCCAATGTCCTCTAGCATCAAGTCTATGCAATGGGCAGCGCATGGAGTCCAAAAAATGGTGGGATATTTGGCACAAAGCAACCTTCCAGCTGCCACATAATTTGTTGCATTGTCCATGATTACTTGGACAACATTTGCAACCCCAACTTCCTCCACCACATCAGCCAACAATGAAAAAATCAAATGTGCATCTTTTACATTTGCAGATGCATCAATGGATTTTAGGAACATGGTTCCTTTAGGGAAAGATACAACAAAATTTATTATTGTTCTACCCCTCTGATCTGTCCACCCATCAGACATAAGTGTACAACCTGTAATTTTCCATGAGCTTGTAATGCTCTCCAATTGTTCCTTGACACACTCAAGCTCCTCATCTTGCTCTTTCCCCCTAAGTGCATTATAAGTTGGGGCTTTGTATCCGGGGCCAACACATGCAATGGCATCCACCATGGGCTGATAAAAATAAGACTTTGCATAGTTGAATGAAAGACTGTTATGGTACCAAAACCTCTTCACAGCCATATCTACCTCCTTCATCTTCTTATCATTGAAATTGTCCAAGGTTGGTTGAGATCCTGGAGTTGTATGAGGACTGAAGAAAGAAGAGGTTATACTCTTGTTTGGCATAGCAGTTGAAGAGGAGTTGCCAATCCCTGGACTTTGAAACTGTGTTTCACTCTGAGGTGAAGATCTACCTATCCCAACAATCTCATCCTTCATTCTTTTCCTCTTAGAACTTGCTTGTTTAATGGCTTCCAAAGCAGCTACCATTTCAGTAGTGACTTCATTAGGGCAACTTTGACAAGCACCCACACCATGCCCAGGAATTCTAGCTAGGTGGTATTTCAGCCCGTTTATGCCTACATACATTGTGGCATTACAATAATTGCACTTGATATTGTGGTCATTACCGGAAATAAGTCGTTGACCACGTGCCCATGCTGAGCACAAGACTATCTGAAACCCTTTGGTGGCATGGTAACAAAATCTGGAAGAAAAAAAATAAATTTAAAATTTTTTTCGACTTCAAATTTATTTTTTTTGTTTTGAATTTTTTTCTAATTTGCAAATTTTTTTCGTTGTGTGGCTGAGTTTCTCACCCACGGGCATTCCCAATAAAAAAAAAAAAAAAAATTGCAAACATAAAAAATAAAAAATAAAAAGTAAAAACAAAAAATACATGGAAAACATTCTAACTAGGTTCATGAAGCCTACATGAAGCTTAGTCTGATCCAGTGAAGCCTCCTTTAGCCTCCTCCAACAACTCCTTCATGCTCCTTTAGCTTCACTCTCACTCACACAAATTAGCCAAACACTCAAATGACAAGTGAATAAGAAATAGAAGGGAGAGAGGTTCTTATAAAGTTTTTTTTTCCCTCCAATTTCCCTTTTCCTCCACCTGATCTCCAAAAAAATAAAAAAAATTAAAAGAAAAAAATCGAATTTTTGGACAGTTTAAACATTTTGCTGCTCGAAGGGTCTTATAGGGATCTTGTATTAAACCCGCAGGTCTTATAAGGGTAAGAGGGTCTAGTACTAAAACCGAGGGGTCAGGGTAAAGACCGAGGGTTTGATGAAGTTTCCCGTCCACCCTTATGACCCGTTCTTACCCGCGGTTTTATAGGGGTGGTGCTTCACTGGTTTCAATGGATAATAACAATCATCCTCACATAATGTCCATAAATTTATAAAATTTACATTTATAATATTGCATAGGGTTCCAGTTGCTATTTTTTAATGTGTATTAAAACAAGCATTTCCTCTCGATGGAGTTATTACTGGAGTTAATAACTGGTTATATTTATTTATAACTAGTTGATCCCATAATAACTAGTTACATATTTCAGAAATTAGTTCTGAAAATAACCAGTTGGTATAAAATTCAAATTCCTCATTCTAATTCCCCATATACATGTGAGTGTCGATGGAGTTTGAAGATGGAAATTATCATTGTTCTATTATTTTGGAAATGTTTCAGATTGTTCTTTGTTCTTTTTGGGATGTATCATTACATGATCTTATAATTTTTTTCAAGGTTTCAGTTTTCAAAATATGGAATTCCTTTTACATTATTTTATAAGGTTTCAGTGGTCACAATACAATGGAGTTTGAAGATGGAAATTATCATTGTTCTATTATTTTGGAAATATTTCAGATTGTTTTTTCTTCTTTTTGGGATGTATCATTACATGATCTTATAGTTTCTTATAAAGTTTCAGTGGTCAAAATATGGAAACACATATTTCAAAAATTAGTTCAGTTATTCAGAAACAACTGAATAACTTTTTTGCTATGATTTAATGATTTTTTTTGTGATTAAAGCATTTATTTAATCAAGTAAATAAGTAAATGATTAATAAAGAAAAAAATTGTGTATTCTTTAATTTGCTTCTCGTTAATTTTTCTTAGGGCTATATTGTTCTTTACTTTGATAATTGCATTTCATTATTTCCATATATAAATTCACCCCATAGCATCATACCATTATTCAGATTTGTCAGGCCAGGGTAACTCCAGAATGGGCAGAGAAAAACTGATTGCATAATTCATTAGCTAACTATCATTTATATACATAAATGGGACGGATCAGTTCATCTTCTTGATGACTGTTCGCGTTCCAGTTCACCCATCCGTTGAGGATTAGGTGTCAACATTCCCCCCCTTAATCTGAAGGGATGTTGGTGAGTCCAAGCATCGTTCTGAATCTTTCAAGCTTTTCTCTTCCAAGCGCTTTGGTGAAGATGTCTGCAATTTGCTCGTTTGTGGAACAATGACAGAGATGGATTGTTTTGGCCTCAACATGATGTCGGATCAGATGATATTTAGTATTGATGTGCTTAGTGCGATCATGGAACTTTGGGTTCTTGGCCAACTTTATTGCAGAGGTGTTATCAATCATGAGTGGAGTTGATTGTATTTGTTTTACCTGCAAATCTTCAAGAATTTTCCTGAGCCACACAATTTCTTTCGTTGCTTCAGCTGCTGCCACATATTCTGCTTCTGTTGTGGAATCTGCTGGTACTGATTGTTTGCGTGATCTCCAGGAGACAGCTCCTGATCCAAGAATCATAGCATATCCTGAAGTAGATACCCCAGTTTCTTTGTCTCCATCGAAGTCTGAATCAGAGTATCCAATCAAGTTGAAGTCATCCACCTGTGTATACTTGATTCCAAGGTCTTGAGTTCCTTCAAGTACCTTAGAACTCTTTTTGCAGCAGACCAATGTCCCTCACAAGGCTTTTGCATAAACCTGGAGAGGATTCCAACAGCAAATGAAATGTCTGGTCTGGTAGTAGTGAGGTAGATGAGACTTCCTACAAGTTGTCTATACTTTGTTGCATCCTCAAATTCCTTTCCTTCAATAGATGTGAGCTTCAAGTTTTGTTCCATTGGAGTAGAAAGAGGATTGCACTCTGTCATGCCAAATCTGTTTAACAAATCTCCAATGTATTTCTTTTGAGAAAGAAATATGGATTTTGGATGTTGGGTTACTTCAATGCCAAGATAGTAATGAACATAGCCCAAATCAGTCATTTCAAAACTTTTTCCTAATTCTTTCTTTATGGATGCAATATAGCTTTCATTGTTCCCTGTCATTAAAAGATCATCTACATATACCACAAGATATACAACTGTTTTGCCAACTTTCTTGACAAATAAAGTTGCATCATCAAGATCAAAATGTTTGAAGTTGAGTTTCAGAAGATGCTCAGTTAGTTTTTCATACCAGGCTCGTGGTGCTTGTTTGAGGCCATACAAGGACTTCACAAGTTTGCATACTTTGTGTTCATGTCCTTTCACAGCAAATCCTTCAGGCTGGGACATAAAAACATTCTCTTTTAGATCTCCATTCAAGAATGCAGTTTTTACATCCATTTGATGGACTTTCCAACCGTTCTGAGCAGCTAGTGCAAAGAGTGTCCGGATGGTGGCCCATTTTGCTGTGGGGGCAAAATTTTCCTCATAATCGACCCCTTCTTTCTGTGCAAAACCTTTTGCCACAAGCCTAGCTTTGTGCTTGTCAAGTGAGCCATCAGCTTTGTACTTGTTCTTGTAGACCCACTTGCAGCCAATTGGTTTGGTTCCAAATGGAGGATCAACCAGCTTCCAAGTGCCATTCTTTATGAGGGCATCATACTCCTTCTGCATCGCTTCTTTCCATTCACATGAGAAGCAGCTTCTTTGAAGGAAGTTGGTTCAAAATCTGTAGACAAGTTCAATTCACAATCATAAGTAACATCCATATCAACAGGTGAATTAGAGTTATCTACATCACCTCCATCTTGTCGGTTTGTATTTCTGGTTCCTGTTTTTCCAATTTCATCAGGATGAACACTTTCAAGTGTCTTTGTCAGCCACTTTGGGGGACCTTTCTGAGATGGTCCAGGCTGCTCTGTTGATTGAGTTGGAACTTGGGACTGAATCAAGATTGAGTCTCCCAATTCTATCAATTACATCACTTAAAGCATCATCCGTTGTTGGAGTTTCATGCAGGGGAGATTGTTCTTCAGAAGAAGATTCCACATGTTGTTCTAGTATAGGAATCCCCCCTTCAAGATGTGGAATCTGATTATCAAACTCTTGAAATGATTTCGGTTTTGTGAATCTATCCAAGCGATCGAGTTGCTACTCAACAACACTGTCAGATTTGGATGATTCAAGAAAAATGACATCTCTAGATACAACAAACTTTTTATTTACTTCATCATAGAGACGGTATGCTTTAGATGTGTTTGAATACCCCAGGAAGATACACTTACGACTTCTAGCACCAAGTTTGTTTCTATGTACCTTTGGTATTAAAGCATAACAGGTGGAACCAAAGATCCTGAGATGTTTTACCGAAGGAACATGTCCATACCACAATTCATAAGGAGTCTTGTTTCTTATAGCACTAGATGGACATCTATTCTTTATATATGCAGCACATAGAACAGCATCAGCCCAAAACATTATCTTTACATTTTTGAAGAAAAGCATGGATCGTACCATATTCAAAATTGTTCTGTTCATTCTTTCAGCTACACCATTCTGTTGAGGATTATAAGGCACAGTTGTTTGATGTTTAATCCCATGTTGGCGAAGATAGTGTTCAAATTCATTTGATGTATATTCTTTTCCATTATCAGTGCGAATAGACCCAATATGAGATTGTGCATCATTTTCAATCCACTTATGAAAATTCTTGAATGTTTGAAAAGCATCAGATTTGTTCTTCAATAAATAAACCCAACACATTCTGGTGTAATCATCAATAAATGTCATGATATATTTATTTCCATTTGCAGAAGGAACAGGCATTGGACCACATAAATCTGAATGAATGAGTTCAAGCTTCCTATGTGCTCTTGAATGTGAATCATGAAAAGACTGTTTGTTATGCTTTCCTAGAATGCAAGCATCACATTGCTTATGTTTTCTAGGAATTGTAGGGAAACCAGCAACACCATTTTTCTTCAACAAGCGGAGACTATCATAGTTTAAATGTCCAAATCTAGCATGCCATAATAAACTTGACGGAAGTGTACCTTCTTCATGATGAGAAATATATGAGAAATGTTGTGCATGAGCAGAGGTTCCTTGCAGTTTAAGAAGTCTTTCTTCTTCTATACCCCTCATGACAAGTGAGTGGTCAAATGCCTTTCTTACCTCAAGCTTTCCATCAAACATGTGAATGGAGTGACCTTGCTGGCGGATGTGGACCAGGGACAGCAAGTTTCTCTTGAGTTGTGGGAGATATAGAACATGATCCAGAAGAAAGTCTGGAAGACCAGGCAGTTTAAGCCTGATTGTGCCAAGCCCTGATGGCTTGATTTTTGACTGATCTGCAAAGTATACTGCTCCATCAACATTATCAGTGAAATCTTCAAAAAAATCTTTCCTATGAGTCATATTACAGGTTGCTCCTGAATCAAGCAACCAGTCATTTTTCGAAGAAGCAAGTGAAGCATTAAACAAATCTTCATTTACTCCAATGTTACATTGTGCCTCAATATAGTGAGCGGATTCAGGTGCTTTACCTTTGTCTGTGTCATCAGTTTTACCTTTCTGCTGATTTCTTCTCTGCTCAATTTTGTCCCATGGTAGCTTGCATGTAGAAGCATCATGTGATCCATTTCGTTTGCAGCGAATGCAATGCAGATCTGCTTTTTCTGCTTGAGAATGTCTGCCCCCCTGCCTCTGAAGTATCTTCCTCTTCCTCTTCGTCCACCTCTTCCTCTTGTAGAATCTTGAGCAGGATGCTTTTCTTTATGAGCAAGGCAAACAGTCTCTTCAGAAGATTCAGGGACTGTCTTCTTTCCAAAGGCTTTCTCTCTTTCAGCAAACTTTTTCACAAGAGACTCAAAGGTTATGTCTTTAAGATTTCCATTTGCTTGTAAAGACTCAAGATAATTGGAGTAGGTAGGATAGAGTGCTTTGAGAAAGGCAATAAGAGAGATATCCAGCTCAACCTTAGTGGATTTAATATCATGCATTATAGACTTTATTTCTGATGCAAGAACAAGAGGATCATTGTTTTTCAGTTCAAGAGAGAAGAGTTTAATCATGAGCTGAACAACTTCAAGTGCAGAATGTGAATCATAGAGTTCTTTCAGCTTTTGTAAAGCTTCAAAGGCAGTGGAATAGGATGAAATATGACGACTTACTTCTTCATTTACAGATGCTGCGATCAATGCATAGGCTTTGCTGTTCTTGTTTTCCCAAATGACAAGTTCTTTATCTGATGTAGGCTGCACAGGGTCTTTGTTTTCTTCTCCGACACACACTCCTTTCCACAACTCATTGTAGATGAGGGTGTGTTTTACCATCCGAGACCATTCTGAATAGTTCTCCTTGCCAGTGAGAACTATTCCTACCATAGAAATTATTGAATGCATTCTGTAAAAGAATGTCTCTGCTAAAAAGAAAACTTATGTTGATAAAAAACTTCTGCTAAAAAAATCCTTATGCCACAGCCTTATGCACTTTATTTTATTCTAACGTTTGATAGAAGCATCAGCATTTCTTATATCACTGCAATATTATTATGTTTTGAAAAATGCGCAATGGAATATATCACTTCATTCTATTAATATATCACTTCAATATATTAAAAATGCGCAAGGGATATATCACTTCAATATATATCAATGCAAAACTATTATGAAAGCAGCGCAATATATAAAGCTTTTGAATGATACAAATGTTTTGAACAATACTGAACACTTTCAACTATCCCAGCAGCTTCGTGTCAAGAATGCATGGAAAACGACCCTCTCGATCCTTTCCGCTCCAAGTATAAGCATAATATCTTTATGCGGACCTATCCGAGCATTCTAAGATGATTTCAAGAAACCAGTCTCTTGCAAAGAGGCGGCCAAGATGATCAAATCTATCAGATTTCAGTAATTGTGATAACGTGATAGATTAGCATAAAACTGTGCACATTCATATAAAGAGACGAAATCATGTTAGATCAAAAGCAAGATAGCTGCTTTTGTTTTTCCCTTCCTTTTCTTTTAATGTTTGCGCGACAACTGGAGCGTCTCAAAGCATTGGAGGCCATCGAACTTTGGTGCAATCTTTATATGCTTGGAGCCCTTTCCAATATCCACCACCATGTTATATACACAGAACAGAAATCAAATGAATGGATACCATGTGATGTCCAAGTCGCAACACCTCAGGCAGAGGCTTACCAGGCTGGGGACACGTTATACCTCCTCGCAGAAGGAAATGCGCTGTCTCGTCGGTGCTCGTTCACTGGAGCTCTGGAAAAGGGTTACGGCTATCTGAGCATGGCTGTAGTCACGGGACTGGCATTTTGGTATCTTTTCGTTTTGGTCGGAAGCTAGCTTCGAGTCTTTGCATGCAAATTATCTCGTCTCCGCGGTGAATATCTGAACAATTCAGGCATGGTTGCAGTAACGTAAGATCTCGGAGGTCATGGCAATCAGGAAAATCGTGAAGGTTGATCGAACCGAATCCTCTTCCGGTGAAACGCCTAATCCATTTGCAGCCATAGAATTGGTTTCACCTACTGCTACTCCGCAAGTGGTAGACGGCAGACGGAGAGGGAGGAGAGCGAGAACAGGCCGCAGAACAATCAATGACTCTTAACCGATACGCAGAGACCCAATGACACGCAGGACAGAGGCATTATGGCAAACGTTCAGGCAGAGGCGCCAGTGAAACGTTCAGGCAGAGGCATTATGGCTAGAGGAGTTACAAGGAATCTGGGACCTGTGCTCTGATACCATGTCAGGCCAGGGTAACTCCAGAATGGGCAGAGAAAAACTGATTGCATAATTCATTAGCTAACTATCATTTATATACATAAATGGGACGGATCAGTTCATCTTCTTGATGATTGTTCGCGTTCCAGTTCACCCATCCGTTGAGGATTAGGTGTCAACAAGATTTACATCATTATTCAGTAACATATGCAATTATGTAGAAAGAATGATATCCTCATCATCAATGCAGCGGAACATAAAGGAATAATAGAAGAAAAGCATTCACACATAGAGACACCAGGATTGGTTGAAGACCAATGCAAAACCCACTATGGGGAAAACCCTTTCAAATTCTTTTTCTTATTAGATTGTCATTGAATGATTCAGCAAAAGAGAGTACAATGATCCATATCTTCATCTACACAACTTTCCAACAAAAGTCAACTAAACAATATCCATGAGATGAACCCAACCATGCTCATACTCAAAACCTTGATTCAGAAGCCTATAATCACTATCACTGTTTGTGGTCAACTGTTGAACCTTGCGGTCAACGAGCGAAAACTTCGGTCAACAGATTTCAATCGCACCCTTGAGCCTGCAAGCCAGCAGCCAGTGGAATTTGTCCTTTGGTAAGCCTACGACTAAGAAACAAAACCCTAGAAAAACATGTGCGAGCTTCAAACCCTACAATTTCACCTTCATGCAAACCCATTTCTTCACCGACCTGCCTCAGACCTGTGCAAGCCAAAAACAAGAAAGAGAATAGAAGAATGATCCATGATGATGTCCAAATGAGGTGGAGGTCACTTGTATTTATAGTCTTCCAAGGGTGTCCAATTTGCTTTAAGGTCGACCTAATCAAATATGCGCATGTGGGCTTATAATTCAAAATTTCACTTTCTCTTATCCAAATTGAGTGCTTCAATAGTAAAAATTGGTACTATCGAAAAGAGAATCTTGTCCCATGGTTGGAATTTATCACTGAGCTTCCAAATTAACACTCCCTCTCAACTAGGGAGAAATTACAACTGCATCATGTAATCATCGCATGTATCCTATCATCAAACCATATCATGTCTCACGTATCTCGTCATCAAATGTCATCACTGCTTATCTCTACTTATCTCTTGATTGTCTCTGCTCATATGTTGAACATTCTCGAATCTAAAAAAAGAAGAATTTGACAATGGAGAGGATCCTAAGCTACCATCCTCTATTCATCAGGGAGCCATTGTTATCACTCGAAATCACTGCCAGCAGGGAGCCCAATGCTACCACTCAGGAAACATTAGCGGGGAGCCAAATCTACGACCCACATCAACATGAGAGAGCACATCTCAAAATCACATCGAGGAGCACATCTCAACCCGAAATCTCATGGGGGAGCAAAACATCTCCAAGCCCATATCGAGCAATAGGTGATATAGGAGAGCACATCTCAACCCATCATCTTATTGCTTGTCGATCTTCCCAACAATGACCCTCAAGAGTCATGTGGTAGAACACTTGCATCATAATCCAAACTTGGGCTAGATACCCGACTTACCAAAAGGTAAGGATCACATGCCCGAGCCTCCTCAACTCGTTGCCCAGACAGGGAGGGGCAATCCCAACAAGCCCGGCTTGTGGGTATGATGCCAACTGGGGTATACTCTACAAAGATTAAGATATGGAAGAAACATCTCCAACCCTATGGGTAATAGATACGGGTGATACACTATTGTGCAGAGATCCTTCAACCCCAAGAGCCCTCCATCTCAATTCCACACCCTGGGAGCTCAAACAGGGGGGAAGAGTTAGACCAGTGTTCTCAATCAACGATGCTCTCTATAGATCAGAAATATAACATCTTGCTCATATCTAGTAATCATTATGTTTCAATAGAAGCAATCTCCTCTTCACACAGAGCATCAAATCAAATATCATATTAGAACAAAAATATACATATCACAAAAAGGATATCATAGTCATCCTTCCTCTCACGGAGGTAGCAACCACAAACCTAGGCTTGTCTCATACAGCAACATTGTCTCAATATATGAAGGTATCTCAGTCCCAGCTATATATGGGATTCTCTATCAATCAGATCCACTCATTATTATTGCAATGTATCCCTGTCATATTCAAAACTTGCCCAAACAACTTTCTAAAGAGCTTTTTCATCTTGCCTCACAGTTGGTCATGCCAGCAACATCGTACTCAATCTCGGTTGTGCTTAAAGCTACAGACTTCTGTTGGCTAGATAAATCGATCTTGCAGACAAGACCGATCTCCCTAGTATCACAAGATAATCTAGCTACAAACAGACATAAATCTATCTCTCTCTAGACATACGCAATTTACAAATAAAGACTATAGAGGTGTTATGATCCTACCTTAGATACAACGCTTGTTCGTTGTAGTCATCCCTTGATCGTCCGAAAGAGTTATCCTTTAAAGACCTGCAAACACAAACAAGCAATAGCACCTGCATAGCAAATATCATAAATCATGTCTATTATGGTGATCAAGGAATCCATAAAATAAACCATAAATGAACAACTTATTGAGAAAAACAAACTTATTTGTATTAATTTTGAAGTAGAAGAACCTTACAACCTTTTCAGCCTTGATGTTGAACAAGCTCTTCCTAGGGTCCGAAACAGGGATTTCCTTTACTTTGACAAGCCTTGCACTCTTCCAAATGAAATCTTAGAGGTATGTAATCTCTCCTCATAAAATCTCAACTAAGAAGACTAAGTTCCAGCAGCATTTCACCTCAAAAATATTCAGCTTTCAACCTCCCAAGTAACCAGCCCAATGCTTCATTTTATAGTGCAGAGGAGGAGGTTACAGGTCCACCTATGAAGAGATAGAGTCCTCTTTCAAAAGGATAAGCTTCTCATATCAAGGGGTTAGCTCTTTAAGGTATGGGATGCATGAACCTTAAGAGAGCAAACTTGCAACCTCAAGATTCCTTCCAGAAGCTTCTAGAAATGACTAAAAGTGAGTTTTTTAGAATATACTCGCGCCTTTTAACTTTTACAGGGGTCCGCACCCATAACACAGAGACAGAGCGGTCAGGTGCGCAGGAGACATGACCATTAGGTGCGGGACCGTAGGTAATGCAAAGAGAAAGTGCGGAACCAAAGTTTTAGAGACTTTTGAGGGCTTTCTCTTATTTTCAAGGCTTGATATGAGGAACTGAGGCTTAAGACTTGCAAAGGAGGAAAGTATGAGTGATAATGGACTCACACAGATTGTAGAATGCCAAGGTGACAATTTTTAGTGCAACAGATTGCCCCCTAAAGTGTGAAGTCTGTAATAGATGAAGATGAAGCCTTTGATGTATGAAGAGTGAAGTACTTTATCATTTCAAGGATCATCCTGCGAACACCCCAGTCGGAACCTGTAAAAACATTCAATGCAAAATATATATGTAGACATATCATCGCTAAGGTAGGCATTCCCATACTCAGATCAAAACTTACTAGAAAACTAACTAAACTGTTCTGATACAGGAATGATTTTGTAGTACATCAAGAGTATAGACATGTGTAGACACAGTATGGACGCAGCCATCTGTTTATGAATAGTCCACTATATAATGAATAACAAAATTCCTTGCAGCCTGGATGGTAGAAACTAGATCCAGAGTCTTGATTTCCGCTTCTCGAACTAGTACGATTCTATCCATGTGAATGAATGTGTCGAAGTCGAACATGATAGAAACCACTTAATTACCAGTCAATGGTGTGAACTGTTAACAAGTGTGAGAGAAACCACCAGTAATGTCAATGGCTCTTAAAGTACCCAGTACAATCCATGAAATGTGATAAATGAGTTGAGGTCGAACATGTCATAGAATCATTCGATCGAAGGTCAATGATGCAACCTATCGTCGAAGGCGAGAAAACTGCCATTAGGGCATGCAGTTTTCAAGGTACTAACGATTTGTCGATCTACTTCCTAGATAATGAGCTGATGTCGATAGAAAGCGATCCGTCATAGGCAAGCCCACAACACAAAATCATAGGTCAAGTTTTGAAGAAATATATTGGCAAGGACTAACTCAGGGATGGTCAAAAATGGATGATAGATATTTTGCAAATGAATGGTTTATTTGAACTGACCTCTTGAACACATAACGACACTGCAGATGGTTTGGTTACAATTGACCCAAAGCTAATACCCAGAAACCGGCTGAAGACTTTCAATATGGTTTGATTAACTATTAAGAAAATGATTTCCCAACCCAGGTGAACAAAAGTGTCGTGTTCAAGAGTGGTTAATGGCTTTTCTAAAACACAAAGTGTAACAAACAGGTTCATTTTTCTCTCTTTTCCCCCACCATTTCTGGCAAATACCTCTTTATTTTTGACAAGCTTGAGGAGGATAACATTTGCTTGTTTATAAGCTCATCCTTCGGATGAGTCCAACTTAGTTTAAAATTTGAACCCTAAGAAGGAGTGGTTCGTTCATGTTTAAAATTGAACAGGTCCTTTACTGTTAAATTTTAACGAGTCCAGTATAGGAAAAACTCTCTGTTTTTCAATTTTAGGGAGTCAGAAAAAAAACTTAAGAAAACTCCATGGGTGTCCTTTTTCGTAAATTTGTGTCCCTCAAACCCGAAAAAGTATAAAATAATACTTGAGAGAACCATTTGACCATTACAATCAAGGAGTATTTTTCATAATTAGTGACTTCGATCCGAAAAAGTAAAAAAGCGATCAAAGACACGTCGTTTCATAACCAGTATCGAACTTGAAACAACAAAAATCCAGCGATCTTTTCATGTTTATACGGTCAGAAAAGAGTTGTAAGTGGATCGCCCTTTTAATTCCGTTTAACGAGTTAAAAAGGGAAAACTCGGCAATCTTTTCATATTTTACGAGTCAGAAAAAAGCTTAAAGAGGACTCCAATGTTTCGCTTTTTCGTAAAATTTTTAAGGAGTCCGAAAAAGTGATAAAAATGTACTCCTTGTTGAAAAATGATTCATTTTCCCCGAAAAATTGAATATTCTACACAAAAACTCAAAACATTACTCATACCTGTTTAAGATAAATAAAAATGTATTTAAAAAGTTACCTTTTTAAAGTAAAAGATAAATATATTAAAAATTCATTTATTCAAAAAATCTTATAAAAAGGGCTTTTCTAAGTTCATTTTTACCATTTGATTTCAGAGTGAGAAGTGAGAGCTTTTGGGTAAAAAAGTTCCTGTGAAGATTCTAGAAAATACGTCCGTTGGAATCAAAAACCGTCAGCTCCAGGTAATCCACGTCCTCCTTATCTTGCATTTCATCCGTTTACATTTTGATTTTAGGCTTTAGATTTAATTTTTAAGGGAAAAATTAGTTTAGAAATTCGCTCACGGGGGTCCGCAGGTACAACACGTGGCCCCTGCGGACCCACGACTTTTTTCTTTCCCGACTTTTTTCTACAAAGAAAAAAGTCGTGGGTCCGCACCTGTTGCTTACAGCTCGTGTGGACCTACGCATTGTTTGTAACTAGCAAGTGCGGACCCCTCGAATATGAATTTTAAAATTGATTTTTCTCTATACTTGCCCAAAATTTTCCAAACAAAATTGTTCTAATATGTCTTTTTGCATAATAGGACACTCAAAATGCTTATTTGGCGGGAACACGAGCATGAGGATGTGGATCTTGCCACAATAAATCATCCACCCACATTTAATGCATTGAGAGCATGCGGACTATTTAAGTTCTGGGCCATACCAGGCATGAGGGCCCAAGTAGACTTCTTGCAATGGCTGGTAGACAAGTGGAACATACAGGATCAGTGTTTCGTGATTGGTGGCCACCGGCTCGAAATCGAGCTAAAGGACATATTTTTTCACTGGTTTGCCCAAGAGAAGCGAACGATTATCTCTTTTTGGGACTAGGCCAAGTGGCCTGTCTGTCGCTAGTCTCTTATTGGAGTTTTGCAATGATCAAACAAAGGACAAACGGATTGATATTAAAACGATCAACCGTCCTCAACTTAAGGTTATTGCATTCACTGTTACTAGGCTATGCGGGAGTGCAGCATTGCATGTGGCTACTGGATCCCAGATGCAGATGGTTGTAGACTGTTATCGAGGCACCATATTCAACTGGTGTAAGGCTGTGTTGGCAAATGTGAAAGGCCAACTTACCAGAGCAAAGAACGGACAACTGAAAAACTTTGGATACGGTTTTATCGTCGTCAGCTTTGCTCTAGAGAGGATCCCTATGCTAGCCCCGCAGAATCTTCTTGTTGATGCTGGTCTTCCTCAAGAGCCTAGGATAATGCGTTGGGTTGCTTTGATGGCCCGTCACCCTGAGGAGGGTTCAGAGGTTGTTTGATTTCCGCCTGAGTATTTTCGTTGGTTAAACAACCAACTTTTTGTGATTCAGGATTTTCCATATGCCGGGATGGATTATCGTGGTGACCCAGACATGATTCTTCCACCAGGAGAGCAGTGGAATGATTCAGGTAAAATCATTTTCAACACTTTCTAAGTTCTAATTTTTTTATTTTTTAAATCGTCCAAAACTGATAATCAAAAGTTTAAATGCAGATGTGGATCCACGACGACCAACCACTCTCCAGCCTTTCGAGAGGAGACACCTAGTTGCAACAGCACCAGCCCCACAGGACCAATTAACAGAGATCCTGGCCGATTTGGAGCATCATCTAGAGCGCTTGACAGTAGACATTCAAGAGACTGGCATAGATGATATTCCACTTAGGTTACAGCGATATGTGATTGGGGTCCCAGGACCTTTTAGGAGGTTCCTTTGTAGGGTGGCCCGAGCAGTGGTTTCTTATCGTGATCATCACCAGGGATAGGATGATCGCTTTTGTAGACTCACACGACATTTTGTCTTTTTGTATTATCATTTTTGCTGATCATAAGGTGTTTTTCAACCTATGATCGAAGACGATGTATATTTTGACACACTTCTTCTATGCTATGATATATTATTATTACTGGCTTATTTTGTGTAACATGTTATTGAATGTTTTTTAAATTTATTGTTTTGATTATTGCAAATGTCTATTTATCATACGAGAAGCAACTGCACCTGCTAATGTATTTAAATGTCTTGGAATACGCTGATATTCAATATAATCAAATTCACGTTCCAAGAGACGAACTCTCAAAAATAATCTTAATAACATTGGATTTCTAATGGCATAAACTCTATTACGCTGTAATACAACAAGTTCAGAATCTAACCTAACATTCAAACTCTGAATTCCAAATGAGATGGATTCAGGTAATAACTCAATCACTGCACTATACTCTGCAATGTTATTCGTTGTTTGACCGAGGCTTACCCCATGCATAGATACTAACTCATCAGATGGTGAATAGATAACCCAAGCTGCGGAAGAAATGTTCCATGTATTACAACAAGCACCATCAGCAAAACCAATGTATGTTTGAAGAGACGTCGACATCTACAATATCAAGAGTAAAATCAAGATAAGCAGGAATAGTGATAAAAACACTCTCTAAACTAGGCACACTTTTCTAATCTAAAACACACCAGCTATAGAGAAACTAATCTAACAAAAAATCTCCACCTAGAATTTAAGCATAATATCTCTTAAGATAAAGCCCATTTATGGGTTTACCCAAAGAGACACCGTCAAAATCTACCAATTCATAGGCCCCTTTTGCCAGCTTTCGCTTAACAATATAAGGACCATGCCACATAGGTACAAATTTTCTAGCCCCTAGCTTATCGTTTGCTTGATCATATAGTAAAACTAGGTCTCCTTCTGAAAAATTACAAGGTGTAACATTTTGGTCGTACTGAGCTTTTATCCGTTTTGCATGAGTCTCGTTTGCTATTGCAGCAGTATGTCGATTCTCATCTAGCTGAGCTAAGTACAAGAAATGTTTCTCCTCTTCAGAAGTGGCTGGGAGTAATTCTATGGCTAATTGCAATGACGGGATTTTGCATTCAATAGGTAACACTGCTTCCAAACCGTAGACCAGTTGAAAAGAAGTGAAACCAGTTGATGTTTTTACAGAGGTCCGATATGCCCAAAGCGCTGAAAATAACATGTTATGCCAATTCGATTTATGAATACCAATGATTCGTTGAATCATAGTTACTAAAACTTTATTGATAGCTTCAACCAGACCATTAGCCTGTGGGTAATACGGAGTAGAACTGTCGTGACGCAGATCAACTTGATCTGTCAGTTTAGTCATCATGATGTTTCGAAAATGACTTCCATGATCAGTAATAATAGCTTGAGGTACACCGAATCTAGCAATTATATGATTGAATACAAAAGTTGCAACAATCTTGCCGTCTGCCGAAAATGTAGGCATCGCCTCGGCCCACTTAGTAAAATAATCTACCGCTAGGATAATATACGCATGCCCCCCGGTCGAATGAGGGTTATATGTAATAAAGTCAATAGCCCACTTTGCGAAAGGACCGACAACAATTATAGGGTGGAGAGGAGCGAGTGGAGAGGAGCGGGTGGAGTTCCGGACTGCATAGATACAATCTTTGAATAAGGATGGCCAGAAATAACCAGCGCGCAATATCTTTTGGGCTGTGGCATACCCAGACATATGACCGCCACATGCTCCAGAGTGACAATCATTCAAAACCTTTTCAGCTTCTTCATGAGTTAGATAACGTCGGAAAACAGAATCCGCCCCACGACGATAGAGTGTATCACCAATAATATTGTATTGTTGGGATTGGAAACGTATTTTCCGTCGCTGAGATCGTGAAATTTCAGGTCGAAAAGATTGGGTTTGGAGATAAACAATAATATCTCCATACCAAGGATCAAGAGTACTGATAAGAAACAAGGATTCGTCCGCAATGGGCTCTTCCGCCATAATTTCAGTATCAATACGTGGAAAATCACACGTCAGTTCGCCAAAAACCAAAGATTCTTTTGCCTTGGATTTTTCAAATTCCAAGTCAAATTCTTGCAGGATAACTATCCATTTGGAATATTTGCCCCCTAGCAATTGTTTGGTCAAGATATACATCATAGGGTTACAGTCAGAAATTACCATGGTTTTGCGTAATAAGATATAGTGACGAAATCTTTGGACAGCTTGGACAGCTGCCAATGCCAATTTCTCCACATGCGAATGTTTAAGCTCAGTCGGATGCAGAGTTCGACTAAGATAGTAAATCACATCTTCGTTGTTGAATTCATCTTCCTGAACTAAAACCATCCCAATAGTGGAATGAGAAGCGGCAAGATATAAAAAGTAATCTTGGTTGTAATTGGGAGGATGCAATAACGGCGCATGGGTTAACGTGTGTTTAAGTGCATCAAAAGATTTGTCAGCGATCTCATCCCAAAAGAATGGAGTATTCTGTTTCAACAACTTGGTAAAACCTTTTGTTATCTCGGCGTAGTTAGGAATGAAACGACGTAAAAAGTTTGCTTTCCCTTACAAACTTTGGAGTTGGCGAAGAGTCGAAGGAGGAGGTAGATTAACGATAGCTTCAACCTTCGAGGGATCGACACGAATGCCAGCTTTTGAAACGACAAATCCCAGTAAACGACCCGTTTCTACACAGAATACACATTTGTGTGGATTCAACCTAATTCGATAATGCCTACATCTCATAAAGATAGCTCGTAAATGAGTGAGATGATCGGCTCTACGTAATGAATGGGCAGGTAAATCATCGAGATAAGGCTGCACAATGTGCTTGATGTCATGAAATGCGTAAGACATAGCCCTTTGAAAAGTTGCTCCAGCGTTCTTCAATCCAAAAGGTAATTTGCAATAAGCAAATGTTCCCCATGGACAAATGAAAGTTGTTTTAGGTTGATCAGCAAGGAGTATGTTGATTTGATTGTAACCAGAAAAACCATCCATAAAGGAGAACATTTCACTGCCGGCACAATCATCAATAATTTGATCAATATAGGGGGTTGGATAATTGTCTTTAGGACAAGCTCGATTAATATCCCTATAATCGATACATATTCTTATCGTTCCTTGCTTTTTGTTAACAAGAACAATATTCGATACCCAATCAATTAAAGGAATTGGATAAATGAAACCTGCACGAAGTAATTTCTCAACTTCAGCTTTGATAGCAGCGGCTTTTCTTGGATGTATCTGACGCAAATGCTGCCGGACGGGTTTAGCATCCAGGTAAGTTTTAATTTCATGAACAACAATTGATGGATCAATTCCTGGCATTTCTTCATATGACTAGGCAAACACGTCACGGAATTCTTGAAATAGGGCTTTATCTAAGTCACCTGACACGGGGATTCGGGACACGTAGGATTCGGGATTCGTGGTGTCGGATTCGGGACACGCTGACCCCTCGGAACAGGACACGTTAGGACACGTTATATATTATTTTATTAAAAATATATATATATAATATATATTTAAATATATATATATATATATATATATATATTAAAAATTAGATATTATCATATTTCTTACACAAATTTTAATTAATGATACAAATTTATTGATTTCAAACATAGATCTTCATCTATAGCTATTAGCATGCATAGTACATACAAAATTCAAATAAATGTCAGTGGTACTGGTCACATAAATGATAAATCTATTAAAAATTTAAATCATGATTCATAATTCATAACTGAAAGACAACTTACAACTACAAGATAGTAAGATAAACACACTGACAACTGTAGTTTTCTCATTAAGTAATCAAATCAAAATGTGTTACATAGGTAGTGTTGGTGCAATGCCAATGGCAAATAGAAATAGAAAATATAAAACAACTACAGCTATACAAGCCTTCAGGCATCAATCAGCATCAGAATCAACATCACTGTCCCCATCATCATGGTCCCCACTGCTCTCCTCTACATCCTCCTCCTCCCCTGTATCCATAGTCGCCTTTGCATCTGCTGGTATGGAGGCTGACCCCTCTAAGTCATCAAATCTAACAGGCTTTAGCATTGGATCATTGAGATCCATGTTGGCCAATGCCAACTCAACAATGGTGTCCAGACCCATATCATCAGGAACAGTGTTACTTGGGAGCGGGAGTGAAAGCGGGGAGCGAAAACGGGAGCGGGAGCGACATATTCAGAAGCTCTTGGTTTGGTGCTCTTGATTAAATACGAGTTCCATACCCTAATACATGACAAAATTCAATGGAAACATTGCAATCCCCCAATCCTAAAATCCTGAAAAACTGATAAGTCTGCTGGATTTTGAATGAAATCTAAAATTCTACTTTCTCCATATGAAATCCAATGAGGCCGGAACCACTCTCAAACATCCTGAGTCATTTCATGGTAATGTTAAAAATTTAAGTAAAAGGATGAAAATGAAGATTAAGGAGAATGTCACTTTTACTTTAAGAAGTCCCAATTAGATCTCAGACCGTTTGGTGTAGGAATCCCAGCAGTGGGTCGTAAGGTAATGCCTTGACCGCGATGTCACACAGAGGCAAGTAAGATAACTCTATCAGTAGCAAGGGTGTGACTGATGCAGTGAGTCAAGGAATGAGTATGAGAGGTTCCAACACTTCAAAGGGGGGAGGAAGGTGAAGGTGAGTTCCAGGTTGAAAGGGATCAGTCCCAACTCTGCTAGGAACACACCACACAAAGGACATGCACAGCTTCCGGCAGAGCAGTCGACACGGATGCGGCAGTCCCAACATACAAGGTAAGATAACCTGAACAACACTCATGGATCAGTCTGAGACAAGTGTGACAGTTGATATAACAAGGTTCAGAGAAAGGTCTGTCTGGTGTCCGGCAGAGCAGTCGACACGGACAGTGACAGCATTAACAACATATGCAACACATTAACAACAAGATTCATATAATTGCATGTGAATCAGTTCATACACAAGTACATAAGTTAAACAACATATATCATTAAGGCAACTAGAGCAGTCCAACTACAATAACAACATATGCATGAAAATGTGTTGGCTTTTATTATATAAAGAAGTGTAAGTCACAATCATACAATACACCATGTAAACCTACTAGCCCTATCAGTAGAACGTTACAGGCACATCCGCATGCTCCTCCAAAGAGATGTACTAGTTCCGTGCAGTGGAGAAGCCAAGGCGTGTTACAATACTATCCAAGTCTTCTTCAAGATTTTCTTAGTAGAAGCTTGGCTGATCAAAAGCCTCACAATGAGTTATGAGGGACTATTTATAGCAAAGGGTGGGGTGACCCTTGACATTCCCCTTTGTGATAGTTCAACTACCCTCATGACTCTTCACCTACTCTATGACTGTTACATTCAACTGTTGACACTCGACTTACACTTGACATGACTCAACATTACAATGCACATGTGCTCATGTGAGACAACATGGCTTGAGCAAGCCTTGCAAGACATCACTGACACTTGGTCCGCTGTGGTGAGACCAACTCTTTGACATGCTTGTGATGGTGAAGCTGGTGAGTTGATGCCAAGCTTGGTCGTCCGTGATGGTGTGCATGCACCTCATGGTGACATCTTGCTGAAGCGAACTCTTGCCTCCATTGCAACCGGTGCATTAGTTCGGCCCCTTCATCCAACTCGTCTACTAACATGCGCATGGTCTTCTTGGGTACGGTTGAACCGACAACACACTGATGCATAGGGTCCGTGTTGATCTTTGAGTGTGTGTTGATGGTCATGCACATCAACTTGCCGAAGTGTATGTTCAGCTCCAGTTGGACATGCTTCTTGTCTTCGCCTTGGTGAGTGTGTTGAATGGGTTGGATTGCATGTGTGCGCTCAACAACATGCATGCTGCTAGATCCTTAGCATGCAATCAACAACATTGCTCACCATGTTTGCTCTGTGTCAACTGCTGGGATGGATCCTTAACTTGTACTATTGCAGTTTCATCCGTGAGTGCATGTTGCGCCCACTGCCGCTCATGTTCCTGCTGCAACTCATTGGTTTGTCTGTGCAGCTTCATGTTCTTCCTAAGTTGCTGCTTTGGCACATGCAACTCCTTCTTTGTTCCATCTTCTACCTTCGCGCCATCTTCATGTCGCGTCGTCACTTCACAGCCTGAGTCTCCAAAGTTGCTTTCATTAACAGTGGATCTGCTTGACCTTGCAACTTTGCTCCGCCTCTATGTTGTCAACAACCTTCTTCTATATTCGTTGTGTTCGCTTCATTTGGTATGCTGCATTCAGCTACTGTTCAGGATGCTGCTTGATGTCCTTGTCCATGAACAACTTGATGTCTTCGTGAGTAGGTAAGCCCATGGACACTTGATCGACTACATCCCCAAGCTTGCTCTGAATGGTGTCTTCGCCTCTACTCTCCTAGAAACCATTGTACTTGTACTGCTGAGAGGCAGATGAACACCTACGATACCTAGAGACATGGCAACACTCATAGCAAGCAATCTGTCAGTCGAAAACCAAAATGAACATGAGAACTGACTTGCAACATACTTGGGTGAATCACCATGAAGGTTGCGCAATTTCGGCCGAGAGGTCGGGAGACCGACTACCAAGAATGCACAAGGCACAGTTCGGGCTGCTGGGAGACTAACTGACTATTGGAACTGCAAAATGCGCAATCCAGTTGGACAATTGGCTGCTGGGGTTGCGAAATGCGCGATTCCAGTTGGAAAACACTGTTGGCCCAGGGATAGATTTGCGCAAATTTTTGGGCCAAGCAGCCACTGACCTCCAGAAATGCGCAATTCAGTCCAGGAGGTCAGTGTTGGGCCAGAATGCACAAATCTGGAGAGGAAGGTGAGCCTTCCTTCTCCAGATTGCGCAATGCAGCCTTGGTGAAGGCAGAGACCAAGCCAAGGTTGGCCCAACTCGCCGATAGGCAACTGAAAGCAAGTTAAGTCGATGAAATGCATGGCGACACTAAGTGATAGTAGAAGTGATAAACAGTGCATGCAAAACATGAATGGAAGATTGAGCAAACAGATCAACATGCATGTGGGTGAGGCCGTTTCGCCGGTTGGGCGAACGTCCGTGCAAAACAGTTTCATGCATCTGACCGCAGTGAGATAGCAACAAAAATTGAAACAGAGCTAAGACAAGCTAGAATATATGTAAACAACAGCAGGCGTTCAAAGAAATCAAGCAAATAGCTCTCACACAAGCAAATACACCAAAAGCGACAGAAATGTAGCACAAGGCATGGGAAGTGAGCTTACCCCAAAACAGCTAAGCTGAATGTGCCAACTGCTCCTAGATGTAATGTGGGATGTCAGAGCTACAAGGTTGATGCGAGGAATGAGCTCTGCAGCGTCTGGTTGATGAGTTTTGATAACATCGAGGTTATGACGCGCATGCCACAAATCTAGCGGAAGCGACACTTAGAGGGAGGTTTCTGAATTGCTCCTTGCATGCAACCTCCAACTGCTAAACATAGATCCCTGAAACAAGGGATGTCTTTGCATGTTGCCTTGGGAGAAGCAGCTTATGCATGCAAATCTGTTTTGCTCGGTCCCGAAGGGAACTGGTCAACTCAGTTGCACATGCAAGCGATTACTCGATTGCTGGAGAGAAATGCGCATTTCTGACTGTCAGCTGGGCTGACTGCCCAAGGGGATTGTGCAATGCCCGAGCCAAGCAGCTAACTGCTACCCAGATTTGAGCAAATCTTGAGTTGAACTGCCTGTTGATGGGAAAAATTACGCAATGCCTACTAGGAGGGCAGACAGGATTATGCAATCTGTCAGAAGGAATTACGCAATTCCTGGAGGGAAGGGCTGGTTGCCCTCCAGGAATGCGCAGATTTTATTGGGAAGTTGCTCAGCCTGCAGCTGGACCAAGTCCAGATGAGCAGCCTGTGAAGGAAATGGATCACTTGTGTTTGACAGGCTGCCTTTGTGCAAGGAAAGTACTGAAGCTTGAGTACTTGACGAAGCAAGACAAAGTGTTGTGTAAGGTTGGTAGGGAGGCTCCAAAACAGGCTAAGGCAAAATTTTGGAGGGTGGTTGTAGCCGCTACAACAAAACCCTTGTATAATTTGTAAAATAATTTTGTAATTTAAATTGTAAATTACATTTTATAACTTGTGTTGGGGTTTTTAGATTTATTTTGTATATTTGGGGTTTGTGTGTTGTAATTTTATTTTTTGCAGGTTGGATGAAGGGATCAAGTGAAGGAAGAGCTAGATCTAGGCCCTTGAGGGTAAGATCTAGCCTCTTGAAGATTTTGCAGGGCTACGCACTGAAGAATTTTCAGCAAAATTCAGATCTGAGGAAGAAAAAAAATTGAGGCAAGGGTTTTACCTTTCAGCGAACGTAAGCCTCCCAGGCCCTAGCATCAGCCCTTTCTCCTCCTGCGTCAGCCTTTTTGGCCACTCTGAGGCAGGTCGTGAGGCCCAGAGGCCTTGGCCTCCTCTTCTTGTCCCTGCGCAGAGGGTTTAAGCCCATTTTTGGGCTAGACGTGGCCTTTTTTGGCCTCGACCTCCCTCACGAAGGCTAGGCAACAGCCCTAGAGGGCTTTTCGTGCGCTTTTAGCCCCTGAAAGCCTCAGCGTCCTCCTTGCAACCTCCTCCTCTGCCAGTGTCTAGCCTCTGAGCCCCAGTGTTGCCTTCTTGTGGCATTTTCCAACCTTGATGACCCTTGATCTATCATTCTAGCCCCTTTATCCCCAAACGTTCGCCTTCGTTAGCCTAGCGTTGCCTCTTCTTGGCCTCTTTTGCCCTAATCTGCCCTAAAACCCTAGATCTTAAGTTTTTGGATTGAATACTTGGTGGTTTTGCAAGTTTAAGGTCTCAAAATTTGTATTTTTCAGTTGGCAACTTGATCCTAAAGTTTCAACGAATTTCAAGCCAGGGATCTTCAAGGTCGTGGGCCTAGGGTTTGACCTCTAAATCCTAGTTTTACTTTTGTTTTATTACATCGATTAAATCAGTAAGAATTAAGCCCTAAAATCACATACTACATGGTCAAAATTGTTTAGATTTGCAAAATTTTCGTTTTTATGAATTTTGGCCACTTGGGCACTTAAGATCTAACCTAAATCTAGCTTTTAAGCTTGCTGAAATTTACTGCATAACTGAAAAATTCAGATCTGAATATTTCTGAAGCATATACTTAATAAGAGTCAAATTTTTGAATCTTTAGTTTCTAACAAAATTTTACTATTTTTGGACATTTTTGGCATTATCTTTAGTATTGCTAGCTTGTTGATCTGTCAATTGTTTACTACTATAATAAACATATCAGTTCTGAAATTTGCTTAATCATACTCTCTAAAAACCCTAAAAATCATTGTGGAAAAAGTCGAAGTCGTGATTAAATCGGCAAGGGTCCAGAAATTGAAAAAGTCATCAAAGTCGGGAGGTTTTTGAAAAAGTCGGCAAAATAAAAAAAAAAAAATACAAAAATATTCATTTTTTAAAAAATCCCGACATTTTCAATAAAATCCCGATTTTTTCAAAAAAAAAATAAAAAATCATTAAAGAAGCTACCTCATTCACAATATTTTGGAAAGAGTCCCAATTTAATCCCGACTTTTTCGATTTAATCTCGACTTTTTCAACTAGGAAAAAATCGCCAAAAATTCCGCTGATTAAATCCTCTAGTCCAAAAAATTGGACTTTGCCGATTTAATTGACTTTTTCTGCACTACTAAAAATTGAATTTTTCTAGTTCTAGTGCATTTTGGCTATTTTTGGGCATATTGGTCATTTGTTTTTGGTATCATTAGCTTGTTAATTTGTGGTTATTTACTGCTATAATTAATATTTCAGATCTGAAAATTTACTGAAGAATACATCTTAAGAAGGCTAAAATACCTTTTCAATTAATCAAGTTACTTGGTAATTGAACATATTTTTGTGATATTGAGCAAGCATAAGCATTATTGATTTAGCACTTCCTTGTTGTTGTCATAACATTAATGAATGCTGAATTTTCTGAAGTGATATTGTTGATTTGACTATTGGGATCTAACACTTTGCTCTAAGTTTTACAAAGATTTCTAAATTTTGCACTAAAAGCACTCCAACATCTAACTATTTTCTCATTGGTGATCTAAAGTGGTTTTGAGCATTGGCATTATTGTGATTGGCATCTCATATCTTTGTGGATAAGTTGATCTAATTGGTTAAACATCTAGTGGGAATTTATTGAAGTTTGCACTTGTGTCTCTAAAGCACTTTATCTTGTTCAAGATTGTCTTATCATCATTGTCAAGTACTCTTGTAATAAGCTAATTCTCACTAAGTACTTAAGTAACTTAAACAATCTTAAATCAAAATAAATTTCACTCATCATCTTGCATTAAGCATTCTAGATCTAGCTTGCATTAATAATTTACCTCCTAGCATAAGCTAGCTTGATAGAAATATAGGGCGGCCCTTCTCATCTAGCTTGAGGGGCCTTGGCAACTCTTCAATGGTTAACACAGTGACCTTGCAGTCGTCAGAGCCACAATCTTTGTAGCACCGGAGGCATCAAGTGATAGAAGCACAACAAAAGGTATCGTTAATCAGGCCCTAACCTGCTTCCTGCTGGCCTCCTTCCCACAACCTACCTTGGAGCCCAGCTTCAAAATAGTTAAGGGAAGGTTACATTTAGATTACGCATATAACTAAAATAACCAAGATCACTGCATCACACATAGGTCATAGGACTTGCACATTATTTAGGTTAGTCAATCATCTCAAGCAACTGGTGTCCATCCGGTCATTTGGTTTCAATTTACTATAAGCAAGAATTTGTGACTCCATTAAGGCACTAGTCTCATACTTTAAAATCTAATCGAATTAGTAATCTTGCTTAAATTCAACCAAGTGGTTAGGCCACTCATCCGTGTCTCTGAAACAAGTTGATTTCCAACTTGTTTTCCTTCACCTCATTCCATACGACTACCCCCATAGCCTGTTGTTGGGAGACAGCTAAAACGAAGTGGGCGGGGATCAGAGTGACAACCCCCATCCTAGGCGTTGTCACGGTGCCTGTACAATCCGGGCAACAACAAGAACTTCAGTCATCGATTCAAGGAAGGACGAGTTATGATTCTAGCGATGATTAGAGAGATTAATTCAACTCAGTTAACTTGTCAATCACCACTGGAGTTCTAAATTTGTACTTACCTAGTTTAGCATGGATCAAATCTATAAAGGAAGGATGAAGGCACATGTATTATTTATTGTAGAGAGCACAAGTTTGTGAGAGATCATATTTGCTTATGGGTGTGTATCTTGGAGGAGCTAGTGCGCAGTATTGATAAGACTTTCTTGTGTTAAATAATAGGAGCATATTTGCGATAGGAAATAGGAGGCAAATATGTGTTAAGAAATAGGGCCACTATTGCGATAGGAAATAGGAGGCCTAGTGCGCTAAGAAATAGGGCCAGGATCTACGCAAGGAAGTAGGAGCAGGAATCAGGTGTTTGCAGAGTGAGTCCAAGTTAGTTCCGAAGTGTGTTCTCAGTGTGACCAGATTTCCTTGTAAGAGATTCAATTGCTCAAGCTCAATCAAAAAAAAATACTACAACAAAGGAGCAAGTTTTCCCAGTTGGGTTTCCCAAGAAATCAAGTGTGTCAATTTGTGTGATTGTGTTTTTATCTCTATGTTCCTATTCCGTTGCTTATCAGTTAAGAAACTCTAAATCTTGGTGAAAGTAAATTTGGTTTCAATATCAATTGCCTTGTTTTCATTTTTTCAATAAGTAGTTGCAGAGTTTTATGGAAATTTAACATTCAAGCACTCCATTTTTTGAAGGAACATGGATCCACAACAAGACTCCAAATACACCAAGCCCAATAGGTTATTTTATACACCATTGTAAGTGATTTACCCCAACTACAATAGAAATTATAGAGAACTTCATCCAGGTAAGAAGGAATTGATGGGACTTAGTCCCTAAGTTCCTGGTGGGCTTAGTCAGACTATGTATTATATTTAATTCACACTTTGCACTTTATCTTTTGTATTTCTCTAATCTCATTATAAATAGGTGTATTTTACTGTAACACTAGATTGCATGGTCAATATGATCACTCTCCAACAGTCTTGTACTTATATAAAGATATAATACAATATAGTGCATATGTGCATGCACTGCAGCAAACTCCAAAGTTACATGCATACTTGCTATAAAGGTTTCCTTCTCATGTGTATGATCTTCATTCGCTATTTTGTGCTCATTATCATAATCCATCCTAGCAGCTGAATGGTTCAAAGTTCAAACATCAAACAATTACACTATCCTATGTAATAGCGATCTAATGATGCAGTAGTTATCACTCTCAGTAATAAGATTGCATTTCTTGAGTATCTTTTCTCTTAATTGTAGTCTGATCACGCAAACAATGTGTATCTAGAAAGCATTCATGCTACTCATTTCATTTTAAGGCGAGTGATTTCCCTTTCCATTTTTTTGAGAAAAAAAAACCTATATTACAATGAACTTTCAGGAAGTTCACATCAAGTGTTATATTGTGGGGGTGAAGAGCTACTAATGAGGCAAGCTATTTTTCCAATTCATTGTGTAATATCTCTGCAAAAAGGAAATTTATTTGAAGGGGTAAATTATTACTATGCAAGCAATGAAAGGCCAAAATAATATGTTTTTGCAATACAACTTGTCAACCAACCTAGTACCAATCCTATTGTTATAATGAAGTGCATCTTCAGGGATGTTCCCTCTCGAATGGTACTGTAAATAATTAATGAAGTATGCTTTCCCATTTCCCACAGTTTCATCACATCATTCCATTATTCTTTTGTTTCCAATTTAATTTTAAAATAATCTTAGGATTCACTGGTGCACTTTCACATTTGAAAAAGAAAATAGATAGAAATGTGTGGAAAATAAAAGTGCACCTTTCTCTACAATGTTAGATATAATATGAGAAACTTTAAAGCATTAGAACTCACCATAGATGCCCGCAGGAACTGCCCATGAGGTGTTTAAACATTGGCAACATATTCACAATGAAAAGACACAATCAGTAACTATATTTACTAAACCAAATAAATATAAGAATTGAAATAAATAAAATACAAATGTTGAAAATATATTTCCATTTAAGAAACGGTTTATTAAAAAAATAAAAAAGTTATCAAGCATGTTAAATGAAATGCAATGACAACAAAATTACCTTCGCTAGAGCTAAAAGACAACCAACTTTCTCATTGTAAGTTAACTTTAGAAATATGTGAATATTACACAATATACACACACATCTACTAGAATTGGTGAAGATGCATAGAAGTTGGTGGCTATTGCTGTCTACATTGATCAAACGCCCCACCTTGCAGCCATTGAGGTGGATCAAAAAGTGAAAAACAAAGTTTACTTCAGTGATCAACATCCGTAAACTTCAAAAGAGCAACACATCAGGCTAGTGTTCAAGCACTGTTTAACTCCATATGTACAAAAAATAAAATTTAGCTAATGCTTCTTGTTAGGAAAGAGATCTGAAAGTTTCCTGGAAGCTTGAAATCAAAACATCAATAAGTGAGCACAATGCACAAAATACAACCACACAATCCAGCAGGATGGGTTGTGTAGACAATAGAGTTCCATGCTCTATGAGGACCTTTAAGCCCTGAAATAACATGTTATGTAATAAATTAATTAGCATAATTCAACAAAAGGGCACAATCAAAAGATCATGCCCTTTCCTGAAAAGGTACCCATGGTGATATATATGCCAGGGATCTTCATTGTAAAATGACCATCCTTCAATTATTAATAAAATATATAGGTATCTTTGTTATTTACTGAGTCGGTATACTCCATATGGTATCAAAGCCAACCATTAGCACTGCTCCCTGTTTGTTGAAAACAACCATCATCTTCTCATTTTAATTTGTTGTATCGTTGTTTGACACCTATCGTCCACCTTCGATGTTCACTTATCCAACCTGTCCCTGTCCAAAAACCACATCCAAGTTCTGCCCAGCCCGTGCGACTATGCCCCGACATCACTTGTCTACATCATTTGTCTAACGCATCTCCGTTGTCACCGTTACTTGTCTCGCTATCCCTCAGTGACATGTCGTCTGATTTTTTCATCATTCCCCGACATTGCAACCAACATTCGTCACTATCCAGGTTCCGACAACTTTTGACGCCCTATGTCTCGTGCTCCCTCCGTCACTTCCCATTCCCCGTCGTCTATGTCCATCCCATTGTTCCCCTTCATGCTGTCGACCTCGCAAGTCCACCGTTGATGTTTATTCTCCGCAGATCCATATATTTGTCGTCGGTCAATACATCATTTCTCCAACCATTGTTACCCTTATTCATTACATAAATTATATGTTATTCATTACATAATTACGATATAGTTATATATAATTGTTACCCTTGTTCATTACATAATTACGATATAGTTATAATTATATAGCTACAATTATTTGTTTAAAAAAAATACTACATAGTTAATTAAATTAATAAATAAATAAAGGAAGAAGAAGTTAAGTTGGATAAATATACACCACCACATACCCGAGCAATGACTTCGTCAATGTCGATGGCTGATTTTAATAAAAGATTGATAGATCTTGAGACTAAGGTGACCGGACATGGTGAAAAAATCGAGGAGCTCCAGGATACAACAAAGAGAATAGAGAGTCAGCTCGAGCAGAACCATAACGAATTTAAAAAGGATCATGCAATCCTTTCAAATAAGGTGGATCGAAATCATGATCAAGCAATGGTGATGTTGACTTGTATTTGTGACAAGTTGAAGATTACACCTGATCAAATACCCCAGAATAATGAAGCTACTCAACATCTCAATTCTCCAAATACATCAAACTCATCAGACTCACATGAGAAACCTAGGTCTCCAAAAGCATCGTCCATGCCCCATCAAAAAATTAGTAACATGAATTTTCAAAATATTTAGCTTGCAAATCAATACCCCTTCTTCACTCCACCAACTGCTACATATCAGCAAAGAGAAAAACTTGAGCTCTCCAAATTTGATGGTAGCGAGAAATGCAATGTTGCATGGTTCAATAAAGCAAAATAATATTTCGAGATTTACGATATTGAATGATGATGAAAAAATCAGGGATGCGTCCATGAAAATGGACGGTGAAGCATATAATTGGTATATGTGGTGGAAAAAGACGACACTTGCTATCAGTTGGAAGAAATTCAAAAATGCATTCTTTAAGAGGTTCCAAGGTGTCAAGGAAGAAGAGTTATTCTCAGCACTCACCAGACTGCAACAAAAAGGAGATGTGGACGAATACACTCGAGAATGGGAAACTTTAGCTACACGAGTACCTGGATTATCAGAAACTCGTCTCATTTAGTCATACATCACAAGACTTAAACCCCATCTCTAGGTTGAGCTTGAGCTTCATGACATCACTTCTATAGAAGTAGCAAGACAAAAGGAAAAAGTTCGTTGAAAAGAAGCACGAAAAGATGCAATGGCCAAAAGTTGAAAGAGTATATTCGAGACGAAGATTTCCCCAAACTGTGAACATGGATAATACAAAATATGTTCCACCACATCTTCGTGAAGGAGAAAAAACTAACTTGGAAATGCAAAGAATGAAAGAAGGAAAGTGCAAACATTGTGGCAAAAAATGTGACCCTAAACATAGATGTGCTAAGGGAAAAGAAACCAAGAACTTGTATAAATGTGAAGCAACTAATGATTCAAATAGTGAAGAATCAGACGTAGAAGAAATCGAAGATTCTCCACAATTTTCTCCAAAACCAGATAACGAGAATATTCCGCAAGTGTCATTATCGGCCATGATAGGTATATCTCAACCCCAGACATTAAAGTTAAAAGGACATATCAAAAAGAGCAACGTAATGGTTCTAATCGATACCGGTAGCACCCACAACTTTTTGGACTCAACTATGACAAAAAGGCTCAACATTTTCGCATTTTTGGGCTTCCCAACATGAAGGTTATGGTAGTTGACGATAAGAAAATTAAAAAAGTAGGGAAATGCCATAAAGTCAAATTACAAATTCAAGACTATAATCTAGAATCTTCGTTCTACATTGTACCATTAGGAGGAGTTGATGTGGTCCTAGGTATCCAATGGCTACAAACCCTAGGCACTTACTCTGCCAATCATCAAAAGAAATTTATAAAATTTAAATGGGAAGGGCAGAAATACAAGTTATATGGGTTCCAGCCCCCTGAGAATCAAATTGTATCATCATCCTAGATGATGAAAATGATTCGGAAGGGAGCACCAACTTATTTAGTGCAATGTCATCAATTAGAAATGCTAACTTCAAATATGATTAACGAAGAGTCACCTGAAGTTCAAGAACTAATTCAAAAGCACGAGAAGGTGTTCCAAGACCTTCCAATGAAGTTGTCTCCTAAAAGAGAAATCGAGCATACAATTGAAGTCAAATCAAGATCAAATCCCATCAACATCAAACCGTATCGATATCCACATCATCAAAAATCGAAATTGAGAGATTAGTCTAGGATCTTTTAAAATGTGGCATTATCACAAAAAGTAGAAGTCCATATGTTGCTCCAGTTGTATTAGTTCGAAAAAAAGATGGATAGTTTAGGCTATGCGTAGATTATCGAGGGCTAAACAAGATAACGATTAAGAACAAGTTTCCAATTTCATTTATCGATGAAATGTTGGATGAACTACACAGAGCTAAATACTTCTCAAAATTAGATTTGAGATCAGGGTACTACCAAATAAGGATAAGGTTGGAAGACATAGCAAAAATTGTGTTCCGTACACATGAAGGTCACTATGAGTTTAAGGTAATGCCTTTTGGTCTAACTAATGCTCCAACAACATTCCAAGCCACCATGAATGAGATATTCCATCCATATCTAAGGAAGTTTGTGTTAGTGTTCTTTAATGATATTCTAATTTATAGTAAAACATGGAAGGAGCATCTACAACATTTAGAGCAAGTTCTCATTGTATTAGAAGAGCATCAATTTTATGCCAAGAAATCCAAGTGCACTTTCGGGAAAGAGGAAGTAGAGTATCTTGCACATATAATATCCAAAGGAGTAAAAGTAGATCCTAGTAAAATCAAGGCTATAAGAGAGTGGCCCAAACCAATTAACATATCCAAGTTAAGGGGTTTCTTAGGGTTAACTGGATACTATCGAAGGTTTATTAAAAACTATGCCCATGTAACTACTCCTCTGACAAACCTTCTAAAGAAAATTCATTTCGTTGGGATGAGGAAGCAGAAAAGTGTTTCGAAGACTTAAAAGAAATTATGTCTAAAGCACCTGTATTAGTAACTCCTGATTTTTCAAAACCATTTATAATTGAATGTGATGCTTCAGGTTTTGGTATAGGAGCAGTATTGATGCAATATGGTCATCCAATAGCTTTCGAAAGTAGGAAGCTCAATAAGCGAGAACGTCTTAAGTCTACATACAACAAAGAAATGCTCGCTATTATGCACGCACTAGCCAAGTGGAGGCAATATCTTTTGGGAAGTAAGTTCTCCATATGAACATACCATAACAGTCTCCAGTACCTCCTCCAACAAAAAACGCTCTCTGAAGAACAACAAAAGTGGATTGAAAAAATTGTTGCTTTTGACATGGAGATATTACATAAAGGACAATGTAGTGGCAGATGCTCTTTCCAGAAAAGATGAAGAAACATCCTTGTTTGTAGTCTCAGCTATAATCCTAGAATGGCTTAATGAAATCTGAAGTGAGTATGCAAAAGATCCAGAAACAAGTGCTATAATCAATAACCTCCCTCAGAATTCAAAATTTGAATGGAAAAATGATATTTTGTGGTACAAGGGAAGGATTTACCTAAGTCCAAATTCCAAATTTAAAGTCAAGGTTCTCAAAGAGTACCATGATTCACTATCAACCGGACATGTAGGTTTCTTTAAAACCTACTATAATGCACGTCAATCATTTTTCTGGAAGGGAATGAATAATGATATTCAAAAATATGTAGCAGAATGTGATCAATGTCAGCAAAATAAAAGTGAGAACATTATGACCCCAGGTCTGCTCCACCCTTTAAATATCCCAAACCAAAAATGGGAAGAAATATCAATGGATTTTATTGAAGGATTACCCATGTTGAATGGAAAAAATAAAATTCTTGTAATAGACAGACTCCCAAAATATGCACACTTCATATAATTGAAGAAATCAGATTTAGCAAAAGAGATCGCCAAGATATTTTGCAAGAATATCTACAAATTACATGGATTTCCTAAAGTCATTGTCAGTGATAGAGAAGCCAAGTTTAAAGGGCATTTTCGAAAGGAGCTTTTCAAACATATTGGGACATACCTCAACATGAATTCTGCATATCAACCTCAAACATACAGTCAAACAAAAATTATCAGTAAGTGCTTAGAAGCTTACCTTCATTGTTATGCAGCGAACAAACAAAATAAGTGGGCTCAGTGGTTACATCTCGTTGAATGGTGGTACAATTCAACGTATCACACTTCCGTAAAGATGACCCCATTTCAAGCTCCGTACAGATATGAGCCTCCTAAATGGAAGGCTTTGGCCATTTCCGAGACAAAAGTTCTAGCAATTAGAAGAAACCCAAAAAGTTTTTCAAACATTAAAAAAAAATCTAAGTATTGCAAGAAATCGCATGAAGTAGCAGGCCAACGAACACAAAACATAGAGAGAATTTGAAGTTGGAGAATGGGTATTTGTTAAACTTCAGCCTTACAAGCAATTATCCTTAAAACAAAAAGGAAAAAACAAATTGGCGCCAAAGTTTTATGGACCATATCAGATTAACAAAAATATCAGCCAAGTAGCATACAGCTTAAGCCTTCCGGATAATAGTCGAGTTCACAACGTTTTCCATGTATCTTGTCTTAAAAAGGCATTTGGAAAACACCAATCAACACAAACAATGCTTCCGATATTAGATGATGAAGGCAATTTCATCTTAGAACCAGAAGGAATTGTTACCACTAGGGAAAGGAAGTTGCAATCTCGAGTAATTAAAGAATACCTTATCAATTGGAAGAATCTACCTGAAGAAGAAGCCTCCTGGGAGACAAAAGCATTTCGCCAAACACACCCGTCATTACGTATGATTTGAGGACAAAACATCTTTTCAAGAGCGAATCAATGTTATTTAATAAATTAATTAGTATAATTTAACAAAAGGGCACAATCAGAAGATCATGCCCTTTCCTGAAAAGGTGCCCATGGCGACATATATGCAAGGGACCTTCATTGTAAAATGATCATCCTTCAATTATTAATAAAATATATATGTATTTTTGTTATTTACTAAGTCTGTATACTCCACATGCCATTATAAACATATTATAAAACAATCCATTGTATTTTCATTCAGAGAGAAAATTTAAACTAAACATGTAAGATAGATTAAAAAAGAAATTGTATTGAAGTCTAATTGAGGGAAAAGTGGCGAATTGGACCAATGAAAATCAACACATAATACTACAGCCAGCTAGATGTTTGTTATTGCTTGAAATTATCCTTTGGGATTTCTCAAATGATACATATAGGGAAAGTGCCATTGGAGCATAGAAAATTCATGATGACTTGCTCAAATAATCTAAGAAGAAAAAAAATGTATATTATATATGATAAGGATTAAAAATGAAGTCCTGCTTGCAAGAATAAGTACTTGTAACGGGCTAAGTTGCACTGAAATGTGTTATGAAAGCAACTCACAAAAAGATAGAAAAGATAGATGAACGCCTTAGAAATCAGCCTCTTCGAGGGGGCAACCTCCTTTACATTACACAAATGAACAATTCTTGGATGATACAAATGAAAAGACCTCCTTTCTATATATAGGAGTCTAAGGGGTTATAATATAATCAGAGCCGACATAACAATAATAATGTAAGGACACCATAATAACAATAGTGGGCTTCTATGGGGCACAATAGTAACAATATGGGGACTACATGGGTACAGCAATATAATAAGGGGGTTGTACTAATAACAATAAGGGATTACACTAGTAGTATAGGGGCCTAACATGCCCCTCTCTTTCAAAAAGTGTTGTCCTCAATGCTTGAGTAGTTCTTGATGCTTCTGTATAAAAAAATTGTCCTCCCATGTGGAATCTTCAGCGGGTAAGTTCTTCCACTTGATGAGATACTCTGAAATTGATCGATTTCGTAGCTGTCGGGTTCTTGTTTCTGTGACTGCTCCAGGTTCCAATATGATTTTTCCTTCCTCTTCAAGTTCTCGCAATATTGTTTGAATCGGGATCTTCTGCAACTTTTGAATGAGTGGCCACACTTCTTCATCCTTCTTCCATTCATCGCTTGTTTCGTTTATCCAATCTGGTTGGATAACATAAATAGCACAAAACAATGCTTCCACATCCTCATCCTTTCTTGAGAGTGCATCTGCAACAAAATTTTGCTTCCCTTTTCTATAGATGATGTCAAAGTCACCAACATATTTGTGACCCATTTTTTCTGTTCTTCTAAAGATAATATTTGTTCTAAGAAGTATTTAAGACTATCATGATCCATTTTTACCTTGAAGTGTCTTCCCATTGGGTAAGGTCGCCATTTCTTAAGTGCATGTAGTATTGCCAACATTTCATTTTCATAAATATCTTGCTTGAAATGTAGCCGTAAAAATATCCAATCACCTACATCAAAACATTTTTCACTGCGATGTTGATCTACCTATTGTTTCATTCGATTCTGCACCAAAGTGGCGTTATCCTTTAAAAGTTGGAGAACTTGTTGTTGATGCTCGATGTGATCTTTCACTGCTTGAATCTTTTTCTTCTTGATATGTCCTTCTATCTTTAGAGTTTGAGCAGTGGTAATTTCTTCCAATGCTTTACAAGATATGGTCGGATTCATCTCTTGATGCTCAATGTGATCTTTCACTTCTTGAACATTTTTATTCTTGATATGCACTTCTATCTTGATAGTTTGAGGAGTGGTAATTATGTCCAATGCATTACAAGATATGGTTGGATTCATTTCTTCTTTCTCGATGTGATCTTTCACTTCTTGAACCTTTTTCTTCTTGATATGTCCTTCTATATTGAGATTTTGAGGAGTGGTAATTATTGCCAATGCTTTACAAGATATGGTCGGATTCATTTCTTCTTTCTCTGGGGTTGGTTCCAGGTGTATATCCTCTTCTTTTGATGTTTCTTGATCCTTTTCTTCCTCCTCTTCATAATCGATGTAAGATAATTTCTTCTCAGCACACTTATGAACTTTAGTGCATTTACTATCACAATTGTAACAAAGCCCTTTTTCTCTTTTTTCTTCCAATTGTTGTGGTGTCACCCTTGTAGGTTGTGGAAGGCTAGGAGAAACAACACTTCTATGTTTATAGTTGTGAGGGGTAGAATTCCTTGTTTCTATAATTTTGCTTTCCACTTTTCTTGCCAACCTGAATGCCTTCTCCAATGAATCAGGTTCCCAAAGACGAACCTCGTGTTGAATGTTATCCTTTAAAGTCTCTATGGAGACATCAATCATCTGCTTCTCTGGAATATCATTTTCCCTTATATTCAATTTTTTAAAATCCTCAATATGCTCTGCCATTGAACACTTTTGTTTGAGATCTGTCAATTGGCTAAAGAAGGTGTTTCTCTTTGTATCCTCATAATGTGCTATCATTTCCTCCGTGAAAATTGACCACGTGACAAGTGGTTTACGAAAACAAAGCCCTTTATACCATAAAAATTGATTCGGTTCTAAATAATTAGATGCAATACATACCTTTTGTAACAATGGTACACCATGTAGATCAAAATATTTCTCCATTTGTAGTATCCAATTTACCGGATCCTTGCCATCAAACTTCTTCATCTCGCTTTTTCTTGATTTTAGGAGCTCGATCTTGAAACGACTCTAACTCTGTAATTTCATATCTTCTAGTTCTGAAATCATGACCTGCAGTAGTCCTCTACGTCCTCTTTCCAATGCCACCAGTCTGATCGAAATTGGATTCTCCAAGAAAGAGTTATGCACAATCTCCCAAGATGACCTGATTATACACCTTTTCAGAATAGCGAACTTGTATGACGTGCCACGTGTCACTGTTTTGACCTTCGGATCTGAAAAATACACACAAAAGACTACAGTCCATCCTCTTTCTGTAACTTCTTACGAAATTTCAATCTGATGCTCAGAGAGAAAGTTATGACGATTTTCCCAAGGTCACCTGTTTAAGATGTAATTCGGGAGTCTGCAAAAACCCTAAATTCCTCAGATCATATATCTGAAAATATAGCGAGACAAGATCTGAAATTCGGATCCAAGGTTCAAAACAATTTCTTCTCAAATGGATTTTTGTTTTAGCTTCTGAAACTTCGTATCGAAAACGTTATAGCGAAAATTCCACGATGACCTGTTTGGAGCAACGAAAACCCTAGAATCCAAACCTCTGATACCAAATGTTATGAAACCAGCTCACAAAAAGATAGAAAAGATAGATGAACGCCTTAGAAATCAGCCTCTTCGAGGAGGCAACCTCCTTTACATTACACAAATGAACAATTCTTGGATGATACAAATGAAAAGACCTCCTTTCTATATATAGGAGTCTAAGGGGTCATAATATAATCAGAGCCGACATAACAATAATAATGTAAGGGCACCATAATAACAATAGTGGGCTTCTATGGGGCACAATAGTAACAATATGGGGACTACATGGGTACAGCAATATAATAAGGGGATTGTACTAATAACAATAAGAGGTTACACTAGTAGTATAGGGGCCTAACAAAATGGATACGAATACGGGGTTTCAAACGGATACGGAAAATTTTCAAAAAATTTGGATACGATAAACGACACACACACACATATATAATAATTTCATATTACCTTTCATCTTTTACTACAAACCCTTTGATCCCACAAAATGAGCAAACTTTGAACAAATCTGAACACCTTGATTGCTAAAACTTTTGAAGAAATAGCTTATTTTTCTTGATCCTATTAAAAACCCAAACCTACTTCTATATAATTAGTGACTGCAAAGGTCCCACCAATGATGTGTTTCAATGATTTCCTTCTTTTTAATAGTTTCTTTGGTACTATAATATTTTACTTTAGCTTTGATACTTTATTTAAAATGCATGACTTTTTATTGTTTTTTTTCCTTTTTAAAATCACCTTGTTCTTATGACTTGATTTCAATAAGCCAACTTGATGATCCGATAAGCCTTGTCCTTTTATAAATAAATCAATAATAATTCTTTATGACTTTGGCTTATAACTTGAAAATAATCCTTATATTTTCTTGGATAATATATTTTTTATGTATAGTGGCGAATTTTAATTTTGTTGTGATTATTGACATTAATATCGTTGGTGTCCAACTTAACTAGTATTCTTCCACATTGGTGTATGTTGTCGCTCAAATTGTATAGCAAAACGTGACAACAATCAGGTCAGCGGTTGTCACTTTGATCTCTGACCTCTCTGTTCTAGTTGTCTCCCTACATCAGGCTATTGGGGGTAGTCCCTATGAAATGTGAAGATGGAAATACCCGTCGATAACCGACAAGTCTAGGAGACACAACTGAATGGCCTAGCAACTTGGTTAATCTATCAAGTTTAATGATTAGATTAAATTATCTTGAAAGACCAGTGCGTTAATGGAGTCAAATACTTTCTTTATGTTAAATTATATACCAAACCACTGCATGAATAGTTGTTGCTTTAGGATGCTTCACTATCCTAAATGAAATGCAACACCTAAAAGCTAAGTGAAATGTAAGATCCTGGTTAATTTTAATCTAGATGCCTAACTAAATTAATCCTTTCCCTTAGCTATTTTGAAACTAGTCTCTAGAGTAGGTTGTGGGGAGAAGCCCAGAGAAAAATAGCAAAGGTTATATTAACAATACCTCCCCTGGAAATCTAACCAACCGATGTATAATGACCCATCTTTAATATAGAGAGCACAAGAGTATTAGCATGCATACAATGCATGCATATGATAGCTACATATGCATGTATTGCATGTATTGCACTATTATATATATATATATATATATATATATAGATATATATATATATATATATATATTCTAAATTAACTATAAATGTTGAAAATCACGACACTGCTTCAGATAGAAGTTACACCCTCACCCATCACCAAGCATATTGCTTAAATGCGTCATAATTAAGGAGAAAATACCCTAAATAATTTCAATAATATAAATTTAAAAGTATAAAGTAAATTTGGTTATAAAGAAATAAATGTAAAATTTAAGTTAATTATAAATATGGTTATATATTTATATATCCCATAATATTAATAAATTATTAAAATATGAAATTTAAATCAAAATAAAATAAATATTATAAACTAAGGGCATTTAAAGAAAACTAATAAAAAAATCCTAAAGGTAAACTAATACACGTCAATATCCCTGTAGCTTTGGACAAATAGAGTTACACGTTACAAAGGGGGGAAGGTGTCACCATGTAGGAAGCGGTGACCGCCAAGAAATGTTATACATAGACAGAAGAGGAGCATGAAAAAGGGGGGAGGGGAAAATATACAGAGAATGGGGAAAAATAAATCTGTTTGAGGGATGAGCCAGGGGCTCGATTTTGGAACTGAAAATTGGAAAATCTTCAGCTGTTCTTGGAGTTTTGGGCACGGGGGCCAGAGGACTTCCATTTCGAAGTCCTCTGGATCTGGGAACCGCAGAGGTTGATCCCAGATAGGCAGGGAGGAATCGGTTGGTTTGGTAATGGAACCAGAAAACTCGGAGCAACGTGGACCGACACCAGATGGGAGAATCAGGTACGCAATTGCATTTAATTTGATAGAATTAATCTAATAGATTTTTACAAGAAATCTGTCCATCTTGTTGAATTTTAATAACAGTCCTTACACGATGCCTCTGGCACTGCAGAAACCGACTCTGACCACTGCAAGGTCACCGTGTTAACCACTCAAGAGGGTCTAGACTTCGCAAGCTAGACAAGAAAAGTAGCCCTAAGAGTCTTTCAACTAAGCTTATGCTTGGAGGTAAATTAGTTAATGCAAGACTAAACCTAAAATATGGATGTAAGATGATAGATCACTCTTAGTGAGATCATTAAATATATTTAACACTTGAATTACAATTATATTCGATTTATAACAATGAAGTACTTAATCAATGTGTAATGACAATCTTCACTAAAAGAGGAAACTGCTCAATGAAACAAGATAGAAGGCGCCAATGATATCAATAGACAATTGTTCATGAAATAAACAAACTCAATGCTTCTCTCAATAATGCTAGAATGTCAATCAACAATAAAGTACCAATGTGTCAAATAGATACACAAGAGAGAGAGAGAGAGAGAGTTTAAACACAAATAGCAACTTTTCTAGATTATCACAAGAATACTCTTATCACAATTATGATTATCAATTGACTTGATTAGCAAGGATGTAAACTTAGATATGAAGCTCACTTGCAATTGCACAATATTAGTCACACTTGTCACAAAAGAAAGAATTCCATAAGAAATGCTTTTTCCATATGATCATAAGGAACAATATAATCAACTTCAATTATCCATTTAATGCAATGACAAGTAAAGATATTCCTTAGAACCAATGTCACAATGATGCTAGCTATCAATAAGAGAAATAGAGCATTAAACCACAATGTGTTCTTTAGAGCAATAAGCCAATAATCGTCAATTTAATTAGCCTTTTAGATCACTTAAAAGGGAGCCATGACACATGCCAATTATGTTCTTGAAGCAAGTTGCAAAGATGCCAAAAGATGAATGTGTTAGTTTTTGTAGCATCGGATGTGTTCTAGCCACAAAATTTGGTGGAGAGGTTAGAATACATGAGATCTCCAAAAACCAAAAATCATTTCTAAAAATTCCACCTAGAGATGGCTTAATTAAATCATTAGTCGATTTTTAAATATTTCCTAACTCTAAACTTAGGGAGTATAGCTAATTAATCAAAATTAAGGTGAGAATTCTCTAGAAACTCACACGGATCGATCCAGAAATGATTTAAGCCATCGATTAAGATTTAATCTTGGTCTTGGAGTCCCAACAGAAAGATATAAGAAGGGATTGATGTGGTGATGGAGGTTGCACTAGAGTCACTTGGAGAATTCAATTTTCCAGAGTAGCAACAATCAGCTGTTGAAGAGTTCGAGCTTCAGTGAGGCAGCAGAGATAGTGAGGGGCAGGGACGGTGATCCGAAGGAGGTTTCCCAGATCCGGAGAGGCAACAGCAAGAGGGTTGAGTTATTCCCAGTGAAGCAGCGCAGAGGACTGCGCAGTTTCTTCGTAGAAGTAGTTCAATTGTTGGAGAGAAATTTGTTCTCAGTTCCAGAGACAGGCAGAGTGTCCAGGGTGTTGCAAAGATGATTTCCTCAGCAGAGACAGGGAAAACGACTTCATCAAAGGCAAGTTGGAGGCTTGACGTCATAGGGTCTGCACAGAGCAGCGCAGAGGCTGACACAGAGGGTCTAAGAGGCTGAGTTTTCTGAAGGAAGTTGTGCTTGGATTGCTTGTGGAAGAAGGGTAATTCCCTTGAAATAATTTTGCATAGATTTTCTTGTTGTTTAGATTGCCAATTGGGCATCCATAGATTGTACTCAGAATTTCACTGCTGCATAATAATAAAAACCCTCATTGTTGCACTGGTTTTCCCAAGTTGGGTCTTTTCGGGAACAATTGTCCAAAAATAACGATGTCATTTTTATTGTCTGTGCTAGTATTTTCTCAGTTTCCAGCGCTACTATTTCGACAGTTTTTGTGAAGGTTGCAGTGTGATTTATTTGATATTTGTCGTAGCAAATAAAGTGTTAAAATAATTAACAGTTAGAAAAATAATTTCCAGTTGCTGCAATAGGATTTCAATTTTGGAATTTTCACATAATGCAATATGCTGATGCAAAAGATGACAAGAGACTAATGAACCTTTGATCAAATTTTAAGCATGTTACACACCACTTGTGGGTAGTGTATATGGAAGAAAAATTTTCTCCTAAATGGTCCTCAACTGGAAGCCAGCATCCCCTAATAGCTCGATGTGCCATTTTCTCCGGCACTTGAGCCAACCATGTGGTTCCTCGCCCATTTGTTATGAATGTATGTTTGAAGGTGGGCCTCTCGACCCCAAAGGTATGGCTTTTCATTGGTATAGTTGAGTAGTTTTCCTTACTTATCATGGGCACTTTTGGGCATGAATTGGTGGGGGGATTCGGCGGAAAGAGTGGGTTAGGTTTGTATTCTTGTCTCCATTGCCCGATTTCATGGTTACCCTTGTATCCTAGTCTTGTGGGATCTCCTTTACTGGCCATTAGCTCTAGGGTTGGCACTACATGGGAAATCCCGATTTTGGTTGCGTGGTCCCACTTCCCAACACCACCTACATTACTCCCTTTCCACTCATTTGAGCCCCATTCATCTCTTTTCCCATCCAAATCCACATGTGTCCATTGGGTCCGCACAGGGTTAGCCTCCCCCTCCCCTTGTCCGCATCTTGGGTCAAGCCTGGAATGATGCCCCAGAGGTTGATGCAGCTAGAAAGAAAACAAAAATTATAATTTGGCCACTCTCAACAGGAAATGTACCATAAAATGCAAAAGATGGCCAGGACATATAAATTTAGGACGTGGGAAAAAGCCAAACATGAGCTCTACCCCTTAACTATGGCCATCACCCTGGTTCTTATGGGCCCTAGATGAGCCCCCTCCATCATTAAGGACCCCATGATTGTCCCAACCCCTGGTGGGCGATGAACTGCCTCACCTTAAGGGGGTATCCATTCCTACATATTACACATCATGATCTCCATCGCCTGGAGCCCTGAGCAATTATGAAAAAAAATCAATCAAAGGTAAAAGGCATATGAAGAACGGTGGAAAAACAAAGGTTGGAGTAACTCATGTACCACGACTTGCTCCCTCCTACAATCATATACCCAAGTGTGGGCTTCTCTTATTATAGCTACCCTTGCACCTTGACATGTGGTCTAGATGATTCCCCTAATCCCCACTCCATTGCATTATTATATCATTTGCCACCTACCTCTTAAATGATGTACCATGGGCATGCCACCCCCTTTAAAGGTTGAAACCGTCTAATTGGGTCATTGGTTAACCCCCTATTGAGCTTGGAGACACTTGTACATGCCAAAGCCCACTATGGAAGGACATGCCACCATGAAGTGCCCCATTGATCCCATGACTTGTAAGCATTATTACTTGATTATTCTAATGATTTGTTGTATTGGAGGGCAAAGGGACGCATTGGATCTTATGCAAGATTGCATGTGGGTCTTTATTTGGGGTTTGGTCTCCCTATATAGGGTCCTAGCCCTCCAGAGTGCCACATTGGCACTTGTAGGGTGAGCGTTGAGAGCCATGGGCCTCCACCATAGTAGATATGATTTCATGGATCCCCAACAGCGTTCATTGATTGCTCGTGTTCCACCTTTTGAATGAGGATGATGCACCTAGTCCACCATGCCTAGCCAAATCCACAGTTGCACCATACACTTGGCAATTGTTCCAAGATGCCTCCCGCCACAGAGGGAGGGCTTATGTCATTACTCCAGCCCTTACAGATGGTCTACAGGCATATTTGATCCATTTGGAGACCCATAAGGATGTGCTTGTGCCCCCACACCCACTTGGGATCACCACAGGTTCTTGATTGCCATGTTTTAAAACTCTGACTCGAACTCCGACTCGGCCGAGGGTCAACTCCGACTCGGTATCGACTCGGCCGACCCGATTTCAGTGACTCGGTCGTTGTAAAAAATACATTAAATATTCATTTTTTATAAAAACACATAATTTTAAAGATTTTCATTCATGTTTCCAAACACACAGCATTAGAATATAGATAGAAGACAACATATGATCAAAGTAGGCTCATGAATATATCCATTATATTAAAATGGCACCCAGTGCACTGTCCAATACATACACGATGATGATATAGAGATCAAAACAAAAACACATAACCAAGGAGGCTAGAAATGGCCTCTACAACAAAAGTATGTGACCAGTACTACTGGCTACTGCTAGAGTTGCCAACATCATATGGCTCAGTGTTACTTGGGAGCGGGAGCGAAAGGGGGGAGCGGGAGCAAAAACGGGAGCGGGAGCGACATTTTCAGAAGCTCCCGGTTTGGGAGCGAATCCCAGAGGATTTCAACAACCAATGTCACTAACATCAAGGTACATAGAGGGATTAGTGCTCTTGATTAAATACAAGTTCCATACTCTAATACATGACAAAAATTCAATGGAAACATTGCAATCCCCCAATCCTGAAACCCTGAAAAGACGATAAGTCTGCTAGATTTTGAATGAAATCTAAAATTCTACTTTCTCCATATGAAATCTAATGAAGTCGGAACCACTCTCAAACATCCTGAGTCATTTCATGGTAATGTTAAAAATTTAAGTAAAAGGATGAACATGACGATTAAGGAGAATGTCACTTTTACTTTAAGAATTTAACATTACCATGAATAGCATAGCCTTAGTAGGGCAATATGATCAAATACTAGGGTTTGGGAGAGGGGAATAGACCCCAAAGACCAGCAAACTAATTCATAAACCCCCTTGGAGTCCCCCACACTTAGAAAAATTTAAAAAAAAAATCAAAATAAGGCGTGTTTTTATGGTTCACTAGCCACTGTCAAGCTTCAGCTACCCGACTGAGTCGGCCGAGTGATGACTGACTCAGCCAAGTCAGTCATAACTCAGCAAACCGAACCGAATTTTCTGCCGGGTTGAATTTATTTTTTTTCCGGCTTGGACCAACTCAGCCGAGTCGGTTCCGAGCCGGCCGAATCTTAAAACAATGCTTGATTGAAAAACAAGGGGCCAACCACTTGTCCACTATGTTTGGAGTCCATTTCTACATCATGGCATCCCTTGGGACTTCATCAAGCCTCCTCAAAGGCCCAACAACTCACTTTGTTGATCATTCAATCCTCTTGAGAGGCTTATATTTTATGGGCTAAATTAGGCCAAATTAGTTAAATCGAATTCATTAGGAAGTGTATAAATACAAGTGTGATGAATCATTTTGATCATCATCACTTGGATTGGATCATTCTCTCTTGTGAAATTTTCGCTATTCTTTTGGGAGGACGAAATTGGATGAATGGATGAATTTTGATGATTGGATCTCTTCATTTTTGTTGTGGAGCTTCACTATTGGCATATAATGATGACTGGATATACTCTTTCTTACATGTATGTACTATTTTAATGCTATTTCGTTACTTTCTTATTGTCACATGCATGTTTTTGGGGATTTTCGCTATACTAGGCTGAATTTACTACTTATGTGAAATTGTGGAAATTTGCCTTTTTATGGTGTTGCATCATGTCATGGGCCATGTATGAATGAGTGAATGTTCCTAGAGATATTTTGTCGAAATTTTGTCTTGATAAGTCATCATATATTGCATATCAAAGTGTAAAGACCTTGAGCAATTGTCCCATGCCCTAATTGCCATGTGAAATTGTTATAGAGGCCTCCTTGACTAAGTGAATTCATTCCAAGCATTGAAATAGCCTTGACTCCATTTCTCGCAAAGGATTAGACACTGATCCTCCATATGTGATCACCTAAAAGCATATCTTTCTCACCTTCTCCCGTTTTTTCTGGGCCTAACCCCAATAGGTGACCTAGGGCATCAAATTTTTCACGATTCACCCACTCAAAATATTCGACCTCTTGCCCTCTACTGCGTTGTTGTGTTTCCTAGAAGCCCCCCAAATTTGAAGCAATTCCAACTGTGGGATCTTGAGATATTCCAAGCCCTAGCTCCAAGATCAATTCTTGCCCTTGGTATCCCTTGGCTAGTGACCTCATTGGAATCATTGCACCAAAATCAGTGAAAATTTCCCCTTTGATCCCCTTCTCCCCCTCAATTAGGTGAAGAACACTCTTGATTGATCAGCTCCACCCCCTTGACCTAATTCTAGGTCCACTTGGTCCCGTGTGGTCCCACAACTTACTGAAGATAATTTCACAAAGACCATTTGGAAACCAAGTTTTCACAAGGGTTTCTAGGACTAGGTCCCTCCTTTACAAGTCTCATTTGCAAACCCTAGCCCTTGAAATCCCCTTGGCCCTTCTTGGAGAGCCTTACACCTTGCTTCTCAAGCAAGTGAACCATGCAATTGAGTCTCTCCTGTGAATAGGCCTTAGGGATCACTCTTTAGCTCTTCATTGATTCATCCATCTAGTGATCCCCTTCATACCGGGTCTCCTCCCATCGGTGAAAGTCCGTAAAGAGTAGGGAGCCTTAGCTGAGGTGACAGTGGGCTATCGCTCCATTGTTGCCCTTAACCTAGTAGTTGCCCTTTTAGGATCCCCTCCTAGGACCCCTGCTAGTTTGAGCGGTAACCAAGCCCAAATCACTTCAACAATAAATGCTCATGAATTAGATTTGTTCCTTAGTTATTTTTTCAAGTCTTTAAGGCAATTTATTACTGCTGCAATCTTATATTCATAGGTCTGCAAATTTATATCAGACTTACAAATTATTATATCAGCACTTAGAAGATGATGCAAGATGTCAAGAATGAACTAGAAAATCGAAGCAAGAAACCTTCCAATGATTGACAGTTAGTTTTGTGACCACTTATAAGCTATAGATCAGACTTTTAATATTCAGATCAGAACTCAAAAAGCATATATCAGACATATATCAACTCAGAAAAATAGTGATACAGTCCTCCAAAAAGCCAACAAGGTGTCAAACAATTAATGCCAAATGAGCTCCAATGATTAGTTAATGAAATTAAGTGATTGTTTAATGATTTTTTGTCACTTTAATGTTTTTTATTAGTGTTATGGGACTGAATAGATGGTTGTAGCAAATCAGAGAAGACAATGAGGGATAGAGAAGCAAACCAAGAGGCCTAAGGGCCTAGTTGAGGGCTAGAAGGCTTGGAGATGACTTCCACTTCTTGCAACCACAATGTTAGCAAGAAAATCACTGCAACACAAGATGTTAGTCCACTAAAACAATGCAAAAATCAAAGATGACTGAATATAGGGCTAGGGCAAGGCTACAAGGCTAGGAAAACCCAAATACTAGGGCTAGAAAAGGCAAAAATGGGGCTATAAGGCCGAAGAGAGACAAAGAAGGAGGCCACAAGGCCTAAAAAGAAATTGAGTGAGGGGACTAAGGCCAAAAAGGTTTGCGCTAAAGAGGAGGAGCCCAATAGAGTTGACGTCAAGCCCTAGAAGGCTGACGCAGGGCAAGGGAAGGCCGCTAGAGGGGTTGCGACTAAGGGAAAGGCCCCTTTAGGGCCTACAGCCAAGGCTTAAGGGGAGGTCAAGGCTAAGGCAAGGCTCCCCAAGCCTACGGCCAAGGGAAAAGAGGAGGCCGAGGGCCTAGGAAGGGGCTGCAGCACCCCTGGAAGGCAAAAAAGGGCAGTCGCAAGGGAATGCAGAGGAAAAGGGATGTTGTCTAAGCTTAAGGAGCTTTCGGCTAGGCCTAGTAGGATTAAAAGAAAAATTCAGACCCCTGCAATCACAGGAATCTCACCACAAAATGCCAAAAATCACTTCCTTAGGGCCAGCGTCTTCCTTCTTCAACTAATCGTTGAGTTTCTGGAAGCTGGGGAGGCTAGATCTTACCCTTAAGAGCCTAGATCAGCCTTCTTTGCTTGGATGAATAGCCCGGAAATAATTGTTGCTTCAAACCCTTGAGCTATCACCTACATAAATGAATAAAAGAATTCCAAACCCCAAATATTTATATAAAATTTCAAAACCCCAAGAGCTATAAAATAAAATAAAAAGGTTAGAAATAATTTACAATATTTACAAATTAAAATTACAAGCTCTCATTAGCAAATTAATTTCTTTTAGCCCAAGATCAAATAAAAAAAAATTGAGAATTTTGAAATAAAATTTTGGATGAATAATTTCGAAAAATAGACCTGCCAAAACCCTCCTGCAAAATAATTTATCGCAATGAAGTCTTAGAGCCCAAATAAAGTCGGCTCTTCCCTGCCATCTATGAACTTGGACCCCAAGGGTTTCTTACTGCTCAAAACTAGCAGGGGGTCCTAGAGGGGCACTTGCTAGGTCAAGAGCAACAATGAAGCTAAAGCCCATTGTCACCACAGCTAAAGCTTCCTACTCTTTACGAACTTTCACCGATGGGAGGAGACCTGATACATAGAGGATCACTTATGAAGGTTAGATCAACTAAGATGGATGTGAAGTGATCTCGATGACCCTTTCCTAGGAGAGACTCAAGAGTAGGACTTGCTTTCTTTTTAAGCAAGGTGCAAGGTTCTCTAGGATAGCGGAATAGGAATTTGAGGGCTTGGAGTAGGGAATGTGACTTGTAAAGGAACTTCCTAAACCCTAAAATCCTTTTGGAACTTGGTTTCCCAAGTGGTTTTTGAAGAGTTGACTTTGATAAGATATGAGACCACACGGGACCAAGTGGACCCAGGTTAAGTCAAGAGGATGGAGTTTAGCGACCAATGATATTCTTGACCCAATGAGGGAGGGGAAAGGGATCAAGGAATGAATTTTCAATGGAAGGCAATGCAAGGATCCCAGTGAGGTTTCTAGCTTAGGGGAAACAAAGGGCAAGAATTGGTCTTTGAGCTAGGGCTTGCGATATCTCAAGATCCCACAGTCTGAATCTCATGAAATATGGAGAGCTTCTTAAGGACACACCAGTGCAGTTGTAGACCCAAAATAGAAGTATTTGGAGGGCTACATTGTGAGATATTTGATGCCCTAGGTGAGCTATGGGGCTAGACCTAGAAAGAAGAGGAGAAGATGAAGAAAAATAAGTTTTTGGGCGATCACCTATGGTAGACCAATGCCTAATCCTTTGGGGAGATTGGAGTCAAGAATGATTATGAATTCAGATTTTATTTTTTGGGTCAAGGCCTTAGAGGCAACCTCACTTAGCACTAGGGCAAAGCAAAGTAGCTTCAAACACTTTATACTTCGTTTTGCAAAATATATGGCTTATCAAGATAAATTTCAACCATGAAATATCCCTAGGAACATTCACTCATCATACATGGCCCATACATGAAGTATCACTATCTAGAAACAAAATTTCCGCAACTTCGCAATAATAGATGCAACAAATTAGCCCTAGAATAGCGAAATCCCAACAACAATCTATGTGACAAAAATAGAGCAAAGAATAGCATTGAAATTGCACATACATGTATTAGAGTATATCCAACCTTCAAAAAATTTCCAAACAAGAGGCTCCAAGACAAGAGAAAATGATCCAAACGTCAAAATTCATTTCATGCTCCAAAATTTTGTCCACCAAGAAGGATAGTGAAGTTCTCTAAAGAGATACAAGTCCAACCAATTGATGATAATAAAATGAATTCACATCACTTGTATTTATACACTTCTAATGAGTTTGATTTAGCTAATTAGGCCTACATTAGCCCCTACAATAAAATAATGTGTAAAATAACTAACTTTTGGTAACAAGCCCACCAAACTAGCTCATAAACAAAAGAATAAGCCTCTCAACAGGTCGAATAATAAATAGTGCATGTCGTAGGGGTGTAATGAGCGGAAGGGGAGTAATATATGTGAATCAAGGAGCGGGACCACACAATCAAAATTAGGGTTTCCCATGTAGTACCATCCCTAAAACCAATAGGCCAATAAAAGAGATCCCACGAGACTAGGGTGCAAGGTTAACATCCCAAAAAAGACCTAGGGGACAAGAGCACAGACCTACACCACTCTTTCTGTCGAATCCCCCCATTAATCCATGCCCAAAGTTTCCATGATAAATAAACTAGAATACTCAATTACCAAATAACAAGGCATACCTTTAGGTTTGGGGGCCCCACCTTCAAACATACGATCATGACAGATGGGTGAGGGACCACACAGTTGGCTCAGGTAGCAGAGAAATGGCACAATGAGCTAGCTGGTGGCTGCAAGGGGGTGTTGGCTGCCGACTGAGGACCATCTTGGAGAAAAAAAAATCTCCTAGGGATATCACCCACAAAATTGTGGGTAACATCTAACTCCAACTGGGATGTGATCTCTCGAAGAAGTAGGCAAAGCTACTCGAACGGGAGGTCACGAGAACTCCAGCAATCTCTTGGTTACCATAGACCTGTCACCTGCACATATAATAGATGGAAAAACACGGGGCAGCATGATTCTGCGACATCTTATGATCACACATGTTATATGTTAGGCCATAAAATCAACTAAAAATAAAATATGCAGATATGCACCTACCTACCATGAAAAATATCATATGACATTACTTCTAATGCAAAAATGAGCATGCAATGCATCCTACCCTAACATGCATATGACGAAGCTAAGTGTAATCATAAAGCCAATGCAGCCAACATATTATCAAGTCAATATAAATATGCCTACTTATATGATTACTCATGCAGCAAACCCCAAAGTGAATGCAAACCCAAACACATGGAGGATGTTGTGGGTGGGAGGTGGGAAAATATGATGCCCACACATGGATGATTATGTGAGAAGAGGTAAGAAAAGGATGTAATCTAGTCCATGAGATCTTCTCTTGCAACCAAAATATAGAGATGTCAACAACCAAGCTTATAAACTTTTGACGGATGGCAACCTCTAGCATATCACTTCCACCATTGTCCCTATTATTTACGTCATGGTTTATGGCCTTCATCGGGTTATGAATAGTAGGAAAGGGAGGCTGACGAGATGGAGAAACACAAGTAAGTTGCACATAATGATTACATTGGAGAGGGAAGACTATGGAGTGATCAAAAGCCTGAGGGTGTGTCCAAGGAGGAAAAGTAGAATCAATGAAGGGCTTTTACTTGACACTATACTCGGGAGGAGGGAAGGGCTCACAGTTACTTGAGATTATATGACTAGGGGTGAGGGAATCACTTGATGAAGACTCAAGATAATGACCAATAGGAAAAAGGGAGGAAGAAGTATTGTATTCAACGGGTTTTGCTTTCCCAAAATCATAATCTAAGGCTCAAGTGATTTGAACATAGAATCATACTCAGGAGAAGTGGGAGCCTTATCAATTTCCTTAGTATCAAAGATTGGGTCTCTCTTAAAAGGAAAATTGATCACTTCCAACTGCCCCTCTTTATGCAAAGGAAAATGAAGATTCTCCTTCCCAAGGGTATCAATGGGTATGTCATTATAAATAGTGTTTGAGGGGAAGGGAAGACCAATCTCATCTTCATCCTCCTTGTCGGTGTCATAAATGGGAGCACAGTCAAATTGAGGACCAATAATTTCACACTTCTCCTTTTCAATGTGGAAATAATCTCCAATGTCATCTTCCAAGGGGTTAATGGGATCATCTTTTTCAAGGTTTTCAAAAGAGGATTCATCGAGAGTAATATCCTTGAGAAAGGTAAGGTTGGTCTCAATTTCATTTTCCATAAACTCATCCTTCCCAGCACATGTTCCTCAAAATCATCATTTTCATCATGTGGACCCAAGGAGGACTCGTCTTCCTGCTCATTACCTAGATTCTTAATGTCTTGATGATGCTCAATGACAGCTTTCACTTGGATGCTTAATGCAGGGTGTACTTGAAAATGTCTAAGGAAGCCATCAACGAACTCTTCAATAGATGAGATGCTCCTAGGCTCGTGATCATGCAGCGATGAGTTATGACTGCCGAGAGATCCCATGAATAATAACATAAGGACATCTTGGTGAACAACCTTCTCTCTTGAAGCATGTGCATTAAATCTTTCTACGTGGTCACTTACCGTCCTTCCTGCGACATGATTAGGATGCCCAGGGATGCTAGCAATGTTCAAAGTGGAAAATTTATTAAAGAAAGACAACCTATTTGAGGTGCACATGAAAAATATGTAGGAGTCGCCAGGGTATTATCAAAGATGCCTAGAAAAATGCTTGTTTCACCCTACAAGCATCGACCTTAAAGGTCAATGAAGAACTAGGGCTTCGTTCTTCCAATGGAGTCGCCAATAATGATATGTCAATATGTTGTATGGGGAACAAAACACACGCAATGTGTCCCCAGCGACGGCACCAAAATGTTATTGCTCAAACTAGCAGGGGGTCTTAGAGGGGCACTTGTTAGGTCAAGAGCAACAATGAAGCTAAAGCCCACTGTCACCACAGCGAAAGCTTCCTATTCTTTACGGACTTTCACTGATGGGAGGAGACCCGATATATAGAGGATCACTTATGAAGGATAGATCAATTAAAATGGATGTGAAGTGATCTCGATGACCCTTTCCTAGGAGAGACACAAGAGTGGGACTTGCTTGTGTTTTAAGCAAGCTTTCTCTAGGATAGGGGAATAGGGATTTGAGGGCTTGGAGTAGGGAATGTGACTTGTAAAGGAGCTTCCTAAACCCTAAAATCCTTCTGGAACTTGGTTTCCCAAATGGTTTTAGAAGAGTTGACTTTGATAAGATATGGGACCACACGGGACCAAGTGGACTCAAGTTAGGTCAAGAGGAGGTAGTTTAGCAACCAATGATATTCTTGACCTAATTAGTGAGGGGAAAGGGATCAAGAAATGAATTTTCAATGAAAGGCAATGCAAGGATCCCAATGAGGTTTCTAACCTAAGGGAAACCAAGGGCAAGAATTGGTCTTCAAGCTAGGGCTTCTGATATCTGAAGATCCCACTGTCAGAATCTCATCAAATTTGGAGGGCTTCTTGAGGACACACCAACGCAGTTGTCGACCAAAAATTGAAGTATTTGGATGGCTATATTGTGAGACATTTGATGCCCTAGGTGACCAATGGGGCTAGACCTAGAAAGAAGAGGATAAGGTGAAAAAAATAAGTTTTAGGGTGATCACTTATGGTAGACTCATGCCTAATCCTTTGAGGAGACTGGAGTCAATAATTATTATGAATTCAGATTTGATTTCCTTGGTCAAGGAGGCCTTAAAAGAAGCTTCACTTAGCACTAGGGCAAAGGAGAGTAGTTACAAAGACATTATACTTTGTTTTGCAAAATATATGGCTTATCAAAATGAATTTCAACCATGAAATATCCCTAGGAACATTCACTCATCATACATGGCCGATACATGAAGCATCACTATCTAGAAACAAAATTTCCACAACTTCGCAATAATAGATGCAGCAAATTAACCCTAAAATAGTGAAATCCCAACAACAATGTATGTGACAAAAATAGAGCAAAGAATAGCATTAAAATTGCATTTACATGTATTAGAGTATATCCAACAATCAAAAATTTTCCAAACAAGAAGCTCCAAGACAAGAGAAAAAGATCTAAACATCAAAATTCATTCCATGCTCCAAAATTTCGTTCACCAAGAACGATAGCAAAGTTCTCTAAAGAGATACAAGTCCAACCAAATGATGATGCTAAAATGAATTCACATCACTTGTATTTATAGACTTCTAATGAGTTTGATTTAGTTAATTAGGCCTACATTAGCCCCTACAATAAAATAATGTGCAAAATAACTAACTTTTGGTGACAAACCCACCAAACTAGCTCATAAACAAAAGAATAAGCCTCTCAAGAGGTCAAATAATGAATAGTGCATGTTGTTGGGCCTTAGAGGAGGCCTAATGTAGTCCATATGTGCATTAACATGTGGTTGAACTCCCAAAAGCAATGGACAAGGGGCTGACCCCTTATAATAACTTGTGATACTCCAAATGACATGTGGGGGGTACACAAGTGTCCTCATGGGTCTCCAAACAAATCGAAGATGCCTGTAGATCACCTGCAAGGGCTAGGATGATGGTGTAGGTGAGGCCACATCATCATGCAAGTCCTAGATCCAAGTGTATGGTGCAACTCTGGGGCTAGCTGGGCATGATGGATCAAATGCATCTTTCTCATCCAATAAGTAAACCACGAGCAATCTCTGAATTTTTGTGCGGATCCATGGAATGTTGTCTGTTGTTGTGGATGCCCATGGCTCTCTACACACACCCTACATGTGCCAATGTAGCCCTCTAGGGTCAGGACCCCGTATAGGGAGACCAAACCCAAATGGAAACCACCTACAATCCTACATAAGATCCAATGCATCTCCGTGCCTTCCAGCACACCAAGTCATTAAAGAATCAAGGAAAAGAGTTCATAAATCATGGATAACAAGTGAGCACTTTATAATGGAATGCCCTTCCATAGTGGGCTTTGGCATGTGCTAATGTCTCCTAGCTCCAAACAGGGTTAACCAAGCATCCTATTAGGTGGTTTCTACCTCTAAAGGGGATGGTATGTCCGTGGTACATCCTTGAAATGGTGGTGGCATAGAATGGAGTAGGGAATGAAAGGGGGCAACCTGGATTACATGCCATGGTACAAGGCTAGCTAATAAAAGGGAAGCCCATACTAGGGTAAATAATGTGTAAGAGGGAGTAACCGTGGCGCATGAGTTACCCTGACCTTGATTTTTCCACCTTTCTTCATATGCCTTTTGCCTTTTTATGATTTTCTTTGGTTAACTGCTCAGGGTTCTAGGTAATGAGAGCATGATGCATAAAGTATAGCAGTGGATACCCCCTTATAAGGTGGGGCAAGTCATCGCCCACCGAGGGTTGGGACAATCATGGGTTCCTGAATGATAAAAGAGGCTCATCAAGGGTCATGTAGGAACCAGGGTGATGGCCATGGAATGGGGTAGAGCTCATGTCATGGCTTTTGCCCACGTGTTAAATTCTTTTGTCCCGACCATCTTTTGCATTTTGTGGTACAATTTCCTGTTGAATGTGGCCAATTATTCTTTTTCCTTTTCTTTTCGTTGCATCAACCTCTAGGCATCATTCCAAGCCCGACCCAAGATGTGGGGCAAGGGGAGGGGGTGGCTAACCCTATGAGAACCCAGTGGAAGAATGTGGACCCAAGTGGGATGAGAGATGATTGGGGGTGTAATGAGCGGAAGGGGAGTAATATATGTGAATCAGGGAGCGAGACCACGCAACCAAAATTAGGGTTTACCATGTAGTACCATCCCTAAAACTAATAGGTCAATAAAAGAGATCCCACGGGACTAGGGTGCAAGGTTAACTCTTTCCGTTGAATCCCCTCATTAATCCATGCCCAAAGTTTCCATAAACTAGAATACTCAATTACCAAATAACAAGGCATACCTTTAGGTTTGGGGGGGGGGGCACCTTCAAACATACGATCATGACAAATGGGTGAGGGGCGACATGGTTGGCTCAGGAGGCAGAAAAATGGCACAATGAGCTAGCTGGTGGTTGCAAGAGGCTGCTGGCTGCTGGCTGAGGACCATCTTGGAGAAAATAAAAAATCTCCTAGGGATATCACCCACAAAATGGTGGGTAACAGGGCTAGCGTACCTGTAAATCTCTATAAAACTTCTCAAGATAAACTATTAGATCATATGGTGAATCCGATCACCTAAGATAACGCGTACCAATAGAATGTTCTTATCACTAACAAATGAAATACCAATAAAAAATTATTCAGCACAATATAGGATAAACACATAGCTAACACATACCACAGATCAACAAATAGAAGAACACAATGAACTGAAGCCCAAAGCCTTTTTATTATGATAAAAAATGTTCCCAGTAGAGTAGCAACTCAGTGCAAGCATTACAAAATTACCTCTTCTAAAGATGGGATATAGAAGCTAAATGGCTTCCTTATATAGAGTAAACCCCTCCGGGTGGAAAATAACTGCTAGTTGGTTTGATCCTCGTCAAAATAATATCGACTGTCAAAAATCACTTTATCATCTTTTAATCTTCGTTGTCCAATTTTTATTTTTGGGGAAAAATCAAATTTTTTCTCAAAAACCCTTTTTTATTAATCCAAAAATTAATATTTTAGATTAATCTCCTCAAAAAATTGACTTTGACTTAACCACCAAGGTCCAAGGGTTCAAATTTTCTTAAAATATCCATTTTTATCCTTGGTGGAGGACCTCCAAGGGTAAAAAACAATAATTATAGAGAAAAATTTTCTGACTTAGGATTTTCATTTAATTTAGCGAGAAAAATTAATTAATTGACTATAGAGGGGATTAATAAATTTTTCCACACTCAAATATTTTAACCATGGTTTCTGATTGCGAGGGACCATGCACCAAAATATTTTTAAGTCAAAATAATTACAAATTCAACCCTTGAAAGGGGAAATACACATTTAGACATAGACCCTCAATAATTTACTCAATTTTGCGACACAATATGATCTATTATGAAACAAAGTGTGTTTATAATAAAATAATTTAGCCATGGTATTCTAATTGCAAGGGCCATGGACTAAAATTATCCTAAACACACTTATACCTCAGACTCAATAAACACTAGGACTCACCTAAGACCTTGTCAACGAATTCCGACCTAGCTTTCGTGTTTAAGCTGGAAGAAAAACTTTGTCGATTAAGCATGTTTACAAACACCATAATTCGAGGAGGTTAAAAAGACTTCCTAGGATGAAATCCTTAGCCAAAACCTAAGGCTTACCTAGGTGTTGTTACATAATTAAATGGTCATACTACATCATTTACAATAAAACTTGCAGAAATTGGATTTACAATGATATATTGATGTTGATTGATGACTTTGACCTTCAAAAAAAGTTCTCGACTTGCTTGCACACTGCTTCCTTGGAATGTTGACAAAATTGTGGATAACAGTGTACTAACAAGATGTCCCTGGAACTTAGTTTAATTTATGAGGAAGGAGCGACGGGGGCGAACAAAAAACTAGGGTTACCAAGCTGTTGCAGGGGCGGCTATCCATGGAGGGCGCAAAGGAGGGAGCCCCACTCCCTCCTTCAAACATGCCGTGACCAGCAGGGGAAAAAAACCTATGGAATATGGTAGAGGACCTTCAAAGGGTAGGAATAGGAACAGTGAAGAGGAACAAGATGGACAGAAGTCCAAGGAGAATAATATTATTAAAGAAAATGAGGAAGAAGACAAGGAACAGGGAACAAAAAACAAAGCACACATGGGCCCATGTAAGCCCAAAGCTGCTGTAACTCCCAGAGTTACTTTAAATGAGCCTGCTCTGCAGGCACACAGGGAACATATGCAAACCTATGCAATCATTTGCAAGTTCATGGGTTTATGGCCCACTGAAAAAGCCTTACAAATGTGGATAAGATACCACTGGAAACCAAAAGGAAGCATTGACCTACACCTAGGATCAAAGGGTTTCTTTACTGTGGTTTTTGCGAACATCAAAGATAAGGATAGAGTTTTTGAAGGAGGGCCTTACTTCTTTGCTGCTGCAGGTCTCTATATGAGACCTTGGATCATGAATTTCGTCCCGGAACAAGAGACCTTTACTTCAGTCCCGATTTGGGTAAGGCTATATTCTCTTCTGCTTGATTATTGGCAAACAGAGTCCTTAACAGCCGTAGGAAATAAGTTAGGACGGTTTGCTAAAGCTTCTGAAGCCATTAGAAGAGGAAATTATACTTCCTTTGCTAGAATATGTGTGGAGATGGATCTCTCTAGAGCTCTTCCAGATGAGGTAATCTTGGAAGTTTATGATGAAGAATGGGTTCAAACTGTAGATTACGAACATATTCCATTCAGATGTCACAAATGTCATGAACATGGGCACCTATTCAGGGACTGCCCTCTCACTAAAATAGAGAATAAGAGTAAAGCTAACACAATGAAAGACTCTGAAAGCTTTCACAAAGTGGCAAACAAAGGAAGAGGAAGCAAGAAGGGGTCAAAGACGCAAAAATCTGAAGGACAACAAACCAGTCAAAACAAGTTCCAAGTCCTGGAAGAGGAAGAAGAAGTAATTATAGCAGACCAGACGAAGGGAGAAGGGTTAATGGAAGAAGGGAAAGAAGAAGACAAGGAACAAACACCAGATAAGAATCCGCAGACAGAAACGATGGTGAGTGATGCAGAAACAGAAATGGATCATGAGATGACCCAAAGTGAGATGGAAACGGAGGACCAAGAACTTCAGGCAATTCTTGAGAAAGAGAATCTAGATCTGGAGGATTTCTTGATTCAAGGAACCAAAGAAGGGATAGACTCTTTACCTCCAGAGGAGTTCAATAGAGTCCAACAACTATATATATGGAAAACCCAAAACAAAGGTTCAGAGAGGCAAAGAAGCAAGGAAAAGCAGAGCAGTGAAGGGGTAAAAACGGCGAAACCCATACCTGGATTAGCACCCAGAAACCCAAGAAAAAAAAGAGGTAGGAAAAAGCAGAACGAGCTATTGATGGAATGTGGAAAGCTAATGATAGACTCAGGTAAGATGAAAGATCTAACTAGCTACTCCTTTACCAATCTTTAATCATGAAGTTCACTTCTTGGAATATTAGAGGTCTTGGTAGTAAAAGAAAACAGAGACTGATTAGTAACAGAATGAAACAAATAGCTCCGGATGTGATCTTCATCCAGGAAACTAAATGTTCCATTCAAAAAATAAAAGAGATTCATAGCAAGTGGCTCAATAGTTATGAGTTTCTGGAAGTCAAAGCGGAGAATACAGCAGGGGGTATACTCACCCTCTGGAATCCAAAGAAAATAGATATCTTAGATGCTGAGGCATCTCGAGAATATCTTTCTGTGGTCATCCAGCCTGTAGGCGATAAGGAAACCTACCTAATCACAAATGTGTATGGACCCCAAAGACTGGAAGGAAAACTAAAATTTCTTGATTCTCTGGAGGAACTCAAAGACAGACATTCAGGCATGCCATGGATACTGGGAGGGGATTTCAACATGATTAAATCACTTTCAGAGAAAAAAGGTGGAACCAGAGTTCAAAGTAAAGACTCCCTGAAGTTTCAGTCTTTTACAGATATTATGAAGTTAGTGGATATTGTAACTAGTAATGGCATATTTACTTGGAACAACAAAAGAGGAGGAGAATCTCAGGTGGCTTCAAAATTAGACAGATTCATGATATCTGAAGACCTTATGCTCAATGATAAGGAAATATCAGCAAGAATTCTACCCTTTGGAGGATCGGACCACTGGCCGATTCATCTGGAGATGCAGAGTATTGGTACTCCAAGGAATAGACCTTTTCGCTTTGAAAACATCTGGCTTTCACACCAGTAACATTGCCAAATGGTGGTCAGAAGATTTGAACATTCAGGGCACCAAAATGTTCCTTCTTCAAAAAAGACTAAAACACATCAAGCTCAGGCTCAAGGAATGGAACAAGAATGAACATGGCAATATTTTTGTAGCTAAAAAAGCAGTAGAGGGTAAAATGCAGGAACTCAACCAAGCCCTTATCACAGATGGCTTTGATGAAACCAGGAATGATCAGGTCACCAAATGCAATCAAGAATGGGAGGATTTATGCAAACAAGAGGAAATATTTTGGAGGCAAAAATTGAGGGTTCAATGGCTCAAAGAGGGAGAAAGAAACACTAGATTCTTCCACAGATCCACTATGGCGAACAGAGTTCACAACAGAATTTCAGTGATCAAGGATGAGAGAGGCATTCTTCACAACTCTCATGCAGAGATAGAAAAAGCTCTTGTCAAGCACTTTCGAGGCATAGCCAAAGAAACTTGTTATGACAGAGAGAATCCCATCAGAAACTTCACAAGACACATTCCTAGGCTGGTGTCCAGTGAGGACAATTTCAACCTCAACAAGCCAGTAACCGAAGATGAGGTCAGCGAAGTGCTCAAAGAAATGCAAAATGGTAAAGCACCTGGACCAGATGGTTTCAATGTCGATTTCTTCAAGGCCTGCTGGAGTATTGTTAAACAGGATATTCTGAATGTGGTTGAAGATTCCAGGATGAATAAAACTATTCTGAAAGCTCTGAACACTTCCTTCATTGCCCTAATCCCCAAGCAGGAGGCTGCTCAGACTCCTGACAAGTTTAGACCGATAGCTTTATGTAATGTGGTCTACAAGATAATATCAAAAGTGGTGGCCAATAGACTCAAACCTCTCCTTCCTTCCCTGGTTTCTGTGGAACAATCTGGATATGTGGAAGGAAGGCAAATTCTTAACAATATCATTCAAGCACATGAGGTAGTTCATTCTCTGACTATCAACCGAAAGGCTGGTATGATCATACAATTGGACATTGCTAAGGCCTATGATAAACTGAACTAGAACTATATCAGGAAAATACTCATAGCTTTTGGGTTTGATCACAACTGGGTGAGATGGGTCTTGGCCCTGGTCACCTCCTCCAGCTTCTCTATTCTGGTCAATGGCTCTCCTTCTGAAACTTTTCTTCCCTCTAGAGGCCTCAGACAGGGGGACCCACTCTCTCCCTTTCTCTTCATCCTCATGATGGAAGGACTGGGTCGGTCTATCAAACATGCTAAAGAAGTCGGTAAGATCAAAGGTCTCCAACTTTCTGATAGTGGACAGGCTTGGACGCATCAACAGTTTGTGGATGACACCATGTTGCAAGGAATCCCCACAGTCAAAGAAGCTCATGCATTCAAACAAATTCTAAATGAATTTGCCAAGGCTTCAGGTATGGAAGTTAATCTCTCCAAATCTAAGATTTTTTTCTTCAATACTAATATTTCCATTCAAAGGAACATTGCTAAAATTCTGGGCTTTCAAAGAGATTCTCTCCCCTCAAAATATTTGGGGGTTCCTCTAACTGCTAAGCCTCTACACAAAAGCATCTGGGAGCCGGTGATCAATAAACTGCAAGACAAAATAAGGAAATGGACGGTGAGGTCCTTAAACCTGGCTGGCAGATTAGTGCTCACAAAGGTTGTTCTACAATCAATCCCAGTCTTTATGCTTTCGGCTCTCCCAGCTCCTAAAGGAGTCTTGCAACTTTTCAGAAACATACAAAGAAACTTTCTTTGGGGCAAGGGGGAAGATAAGAAAAAATGGGCCTTGGTAGCCTGGGAAAAAATCTGCAAACCCAGAAATCATGGAGGCCTAGGATTGGATGATCCTGAAATCTTAAGCAAAGCTCTAGGGGCTAAATTATGGTGGCAATGGCTAAAAGAACCAACGGCTCAGTGGGCTACAATTTGGAAAGAAAAATATGCCAGTTCATGGCAAAGTGAGGATCATATAAGAATGGATGGAAATATTAAGGGATCACACATATGGAACAAGGCCTGGGACAATAGAGGTCTAGTCCAAGATAATGGCTTCTGGGAAATTAGAGAGGGAAACTTAGCTCTGTTTTGGGAGGACAGATGGCAACAGGAACCCATTCTTTTGAAAGAGGAATTGAAGGAACTTAAGGCAGAGGTAGATGCTAAAGGATTAACCAAAGTAAAGGATTTCTGGGATCAAACCAACAGCGTAGGAAAGTGGAGAACATGGAGGATATTTGATCTCAGGGATGACAACCCCTTAAAAGACAAAGCTGAAATGCTAATGCAAGAGTTAGATCGAAGGAAAATTCTAGTTTCAGAAGGGAATGACCAGCTAAGATGGGGCAATAACAATGAGGGCACCTTTAATCTTAAGGAGGCTAAAATCATTCTCCTTGGTTTGGCTTCCAAGGCTCCGGACAAAGCATGGCAAAGACTTTGGAGGCAACAAGGTTGGATGAAAATTAAACTCTTCATGTGGCTGGTGCAACACAGGAAGATTTTGACTTGGGACAATATTAGGAAAAGGGGTGTTTTGGGGCCTTCCAGGTGCCAGCTATGTGAAGTTCAGGAGGAAACAATGGAGCATCTTCTCAACAACTGCTCCTTTTCCTCCAAGTTGTGGGATTCTTTCGCCTCCATCTTCCAAAAGTCGGATAGGGACAAAGGATGCATCATCAACACCCTAAGCAAGTGGAGAAGCAATTTTTCGAATAATGAAGTCCTTAGCATTGCTTGGGCTCTAACACCGGGCTTCATCATCTGGAACACCTGGAAAGAAAGGAATAACAGGATCTTCAAGGAGGAAAAAAACCCGCTCCTTTACCTTTTTGATCAGATCCTAAAACAGCTTCAAGAGACAGTGGGTTCTATTGTCCGTAATCTCCCTGAGAATCCTCCCTCGGCTCCTGATTGGAGGATTCTTTGCCAGCTAGGATTACAAGGTTTGATTCCTCAGAGCCTGGTCGGGAAGATTCTCTTTAGAGACTCTAAGCTTGATTTTTGGCAACCTCCCCCCAAGGGTTTTTTGAAGTTCAATATTGACAGAGCCTCAAAGGGCAACCCGGGCACAGCAGGTCATGGTGGAGTTTTAAGGGATGAAAAAGGGAACATCCTGTTTATTTTCCATGGTCACCTTGGAAGAGCCACCAACAATTTGGCAGAAGTTCTGGCTATGGAACATTGTTTAGAATTCCTGCTTCAAGTTAATCGGCACAATGTGATTGTTGAAGTTGATTCTGAGTTAATCATTAACTCAACCAAGAGAATCAGCTGGGGTACGGCGCCGGAAAAGGTCTCAAAGAATTGGAGGCTCATTCAGATCTTTCAACGGATCCACAACCACCTTCTAGGTCTCCATACAATAACTTTTAAACATGTTCGAAGATCGGCCAATAAGCTGGCGGATCTCCTGGCTAATCAAGGAGTGAATTGCGCAGAGGAAAAGTTTGCTATAAAATGGCAAGAGCTACCTCAGCTCAGTCTCAAGGCGAAATGCCATGATCAGGCCGAGGAAGACTGGTTGATGTTTAGGAGCAGGACCATGGAGAGCAGCACAGATAACCCAAAAGCGATATGAGCAGAGGAATGTACATTATTGGTTTTACAGCGAGTAGTGCGCTTTGGCAGTCTGATGTCCGGAGAAGCACGCTCATTCAGGGCTTCAGTGGTGGCAGAGCGGGTGGCTTTTTTCTGAGGGTTTCAGACAGGCAGACAGAGGCCTCTTCTCTCAATGTCACTGGTAGCGCTGGTTTGACGTGCGGTCGGGAGCAGGGAGCCCTTGGCGCCCCCAACATCCTTAACCTCTCGCCTCTGGACGGATTTTCTTATCCAAAGCGGTTTTGGGGTGATCACAAGACCCGTGAACGGGAAGCAGTTTTACCTTTTTTACAGCAATCCCATTCAATGTATAACACGTGACAGTGGGACCGTTTGGAAAACCGCCTTGATTGCACGTTAAAAAGCAGCATGTGGGGTTGTGCGATTTTCATTTCCGTCGTTGGATCTGTTGATTGAGATCAACGGTCAAGATTTTTTGGGCTTTTTTGTGGGGCCGGGGTACTATGTTCGGTTAGCCGTTCCTGGTCAGATGTTCATCTCCGCCGTTGGTTTAAGATGTGGATTAGACCACCGTATATTTTGGCATTTTTAGTGAGTGTTGTTGCGGACAACTGATCGTTAAGCTTTTGTCTGTCATTCATGTGTTTTGGGTTAAAAAGTTCGTACCATTGGTAGATAGCACCTTGGTTTTGTGTCCACTCTGTGCGTGAGTGGTTGTAAATTATGTAGGTTATTTTTTGAATTAATGCTACAGAAGGTTCGTCTCTTGCACCAGCAAAAAAAAAGATGTCCCTAGAACTGATATTCACAACAATTCTTCAGTGGATTCTTCTTCATGTGAATTTATTTTTTATCAAGTGACTGTCTATACAACCGTTTTTTTTGGTTGTCTGTTCCTTGCAAGTGTAATCTCAATTGGATGGTGCCCAATTGGCTGCTTAATTTCCAGCGACGATCTCTCAAAGGTGCTCCCTATATGATTTACCTTTTGCGGGTGGATTCACAATTATCACAAAAAATCGTGAACCGTTTTCGAAATTCTAGAAATGGATCCAAAAAAAAAATCCAACCTCTAAATACATTTCCAAAGCCGAATACAGAGTTTCCGAAATTTGGATACTATCCAAATACGTTTTCAAGGTGTTTCATCGCAGATCGTACTCGTTTTCGTTTTGAAAAAGGGGAATGGTGTTTCAAGGAAATTCTCCAGGCGTTTCCAATAACTTAGGTAATGGGACACCTTGGTACCTGCAACCCCTCATTTCAACGAGGGAACATATGGTCATTTTTCAATTTTTATAACATTTTTATAACACCATTGTAAGTCCAAAGGATGCAAGTTAAAACCTTGTAGGCCATGTGCGATTATGTATTATGGTGTCCTAGGCCTATTATGGTCGTCCATGGCTAGTCCCTTCAGTGCCTTCTCTTAGCTCCTCTCATCTTGGATAGAATTGGAGGACTTGGGGTGGATGTCATTGGAATTATGGTTTAAAGGATCCTTTGGTTATGTATGGGTGATCACAATTGTAGGGCCAGTCCATGCCATGTCTTGCACACCTATGTCTTTCCACATAGTTATGTGTCATAAAGTTTGTATGCATCCTTGAATTTGGTGCAATATTCATCACACAGTTCTCAACATGGCATTCTCACAGTTCTCAACATTTCACATTTCCCGAGGAAGTGCACGAAACCTAATGCATGGGGTCCCGGTATCAAAAATCTATCAGGTCTCAAATTGGTTCAATAATGTATATATAATATTCCACATTAAAATTTTGATAAAAGATGAAGGCATCATTCAAACAAATTGTAGTTTAAAAGTGGTTGTACCTTCTCTAAGTGGCACATGGGGCTTCTCAGTGGCACATGGGGCTTCCAAGTGGCAAAGCAAGGTGAAAACTTGACATGTGGAGGCACAATTCCCATGAAAAGTTATATAAAAATTCATTTGGACAAAACCCATGTGTTAGATTCTTCAAATTCATTAGGGAATTAGAGATCCAGCTATCAATCTATCCAGGGAAGGTTGATGTCCTACCTTAGTGACACATGGGGGGTCAAGGGAGTTGTTGGAGAAGTCAAACTAGCCACTAGGTGTCAAGTGAACAATGAAGATGGTCAAGAACTCAAGGAAAGTCAGGCCATCAAGTCAACAAGTTAGAAGGTTGAAGGGCATTTAAGATCAAGCCTCATGAATTAAGTCGACCCTCCTCTACTAGCCATGTTATCCTCCAAGTTGAACGTTTAGGTGGGTAGGGTCAAAGTAATGGAACGTTGGACCATTTTTGGAAAGAAAAAAATAGCCATTAGAAGATGGATTAAGCCTCTCTTGGACTAAGTCGAGCCTCTCCTCAAACAAATTAAGTCAAGTCAAATTGATCTCCAAGCTAATTGTTTTCCCCAATCAGTCAAGTTGAATATCTCTTATGAGAAAATACGTAACGTAAAAAATAATTTTCCATGTAATAACTTCATCTTCAAGTTGTGGATGACAAGCTAAAATATTATTTTCTTGTGAGAGAGTTTGAACTAGCCATTATTAGAGAAATTATATAGGGCTAGTCCCTCCTCTCATTGTGGTTGTCGTTGAACTGTGAGATCCTAATGTCGTAATAAAACTTTTCATTGCAAACATTGTACATTGTGGGTTGATTTTTTCTATTTCTTTTTTTCTTAGCACTTATAGTGATTTTACTTCATAAGATAGGCACAAGTTGATCAAAATTTGTGGATTGATCCACCGAGGGGCTACATAGCCACATCAAAGGGATAATCAAGGTGCTAGTCCTCATGACCCTTCATTGGAGATTGGTAATATTGAATCTAACCAATTGGACAAATACTTTTTGGGGATATCTTCAACTAGGATAAAATTTCATCCAATTCCAAAGTTGACCTACAGACCAAAGGGGGTTCGCAAGGAATCATTCCTAGTTGGACTTGGTAATCAGTGGAGTTGTCTTAGACAAGAGTGGGCGCAATTAGTCTTCTAATTCCAACTTCATTTCTTGTCCTACATTGCGAGGCTAACATATGAGGGGTTGTGATTCGTGTTGTTGCCTTGCTTGCACACCTAGGTTAGTGTGGGAAAATCCCTCAACCCCACAAGATGTGACTTGGTGGAAAACTAAGAAATGGGGTTGTCACCCATTCCCAACTCTCTCTGTTAAAGCTCTCTCCTAGTTAAAGCTAAGGGGGCTGGTCCCTAATGAAAATTAGTGAATGAAATCTGAGTTTCTAGGAGACTAAATTAAATGGAAAGCTTATCAACAATAGTAAATTGCATCCAATTCCAAAGTTGACCTATAGACCAAAGGGGGTTCGCAAGGAATCATTCCTAGTTGGACTTGGTAATCAGTGGAGTTGTCTTAGACAAGAGTGGGCGCAATTAGTCTCCTAATTCCAACTTCATTTCTTGTCCTAAACTGCGAGGCTAACATATGAGGGGTTGTAATTCGTGTTGTTGCCTTGCTTGCACACCTAGGTTAATGTGGGAAAAATCCTCAACTCCACAAGATGTGACTTGGTGGAAAACTAAGAAATGGGGTTGTCACCCATTCCCAACTCTCTCCGTTAAAGCTCTCTCCTAGTTAAAACTAAGGGGGGTGGTCCCTAATGAAAATTAGTGAATGAAATCTAAGTTGCTAGGAGACTAAATTAAATGGAAAGCTTATCAACAATAGTAAATTGATCCCACAATATGAACAATTAAAAAGATATATGAGCAACTTTCAATAATTCATTCAAGAAAAATATGACATCATAAACCAGTGCTTAAACAATTAATTGCTCAAAGAAAATAACATGTACTTGCTCAAATGAAAATGTAATTACAAGCAATCTTGCAAAAGAGAGAATGGACGGATGGAGGACTCTGCAGCTGGCGCAGAGCTAGCCCTAGGCCCGTAGGGCCGAGACTAGGGCCCAAAATCGATGGACGGTGTGCAGGTACCGGCGGTCAACCCCGTCCCGTTGTCAGCTTGGAGGTTATCGGCAGGTGGAGGTTAACCAAGGATTGTATAGACACCTGGAGGGTATCACAGCTGAACGCGAAGGTTGTTTTACTGCAAGGGGAAAACGGTTATTGTTTACGGTCCGTGACTTTGCAGCGCCCGACAGCCCGACAGCGATCGTTAGCCCGGAAGTAACCATGGTTATCGCGGAAGAGGGAATCGATCTCAACCCTTCCATGGAGGATATCCTCTCCGTTTGGGGAAAAGACCCAACTCCCCAGAATGTGGAACACTATTTTGGCTCGGTGAAAGGCCTTGCCACCCGTCCGTTCTGTTCGGAGCCTGAAAGACAGAACCAAATACCCTCCTCCTCGCTTAAGGGCCGGTGTGAAACGGCAAATGTGATTCAGGAAGAAAAACTCCTTTTCTCGACCCATAGCTCGAGCCAGAAGATCTCGCAGTCAATACCCCCCTTCGACGGTATCGGGGCCCTTGGGTCTACAGGCCCGGTGCTTTCGGGTGGATTGGAAGACATAGTCATCCTAGGGTCGAAGCTAGGGCAAAGCCCGGACGGGAAGACGCGAAGCTCAGCTCCCATTACTAGGGTTTCTCTTGCAGCAAGTAGGAACAGTGCAAAAGAGGCAGGAGGGCCGGATCAGCGTCCTGAGGAGTCACAGATCCCAAGGGGGGACGATTGGCGGCAAATTCAGGGGTCTCAGGTAAAAAATCAGTCTCATCTTGACTCCCACATTCATACTCCTATCTCGTCTCAGGAGCATTGCAACATCTCCCTTCCGCGCGGCCCTAGTGCCCACAGAGGGCATCAGGCGAATGAAGCCCTAGGCAACTTACCCAGTGGTCCAAATCCCCCAGAAGGGCAAAGGAAAAAACAGAGAGTGATAAAATCCCAAGGGGTCGAAAGAAACCTGGTGTTGGGGATGGATGTCAATATTGAAGAAGCCCTGGAGGTTGCTGAATGTACCCTGGTCGGTAGAGCAAGAGGGAGGTTTTTCTCATCGGAATTCATCAAGTCCTGGGGGAAGCAGAACTGGCAATCGGATCTTATCAGTGATTTTAGGGTTTTAACTCTGGCAAAAGGTTGGTTCTCGGTCCGGTTTGATTCTAAAGAGGCTGCGGATTGGGTCAAGCAGAGAAACTGGTCTATTGGGCACATTCCGGTGCTATTCAAAAACTGGAGCCCCTTGTTTGATGCAGATCATGAAAGGGTTGAGGCCTTCCCGGTATGGGTTAGGGCACCGGGATTGCCTTCGTTTCTTTGGGTTGATTCAGTGTTTAAATCGATTGGAGATAGACTGGGCACCTATCTGGAGACTGATAAGTCGTATTTGGAAACAAACAATAGAGCCATGGCGCGAATCCTTGTTAACCTTAACCCCAGCGGAGGTTTGGCAGAAAAAATCATTCTTCAATACAGGGAATATGTGTTTGAACAGATTCTGGACTACGAGTACTTGCCGTTCCGTTGCCACCGATGCCACGAATATGGGCATCTAGCCAAGGAATGCCCCTTGGGTAGACGGAGGAGGAGGTTCCACCGAACGGATTTGAGCTATCGGCGCTCTCAGCACCAAAACACCAAAGAACCCTCTGTAATACAGGAGGAGGAATTAATGGATATTGATCCTCTTCAGGGACGCCATGACCAGGAAGCTGTCTCTCAGGAAAGGCCGAAGGAGATGCTGGAAGCCGGAGCGCAACCAATGGATGCTTCGAAGCCTGCAGACGAGGAGCTCCCAAGCCCAGCCACAAGCCCTGCTACGGACCAAAAGGGTACGAATTTGAATACATCCCTCTCCACTCTAAATGCAATTAGTGATGCTGTCCTGGTTGAACATTCTGTGTTTGATCTGCTCATTAATTCTGCACCTTCTGAATCTACTGTTAAAATCTCAAGCACAATTGAGGGTCCCGTGGAAACATGTATTGAAAATTGTATTGAAACACTATCGGCTGCTATTCCTTCCTTGGATTTGAATCGTGATGGGTGTTGCCTTGACCCCGCCTCCCAGAGCCAGCTCCCCCAATGCCCTTATAACCTTCGCTCTCTGGGATCAAAGCCCGGCCCGATGTCTTCTATGGGGGGCATCGATCCTTCCCCATCCCTGTGCCAGCCCGGGAAAAAAAGGGGTCAGAAGTCAAAACTCTCTGCAGCCAAGGTCCAGGCCATTTTTGATGTGGCAGACGGGAAGCAGCAATCTATCACAGGGGCACTTAGAGCAGTGCAAAGCCCCGGGCCTGTGCTAAAATGATAATTTCCTCTTGGAATTGCAGGGGTTTAGCCAGTAAACACAAAAAACTGGCTCTGAGGGAGTTAGTCTTGAATTCAAAAGCTGATGTGATACTCCTTCAGGAGACCCTAGGGAAAGGGGAGGACGTTGTATCAATGCTCAAAGGCCTTCTACCAGGCTGGGCTTTCTCAGCTCTGGATGCTGAGGGCCATTCCGGCGGCTTGGCGGTAGGGATCAGAGAAGGCAGAATCAAGGTTCGGAATCAATGGGGAATGAAGCAGGTGATGGGGATTGAGTGTCAATCTACGGAGTTTGATTTCTCTTTTACTATTATTAACATATATGGGCCATGTCAGGGAAGGATTCCCTTCTGGAATAGATTGGTGGGAAGCTCGCTTGTGAAAAATAATTTTGTGGTGATGGGAGGAGATCTAAATTTCTCTTTAGGAAGAGCTGAGACTTGGGGGCCAAATGCTAGAGAGGATCCGCAGTCGGAGTTCTTTATGAATCTCTTAGCCTCCAACAATCTAATAGAAGCAAATCTCATCAAACTGAAACCTACCTGGCGGAATAAAAGAATAGGGGAAGCTAGGGTGGCTAAGCGATTAGACCGCTTCTTAATCAATGAGGATTTGGCTGCTGCTATCCCTCTTTTCAGGCAATGGGTAGAGGAAGGAGGCCCCTCGGATCACTTTCCGATTTTCATTGAGCTCTCCAATGGCCCCTCGAAGCCTCCTGCTCCCTTCAAATTCAATGCCTCCTGGCTTCAAGAGGAGTCCTTCATCAAGTTGTTCAATGAAACTTGGATTCACCCGGTCAAAGGATCCCAAGAGCAGAAAGGTTTTTTATTCATGGAAAACCTCAAAAGATTGAAAAAGGCAACAATCTCTTGGGCAAAGGACAGGAAACAAAAACAGGATGAGGCTTTATCCAGGATTACCGAGGAACTCCAAAGGCTTGAAAGTATTGAGGCGGATAGCTATGCGACCCAAGAATCTAAGGAGAGAATTGTAGGCCTGGAGAAGGTTAAGAATCAAATTCTGCTGGCTAAGGAGGAAGAATGGCGACTTAAAAGCAGAGCTATATGGCTCAAAGCAGGGGATGAAAATACAAGCTTTTTTCATAACTATGCTAAAGGGAGGAAGAGCGCCAATACCATCTGGAGTCTAAAAACTGAAGATGGTAGGGAGGCCAAGACTTTCGAAGCTCTTTCATCCCTTGGAGTAAATCATTTCCAATCCCTTTTCAAAGACCCTGGTGAGATCACCATTGCAGAAGTCATCCAAACAGCGCAGTGTTTCCACAGGTATGTGGAGGAGGAAGAAGCGGACCAGCTAATGGATCCTGTCACCAAGGAGGAGGTGGAAAGTGTTATAAAGTCTATGGCAAAAGAGAAAAGTCCTGGTCCGGATGGTTGGTCAGTAGAACTATTCCTTCATTTTTTTGAGCAGATAGGGGAAGAAATCACAGAAGTGGTAGAGGAGTCTAGATTGAAGGGAGAAATATACAGTCCCTTCAATTCAACTTTCATTGCCCTTATCCCCAAAAAGGAAGCTCCTGAATCCTTTGAAGACTTCAGACCTATTTCTTTATGCAACAGCATTTACAAGATAATCGCAAAAATCATAGCCCTCAGGATCAAACCAATTCTATCAAGGCATATCTCTCCTGAACAATTCGGGTTCTTGGATGGAAGACAAATCCATGAGGCAATCGGGGTGGCTCAAGAGGTCCTTCACAGTGTTAAGTTGAAAAATAAGAAGGGAGCTGTGATTAAAATTGATCTCTCAAAGGCCTATGACAGGATAAACTGGACATACATTCGTATGCTCCTTACGCACCTTGGCTTCAAAGTGGATTTCATCAGATGGATCATGGGGTGCATAACAGATGTCAGCTATGCTATTCTCATCAACGGTGCTGCCACCTCGTTTTTCAAAGGGCAGAGAGGGCTGAGGCAAGGCTGCCCTCTTTCTCCCCTGCTTTTCCTTCTAGTGGCAGAAGGCCTGAGCCAGTTGATCCATAAAAGCAAAAGGGAAGGTAAGGTAATTGGTATTGAGGCAGCAATAAACTTGTTCATTTCCCACCTACTCTTTGTAGATGATATCCTGATTTTTTCTAATGGATCCCTCAATGAACTGAAGGAGCTAAAATCCATTTTTGACCTTTTTATGAAAGCTACCGGTATGCAAATCAATCCCAGGAAATCTCAAATCATTGAAGAAGGTCTAAGCAGAGCTGAAAGGGAGCAGTTCAGATCTTTCTTTCCATACGAAGTAAGCATCATGGGCGCTCCTTTTAAATACCTGGGGTTCTGGTTGAAGCCAAACGATTATAGGAAGGAGGATTGGTCCTGGCTAATCGCTAAGATTGAAGCTAGGATTAGTCACTGGAGTTTCAAATGGCTATCCAGAGCAGGGAGGTTGACCTTAATAAAATCAGTGCTTCTAGCCATCCCAGTGTATTGGGCAGCCCTAACATGGGTACCAAAAGGAGTACTGGAGAAAACTAGGAGAATATGCAGCAGATTTCTATGGGCAGGGACTAAGGAATCCTTGGTACTCCCTTGGGTCGCATGGGAGAAAGTGGCGAGGCCAAAGGAGTGGGGTGGCTGGGGGATTAAAAGTCTCCCAGATTTCAGATTTTCATTAGCTGCTAAATCGGGTTGGCGTCTTATAAAAATGGAAAATCTCTGGACAAGGACAGTAAAAAGAAAATTCATTGATCCAATCCCCCTGGAAGAATGGATCAGGGACCCTTCTAAGACCCAAAAGAATGTTTCTGCTATCTGGAAAGCCACTTTGGAGTCTTTCAAGGTGATTGAGCAAGGCTTAGCCTGGAAGATCGGGAATGGTGAAAAGGTAAAGATCGGGAAGGACCCCTGGGTGGGATGCAATGGAAACTATGCCCTCTCCCCCGATCTGATTCTGCAGTTGGAAGGGAAGGATCTCCGTTTCCTCAGCCAAGTAGAGAAACCGGGCTTCTCTTCTATATGGGGGCAAGCATGGAAGAATGGAGAAGAGTTGGATCTGGAGCAAAGATGGTGGAATGAATGGAATGTTTTCACTCAGGAACTCCTCAGGTCAAATGTAAGGTTGAGCGACAGGCAAGATGAGCTCCTATGGGCCCATGCAGAATCAGGGGAATATGCCCCAAAGCATGGGTATAATCTCCTTATGTCAAGGAAAGGATGGGGAGATCCGGAGTGGTGGGCGAAGCAGCTGTGGAAACTCAAGTGCCCTCCAAAATCAAAAATCCTCTTTTGGTGCATCTTAAGGGGAAAAATCCCAACTTGGGATAATCTGCAGTCCAGATTCATGCACGGGCCCGGAAGATGTACCTTATGCAAAGCAGAAGCAGAATCTGTTAACCACCTTTTTCTCAAATGCCCAGAATCACTTAAGGTATGGTGTGAGATTGGAAACATCCTGAACATAAAGCTAGTCTGGGAAGGCATCAATATTCAAGAAGCCTGGCAGAAGTGGTGGAATGAGCATGCGACCGGGAATTTACGAAACCTGCCCCTCATCATCAGCTGGGGGATTTGGATAGCTAGAAACAGGAGCATTTTTCAAGATAAAGAAACTCTTGTAGCTCTCACTGCCATTCAGGGAGCTGCCATCTATTCAAGCCTTCCTGAACCTAAGGATTCTTCTTCCCAAAGAATTGCCCCAGAGTTACAGATCTTAGAAGGAATCCCTTGGGCTTTCTTCGATGGTGCATCTCAAAACAACTTAGCAGGAGCAGGACTTATCATTCACTTATCCCCACTTCACTCCCTGAAAGCTTCTGTGGGGTTAGGAACAGGCTCCAATAATTATGCAGAATTGAACGCCCTAAAACTCCTTCTATGCTGGCTCATCCATAGGCACACCCTCACTATTCAAATTTTTGGGGATTCTCAAAATGTGATCAGATGGGTTAATGGTCTCAGTACTTGCAGGAATCAGGCTTTAAAACAAATTTTGGGGGAAGTTCAAAGGCTGAAATCAATGTTTAATAGTTTTTCTATCTGTCACATTTTCAGGGAAAGAAATGCCATGGCAGATCAGCTATCTAAAGATGGTCTTCAACAGGATTTGGGCAGCTGGAAAATAGAAGAAGATGAACAAGGCCACATCAGAAGATCGGACCAGCCTCCTTACCTCCATCCTCTCTGATTTTCTTTGGCAGGAACCTCTGTTTATTATGCTTATTTTCAAAAATTTTGTACTGCTTTAAACATTACAGCTATAACAATGCGGCCATATTATCTTGTCATGTACAGCGATGGGTTGTTTTCCTCACTCCTGAGGAGACCCGAATTTTGTTTTTTTGTATATACATCATGAACAATACATAGTTGCAGCTATGTGTTTTGGCTTCTAAAAGCCACTGGACAGCACACACCAGGAATAGTGACAGCACCTGAAGGGAGCTGCCTACAGACAAAAAGGCAGAAATTTTTGAAACTCAGTTTTGACAGAGCTCAGTATGAGCAGTGATGCCACGGCATATGCAATGTAAACTTTTTATATACTTAATAAAAAGTTTCGTTTTTTCCTTTGGAAAAAAATCTTGCAAAAGAGAACAATGTTAGATGAAATATGAAATATCACTTACAAGATACAAATGGGATATTGTACTTGTAAAGAAATGCTCAAGTAAAAGATAATACCATTCCATGATCATAAGTTAAACATCAAGTACATGTGATAGCAATTTGGCAAATAAAGTAAAGATTGCAAAATGAAATATCCACACTAGTTGCAAAATGCTACTTGAAAGAAGATAATTTACAAATAAATTTCAATAAACCAAAAGGATATTACTTGCAATATGTGAATAGAAATTGTACTTGATAAAGCAAAGTGCTCAAATAACAAGAGATAACAACATCAATAAATGATGAGGCCATCCATCATGATAAGTACATGAGATAAATAGTATTACAAGTAAATCTAAAAGTATCCCAAATGACTAAATTAGAATGATATACAATCTATCTAATGTGAAATGCAATTATCGTGGTAAATTTTAAGTTAAATACCTATTTAAATGTAAAATTTCTCTCAATTGTTTTGAAAAAGTCTCTAATGTGAGTTGTGGAGGGATACTCAGGAAAAGATAGTTGAGTTTGTATTAACAATACCTCCCCTGCGATATCCAACCACCTGATGCCTCTGACGCTGCAAAGCCTGTGGCTCTAACGACTGCAAGGTCACCGTGTTAATCACAAAAGAGGGTCTATGTCCCTCAGATTGGGCAAGAGAGAGGGGTTCTTAAAAGAGACTTTCAACCAAGCTTATGCTAGGAGGTAAATTAATTAAAAATGCAAGTTAACACTAAAGATGTATAAATGATATGCATGTGAACATTAGTGCTGCCAAAGAAAGTTAATGAGGGAAAATCATCAAGTAATGTCACCAATAACTTTCAATCAAAATGAAATAAGAAACAATTAATTTGGTGTAAAGATGTAAAATCACAAGTCCAAGATGTATTGCTTGCAATGAAATAAATTTGCTCAAAATGGAATAGCACAAGAAAAAATTTCAAGAAATAACCATCAATGACCAAAGTGTTATCTGAACATGTAATGATAAAGATATTGAAGCAATATTCTCATTGACTTGTAAAGCAAAGTGAAATAGTTTAAATTTGCCCAAGTAAAATACTTGTTTCCTCAAATAAAACTTGCATATATTGTGAGTGAATTGCACAAGTAAATGGAAATGGCAAAATGTAAACTAACATCAAGCATGTGCTAGAATAGGAAGAATATAAATGTTATGTTAATCATGCATGAAATGAAATTAGTAAGTGCAGAAAATTATAGCAACTATCTAAAAAATTAGTCAATCCACAAACCAAGTTTCTCCCTCTAAATGGAGAGAAGGGATACCATGGAAAAAATTCTGAAACTCCCACAAAAGAAATCAACTTTTTTATTAGATTAGTTACAAGGAGATGAGAACCTCTAAAGTCCTCAAATAAAATCAAGGAAGTCTTTACAATCAGCGCTTTTGACCATAGACTTTCCTTGATGAACAATTGGTACAAATGAAGCCAAAGAAAGACCATTGGAATGTGAAAATTATGTGCAAAATTTAAATTTGAATAGAAGAAAAATTAGCATGAGACAAGAGAGGGTAAGCCTTCTCAAAGCCTACGTCCTAGAGAGAGAGAGAGAGAGAGAGATGCAGCCCTAAAAAGAACTCGGCTTAGCCAAAGAGGAGTCCCAAAGAGCTCACGGCCCTGTTGGGAAAATGCCCAAAAGAGTGCAAGAAATCTTGCAAAAGATATGTCAGTAGTTTTAGAGGAATCTTTCCTCTAACTTTCCGCCCAAATGGATTTATATTTCTGCTCAAGAGGCTGCAAAACAATTTTGAAAGTAAGGGGAGAGAGCGTGCAAAAAAGAAAAACAATAATTCACAACTAATTTACAAGAGCTAGATCAAGTTATGGGAGTAGGATTCCATACTTGTCTAGTTTAGAATCATGACCTAAGTAGCTCATAAAATCATTGAAAGCTCTAAATTTTGATCAAGAGAAATATGAAATTTGAATTTTATATGATTCTAGAAGAGTAGAGGAAAAGGAAACTCCCCTCTTTGCTTTTCGTTGGATGAAGTCCTTGGAGCCAAAATCGATGGGTCCTTTAATTCTTGAATTTGAGAGTGGGCTGATCTATTTGAGATTTCTCACACGCCCAAATAATCCTTCGCAAATTTTAAAAGAGTTTTATACACACTTGGAAACAAAAATTAGTGCTCATAAAGGAATTAGAGAAAACAAAATGGGTGAAAGAACTAGGGGTTCCTCCTAAAATCACTTAGTATTTTTCACTCCTAGAATATTTCTTTCAAAGAAAAATACACATAAGATAACTTGCATATATTAATCCACAATGAATGGCAAAATCATGCTAATATAATCCAAATTGCATAAAAAATTGAAGCACATTAACTAGAAAGATATCACCTCAAGAAAGAAGGAGAACACCATCAATCATGCTCCAAAGACTTTTGTATTATTATCAAATCAAGTATACAATCCAGCAAAGTCTCCTCAAGCCCAATAGCTCATATCAAGAATACCTAATGAGATCCCAATGGCTCGACTTATAGAGAAACTGGAGGAGGATTTCAATGTAAACCCTGTTGTCGCACAAAATATCTAGGCACCACGACAACGGCTCAAATCTAGGGCTATCACCCTGATCCCCAATCTCTTCGTTTAAGTTGTCTCCCTACAGCAGGCTAAGGGGGGTAGACCCTATGGAAATGGAATGAACGAGAACTAGTTGGGAACCAACCAGTTCAGGAGACACTGTGAAGCGACTAAATACTTGATTAATAAATTAGCAAGACTTATAGGATTTGATTAGATTTAAACGATTCATACCAGTGCCTTATGGAGTCAACAATATTGTTATGAAATTTAGGACCAAGTAATTGATTTACAACCGCTGCTTCGATGAGTGACTATTTTATATGAAATGCAGATCTTAAAATTAATGTGAGATGCAAGAAACTTAGTTAATTTTAGTTAAATGCCTACCTAAGTTTAAACCCTTCAATCCTTTCTATATTGAGCCTGATTTCGCAGTAATTGGCAGAGAGAAGATAAGGTGAAGTACACTAAGGTGTGATGAACGATACCTCTTCTGAAAATCTAACATACCCGGTGACTCCAGCGCTACAGAAAATTGTGGCTCTGACGACTACAAAATCACCATTTTAAGTACTATTAAAAGCAGGCTTCTCAAGCAAAGATGGATGGGTACCTATCTCTCTATCGACCAAGCTTATGCTTGAAAATAAATTTTAGTTATGCAACTTAATATGCAAATGCACGAGATGATTAGAAGATGAGATGAAGTTAGATTCGAGGATTAAAAGCGCTTATGTCACGACCCAAATGAATTGTCCACTCCACTTAGACAAAGACTGAAAGATAAACCTTTTAGCAATATCACAACTGAACCACAAGCTTACTTCGAATCTTTTTAATTAGCTCAAAGAGAACAAAAACTTCTTCACAATTTGATATCAATGCCAACAAATAGATGCTAAACTATTCAATCTAGGAAAAAAAGATATGCAATTTATTACAATTCCATGAAAGAGTACTTAACAATTACTTAAAAATTTCGCCAAGAAATATCCAATAGTTCAAGCAATTAACGGCACATTTAAAGTTAATTAACGACAAGCAATTTCAATAAATGTCAAGCATAAAATGTTCAAAACCTTAATATGCAAAATACTTAAGCAATTAAATTTTGAAAATTTAAATACCATGAAGAACCATGAAATTCAAATGCTAAGCAATTCAAACAATTCCAGAATAAAAATGATTTTTCTTAAGTGACCCCAATCCAGAAAAATTTATTGCTTTTCTATAGTCAAACTTTAGAGATGATTTAAAAATATTTAAATGTGTTTTGACTATAGAGAAATTTAGAAATTTTAACTCCACAAAAATTTTCCCTTTAAAATTTTAAAGTCTCAAATCCTAACACAAAAAACGCCAAGAACTTTAGATAAAAATTTGTATTATTCTCTTGGCAATTTTAATGTGCTAAGGCTCATGAACGATGATTTTAATATGGCGAATGATTAATTTAGGTTTTTAATGTGATAAAAGTAAAAAATAAAAGGCTTAATGAATTAAATTTTTTAAAATTAAAAATTTTAATGCGAAAGCACAAAGTTTTCTTTTGATTTAATTTTTTAGAAACATCAAAGCCACATTAAAAAATGGAAATCAAAATTTTTTTAAATTTTTATTTTTGTTTCAAACAAAATCAAAATGTCATAAAAAAATAATAAAAAAAATAAAAAATCGATTTATAAAAAGAAATCAAAGTTCTAAAAAAAAATCAAAGTCACACTTTACAAATAAAAATTTAAAAAAATAAAATAAAGTTTTTCTTTTTAATTTAAACAAAATTAAAAATATTAAAAAAATGAACTCATAAAAAAAAATCGAATTTAAAAAAAAAAAAAAAAAAAAACGTAACTCAAACGAAATCACTACAAAAGAATTAAAATAAAAAATGAAAGGTGAATCGCATGTTTGTGTGCAGGCTCGACGGCGGCAGCGAGGGAGAGAGCTTGAGGAACGCAACGTCGAGGGAGAAGAGCTCGAAGGAGCTTGGACAGCAACACAAAGGGAACGCAAGGAGTGAGAAAGATAGCTAACAAGGAAGCAGCAAGCAAGAGGGAGCAGGGAGAATGTTTGCAGGTCGAGGGAAATGTCGAGGAGTCCAAGCAGAGCAACAAGAAGGACGTCGAGGAAGAATGATGCGAGGAGGAGGAGCTCACGACTAGGAAATGGCAGAGGAACATGCGTGAAGGATGTTGGCTCGAGGGTGAGGGAGCATTGGTATGCAGGTACACAAGAGATGCGAGGGATGAAAGCCAAATCAAGGGTTTCAAAGGAGGGCGAAGAGCAGCTACAAGGCAGAAAAAATTTAAAAGGAAGAAATCGCGAGCAGAAAGGAAGGAAAGGGACTACAATTTGGAAATAAAGAAAGAGAAAAACACAGACAATGGAGCAAAAAGAAAAAACATTGCAGAGATGAGCGTTTTTTTGCAGAAGAGCAACCTTTGAAGGGGTTCGATGCAGCAAATGGTATACCAAGAACCCTAAATAGAACCCAGAAAAAATCTATTTTAAAATTTGCTTCTAGAAAGACCTTAAATCTGAATTTGAAACCATTAAACTGAAAATAATTTTAAATAATGTCCCTGCAAAATGATATTGAGGCCAAATCTTGCCCTCCAAGGTTTAAATCTGGCTTCAAATTAAACTTCTCTTTTAGATCTGCACATGCAAAAACAAAAACAAAATACCCAAAACCCATATATACAAAAATAAATAAAACCCCAGAAACCCAAGTTAGAAAAATTAAAAAACTTCAGATCTATATAAAAATTTTACAGATCTATGCACAATGGTTGTAGATATATCAGATCTTAGAAGTATGAGTCCAACTCCGCTCTTAGATCTGATAATCCAAAGCTCTTACTAGCCAGATCTTATCAACTTTTCCACAAAATATTTAAAAGATTTTGAAATTTTCGAGGGGTACTAGCCCAAAAAACACCCTGCAGAAAACAAAACCCAAAAAAAAAAAAAAAAATCTTAAGATAAGTCTCAGAGCTTATATGAGGTAGGTTCTTCAGAAAATATATGTTTAGAGTTGGCTGGTCCAACCGAGGACTATCCCCAAAAGCTCAACAAAACCAAGAGAGATCTCCTACAAACACTAGATCAACCATCAAACCAAGTAGAAAAATAAAAGAACAATGAAATTATGAAGAAATAGAGATACCTGCTACTTAGATCAAAATTAAAAATGTTATCATAGATCCAACAAACTGAATAAGATACATGTATTCAGATTATTCTAAGAAATCTATTGATTGATAGTTTTCACATAACATTAAGCAGGAAGTAAAACAATATTACCATAGATTCATGAAAAGGAACACCACTGCACGTTGAAACCCCAAAGACTTTTGCATTAATCTAAAAAGCATACAAGAGAGCTTGAGAGCTTAGTACACAATTCAAAGATCAGATGAAAAGACAAACTGATACAAACCTTTAATTTATAGGTAAAATCTCCAACGGCTAGTTGGATTAATCCCTGTCAAATTAATCTCAACCGTTCATAAAGATTTAATTGATCTTTAATCATCACGGTCGAAATTATTTAATTTGAAGAAAAATCGAATTTTTCATTTAATCGATTGTTAATTAACTCAAAATTAATTATTTTGAGTTAGTTTCCTCAAAAATTTGACTTTGACTTAACCACCAAGGCCTAAAGGTCCAAAATTTCTTGATTTCTCTAATATTCCTTTGGTCGGGGACCTCCAAAAAATTAACTTCTGACGAATTTCACCTTTGGAGAATTTAATTTTACCCAGGACACAATTAATTAAATTTCTGGATTAAGATTAATTTTAATTTTGCCAGAAAATTTAATTAATTCACTGATGAGGGGTTTAATAATTTTTCCAACCCTCTAATATTTAGCCATGGTGTCTAACTATGAGGGACCATGCACTAAATATTTTTTACATGAAGATTTTACAATTTAATACAGGAAGGGGGAACACCCGTTCGCTATAGACCCTCAACATTTACCCATTTCTGCAACACAAAATATGATCTAGTAGACCAAGTAATCTGTAATAAAATAATCTAGCGAATTAGCTAGGGTTATTCCCAAATTACTTTTACAAAGACTCGATAAAAAACACTAGGACTTACTTAATATCTTGACGACAAAATCCACCCTAGCTTTGGGGTGAGGTTGGTTAGATGCATTTGTTAGTCTCTTCTTGCATCATCTATCATTGTTAGCAATCTCATTATTCCATTAGTGCTTGTTGTTATTGTGCTTAAAGAACATTAAAGCTTCTCTTGTTCTTAATTGTTTCATAACATAAGTATAAGAGAGTTATTCAAACACATTAATAAGCACCTTGAATCATTGAATAATTGGCATTGCTAATCTTGTTTCACTGGAATAATATCTAAAGATCTCTAAAGTGCTTCATTTATTTGTTATTGGCATCCTTATAATCTTGGGTAATCATTTTGAAATATCTTGGCTGCAAGTGATTTAATTTTGTTATATAGAAGCATTTTACATATTGTAATCTCATTGAAGCAATCACTCATAATTGCATCTTCATTCTAGGACTAAAAGTGCATTTTTAAAATTTACCTCCAAGCATAAGATTAGTTGCAAGAGAGATAAGACCACCTTCTTCATCCAATTTGAGGAGACTAGATCCTCATTTGCAGTTAACATAGGTGACCCTGCAGTTCTCTTGTGAGAAATCCCTTATAGAAACGGAGGCACTTAGGTGGTTAGAACTCCATGGGAAGTATCGTTAATGAGGCCTTAGCCTCCTTCCTTTGGACTTCTCTCTACAACTTGCATTCGAGACTACCTTCAAAATAATTGAGAGTAAGGATTCACATAGATTAGGCATTTAACTAAAATTGACCAAGATCTTGCATCTCACATCTTCATCTAGGATAGGTTTTGCATCTTGCAGAAATTGTTCATCTAGTAACTTGATATATTAATATCTATTGTGCAAGTAATTAATTCTAAGGCATTGGTCTCTCATTCATAATCTCAAGAAATCTAATCTTGTTGTGTTTAAGAATCTCACTTGTCACTTAATTTTAATTCAAGTTGCTAGGACATTCAATTGTATCTCCTGGACTTGTTGGTTCCCAATGGGTTTCTCATAATCTCATCCATAGGGACTACCCCCTTAGCCTGCATTTAGGAGATAGCTTAAACGAAGAGGGCAGGGACCAGAGTGACAACCCCTACCCTGAGCGATGTCGCATTTGCGTGTACAATTTGAGCGACAATAGGCCCAAAAAAAGGGTTTATCTTGCAGTTTCCTACGTTTTTTTGTGTTTTCTCAAATCTGAAACTATAAGACAACAAGCAAATTTACATAGTGCAACCCCTTATCAAAGGTAGAACTCAAGAATGTCTTCCAGATTTGATAAGGACATTCCTTACTCTCTCTTTTGGGTTCATAATATTTAAAATATCTTGAGTTGTGAGTGATTTTAGTTATTGGTCTGCATTATATTTTGGATTAGTATCACTTCCAGAGTGGCAGAATTTACAATAGTAGAAAGCTCAGATTCTGAAGATTGAACACCTAACTACAACTTAATTTATAGCACTCATGGTTATAGTAAGGTGTAATTCAATGATGGGTCTATCTTTTGTTTCATTTATTTAATTTCATAAAATCGAATAAACATTAAGCATTCTAGATAGATCATGCTACAAAGAGTATGCACATATTGTGTTGCATTTCACAAGTTTATGTACTCCATACTGATAATAAAGTGTAACGGAATTTATACATATAAATCGTCTAACAGGGGCAAAATAAAGCTTCTTTTTTGTGTAGAACTCAACATCTAGAACAATGTTGATCCGAATTGGATCATTACATTGTTTGTCATCCATCTCGATGCTCTCAAAGTGGAAGAAGAGGCATCAGCTCACAAGACCAATTTTACCAGCGGGACCCAATTTGGCAAATAGGATCTGAAACCTTTTGAGAGTGTTTTGAGCCATCAAAAGACGATTTTTTGGGATAAAAATTTGCCTCTTTAGCGCAACACCTTTTCGTGTTATTCTACACATAGAGACCTTTCCAACAGCGCAAGAATCGCGTCAATCAGAGTCCATATGTGAAAGTTATGCCACTCAAAAGTTGACCTTCCTGTTTTCACCACCATAATTTGAGAGGATGCCACATCAGCTCCCATTATTCATGAAAAAGGGGCTAGCCACATGATTATGATGTAGAAGACTCTAGAAGAGTCTATATTGTAACTTTGGTTAAGAGTTGAGGTAATCAAACCTAACCACTAGTAGGCTATCGAGTTGTGTTATAACCGGGCCACTAGGAGGAAAAGGGGTTCCATTCTTTTGAGTGCATTTGTTCCATAGCTGAGCAAAAATAACCAAGAGGGATAGGAGGTAGAACACACAAAGAGGATTTGTGCATTGTAGCAGCCCATGGGCCACAGGCCATACTTCTTTGTACTCGTAGCCATATTTCCATACAGAGAAAGAGAGCAAAATAGCCTCACCTTCTAGCTGGGTTTTTCTCCTGAAGAGGTTTCCCACAGCATATTTTGTGTCAAATGTGTGTGTGAGCTTTTTATTGTCATTATCTATTTTCTGCATAATTTTCATTCGCATGCATGCACTATTAACTATAGATCCAAAAATCTAATAAAACTGTACTAGTTTAGGATTTCATATTTTAAATATACTTTTATCAGATTTGTTGTGACAAACTGTCCAGTGGAATATCCATGACAGTTTATGGAATATCACTGGTAAGTGCCAACCAGACCAAGAAATAGATCAGTTCTAATAAGAAGTATGTTTGTTGTTTTTAAGAGAAAATCAATCTGTAGATGAGTCAATAAGAGGTAAGGCATCCCTAGAGGGGTGTATTAACAAACAGAAACAACAACTGGCAGAGTTGTTATAGGCATATAAGGATGTGTTCCGAGAGCCTAAAGGGTTACCACCTAAGAGGGAAGTGGAGCACGAGATCCAGCTATTGCCAGGCTCCCCATTACCAAACATTGGGATGCATAGGCAGTTTGTGATAGAAGCAAGTGGGGTGAAGAAACAGCTGCAGTAGCTACTAGAACAGGGTGTCATTCGACTGAGTACATCACCATGTGGGTCACCCATCATCATTGTGCCAAAGAAAGATGGGACTTGGCGAATATGTATAGATTACAAGGTGTTGAACAAAATCACGCTCAAGAACAAATATCCCTTGCCCAGGATATATGATTTGTTGGATCAGCTGCAACACAAAAAATACTTCACTAAGCTAGAATTAAAGTCTAGATATCACCAGGTTCGAGTGAAAGAAGAAGATACCTAGAAGACTACCTTCAAAACCAGACAAGGTTTGTATGAGTGGTTAGTCATGCCATTCAGCCTATGTAATGCACCAGCGATGTTTATGAGATTGATGAATGATGTATTGTGCCCTTTTATAGATTCATTTGCTATTGCCTATTTGGATGATATATTGGTATACAGTGCTACCTGGGAGGAGCACATCTCTCATCTAACGCAAGTGTTGGAGACATTAAAGAAGCGCCAACTGCTAACAAATCTTAAGAAGTGTGAGTTTGCACGGCAGTCTTTGGTGTATCTGGGGTAACTGATGTTGAAAAATTTAACTAGGTTCAGTCTTCATAATTGTAATTGAAGTCAAAATGTAATATATTTGTCAAAAGAAAGCAAAAAGAATTTTATTATTATTAAATTGACTTGTTAAAGCATGGGTTTCATGCTTGGGTTAATTGTCTTAGGTCGAGCCTCCATTATAGGCTTTAGGTTATTGTCAAAGTCAATTTTGTTTGAAGACTCCTCCATCCATGAAAGTCTCCTTGTTGTCGAAAGACTCATCATCAAGTCGGCTTCCATAAGTAAACTCATGTCGGCCTAGCCTTAAATGAAGACGCAACGGTTCATGGACTCATGTCGACTTATTTATGAACAAACCACTATATATAAAGGCATAAGGTCTTCGCACCACTACACCATAGAAACTCGGGTTAATTGCAAAAATAATTTCGGATAACCACAGAGACAAGTTCGAATAAATCACAGTGACATTCTCGACATACCTTTCTGAGATAGAATGCGGATTACAATGGAGACTAAGGACAGAACTTCGGTGATATGTCACAGTGAATGTTTCGGTGCTATTCCAATAGAGATATCTCAGTGCTACCACAAAAAATAATTTCGGTGCTACCATAAGGTTATGGTCTCGGTGCTAGTGCAAACACAGTGATGAAGTCTCGGTGCAAACACAGTGATAAGGATTCAGTGCAAGCATAGTGATAAGGTTTCGGTGCTATCATAGTGGATAAACTTTGATGCTACCATAGTGGACAAATTTCAATGCTATCTCAGTGTTATCACAGTAAAGATGATTTAGTGCTCAGTGCTATCTCAGGATACAAGTTTGGTGTCATTGCAAGGATCTAAGTGTGAAGAAGAATGACTGCTACAAGAGCAAAGAATGACAAGGTTGACTTGATGGATGGAGGTAGTCTTGAGTCTAAGTTGTAAGGGTCTTGGTCATCTCATGTTGAATCTAACGAAGGAAGAATTTTGACCGGGTTTTTCCCTGACAGAGTGCCTACATCTTGTGTTCTCTTCTACTTGTGGCTTGGCATTAGCCTTGATGATAAGAAAAGATCATTCGCAAGAACAAATAATAATAATGAAAAAACATCACAAGATAACGTCATAATAAGAGAAATTAGGTAACTACCACTCTTTGGATTTCTCAACATGCGATAAATGTAGAGTTAAAGATAGATCCTGCCAAGACGGAGGCCATCATGAAATGGTCAGTGCCTACTAATGTTTATCAGGTCAGGAGTTTCATTGGGGTAGTACACTGCCTGAGGAAATTCATAGCCTCATTTTCAGCGGTAGCAGCACCGCTCCATGCCATAACAACAAGTGGCAAGAGTTTCCAGTGGGGAAAAGGTCAGCAGAGGGCTTTTGTTTTAAATTTCCACGATCTTGGGTCTAGGTTAGGATCTTAAAATCTCTGACGCTACCAAACCAAGAATCTCAACAAGAACTACTTTGCACAACATAAAATATAAAGCAGTAAATCACATATGCACAAGTAAACACAATTTTTAACAAATATTGTACAATAATATACAACCCAATCTTCGTTGTATTAAACCAATCTGAATAATATAGCATTCTACGATATACAAGATATAATGACAAACTCCATTGCCGCTTCTATGTCGTTTCTTGTCCTGTCGGTCCTTTGCTCCCGTACTGCTCACTATCTGTGCCTTAGTCCATCAAGGCCACAACGCATCGAGACTCCAGGAGGGCTGCCACCTAACACTGTTGCACGTCACTTATGTAGCATGTACACAAGCTGAGCTAATATGCTCTCTGGGTAGGCCTAATCCTGAGCTCCAATCAGGTAGGCTAGCAGTAACCCTAGTCCATCAAGGCACTGCACTTTGGCACCAAACTTCACCCAATCTTCAGCGCCTCTTCGTCACTTCAAGATAGCTCGTCTAAGCCTACTTTGGGCTATCAACACGCTACCCTCCACCAAACCAATGATGCCCAATCCTCCACTGCAGAATCTGCTCCTAATTGGGGTTTCTTATCGCTCAAGATAATCCCCATACACGACTCCCACAAGCTACTCCAATTCAGATCCAATTTTGGTCAACTTTTTTGACCCAACGCACCTCCAAACGTTGCTCCAAATATGTTTGTACACTGTTGTTCGTGATTGTTTTGGTTAGGGCACTAGGGCACACTGTTGCAGCACTAAACGCCTCCCAAAGTCCTTGAACACGCCTCTGGAAAGCTGCAACACACCCTTAAGGGACACCTCCTTTGCTACGTTGTTGCCTAGGGTCAATATCAACCCTTAATCTGCCCCTACGCAAACCTTGTTGTGGTGCTATGGCCTGCAGCCTAGCAAACAATAGTCCTGTAGCCTTCGGTCCTTCAAAACAGTGCCCAAACAAACCGCATTTAGCCCTTAAGGGCTCGGCCTAGCACACAACATACTCAGCTTCCATTACAGCAACTCAGACCATGTAATAAACACAAAACAGTCCTCCTTTTTCACGTTGTTCCTGCCTCCTTATGTTGTGTCTAGGGCATAGTGACGTCCCTTCTCCAACGAGTCCTCTTCTATAGATTGCATTGCACAAGATGGATGCTTTAATGGCTCTACATCACCCTCTACTTATGCATAAATGAGGGGCTCCTTCCTAAGACGTCACGCAAGGGCTCCTAGCCTGTCACAAGCTTAAAACACCTTAGGCCAACCATGACATATAAGTGCAAACCCATCATATAACTTCAAAAATTCATGTCTCCACTTCTACAACTTGGAATTCGACGATTCTTGAAGCATTGGAACCTCCTTTCCGCCGTCAATCATCTCATGCCATCACATGTAGAAATGTGCTCCCAGAAATGCCCAAAACACGATTTGGTGCAAAACCCTATACTTGGGTTCCAAGCCCACAAGTGACCCTTGTGGCACTTTCCCTCCAAACCCTGAACCCTAGGACTTGGAGTACGTCGCAAGCTACACAAATCAACACTCCCTATTAGCGAGGGAGGTACTTCCAAGATGAGAAGTACCTCATCATCATCATCACTGCTCACAACACTTGCCCAACTTCTGGCACTAACAATCGCAGCAATCCCAGTATGGTGAACTACGCCCTTCTTGAAAGTGTTGTTGTCAGTGGAACATTCATGCTTCTTCTTCTTCTACTATATTGCTTTCCAATCTCTCCATGATTCTTCTTGGCAGTAGTAGGAGAACTCTTGCTCCCCACTGACCACGCGCTCTTCTTGGGCTGCAAAGTCTCCCTCTGAACCTGCAAGCTTCTTCTCAAACTCGACTCCCTCTGAGTCTCTGGAACCTAGACCTTCTCGGGAAAGTGTACCTTCTTCTCGGGATCTTGTACCTACTGCTCTGAAGCATGCACCTACTCCTGCTTCTCTGGAACCTGCACCTGCTTCTTTCCATGATCCACAGGTTTGCCTGTTAACCTATAGAGACCATGCTCTCTAACACCAAGTACAATCCCATCGGACTTAGAGCCTCTGGGCCTGAATCTTGCCTTCCCATCCTGGAACAAGACCTTAAACCCCTTCCTCTCGATCATCGAGACGGAAATCACGCTATATCTGAGTCTTGGTACAAATAGTGCATCCTGGACCCGTATCACTCGTCCTGTCTCCATCCTAAATGACACAACTCCCAGTCCTCGGATCTCCAACTGACTCTTGTCGCCCAACACCACATGCAACTTCGAGTCCCATTCAGCTAGAGTCTCGAAAACCTCCTATGACCCTATCATATGTTTCGTCGCACCACTGTCCATGTACCATCCATCCTCATCGATAGTACCCTGTGAGAAATGAGAGATCATGGCAAAGTCCTCCTCCTCCAATCTCTTGGTGAGATCATCTATCTCAGCAGAAGTGGCAACACTAGTGACCTGCTTTCCTTTCTTCTTCTCATCATCTCCCTTCTTCTTCATTGGACATTTTGACAAAAAATGACCCATCTCGCCACAATTGAAACACTTGACCTTACTCAAGTCCTTCTTCTGCTTACCCTTCATTCGTGCTGCAAGTGCCACGTCATCATCAAAAGTCTTCTTCTTTGGATGAAGATCCTCGTCTCACAACTCTTCCTGAATGAAGTCATCCCATAGCCTATTCCAGTCTAGCAATTTCTCTCTGGCAACAATCCCTTTGATGAAGGGCTTCCATTCCTCGATGAACCCTTTCAAGGCAATCCTCACCATATCTCCATCTAAAATAGTCACACTGACGGCAGCAAGCTCATCTTTGACCTGAGACAATCTCGTCAGATACAAAGTCACGCCTTCACCCTTTATCATCTTGGTGGACTTCAACGTATCCTCCAATACCAACACACAATTCTCATTCTTATTCTGGAAAAAATTTTGAAGATCCATCCACATCTCATGTGCGGTGTTCTTCCCAGACAAATGAGGTATTAGGGCATCCTTCACACCATCAAGGATGATCAATCTCGCCCTCGTATCCAAATCTTCGTACACTTCCAACTCCTTTGGGTCAGTTGGCTTCTTGATGGCTTTCTCGGCGAACTCCCAGATCCTGTTGACCTGCAAGACCAACTTGATCCTTTCCTTCCATGGACTATAGTTGGACAACCCCTCCAACCTGTCCTCATACCGGATACCAACCTGCAACTTCAACATTGTCACCTACAATGTGACCAACTCCCTCTTAAGTTGTACTTTGTTGTGCACAACTCTAATTCACTAACTTCCAAAGTAGCTCAAACACGCTCTGATACCATGTTGAATTTCCACGATCTTGGGTCTAGGTTAGAATCTTAAAATCTCTAACGCTACCAAACCAAGAATCTCAACAAGAACTACTTTGCACAGCGAAAAATATAAAACAGTAAATCACATATGCACAAGTATACACAATTTTTAACAAATATTGTACAATAGTGTACAACCCAATATTTGTTATATTAAACCAATCTGAATAATACAGGAGTCTATGGTATACAAGATACAATGACAAACGTCACTGCAGCTACTATGTCATATCTTGTCTTGTTGATCCTTTGCTCTCATACTGCTCACTATCTGTGCCTTAGTACATCAAGGCCACAACACATTGAGACTCCAGGAGGGCTGCCACCTAACATTATTGCACGTCACTTTTGTAGCATGTACATGGGCTGATCTAATCTGCTCTTTGGGTAGGCCTAATCCCAAGCTCCAATCTGCCAGGATAGCAGTCACCTTAGTCCATCAAGGTGTTGCACTTCGGCACCAAACTTCACCCAATCTTCAGCTCCTCTTCGTCACTTCAAGATAGCTCGTCTAGGGCTACTTTGGGCTATCAACACGCCGCTCTCCACCAAACCAATGATGCCCAATCCTCCACTGCAGAATTTGCTCCTAATTGGGGTTTCTCATATCTCAAGACAATCCCAATACACGGCTCCCACAAGTTGCTCCAATTCTGATCCAATTCTAGTCAACTTCTTTGACCCAATGCACCTCCAAACGCTGCTCCAAATATGTTTGTACACTGTTGCTCGTCACTGTTTTGGTTAGGGCACTAGGGCACACTGCTACAACCCTAAACTCCTCCCACACTTATTGAACAACCCTCTAAAAAGTTGCACCACACCCTTAAGAGATACCTCCTTTGCTACATTGTTGCCTAAGGTCAATATCAGCCCTTAATTTGCCCCTACACAAGCCTGGTTGTGGTGTTATGGCCTGCGACCTAGCACACAGCAGTCCAGTAGCCATCGGTCCCTCAAAACAGTGCCCAAACAAGTAGCGTTTAGCCCTTAAGGGCTCGGCCTAGCACACAGCATACTCAGCCTCCATTACAACAACTTGGACCCTGTAATAAACCCAAAACAATCCTCCTTTTCACGTTGTTCATGTGAAAATTTCTGAATCTAACATATCAGAAACCCCTACTGCAATATCCGGTTTATTATCTCCTACTTGTTCTTTACATTAACAATTTATTTATATGCATAAATATCGAAATAAACACAATTGTAGCCTTCACAAATATACAAATCAGCAACTGAAATAAACTGAGACAACACAAGGGACATCGTTATTTTTGGACAATCGTCCCCGGAAAAACCCAATGCGGGAAAACCGATGCAGCATATAGAGGGTTTTATTATTAAGCAGATTCTGAATACAACTAGGGTACCAAATGGCTCACCCTTCAGAGAATTTCCTTGGCAGCAATACCTCTATCCGGAGACAGATATTCCGGCTGATCAATAACTGAATGAATGATCCCACAACGACTCTGGCTATTTCTTGTGCTAGACAACAAAAGCTGCTCCACGCACTCTCTGGAGCTGCGTCACCCCCTTAGGGACTGCTTCACCCTCTCTGGCTCCGCGTTAACCAATCAGCTCTCAGTCTGTCCCACTGAATCACCTCAGCGCAGCCTCTGAAGCCCTCTGTGTCAGCCTCTACGGCCTCTGCGTCAGCCTCTTGGCCCTCTGCGTCCTCTACACTGGCCTCCTTAGCCTCTGCGTCAACCCTTGCTGCCTCTTCCGGCACTTTGTTGCCTCTCTGATATGTATTCCTCGACCTCTTGCCAAGCTGCCCCTCACTGCAACTGATCACTTGTTTGATTTCCTTAGCAAACCATGCCCCAGAAAATTGAACTGACTGATCTCTCAAGTTTCTTGGTGTGTCTCCAACTGACCCTCAAGCCTCTTCTTATACTTTTCCTGTTGACGATTCAACGGCAAAGATTAAGTCCCTAATCAACGGCTAAGATTAGATTTGGCTTGATCCTCGTTATTTAGAACTCTCTCACCCATATTATATTAATACACATTAATATTTTAATTTTCCTAAGTTTAGACTTAGGAACCCCATTAAAAATATTACTTATTTTAATATCTCTCCATCCGGGTGGAATTTCCCCAAATGATTTCTGGGGCTTGGAGATCTCATGTGCCTTAGCCTCTCCACCAATTTTCATGGCTAGAGCACATCTGATGCTACCAAAAATCAACAGTTCATGCCTCCTTATGCTACGGCTAGGGCATAGAGATGTCCCTCCTCCAACGAGTCCTCTTCTAGAGATCGCATTGCACAAGATGGATGCCTTAATGGCTCTACATCACCCTCTATTTATACATAAATGAAGGGCTCCTTCCTAAGACATCACACAAGGGTTGTCAGCCTGTCACAAGCCTAAAACACCTTAGGCCGACCTTGACATATAAGTGCAAACCCATCATATAACTTCAAAAATTCATATCTCCACTTCTACAACTCAGAATTGGACGATTCTCAAAGCTTGGATTCTCCTTTCCGCCCTCTATCGTCTCATGCCATCACATGTAGAAATGTGCTCCCATAAATGCCCAAAATACAATTTGGTGCACAACCCCATACTTGGGTTCCAAGCCCACAAGTGACTCTTGTGGCGCTCTGCCCTCCAAATCCCAAACCCTAGGGCTTGGAGTACCTCCCAAGCTACAAAAATCAACATTTCGAGGAGCCAAAGAAGAAGATCAATCAAGTGCCAGTCCTGGCATTACCAAACTTACAACAACCCTTTGAAGTGGAACAAATGCGAGTGGGTATGTTATGGGAGCAGTCTTGATGCAGGGAGGAAGGCATGTATGCTACCATTCTAAAGTATTTCATGTGGCAGTTCTTAACTACCCTACCTACAACAAGGAGGTCTATGCCCTGGTGCAAGCTGTGAAGAAGTGGAAGCACTATATGATGGGAAAAGAGACAGTAATCCACACAGATCGCTAGCCACTAACGTACCTGTAGGCCCAAAGTAAGCTACAGCAAAATAGGCATATTCAGAGGATGAGGATTTCAAGGAGGTGTTTCAACAGTAGCAGAGTCAGAATCATGTGCATCATGGCAGCAGCACCATTGACTTCCATCTCCTAAATGGGTTTCTCTACAAGCTAGATAAGTTATGTGTTCCTAAAGGTGAGTGATTGCAGTTGATTAGAGAGGCTCACACCTCCAAGGTTGCAAGGCACTTTGGTGTAGGGAAAACCATGGCCAACTTGTAGAGGTATGTGTATTGGCCCACGATGCAAGAGCAGGTAGCTAGGTTCATAAGAAGATGCATGCTTTGTTGTACCAGCAAGCCTAGCAACAAGAAACAAGGTCTATATCATGCCTTACTTGTATCCACTTGTCCTTGGGAAAGCATTTTTGAGTAGCTTGGGAGGTACTCCAAGCCCTCGGGTTCGGGGTTTGGAGGTTGGAGCACCATAATAGATCATTGTGGGCTTGGAACCCAAGGTTGGGGTTTTGCACCCATCGATGTTTGGGCCAAAACCATGGAGCATTTTGGACATGTGATGGATGGAGATGATAGAGGGCATTGAGGAGAATCCAATGCAATAACAATCATCAAATTCTGAGTTGTCTACGATGAGATATGAATTTTTGAAGATAATGGTGGGTTTTTGGATAGTCAAGTCATGTAGGCTTGAGGTAAACTTGTCCAAAAGACATGTCTCTTCAAGAATTCGTGGAGCCCTTCTTTTGGATATAAATAGAAGGTGTATGTGATGTTATTTTCATCATCCCAAGTGTATTCAAACATAAGAAATACACCTATCTGTGGCAACGAAGTACAGGAGGAGAGGACGAGTTGCTTTGAGGATTGTTTAAGGGTAAATTGTCTCTCATTACAGGTCTAAATCGGAAGTAGAGCAAGCCACATGAGGAGGTGAGATTTCAAGGTTGTTTGTGTGTGGTTAAGGTGGCATCTTCCCCTTCTGTTAGGCCGCATCCCTATGGAGTGTGAATAGACTAACCCGAGCTCAGTTAAGGTTGTTTAGGAGAGTCGTAAGGCCTGTAATTTGTGCCCAAAATAATGCATTGGAACAGCAGGTCTGTACAGGATACTTGGACTCTTGGAGAGGACTAAAAGGCTTTGACAAGGGCTAGGATGGCAGCATATGAGAACAGGAGATAAAGGAAGGGAGGCCGCAAATTTTTAGGTAACTGTTGGAGTAGTTTAGGGCTGTAACATATATTGTGGATGCCCTAACAGTGACAAGCTACAGTAGTGACACATCAGCCCAAGGTATGTATAGGTGTATTTGAGTTGTTTGGATGCTAGGTGGATAGTCCATGTGTGGACAATTTATGCAACCTGTGGAAGCCATGTGTTAGGGTTATCTTAGGTGGTTAGAAACCCTAACTAGGAGCAGATTCTACAGTGGATTATTGACAAAGGTATTGGGCATCATTGGATTGTTGGAGGGCAACGTGTTGGTGTCCAAGAGTAGCCCTTGACAAGCAGTCATAAAGGGAGTTTGACAGCTGAAGATTGTGTGAAGAGTGAAGCCTAATGTGTAGCTCTTTGATGGACGAAATAAGCTATTAGATTGGCAGATTGGAGCTCAGGTATTGGCCAACCTAGAAGAGAAGATTGGATCAGCCTGTGTTCATTGAAGCAGAAGTGACTTGCAGCAGTGATAGGTGGCAGCCCTCCTGGAGTCTCTATGTGTTGTCATTTGATGGACTAAGGGGCAACGAGAGAGCAGAACAGAAGCGAAGGACTAGCAAGACGAGATACGAAATAGATGCTAAGCTTGTAGCAAGATTGTCATTGTATCTTGTATTCTTGTACTTGTGGATAATTGAGGGCCATTATCCCTTGTACAGGAGCCCTAGATTGTTGTATTATATGTTGATAATATAACGAAGTTGGGTTACATATATTGTTGTTATTGTTCTTATTGTGCACGTGATTGATTTATTGCGTTATACTGTTCCGCTGTGCAAAGTAGCTTTGTTGAGATTCTTGGTTTGGTAGCGTCAGAGATTTTAAGATTCTATCCTAGCACCAGGGTTGTGGAAATTCAACAGTTTACCAACAACCAGGAAAGGACATGACTATTTGTTTGTGGCAGTTGACAAGTTCAACAAGATATGCGTTTTGATGCCCTGTAAAAAGACCATATGTGGCCATGAAGCAACAAACTTGTTCTTTAGACAAGTCTGGGTGCACTTCGTGATACAAAGGAGCATTGTTTCAGACAGGGATACAAGATTTCTCAGTGCATTCTGGACTACATTTTGGGAGAAGATGGACATGAAGTTGAAGAGATCTACAGCATTCCATCCACAAGTAGATAGGCAGACAAAAAGTAGTCAAAAGGACTTTGGTGCAGCTTCTAAGGGGATACAACCAAAAGCATCTGAAAACCTGGGATGAAAACCTGGTATATATACATCATTCTTACAGTAGAGCAATCCACACTTCTACAAGAAAGTCCCCATCTGAAACCTGTTTTGGTATTTGCCGCCTTCACCTTTGAATATTGCATATGGGCGACGAGGAGGAGTGAGGGAATATCTTAGAGGAGACACCTTGAGAGTTGAAAATTTTATAGAGAAGATCAAGTAGATCCATCTACAGGTACAAGAGACACTGCAGAAGTCACAAGAGAAATATAAGGCCAAGCATGATTAGCATAGAACAGAGACATCGTTCAAGGTGGGAGACAGAATATGGTTATAATTGAACAAGGAGAGGCTATAGGGGAATGGTAAGAAAATCAAGGTGTTGCGGTATGGTCTCTTGCAGATACTGGAAAAGGTGGGTGATAATGCCTATCGACTCAGTTTACCACCATATATGTGCATTTACTCAATTGTGAATGTAGAGAATTTGAAACTCTATGGGCCTTCCATGCTAAATCTGGAAGAGGAATAGGTCCTACCTTTTGTGGAGGATTTGGCACCAGATGCTGAGGCAGAGTTGATAGAAGATACAGTTTTGCAGAAGAGGTCCAGAACTACAATGCGGGGGCAACATAACCTTTGGCAGATTGGGTTGAAAGGACAACTTCCAAGCAAAGTTAAATGGTACACCAAAAAGAAGGTGGAGGAAAAATTTCCTCACCTCATTCAGTAAAAGCTTTTGGGGACCAAAAGCCTCCCAAAATGGGTAGGTGTGATCCAAATTGGATCATTATATTGTTTGTCATCCATCTCAATATTTTCAGAGTGGAAAAAGTGGAGGAAACAGCTCACAGGACCATTTTTACCGTCGGGACCCAATTTGGCAAAACACCCTTCTGGGAGCATTTTCAGCCATCAAATAAAGTATTTTGGGGGTAAGACTATGCTACTTTGTGGCATCTATTCATGTTATTCTACACACAGAGACCTTTCCAACGGCGCAAGAATCACGTCAATCGGAGTCTGTATGCGACAGTTATTCCACTCAAAAATTGACCTTTTTGTTTCCACCACCATAATTCGAGAGGATGCCATGCCAACCCCCATTATTCATGAAAAAGGGGCTAGCCACGTGATTATGATGTAAAAGACCCTAGAAGAATCTATATTCTAACTCTAGTTAAGAGTTGAAATAGTCAAACATAACCACTAGTAGGCTATTGGATTGTGTTATAATTGGGCCACTAGGAGGAAAAGGGACTCCATTCTTTCGAGTGCATTTGTTCCATAGTTGAGCAAGAATAACCAAGAGGGATAAGAAGTAGAGCATACAGAGAGGATTTGTGCATTGTAGCAGCCCACAGACCACATGCCATACTTCTTTGTACTCGCAACCATATTTCCATTCAGAGAAAGAGAGAAGGGTGACCTCACCTTCCAGCTGGGTTTTTCTCCCAAAAGGGTTTCCTAGAGCATATCTTGTGTCAAACGTGTGTGTGAGCTTTTTATTTGGTTGTTCTCTATTTTCTGCATAATTTTCATTCACATGCATGCATTATTAACAATGAATTTATAGATCCAAAAATCTAATAAAACTGTAATAGTGTAGAATTTTAGATTTTAAATATAATTTTATCAAATTTGTTGTGACCAAATGTCTAGTGTAATATCCACAGCAATTTACGAATCAAATGTTCATGACATCCTTTAATAGACATGTACTAGGAACAAGGCTCTACATGACGAGCACTAATTTTCTCCACGGTTTCAAGTAGGCAATCGAGTTTGGTTGCATTTAGGTAGGCAACACTTCAAAAAATAGTAGCATCACAAGCTCCAGCCTATACAAAATGATCATGACACCATCACAGAGCAAATGGGTTCCAATGCATTAGGTTTGGACCTTCCACCCTAGCTTGGCATCCATGATGTGGAGAATGTCAATCAATTGAAATCGTACAAGCCACCTCACCTGGAAGAACCAGTACCATTCACAAACTTGGAGGCCATAATTCCATATCTTCAACCTCCCCTTCCTAATGATACTCTTCTCGATCTCTACACCTGATCCAGTAAATACCATTGAATTACCATTTACTTGATTGGATGCAAACCCACTTCAACCAATCAATACTCTAGCAACAATTGTTAATTTTCCATGAAATTTTGCAACTACTTAGATGAATCACTGAAAATTGAAATCTAGTTTACTTTCACCAAGATACAAAATCTCTTAACAACTTATGAGCAATGGAATAAAAACACGGAGATAAAAACACATCACACAAATTGATACACTTATTTTTCTCAAGAAACCCAATAGGGAGAAACCTATCTCCTTGATGTGGTATTTTATTGATCTTGAGTGATTGAATCAATTACAAAGCAATCTATCCCTCTAAAAACACACTTGTTCTCCTATTGATCTAGCCTGGACTTGCCTTGCCAACCCTTGATCCCAACTCCTAAATCCTTGTGCACTCCCTGTCCCTATTTTTGTAGAAAATCCACGAAATTCTGCAGCTGCTAATATGAACAATATAAAACTAATTTCTTTTCATATAGATACAGAATTTCTCTACTTAGTTTGTAGGGAAATAGGAACAGAAATAAACACACCATCACAATAATTAAGGCACAAAATTTTCTAGGGAACCCAACTGGGAAAACCCTCTACTTGTTCGAGAATTTTATTGAAGAAATTTGAGCAATAGATCTCTTACAAATACAACTTGTTTTAATAGAGAATACTATTTGATTCCCTCTACTTGTACTAAGCTAAACCTATCTGCAAGACCCTCGATCTGCTTTCCTTCTTCAATACTCGCACAAGCTTCTCTTGTATGTCCTTTCTCTCACAAGCTCCACACATAAACCTATGCAACCTTCTCACAAGCCCATGAGCTCTATTGTCTTGTCTCACCAACTCGTGCTCACAAGACAATGATCAAATTTGTGCCTTCATCCTCCTTTTAAAGCAATTTGAATGGCTAAAGTTAGCAAGTTCTAATTTTAGGAAAGTGCTTTTGTGATTGATTGAGTTAACTGAGTTAACTAACTCATGCAACTTGTCTTATCTCAATTCTAGAATTTGAGATACAATCACTAGTCATTTTCCCAACTAAACTCGCACTAGAAGACAACAAATTCACCCTTCCACTTCTGCTCATTAGTTAAATACCTCATAATTTGTCCTCACTTTTAGGAATGAATCCTAAATTATAGGAATTCGTCATACTTTTAGGAATAGCTCCTAACTTATAGGAACTGTTGACCACACTTTGTCAACAGTCCAAGAATCAGTGTACAAAGCAGCAGATCAAATTCTTTCAAATCAATGTCATCATTCAGCTTCCAGTTATATCATTGTAAACCCGATTTCTATAAAGCTCATTGTAAATGATGCTAGTATGACCATTGAGTCATGTAATTGCACCTAGGTAAGCCTATGATTTTTGTCAAAGGATTTCATCCTAGGAAGTTTTTTAACCTCCCCGAATTATGTGTGTTTGTAAACACGGATAATCGACAGAGTTTTTCTTCCAACTATAACCCCAAAGCTAGGGTGGAATTCATTGGCAATGTCTTAGGTGAGTCCTAGTGTTTATCGAGTCTATGTAAAAGTGTGTTTAGGAATAATTTTAGTGCATGGTCCCTCATAATTAGACACCATGGCTAAATTATTTTATTATAAGCACACTTGGTTTCATACTAGATCATATTGTGTCGCAGAATTGGGTAATGTCTTGAGGATCTGGTCTAAATGTGTGTTTCCCTTTCTAAAGATTGAATTAAATTGTAATATTTGATGTAAAAATATTTCAGTGCATGGTTACTCATAGTTAGGCACCATGGCTAAAATATTTGAGGGTGGAAAAATAATTAATCTCCTCTAGAGTCAATTAATTAATTTTTCTAGCAAAATTAAACAAAAATCCTAAGCCATAAAATTAATTAATTCTGAGCCAAAAATAATTTGAGAAGAATTAAATTCTCTCGAAGTGAAAAATAATCAAGAATTCGTGGCTCAAAAAGAAATTAATTTTTGGAGGTCCTCCACCAAGGAAAAATGGGTACTTTAAGAAAATTTGAGCCCTCGGACCTTGGTGGTTAAGTCAAAGTCAAATTTTTGAGGATATTAGTACAAAATATTAATTTTTGGATTAATAAAAAATGGTTTTTAAGAGAAATTCGAATTTTTCCTCAAAAATAAGAAATTGACAATGGAGAATAAAAGAAGATAAAGTTATTTTCGACGGATAAGATTATTTTGATAACGATCAAGCCAACTAGCCATTATTTCTACTCAGAGGGGTTTATTTCTCTCTCATTCTCTATATAAGGAAGCTATTGAGCTCCTATTTCTCACCTTTGGGTATCAGATCTTTGGGTGAAGTAATTTTCTAATGTATTGAGCTTTTGCTCTGTTGGAATTACTTTTCGCATAATAGAAAGACTTTGGGGTTTCAGTTCATGGTCTTCTTCTATCTTCTGATCTGTGGTATGTGCTAGTATTTTATTTTTCATGCTCTATATTGTGCCAAAAATTTATAATTGTTATTTCATTTTTCGGCGATAGGAACATCCTATTAGTACAAATTATCTTAGTTGATCTGATTCACTATATGATCTAACAATTATTTTCAAGATTAAATAGAGATTTATAGGTACACTAACCCTTGGACTCCAAGTTCACAGATTGTGGGGAAGGACTAACCTTGTTTGAGCTCTGGGCTTTCATTTTGTCAATTAATTTTGCATGAGGGTTTGGGCCAGTAATTTTTCGAAATTATTTATCCATAATATCTACTCTAAAATATCTAAAAAAATTCCCAATCTCTTTCTCTTGTGCTATAACGAAATTTACATGCTAATGAGGGCGAAAATTATTTTGTAAATATTGTAAATAATTGTGAATAATTTTCTAACCCTTGTATTTTAATTTTTAAATTTTGTATAGTACTTGGGTTTTGGGGTTTTAAGATTTTTTGTATATATTGGGGTTTGGGGAAATTTTCTTCATTTTGTTCAAGTATTTTCTCAAGCCATCAAGGAGATCAAATTTTTTTGTGGAGGAACTAGCCATACGACTAGGGTTTTTGGGGTTTTTCTCCTCCAAGGCAAGACGTCTAGTCTATTTGACCAAAGCATTCAAGTGGGAAGGGTTGAATAAAGCCCTAGAGGCCTAAATCTAGCCTCCAAAGGCCCAAAACATCAACACTCAGCCAAGAAAGAGAGTCCCTGGGCCTACAAAGTAAATTCCTGGCATTTTTTGGTGAGTTTTGGTGTTTTCCTAACATTTTTTGGTTGTTCGCAGGGATCTAAAAATTTTTAGGCCTCTAGAGCCTAGCTGAGACCTTAATTCCTAGACCGCAACCCCTTTTCTCCTCTTTGAGTGAGGTCGCAGCCCTTTCTAGCCTTGTCGTCAGCCCTATATGGCTTCTTCCCTTTGTGGCAACCTCTTGGAGGCCTTTCCTTGAGTATCGCAAGCCTTTTAGGCCTCATTTCTTGAAGTCGCAGGCCCTTAGGATCTTTTCTCCCTCTCGGCAGCCCTTAGTGGGCCTTTCCCTTGAGCCGCAGGCCTATAGGCCTTTGTTGTAGCCTTTACCCTTCTTCCTTGTGAGCGTCGCAGGCCTACAAGGCCTTGAAGCCCTCATAACTGCACTTCTCCTAGCCTCTAGCCTCATCGTTGCCCTCTTTAGGCCCTAGTCCATCCTTCTTTGCCTCATATTTGTCATCATTTGGTTTGGCATTGGTATTTGGCACTAAAATTTGGTTTTGTAGGTGTCTCAAGCAATTTTGGAGCTAACATTTGTGGTTGCAGGTGGACAAGTTCATTAAAAGACTCCTAGCAGTCAAGCTAGTCACCAACAAGGCCATAAGGCCTAGTGGTTTTCCCTCTAACTCTCTTTTCCCCATCGTTGTTTCACTTGCAGTATTGAAACACATAATTGCGGTAGCACAAGACTCATGACAATGGCATAAGAAGCAATTGACTGTCATCTTATTTCATTGGAAAGTCATTAGCATTGTTGGGCATCCACTATTTGCATCCATTGCATTCATAAGTAATTCACTGTTAGTAATCTCAGCTAATTGGTAAGATATATGTGCTCTCTTTAAGTCAATACTATCAATAAGAAGATAAATGTTCTAAAAGATAATTGGCATACTTAGATTGAATTAGCACTTCTAATATATGATAAGCTTGCTACCCTTATGAGTTTGCTCTTGCTCTTTTAATGGTAACATTGTTGAGTCGTTCTAATTGCAAGCATTCATAGTTTTGCTATCTTACTTCCACTGGCATTGAAAAGCATCAATACACTGTGTTGCCTAAAGGATTGCTAGCATTTTGGTGATAATGGCTTTAAAGGAATAATTGTGCTTGCCATTGCTATCATTAGTTATTGGATAAGTGGTTATATTGCTATTGTCATAATTAGCATTTCTTGTGTGTTTACTTTTTGTAATAAGTGCTCTAACATATTGTTTTGCAAGTGAGTTTCACATCTAAGATTTATAAATGTAGTGCCCTAATTATGAATTTACAGTAACCAGATAAACTCTTATATGAATTTGAAAACAGTAATGCATAAATTATAATCTGTACCTACCTGAGCTGCTGGAAGACTCCCAATTCCACTGCAGAACTGGTAATCCTGAACTGCTGGCTGATTTGATTCAATTTCGAGACGGCCAATTCCACCCGACCAGACAGAGCAACTGGTTGCTCAATCCAGAGAAGCTCTCCACCGAGGCTCTCTGTCCCTCCGTGCCCAGAACTCAGATCACTCAAAGCTCTTCTACTGTAAAATCTCTTCTCTGGGTTTCCTGCTAATGAGTCTTTCCTTCTCTGCTTTCTCCCCCCTTCCTCCCGGGTCAGGCTTCTGCTATATATCCCCCTCGCCTGGCGGTGGCCGCCCTCCCACTTGCAGCCACCGCCTCTCAACATTGAAGTCTCTCTGCGATATTTCTTGCAATAAATTTTCAGTAGATGGGTAGTCTTTATGAGTTTAGATATTATATGTGATATATATATAGTTGATCGATATCCATGCTGGTACGCTATTTTGCATAAGTTCATAACTTTCATATATATATTCGTGACCTTCCTTTAATACATGGTATGACTTTACTGATATTTCTTATAACCTTTATTTAATATATTTTATAAATATTAAATGATCATTTTATCAAATATATGTTATAAATATTTACTGTTATATATATATTTATAACATTTAAAAATATGTTATAATCATTTAATGATATATATATTTTATTTAAATGATATTTGTAAAGTCTAACTATATATCATAAAATTTAATGTATATATATATAGATATATATTCATATATTATAAAGTTTAACATTTTTATTAATGGGTCAATTAGATGGGTTGTTACATACATTCCCCCTTCTGAAAACTTCGTCCCGAAGTTAGAGCTTTAGGTTCAAGGTTTTAACGGACATACCCTTTTCTATCCCGGACCCCAAGCTACTCAAAACTCATCCTGTCCTCCCTAATCTCTTCTGCTCCCATCCTATCCGTCCTCTACTAGAGTATGCCATGGCGTCAATTTACTGACCTAACCATTCATAACACAAAGGTAACAGCGTCGACTATACCGACCTGATTACTAGTAGGCATCCGGCAGTCATCATCACACGTCTAGGGGAGCGTGACTCGCACAGTCCTCCCATGACTCCAGGTTCCGGAGGATAAACGGTGGGTAACACCTCCACCCCTCCAGTAGTATCAGGGCTACTACCCTATCATAGAATCACTTTGAGCTTTAACTGATCTGAGTTCTGTCATCACGTGGTCATCTCGAAAATTGGATCAATTATCTGCAATCGTAGTTTATCTGCAGTTTTACCTGCAATCTTATACTTACCCGGCATTTGTAAGATGTGCATCAGCATATTCGAAATAACTTATGTATTATCTACATATAACAGAATTTTGTTCATTTTCTACCAGAAGTAAATTCACTTGACAGCAATGTGGAAAAAGTCGAAGTCGGGATTAATTCGGCAAGGGTCCAAAAGTTGAAAAACTCGGCAAAGTCGGGAGTTTTTCGAAAAAGTCGGCAAAAAGTCGGCAAAATTAAAAAAATACAAAAATATTCATTTTTTAAAAAATCCGGACTTTTTCAATAAAATCTCGACTTTTTCAATAAAATCCCGATTTTTTCAATAAAATCCCGATTTTTTCAAAGAAAAAAAAAATCATTAAAGAAACTACCACGATTTTTTGGATAAAGTCCCGATTTAATCCCGACTTTTTCGATTAAATCCTGATTTTTTCGTTTCTTAAAAAGTCGGCAAAAAATCGGCCGATTTAATCCTTTTCTTGAAAAAATCGCGTTTTGGGGAATAAATCCCGATTTTATCGGGACTTTTTCCACACTGCTTGACAGTCTTAATCTTTACTTCAACATTTATAATTGAGTAATATAATCACATATATTGTTTTGGTATCCATGTACCAGTAGGAATTAAACACATATGATTTTGGTATCCACGTACCAGCAGGAATTTTAAACATATATTATTTTGGTATCCACGTACCAGCAGGAATTTAAACATATATTATGCCGCAAAGTTTCGTGCTTATCACTTATCATTCAAATGTTTTTGGTTCTCTGACAGAGGTGAAGTAAATATATATACTAAACATAGTGTAAAGTTCTTCAAAATGGACATAAACTAGGGTATCTCTGACATATGTCCTCTGTATCCTCCCAAGTCGCTGATCCAGGACTATACTTGTCCCACTGGACCTTAACTTGGTCCACCAGGCGGTTCCTCAGCTGTCGAACTCTACGTTCCAGTATACGTAACGGTTCGACCGTTATGACTCCCTCGTCCGATACCTGCAATTCTTTCCACTGGATGTTATGAGATAGATCAGCTACATAATGCCTTAATACAGAAACATGAAATACATTATGAATTCTATGCAGGTGAGATGGCAGGGCAAGACGATAGGCCACAGGTCCAACTCTTTCCACGACTTTAAACGGTCCTATAAATCGGGGTGACAGCTTTGTCCCTTTTCCGAATCGAATAGTACTTTTATTTGGCTTGATGCGGACGAAGACCTGGTCCCCTACTTCATACCTCCTATCAGACCGGTGAGCATCAGCATAACTCTTTTGTCTATCCTGTGCTTCCTTTAATCGCTCTCTAATCTGCCTGACCTGCGCTTCCATTTCATGGATTAATTCTGGTCCTATTATTACTCGATCTTCTAACCTGTCCCAACTTAACGGTGTTCTGCACGGTCTGCCATATAAAGCTTCAAATGGAGGCATCCCAATTGAACTGTGGTAACTGTTGTTGTAAGCGAATTCAACCAAGGGTAAATACTTTTCCCAGTGGGATTGCTGATCCATTACATACATCCGCAACATGTCTTCAAGTACTTGATTTACTCTTTCAGTCTGCCCATCAGTCTCAGGATGGTAAGCCGTGCTTAAATTTAGCTGAGTACCTAAGGCTGTCTGCATGCACGTCCAGAATCTGGAAGTGAATCGCGAATCTCTATCGGATATAATCTTCTTAGGTACTCCATGATATCTGATAATCTCGTTTATGAATACTCGAGCTACGTCAGCAACATCATAAGTATCCCTTACTGGAATAAAATGGGCGCTTTTTGTTAATTTATCCACCACTACCAGAATGGCATTGTGCCTTTGAGAAGTAAGAGGTAGTCCAGTGATAAAATCCATAGAGATGGTCTCCCATTTAGACATAGGAATGTCGTGGGGCTGTAAGAGACCCGCTGGGTGACAATGATCTGCCTTTACCTGCTGACATTCCAAACATTTTGCAACAAATTGAGTGATATCCCGCTTCATGCCTGCCCAAAAGAAGAGTTTCTTGGTATCCGCATACATTTTCCCCACTCCAGGATGAGCACAATATACGGCTTTGTGAGCTTCCCTGAGGATGGTATCTCGAAGATCTTTATCATCAGGAATGTACATCCTTCCATGGAATCGCAAGATCCCATCGCTTTCTAATTCATAACCCTCGAACTTAGATTCTTTTGCCTTACTCCCTTCAAGACTTGCCCTCACCTTTAAATACCTGCTGTCTTTTATAAGGCGATCCAGCACTCGCTGTCTTAAGTCCACCTTAATGGGTATGAGAGAAAATATTCGGGGTCTCCTGCTTAAGGCATCGGCTACCACATTTTCCTTTCCCTTAATATATGATATTCCGAAGTCATACTCACTTAGGAATTCACTCCATCGCCTTTGCCTGGCATTTAAGTCTCTTTGGGTGAACAAATATTGTAGACTTTGATGGTCGCTTTTAAGTGTAAACTTTCGTCCTACCAAATAGTGTCTCCAGATCTTTAAAGCTAGCATTACAGCGGCCAATTCTAGATCGTGAGTAGCATAAAGTTCTTCATGAGGTTTTAGTTTTCTGGAAGCATAAGCTATCACTCCCCTGTCCTGCATTAACACTGCACCCAGCCCTTGCTTGGATGCATCCGTACATACCGTAAAGTCTTTGCCCATATCCGGGACTCTTAGGATTGGTGCACTAGTGAGTAGTCTTTTGAGTTCAGAGAATGCATTATTACATTCCTCGGTCCACTCATACTTAACACCTTTACGCTGGAGGGTTGTGATTGGCTTCGCGATTTTGGAGAACCCTTCCACAAATCTCCGGTAATAACCAGCTAAGCCCATAAAGCTTCGTATCTCATGTGCATTTCTCGGTATTGGCCAATCCATGATCGCTTTTACCTTCTCAGGATCTACTGAGATTCCTTCACCGGATATGATGTGACCCAAATAATGAATCTTTTCCTGAAAGAAGGAACATTTGGACAGTTTTCCATATAACTGACGTTCTCTAAGGCATGCCAATACTAGCCGCAAATGCTCCTTATGCTCTTCTTCATTCTTGGAATAGATGAGAATATCATCTAAAAAGACTTGTACAAATTTATCAAGATACTGACGGAAAACGCTGTTCATAAGATTCATGAATACGGCTGGCGCATTTGTTAACCCAAATGGTACCACAGTAAATTCATAGTGCCCAAAACGTGTCCGGAATGCTGTCTTAGAGATATCATTTTCAGAAATCCTTAGCTGATGATATCCTGATCGAAGATCAATTTTTGAGAAGACAGAAGCTCCTTTCATTTGATCGAAAAGATCATCGATCCGCGGCATAGGGTATTGATTCTTTACTGTAGCGCGATTCAAGTCCCGATAGTCTATGCATAATCTTAAGGATCCATCTTTCTTCTTCACAAAAATTACAGGAGCGCCCCAAGGTGAGGTACTGGGTCGAATAAGCCCTATATCGAGTAGTTCCTTCAACTGGATTTGCAATTCCTGAAGTTCTGGAGCTGTCATTCTATAAGGCGTTTTAGAGATCGGTTGGGTACCTGGCTTTAATTCAATAGTGAGATCCACTTCTCTTACCGGGGGTAATCCTGGTAGTTCCTTTGGAAATACATCCGGGAACTCGGCTAACACCGGATATTGTTCTAAGGACGGTCCCTTTTCCTGGCTTACTTCGTGAATTGCATAAGCCTGACAACCCTTTCTTAAACAACGCTTCACCTGCATTGCCGAAATGTAGCGTAAGGAAATTTCTCTCTTGATTCCTTGAATTTGGATTACTTCTCCCTCATCATTTAAGCCCAAAATCCTTTTTCCATAACAATCTACCCACGCTTGGTGAGCTTCCAGCCAATCCATACCTATGATAAGATCATACGTCCCTAGGGCGGTAACGTACACTTTTAGTTTAGTCGAACAGACCCCTAGGTCAATTTTGCATTGATCCACACTCAAGCCCACGGTTTGGAGTTCTCCTGAGGCCATTTCCACTTGGTGGAAATCATTTTGTCTACGAGCTGCCAGCCCACATTTGTTTAATGCATATGACGAAATGAAACTATCTGTGGCACCAGTATCAAATAAGATTTTGAGTTTTACACCATTGATAATACCTGAAGATTCCACTACAGTGGATTGATGGGCTGCTTGGTCGTGGTTGACTACTGCATGAATCCTATGATTACTCCGCTTGGCTGATATCGGCTCCCTCCCCGTGCTTTGCAATATGTCCGATGACGCTTCTGGGCAGTTAAGCTGGAAATGCGGGCCCCCACATCCCCAACAATTGAGCTGCGTTGATCCTCTTGAGTCGAGGTGTGAATTTCTAGAGAACGAGCCGCGTCCTCCCATGTTGGTTCCTCTCGCACCCCTTCCTCTACCGGTAGTCCCTCGCGATGCCCAAGGTCTGGTGCTGGACGATTCTGCAGCTATAGTGTTTACCGCCATGGGAACTCTTGTCCCCATACTTGGGGTAAACCTGTTACCGTAAGGTGGCCTCGAGCTACCTCCTCTGAAAACGTTCCGGGGAGCCTTCCCTGGAAACCCAGATTGAAAAGGCCCTGCTGGCCCCATATCCTTTTTGATCCCAAGGTGCTCTTCTGCATAACGGCTACATTCGACTGCCTCGGCTACAGATGATGGTTTCCACATACTTACCAAGGCTCTGATGCGAGGGTTTAACCCAAATATGAAGCGTTCAGCTTGACGTTCATCAGAGTCTAAGTAGGGAATGTATTTTACCAGCTCCATAAACCTTATTTCGTACTCTTCCACCGTTTTACTCCCCTGAATAAGTGTATGAAAGGCTCTGGCTTGCTGCTGTTGAAAATATGGAGGTAAATACTTCGCGCGGAACCTTTCCTCAAACAGATCCCAAGGAACGTTGTCTGAAGTAAGGTGTAGCTGCTTTTCCAGGTTTCCCCACCAAATTAGGGCACTTTCCTTTAGTTGAAACACGGCAATTTTTGTCTTTGCTGAAGGCGAATATTCTCTTAACCTAAAGCACCGGTTCATCCCTTCCAGCCATGCCTCAGCGCGTTCACCAGCTCGACCTCCCGAAAATTCTGGGAGTCTAATTTTCTGAAGCTCTCTAGAGATGTCTTCTCTCGATCCTCTGGGCTCCAAATTATGTGGTTCCGCTGAACTGGTGGCTACATGCTGAGATTCCTCTTTGTTTTTAGCCTTAGTTGATTCCTTTAATGTTTCCAACAAGGCCTCCAAAGAGTTCATTATCACAGCCAACTCTGGCGCTTGAGCGTTTGATGTTGACGGCTGCCTTGGTGGTGACGAGGGTGAGGGGGATGGCGATGGTGACGGTGGCGGCATTAATGGTGATGATGCTGCCTGGTCACGTCGTCGTCGCTCATACGTCTTTACCATAGTAATGGTCCCTGAACACAAATAAAATGTATATATATAAAAAAAATATTTGAGGCGAACAACCAAATTTTAACACACCAATTTCTTTGCATCTTCACATTTAAAACGGGTATAGTTTTGCTATTTTTACCCGCTAGGCGGATCTTACTGGTACCGAGGTCAAGGAGGGTGGCCACGCGACCTCCTTGTCCTAATGCAGGGTTTTTCTAAAAATGAATAATGCAGAAGTGTATGGTTATTAGCCCCTAAGGTAAGACATCCAAGGTTTATTTACCTAATAACATCCCCAGAACGAAAACGTTAGCTTTTCGTTTACAATGTACATCGGTAACATAACTGTCCTACCTCAACCTGACTATAACATTTAAGGGGGTCATCTGTATCCATACCCTGAATAAATTACAAGGGTATGTATTAAACATGGACCACTATTATAACATATAGTTTTTTTTTTTTTTTTTTTTTTTTTTATAATGGCTACTAATATGCATACTCAATTTAATTGTTAAACTTAATTTATTTAAGTATATGGCACTCTTAGCATTACACAGTCACAATCTCTGCATGATTGTGACCTCATAGCTATACATTTTGGCATTCTAGACACAGTCAAGATCTTGGTAAAATAGCAGTCATGATCTTGTTCTTTTATGAAGGCAAAGTCCTGATCCCTATCTCGGTGTAGCTATCATAAAGACCACATTTGTTATGATCTCAATCAAGGTACAGCAATGGTGACCTTAATGAAGGTACAACAGGGATGACTTCAGTGAAGGTGCAGCAGTGGTGTAACTGTGATGTGCTTCCTGGATTACTGCTATGTGCTTCCTTATAGGATAAGGAGATATGGTGCGTAGACAGTAAGGTGCTTTGTGATGGAAACTGACTTGTAAGAGGAGTTCTAGATTTATTTAAAAGTTCTAACTGTCTTTCATAAAAAGAACGAATAATCTAGGGCGTGCAGTTAAGGAGTTAACAGCATTTCTCCTTGATGGAGAGCATAGGCAGTGAACCTTTAAACAGAGAACAGCTGCTTGCTGGCGAGCATTGTTTCTTTCTTTGAGCAGAGGATATGATTTGTGGATAGTTTATTTCTTTTGGTTAGAGTTTTGCTAAGCAGACTACACACTAACGCATTTACACATTCATTTAATCTCTTCTTCTTGGGTTTCTTGTAGTAGTTTAATTATGAATATGCATTCTAGGTTTTGTATGATTGTCTAGAATCTAAATGTGCAGGCAGGTCTGCATCTTGTATCAATTTCTCTATATATCACTTACTTATCTGAAGTCTCTGTGTGCATGATGTACATCTTTATACACCATACCTAAGGAAGATTCTTCCTGTATTGTTATTTTTAGAATTACTAGAATCGCAATTATTCTTCATCTTTGAGAAGTTTGAGAATATGCTGTAGGAAATATTGGATATAGACTTTATTGATTTGAGTTTCTAGGGAGTAATGCTGAGATTAAAAAAAAAAAACAAAATTTGCAGAATGATTGTCTGCCTTAGCCCATTGACAAGAGTTTGGGTATTAGCTGTTATGCGGCTAAGAAAATGCAAATGAAAATTATGTTGAAGTTTGAGAATGTGTAATTTGTGTTATGCAAAAATAAGTTATTGGATTGGCTCACTAGATGGTTGAGACCGTAATTGTCAGTTTTGGAGAGAAGACACCGTGCTGGACTCGACACAGGCACAGTTCATTCTTTAAAGCGTGCAAAATGTAGTGGTCTCAGGATACAAACTCAGCGTACAGTGACAATTTTGATATCGTCTTCATGGGCTCTGAAAGCAAGGGTTTATGGCTGAGAAACTAGTCTTCGGAGATTTTTATTTTTTTTCACATAAGAAATAGAACCGAACGCCAAATTCGATCGAAAGTTCGATGTTAATGCTCCATGTAGAGAAAATCTGTGCATAAAAGGACTGATGCTTTGCAATAATTAAAGAGTTCGTAACATTTCGGTCAAACTCGTAGGCGTAAGTCTTGAAGGCTATATTATCTAATCAATTGAAAATCTGCGATTCTAGGATTTCATAGCCAGATTCTGGGCAAAATGGTCACGAAAGATGACTGTAAAAAGTCGAAATCGTTGCAGGAGGTTCGACCACGCGACGCTTTGATCCATGCATTTTATGAGCATGTATATGAAGAGGGAAACAAGAAATTTAAGATTCGTCACAATCAACCAATCTTTTAAAAATTAAAACAACTTTTGGTCATGTATGTGTATATATATGTGCCCTATTTTGTATTTAGAGCCGTTTTCCAGGAGGTTCCACCGCCCGACGTTTTGGTACACCTTCGAATGAATCAACTTTTGCGAGGAAGGATTTTCTAGTTTTTTTTTTTCTCGTTTTCTTTAAATAAGTAAATTCGATTTTTGTGACAGAAATAAACTCGCAACAGATTCTGAAGATTTTGAACCGGATTTGAGTTCCACCACAGACGAGGAAACCGCTGGTGCGGAAATCCCGACAGAAGACAAAACGAGTAACACAATCCAAGGGATCAGTCGCTCGGAAGCCGAATACAGAAGAAAAGGGCATCTGTATGAAAAAGATCTGTTCGAAAAAAAAAAAAAAAAGAATACTGCATCGCAGAAATTTGCCAGCAAACGAAGGAAAACAACAGCAGCGTCACATATCTGTCAGAAACGTGGACCGTTCTGACTCTGTTTCAGATGCATATTCCGCAAAACCACCCAAACGTGCCAGGTCTCAAAGAGAATTTTCCAGAAATGAAGAGTCGGAGTGGAGTGTTTACGACCAAGACTACGAATCCTTAAGCATATACGGGTTTGTGAGGACCGTGATGAGAAATTGCAAGGATTTGAGATTTCAGGAGCGTGTTTTTTTTTCAGGTGTAGGCCAATAAGGTGCCGCAGAGTTTAAAATTGCGCTCTGATACCATGTGTAGTGCCCTAATTATGAATTTACAGTAACCAGATAAACTCTTATATGAATTTGAAAACAGTAATGCATAAATTATAATCTGTACCTACCTGAGCTGCTGGAAGACTCCCGATTCCACTGCAGAACTGGTAATCCTGAACTGCTGGCTGATTTGATTCAATTTCGAGACGGCCAATTCCACCCGACCAGACAGAGCAACTGGTTGCTCAATCCAGAGAAGCTCTCCACCGAGGCTCTCTGTCCCTCCGTGCCCAGAACTCAGATCACTCAAAGCTCTTCTACTGTAAAATCTCTTCTCCGGGTTTCCTGCTAATGAGTCTTTCCTTCTCTGCTTTCTCCCCCCTTCCTCCCGGGTCAGGCTTCTGCTATATATCCCCCTCGCCTGGCGGTGGCCGCCCTCCCACTTGCAGCCACCGCCTCTCAGCATTGAAGTCTCTCTGCGATATTTCTTGCAATAAATTTTCAGTAGATGGGTAGTCTTTATGAGTTTAGATATTATATGTGATATATATATAGTTGATCGATATCCATGCTGGTACGCTATTTTGCATAAGTTCATAACTTTCATATATATATTCGTGACCTTCCTTTAATACATGGTATGACTTTACTGATATTTCTTATAACCTTTATTTAATATATTTTATAAATATTAAATGATCATTTTATCAAATATATGTTATAAATATTTAATGTTATATATATATTTATAACATTTAAAAATATGTTATAATCATTTAATGATATATATATTTTATTTAAATGATATTTGTAAAGTCTAACTATATATCATAAAATTTAATGTATATATGTATAGATATATATTCATATATTATAAAGTTTAACATTTTTATTAATGGGTCAATTAGATGGGTTGTTACAATAAACTTGCAATATAGTAACTCACTCTTGAAGCACTTAATTGATCTCTATATTATTAATCTTGAAGTCATATAAGTGATCTTAAGAATTGCTAATTATTGGTATATTGTTGCAAGATTGGCATTTATCTAATTGACACATTTATATTGTTAAGAGAAACATTGGATTTCTGCACTTTACGCTCATTGTTATTTGATCAAACAATTGTCCATTGTGAGATCTTGAATTGCTTTACACAACATTTTGTGGCACCGTCTAATTGGTTCATTGAGCACTGCTTTTGGTGAAGATTGTCCTTGTAGTTGTTAAGTACTTTCCTTTCATTGCTCTAAATTGTCTTAAAGTACTTCAAGCATTTAACAATCTCACCTAAAGTTAATCACTCATTTTGCCCTTGCATTCTACGAGTAGTAATGTATTAATTAATTTACCTCTTAAGCATAAGCTTGGCTAAAAGACGATAGGACCACCTTTCTTATCCAACTTATGAAACTAGACCCTCACTTATGGTTAACACGGTGACCTTGCACTTGTCAAAGCCACAGTCTCTGCTATGCTAGAGGCATTCGGCTGGTTAGAACTCCAAAAGGAGTATCGTTAATATAACCTTTGTTATCTTCCCCTAGGTTTCTCTCCACAAGCTACACTTGAGACTAGCTTCAAAACAGTTGAGAGAAAGGATTCACTTAGATAAGCATCTAAATCTAAAATTAACCAAGAGTTTGCATTTTTCTTAGTTCTAGGTATTGCATCTCATATAGGATAGTGTGCATCCTAAGCAGTAATTGTTCATCCAGTAACTTGGTAACTAATTTATCTTATACAAGTGATTTGATTCCATAAGGCACTAGCCTCTCAAATATATAATTAAATCGTGTTAATAATTGAACTTGTTAATCATCATTAACCAAGTTGGTAGGCCATTCAGTTGTGTCTCCCGAACTTGTCAGTTCTCGACAAGCCTTTCATCTACACATTTCATAGGGACTACCCCCCCATAACCTGCTGTAGGGAGACAGCTAGAACGGAGAGGGCAAGGATTAGAGTGACAGCCCTTGCCCTGAGTCGTTGTCACATTCACCTGTACAATTTGGGCGACAACAGGAACTCGAGCATGTTAAGGAGAAACTCGTTGTGGTCCCTTGAATTAAGGCACATATGAAGGAACCCTTTCTCACTACTATTTTCAACAATTTCCTTGCGCACAAAATCTCCTATTTTGTAGCACACTAGGCTCCTATTTTCATGCGCACCTTAGTGTCCTATATTGTAGCACAATTCTCCTCAATCTATGTGCACTTGCTCCTCAAGGCTATGAGCACCACAAGCAAAGAGACCTCACAAAAACTTGTGCACACAATAATGAAAATCCTTGTGCCTTTGTCCTTCCTTTATAAATTCGATCCATGCTAAATTAAGCTATTACAAATTTAGAACTCGAGTGATTGATTGACAAGTTAACTGAGAGTGAATTCTTTCTCTCTCCAATCAACACTGGAGTCACAATTCGTCCTTCCTTCAATCAATGACCAAAGTTCCAACTCGTCCTATCTGAACTCGTAATTGCCATCCAATCTTGTAGTTAAACTGAAGAAGTGTCCACATAATTGATCCTCCAACACTACGCATGAACTAAAGTGTAACTCATGATTCGCATCATGCAAAGAGAGGGTCAAACTCGTCTTTTTGGCTAAGGCACAAGCCAAAGAAGACCTTCCACACTACAATTTTCAAGGAAGGAATTTTGTATAACTCCTAACTTATCTCTAAAATAGACGAAATTGCCTCTTGTCAATGCCTTGGTTAAGATATTTGTTGCTTGCTCCTCTATTGGAATGTACAGTAGCTTCACTATCCCTCTCTGCACACAATCCCTGAGATAATGATACCTGATCTTGATATGCTTGGAGCGATCATGAAACATTAGATTATTAGAGAGCTTAATGCAACTCTAATTGTCACAATGTATCACAGTAGGCTCCATCACCTATCTTAAAAGTCCCACAAGCAACTTCCTCATCCAAATAGCCTCACACGTTGCCAAACTAACAGCCATGTACTCAGCCTCTATTGAACTGAGTGCAATTGATTTTTGCTTCCTACTGAACCAGAAAATAGTTGTTGACCCAATGTTGAAGACGCAACCTGAAGTACTCTTCTGATCTATGGAGCTCCCTACCCAATCTGTATCTATGAAGCCCTCAAGCCTCATTCCATCAACTCGTTTGTACCATAATCCATAATTTGTTGTTCCTCTGACATACCTCAAAACATGCTTCGCAGCAACCCAGTGAACTCTGGTCGATTCCATCATGAACTGACTTAACTGGTTCACTGCAAAACAAATAATAGATCATCTATTGACCAAGTACATCAACGACTCGATGAGTTGCTTGTACAATGTAGCATCTACTCGCTCTACTATGCTAACATTCACCTTACTCCGGTTTGTGACTAGAGGTGTGGTCATGGGCCTACAATCTTGCATATGAAATCTCCTGAGAATCTCCTACATGTACTTGCCCTATCCCAAGAAGATCTCCCCATCACCTTGCCATACCTCCAACTCAAGGAAATAATGTATAAGCCCTATATCCTTCATCTCAAACTCCCTTGCAAGGTCTACCTTGCAATCTTGAATCAAGTTGTCTGCTCCAATCAATATAAGATTGTCAACATAGAGCACTAGAATGAGCGAAAGCCCTCCAACTGTGATGTAATACAGGTTGGCATCCACCTCACTATTAGTGAAGCCCAATCCTCGAAGGTAGCTATCAATGCGAGTGTACCATGCTGTCGGAGCCTGCTTGAGCCCATATAGAGCTCTCTTCAACGAACAGACATGAGTAGCTGAAAGTCTCAAACCCCTCTGGCTACTCCATATAAATCTCCTCAACCACCCTGTTGAGGAATGTTGTCTTCACGTCCATCTAGTGGATCTTCCACCCCATCTGTGCTACAAGTGCCAGAATCGTCCTAATAGATGAATATCATGCTACTGGGGCAAACATCTCCTCATAGTATATAGCCTCAACCTATGAGAAGCCCTTGGCCACAAACCTAGCCTTGTACTTCTCCACACTCCCATCTTCTCCATACTTCACCTTGTACACCCAACATGAGCCTACCATTGATTTGCCCTTTGGTCATGGCACAACTCCTAAACATTGTTCTTCGTGACAGAGGAATATTCCTCCACCATGGCATCTTGCCAAACCCGCTAAGAGGTTGCCTCCTCATAAATAGAAGGCTTTGTGTTCAACAACTCTGTCATCAGTGCCATATATCCCGTGTACCTTTGTGGTTGCTTGCTCCACCTAAACATAGAGCTAGCGGCATCAACATGCTCTTGGGCCTCCTAAATCAACCTGTCATCCCACTTGACTCTCTTCCTTCCTATGCTGGGAGTGGCTACCTGATCTCGTCTTGGTCTCTCCTCCTCATCTTGTACTAACTCTTGGTCATCTTGCTGTGTGGCCCTTTTGCCACATAGTTGAGACTCAATTTGTGATCCTAGTTGAGGCTCTTGCTTGGGAGCGAGTAGTTCCTCCTTAGGTACTCCAACCTGCTCTCGCTCCAAGGATTCCCTCAAAGCCCTGCCCTCCTGGAACCTCACATCCTGCCTGACAATTGTCTTCTTAAGTCCAGGTAGGTACACCCTATATGCCTAAGTTGTCTCATTATATCCCACAAAAATTCCCTTCTCAATTGTGGGCTCTAGCTTCTTGCTGCTATCTTTGGACACATGGCAATAAACTTTTGTGCCAAAGATGCGGAAGTGCGAAACATCAAGTTTCTTGCCTATGAAAACCTCCTCTGGTGTAACTCGCCCAAGCACCCTATCTGAACTCCTGTTCTACAGAAATATTGCGGTGTTGCATGCCTCTACCCACAAGAACATAGGCAAACCCTAATCATGCAGCGAAGCCTTGGTCGCTCCAACTATGTTGTGATTCTTCCTCTCAGCCACCCCATTCTACTCAGGGTTATGGGGTGTTGTCAGCTCTCTCCTAATGCCCTCCTTGGCACATACATCCTTGAAGGCATTAGAGACATACTCCTTGCCATTGTCACTCTTCAATGCTTTGATCATCTTCCTAGTCTGGTTTTCTACCAAGGCCTTAAACTCCATGAACTTGGAGAAGGCTTCCTCCTTCTTCATAAAGAAGATCCAAGTTTTCTTAGAATAATCATATACAAAAGTAACATTATAACGGTGTCCCATAAGAGATGGGAAAGAGAAAGGCCCACACACGTCTGAAGGTACCAACTTCAAAATCCCTTTGGCTCTACTGTCTCGACCCTGATAAGATGACTTGGCATACTTGTCGAGTGTGCAACCCTTGCACACATCATGCTGATCAAAGCTGCATGTTGGTAGTCCTGTGGCTATCTGTTGAAGAATCTTCAATTCCCCATGATGCAAGTGTCCCATGCTCCTATGCCAAAGTTTTGCAACATATCTACTCTGCTCACCTCCTGCCTTGCTACTCAAGGTTGTGCTTGTCTCAACCTACAACAGGTACAGATTCTTCTTCTTTACAACTATCTGCTTCTTACATCCAGAAGCTAAGTGTTGGAGGTAAGCCTTACCTCTGTTGAAGATGACAACAAAACCCTTATGCTCTAGGGTTGCCACTAAAACAAGGTTCTTCTTTAGGCCTGAAACATAGAGGACATCTCTGAGATGAATAGGATTACCTAACTCCCTCTAAAAACAAATAGTACCAACTCCCCTAGTTATGTACTTGCCATCATCTCCTAGCTTTATATGAAACTACATGTCCTTCTCCTCCAACTGGCTGAAATACTCCTTGATCCCTATCATACGGAAGGATGCTTCGGAATCAATATACCATATGATGCTCCCTACTAAGCTTGCCATGCAAGCTATCAATGAGAAATCTTTCTCGAACCGAGAAGAAAACCCATCTACCTCAGTTGATGCAGCCATATGATCCTTATTGGACACCTTTTTTTTGTTAGGACACTTGGTGGCATAGTGCCCAAACTCATGGCAATGGAAGAACTTGATCTTGCTCAAATCCTTCTTCTTCTTCTCACCCTTCTGACTAGACCCAGCCTTGCCTTTGCCCTTCTTTCCCTTGGCTTTGCTGCCTTTGCCCTTCTTGCCCTTGGCTTTGTTGCCTTTGCCCTTCTTGCCCTTGGCTTGGTTCCTTTGCCTACCCGGGCAAAGTTCTCCTTGTCCTTTGTCTTCGTTGATCTACCATCTCTCATCCCTCTCTAGATTTATTCTTGAACGCAGTCATTCCATAACCTTTCCCAGTTGGGAAAGTTTTCTCTGCCACTCACTGCATCCTAGAATCTATACCAAAACTTATGGAGTCCCAAAACCGCAAGACTCGCAGGGTTTTTTTTTTTTTTGCTACTATCTCACCCACACCACCTAGGTCATCCCGAACCTAAGTGAACTTTGAAAGATATGAGATAATGGGCTCTCCTTTGCTCATCCAGATACTTCTTAGCTTCTCTTTGAGAGCAAGCTTCCTGGCATCACTGGAACCTTGATACAGATCTAAGATAGCTTTAAGCATCTCAAATGTTGTCTTCTTCTCAAAGAGATGAGGGATAATATGGTCTTTGACCCCCTCAAGGATGATCCTTCTTGCCTTGGTGTCATTCTTGTTATACTGGATCAACTGTTAGGCATCCTGAGGTGGCACTATTTCCTTCTTCACAAACTGGAGCACCCCATTATCTTCCAACACTACTATGATTCGCTCCTTCCATGAGCAAAAGTTAGAGGCTCCCTCTAAACATTGATCTACCCTTAGTCCTTGGAACGCTATACTTCTATCCAAATAATTTCTCTTCAAAACTCTGATATATGCTCTTCACTAATTGATCAACTTGGTGTTGGTCTTTACACTGATCTCTGCTATGATACCATGTTAATTTTCCATGAAATTTTGCAATTACATAGATGAATAATTGAAAACTAAAATCTAGTTTACTTTCACCAAGATATAAAATTTCTTAAAAACTTATAGCAGCAAAATAAAAACATAGAGATAAAAACACATCACACAAATCGATACACTTATTTTTCTTAGGAAGCCCAACAGGGAAAAACATGTCTCCTTGATGTGGTATTTTATTAAACTTGAGCAATTGAATCAATTGCAAAGCAATTTCTCCCTCTAAGAAAACACTTGTGCTCCTGTTGACCTAGCCTGGACTTGCCCTGCCAACACTTGATCCCAACTCCTAAATCCTTGCACTCTTCCTGGCCCTATTCCCTTGTGCACTAGACCTATTTCCTTGCACACAAAATCTCCTATTTTGTAGCACACTTGGCCTCCTATTTTGTAGTGCCATTCTCCTCAACCTATGCACACTCTCTCCTCAACGCTACGAGTACCACAAGCAAAGAGATCTCACAAGAACTTGTGCACACAATAATGAAAATCCTTGTGCCTTCGTCCTTCCTTTATAGATTTGAACCATGCTAAATTGGGCTAGTACAAATTTAGAACTCGAGTGGTTGACTGACAAGTTAACTAAGAGTGAAGTCTTTCTCGGTCCAATCAATACTTGGGTCACAACTCGTCCTTCCTTCAATCAATGACTGAAGTTCCAACTCGTCCTATCTAAACTCATAACTGCCACCCAATCCTGTAGTTAAACTAAAGAAAGCTCCACATAATTGATCCTCCAACACTACACATGAACTAAAGTCTAACTCACGATTCACATCATGCAAAGAGAAGGACAAACTCGTGGTCTTTCTAGCTAAGGCACAAATTAAAGAAGACCTTCCATGCTACAATTTTCAACAGCAATTGCCCCATCTTTAGCAAAACTTGGAGACTACTTCCTCTAAGTGGAAAGGAATTGATAGGCATTAGTCTAGTGAATGTAGAAATTGATGTCTAGATTCTAAATTGCTCATGAAATTTTCTATATCACAAAACTAGAAGCTACTCTATTGATCTGCGAAAGTAAATTCACGATCGAGAACACAAATCCTTAACATGCATCAAGATTCAACACAGATACACAGCGGTTTATCTAGGGGAAAGCAACTGCTCAAAACCCCTCACTATCTGTATTGCATTAATCAAAGAATTTGGATGAATACAATATGCTTTGCTCAAGCTTGAGCTCAACCTGCACCTGTATCTTCTATCCTCTGCCTAACTGACTGATCTTGGACAATTTTTCAAGCCTCCAAGCTCCTATTTCTTTGCATTGTTCCATTGGGAATTAGGCCCATATTTAATAGGAATTTTCCTCATCTGGATTGTGCAATTCCTTTAGGTCAATTCTCTGACTACATGCACCACATGTACCACTGATAGTACACTACCCTTGAACTCCAATCTCAATTGGGTAACTCGAATTCTCTGCATGCAATAATTATTTTGGGTTGATTGATCAGTTAATTGTATGATCACTTAGCGTGAAAAAAGTTACACACCCTTAACTAGACCTCCACTAGTTCTTCTGACAGTGAGAACTAGTTACACTGACAATAACTAAAATTAACTGTAATAGATTGCTACAAATTTGCAATCAATCATGTAGAACTGAACTCAAGTGTCTCCAACTCGAATTCAATGAGTTAACTGAGTGACAAGAGCCATGTCACCTCAGTTAGCTACCTCCAAGTATTCTGCTAAAATTCAAATTCAAATTGCTTCAATTTAATTTAGGCAAAAATCAAATTGAGACTTTTCTTGCTGCATTTTCAACACTCCCTCTCAGCAATAAAGGGATTCACATCTACCCTGATCCAACCCCTTTGGAATGTACTGCATGCAACACCTCTCATTGTTGTTGCTGCAACTGCACCACCTGCAACTAAGAAGCATTCAAAAATAAAAATAATCATTGAATCAATTTGCCACTGTCTACAAGGAAAACTGTGTTGCTGATGACTCTGCTACTGAGCCTCCTGCTCTGTTGTCAACCTCTACACTCCTCAGTATCTGACTGACACTGATCCTTCTGCTACTGAATACTGTGGGTCCCTGTAGCAAGGTAATGATCCAAGAGGAAAACACTTCAATGGCCCATGCCCAAATTTATGCAACCCTTGGACTAGGGCTTCACATCGCCCCACCTCACGCCTGGAGGTATGGTTGCATGTGCTCCCTCTGCCCACTTGGCTCAAACTCTTCCCCTGCTGGAAGTCTCTGCTTGAGTGGATGTCTCCACTCTTCCTCCTGTTTTCTTCTCCATTTGTGGTTGCTCCACAACTTCTTGAGGCTTCTTTTGAGGTTGCATGTTGAGAGGTCTAACATGCTCCCTCTCAACCACCAAATTTGCCTTGCTCCTCAAGGCTTTGCATGCATATTCTACCTCAAGTGCATACAGGTGCTTGACTCGAACCCCGATCTACTTCACCTGTCCTGTCGCGATGTGCCTTGGGAAAGCCTTCACTTTGCTAAATATCGCATCGTAGCCATGGTCCTCCAACACAGCTACAGAAACTAGATTCTTCTTCCCTGGTACAAACATCACATCCTTGAGCCTGAGAGGGGAGACAGACTCCCTCTGAAAGGTGACAGTACCAATCCCGATGGCACCATACCTTTTGTCGTCTCCAGAGTCCAAACTCAATGTTCATCTGGAGATCTTTCTCCTCCAAGTCACAGAAAAATTCTCTATTCCCCATCATATGGAACAAGGCACCACTGTCCACGTTCCATGCATGCGATGAGAGTGAAGTCAAGCTCGAACTGTGAAGCCAAAGCTTCACCTGTTGCTGCTACTGCAAGCTCCTTCTTGCTTGCCTTCTTCTGTGGACACTTCGTGGCATAGTGCCCGAATTCATGACAGTGAAAGCACTTGATTTTGGACAAGTCTTTCTGCTTGCCCTCTTGGCTGGAATGAGCCTCACCTTGGGACTTCTTCCCTTTGGCCTTCTTTCCCTTACTGACTAATGCAAAGTCCTCTTCCTCTTCTTTGGATGAGGTCCCATCTCTGTTGCTCCGCCTTATTTCTTCCTGCACTAGATCGGACCATAATCGCTCCCAGCTTGGTAGTTTCTCTCTACCATTTACCGAATCTTGATAACTATGCCAGCTCTTGGGAAGGCCCAAGAGGGCTAGAGCTACCAGATCTTCTTCAAGGACAATAACACCGACCCCACCAAGTTCATCACGACACTGTGTAAACTTGCTCAGGTACTACGAAATTGTTTCATTCTTTTGCATCTTAATACTTTGAAGCTTGTCCTTGAGTGCCAGCTTCATGTGGTCACTATTGTTCTCAAACAACTCTATCAGTGTTTTCCACATCGCAAACGAAGTCTCTTTCCCGTGGAGATTCGAGACAATATGATCTCAAACTCCCTCCAATATGATCCTCCTCGCTTTAGCCACATCCTTCTTCCACTGAGCAAAATCCTGGGCATCAAATGTTGGGAGCCTTGCTACATCTGTCTTGATGTATTCTAGAAGCCCATTATCATCCAATACTGCCTCCATGCAGACCTTCCATGCCACAAAATTTGCGGTTCCTTCCCAATCATACTCGAGCCTAAGTCCACTGAAAGCCATCTTCTCAATCCTGAAGAAAACCTCCAACGTTGATCTTCAAATTCGAATCTCCTGCAATGACAACTTTGAAATCTCTTCTCTATAGTGATTGCAGCTCTGATACAATGTAAAAATTAATGTTTAGATTCTAAACTGCTCATGAAATTTTCTGAATCACAAGACTAGAAACTACTCTATTGATCTGTGGAAGTAAATTCATGATCGAGAACACAAATCATTAACATGCATCAAGATTCAACACATATACATTAAGACTTATCTAGGGAAAAGCAACTGCTCAAAACCCCTTACTATTTGCATTGCATTAATCAAAGAATCTGGATTAATACAATATGCTCTACTCAAGCTTGAGCTCAACCTACACCTGTATCTTCTATCGTCTACATGACTGACTAACCTTGGCAAATACTTAGCCAATTTTTCAAGCCTCCAAACTCCTATTTCGTTGCATCGTTCCCTTGGGAATTAGGCCCCTATTTAATAGGAATTTTCCTCATCTGGATTGCGCAATTCTTTGAGGTCAATTCTCTGACTACATGTACAACTTGAACTAGTTTACAACTGATAGTACACTGCCCTTGAACTCCAATCTCAACTAGGTAACTCGAATTCTTTGCATGCAACAATTATTTTGAACTGATTGATCAGTTAACAGGATGATCACTCAATGTGAAAAAAAGTTACACACCCTTAACTAGACCTCCATTAGTTCTTCTGACAATGAGAACTAGTTACATTGACAATAACTCAAATTAACTGAAATAGATTACTACAAATTAGCAATCAATCATGTCAAACTGAACTCAAGTGTTTCCAACTCCAATTTACTAAGATAACTGAGTGACGAGAGCCAAGTCACCTCAATTAACTACCTCCAAGTATTCTGTTGAAATTGAAATTCGAATTTCTTTAATTTAATTTAGCCAAAAATCAAATTGAGACTTTTCTTGCTGCATTTTCAACAGTGAACATTTGTGAACATGTATCATAGTTGTATTTTATCTATTTTGTACTTTATCCTTTATCATTTTAGGTGACTTAGTCCAAACTATTCACTCACCCACTTTATTGTATTGTATTGGAGACTTGGTCGACATTAATTACTCTCCATAATTCGTACTCTATATATAGTTAAGGTGTTGTCTAACTATTAGATGTTTTGGAGTTTTTGGCTGAAATTTGGCAAAAAATGTTTTAGTCAAATCTTGATGTTTGTTGTTTAAACTGGGTTTTTGACTACATATATGGATTCAGCACCCCAAAAAACCCCTAGAGCACTTGAATTGTGGAGAGTTCACAACTCAAAATTGTGTTTCCAACCAATCCCTGCCAGATTCTGGACAAATTAGACTGGAAAATAAGCCAGCAAAACCTCCAAAGCGTCTAACAAATAGACTACAGCTATAGTTAATACAGTATGATCTTCTCAAATACATGCATTCTTGCTATCTTGTGTTTTCTTGTGTGTCAATATCTTTCTTCCGTGCTGATATTGTCCGCATATCATGTGCAAAGTTTTGAAGCAGGTATCATTTTAATTAAATGAGCTACCATAGAGGATGTAAATATGTGAAAATTTTACAAAATGGTTGTAAATCAGAATCTATGCTACCGGAAATTTTATCATTGTGATTGATTGGACTTGTCTGTCACCAGAATTTGCGATTTCGCAAGGCAGACATGGGTGAGATTTGTTTACCCAACGAAGGCAGCAAATTAGGCCTACTATCACCAAAATCATGGGATTTCCCACAAAAAATGTGGAATAGACAGCCAAGGCAGTGACTGAGTCAAGCTTGGCTGGACAAAGCAACAGGCAATTGTGGACAAGCTGCGCCCGGATTATCAAAGCTACAGTCTAGAATGACACTGTTGAGGGAAAAAAGCAACAGCCTTTACCAGTCGTTTAACTGCTATCCAGGATGATAGAGAAAATGATTGTACGTGAATTTCCCCTATATGCATTAGAGTAGTTTTATTGGGCACTTGCAGATTGGTATACGAGAGCATTTCATAATCGTGTCAAGAAATAAGTTGTCTTCAGAAACCTAATGAAAGGAGATCTATTGTAGCAATAAAATATATGTATATGATATTGCTATGTGCAATATCTATTCCTTATTGAGATTGAAATAATTTTGTAAGTTTCTCTCGCATTTTGTTGTTCTGGTTTCTCCATTTTTATTCTGCGTGTCAACTTGAAAAAACCCCAGTATACATTTGCTCCATTGCAATTTTCAAATCTATATTGGAGATAAGCTCTGCGTTACGTTTTAACAAACATTTCACTGGCGTTCTACACTAGTTTAGCCCAGACCAAACAGACTGAATCCATGATATGAAAGTTACCTGTGGCGCCTACAAAAGCAAGCAAGAAGTAGAAGCCGAAGAGAGTGAGCTTGGGAGCCGTTCTGGACTTGGTTATATAATAAAGAAATCCCAAGTAAGGAAACAGTGAAGCTGCAAACAACTGTGTAGCTATGCTCTGGGAATCAATATTGGGTGACCATGGATCCACGCCTAGAATTCCACCAACAAGAAGAGCCCTCGGGGACATCTGCCTATTTCTTGCGCTAAACTGTCTCCTTTGGTGGCAAATTCCTGTTCGATTTCCCAAAGAAGTGAGTTTTCTGGTGTCGTTTCTGAATACGCTGTGGGCGGATAGACCTGTGCAGAAACCAAAATGCGTAGACGCTCCATTGGAAGCAATATTGTGAGTGAAGGAAATGGAAGGACGTGTGGACAGAGAGGTGAGTTGCCCAGAATAAGCCATAGCAGTAGACGGCACTAATACGCGCGCGCAGATAATCGGTAGTTTAGATTCCCGCTAAAATCTTTCAAGAAATATTAACATTTAACAGATATGGAATGGTTTGGCTGGAGGAGAATAGATATTCTCTCATTGGCTTTGGGCTTTGTAGCATGGGATCGAGTGGTTCGTGTCATTGTCGTCCTGGTACTACATGTCATCACATTCTTATGGCAAATTGTATATATCTCTTATTGCATAAGAGGTATCTGTTACTTATTGCAAAAGTTTATTAACTCTCGGAGTTTTGTATTCATGCTCTTTTAGAAAGGAGAAGAAAGAAATTATTTCGATGTTTACTAGGTTGAAGTTATAGGTTAAAGATATTTTATGGGATAGATTGTTTTTTCATCTATTTGATGTATTGGCTCTTTTTTTGTGAAACTTCAAAATAAATGCTCTCAGTTTTTCGACAAACCCCTCGTTAAATAGATTATCCTAAGAGCTAGCTGCCAGCTTATTTGCATAACTTTCCTTGTTGTCTTTGAAGATCTCACATTCTAAAATGAAATGTTTTTTTGTTTCCACTTTTCCTAAAGAACAAAAAATGCATATTCTTTCTTCCCACATTTCCTTTTGCCTTTTCCAATGCCTTGTTTCACAACGGAGTTGATGAGAATTAGTCCTTAACTAAGCAATAAGAATTTTGGCTCTTCAAGAGATATTGGCCTCTATGTATGCTTTTGGTTGATGACTATGAGTGGGATTAAACACTTCAATATAGAAATTTGTCTTTTTTCCTAGCTCCTCATCCCAAGTACACTTGTTGAACTTTTCCATAACAAAAGATTTTATCCCTTTGTTGTTTATGGGACACGCGTTTAAGCAAATACCCCATTTACTAAATCATTTGTTATTTTGTTGCATCCAAGTTTTTTTGCTCTTGCACAATCTATCATTAAAGACAACCTTAGGCCATCTACCATCTTCCATTTGCTCAATTTTTTTTAAATACCTTATGACTCGCACCATAGCAATTGCTTCAATAAGAGCAATCCTTGTTTCACTCAACAAGATAGCATAAGGAACTGCACTTTTAATCTTAAATTTGTTTGTAATCAAATATTTCTGAATTTTCTCAATTTGTCTCCACTGCATGTCGAATGTATTGCTCGCCCATAGTTAACAACCATAGAGAATCACTAGAAGCCCAAAAAGAGTTTGAGTTTTTAAATCTTGTGCTTCAAAACTTTCCATATCCACGTCCAATCCAAACAATCAACAATTTCTTAAAATACAATATTAAATTAAATCTAAATAAAAACTAATATAAAATTTAAATTAAACTAAATTAAATTAAAGTAATTTTAAATAACTCAAACTATAATATAAATAGGTAAAATTCAAATTTATATGCTAATATTATCATTCAAACAAAAATTAAAACTATTAAATAATAAAATCAAAAATCAACGTTACTAAATCAAAACTAAATACTTAAGTTTAAACCAAAATTAAAATAAATTTAAGCTAAACTAAATTAGTTTTTAACTATAACTAAAGAAAACCAATGATATAACTAAAATAAAGCAATTTAAATAAAATAAACTAATAAAAACTAAAATGACTACCATAGACCAAAAATTAAAATAGTTATGACATAAAATGAAAGGAAACTATGAAGTTCGTATGATCGGAAGAGCATATCACTAATTTCATATTATCATCAAAGATATGTTGAATTCCAAGATTTTCCAGTAACCCTTGTACATCGTCTGCGGTAACCATGTCATCGCAATCGTTGCCCAAGGTATTGAAAATTCGAGATAAGTCTCATCTTTGAACAAAGGTTGTGTATATTTTATTAACAAAATCATTGCTCATTTGATCAATCCTACCTCAAGACAGTGGTATTTTCCAACCTCACTTAATATGTGGGTCTTTTGGATTACAAAGTTCAGGAAACTTAGTGTCCCATTATCTGAGAAACCCAAACATGAACATAAAAGTTGTAGAAACTATTAAATTCATGAACCCAACTCAAGTACATGGATACAATAATGCTCCAATACATAGACATGGTAGACACATTTGAAATTCTTGTTGTTGCAATGCTCAAGTACGGTCGTTCTTGAAATATGGAAAAAATGAGAAGAAAAAATAGTAGAAAAGCACTAGTCGTATTTGTCCACCTCTGCAATTCATCTTTGTCCACCAAGGTAGCTGCAAATGTCAGAGCTGAAAAGATCATCGGGTCAACAAAGGTTTTGGCATCAAACGGAGCCAAAGAACCCATATTTTCTCCCAAATTTTGCTAATGTGGAAGCTAGAGGAGAACTTATTTTAGAAACTAGAGAAATGAAGGTCAAAAACTATGAAAGTAGTAAAGGTCTCCCATACTGAACAAATGTCAATTACAAAAAGACCCAAAAATTATCAATACCAAAACATTCAATCATTTTAATCTCATAAAAGTCCATGCCTTACAAGATAAATACACGAGCTATGACCGGCAGAACATACAAACAGAGTATATCAATTAATCTTTGATTGTTTTCTTTAAAGGCTTGGTTGGAAAAAGCAAAGAGATCACAAGAAATGCTCTGCGGATAGGTAGTTCGTTTTGTTTTGAAACTATCATATCAAACAAATATAAACAATACATGGAAAGCAATTTGCTTCAATATGATTACACATAAAGTTAAACAAATTAAATAAATGAACTCGTTGGATAACTCCATTGCATACTTAAAACTCACATATGTTTAGCTAATGAAATTATTAACATAGATTCATAACAACCCTGGATCTATTAAGTGTCAAAGCCGATCAAAATAAATAATTGAGTACAAATATATATATGCTTTTAATTTATTAAATGCCCAACGAAATTAAATAATTGAGTACAAATCTCTCCACGCATAAAAGATCTAGTGTGTGTGTGTGTGTGTGTGTGTGTGTGTGTACATACACATATACATATACATATATAATCAAAATTATTTTTCCTATCTTCCACCATTAAGTAGCATGTAGAAAAAAAAAACTTCAATACAGACCTCTTTGCACTTATAATCAGTCTTTATCTATTGCGAAATCCTTATCTGCGTGACCATTCATAAGGCCCTCAGGTATATTTTTTTGTTAGATTTTCCTTTTCTGGCTCCACCTAAAAAGATACCCTACTCAAATTACTTTGTGTATCCTTTATTTGTCCTTCGATCCTTGGAACAATATTTGTATCCCTGTGCAGCGTCAAACTCAAACATTGTACTAGTTTCGCAAAGCCAACACAACATATCTTTCCACACAATTTTGATAAGAGCATTCCACTAGTAAGCATATTTTCTTCTAGACAACCTACTTAAAGAAAAAAATAAAAATTGAAGTAAAGTCTCATTGATCGAACACCTGAACCTTTGTAAAGTTGGCAAACGATCAGCAAACAAGGTCAGATTTAACGTTCAACAGTTGTGAAAGTCGGAGATGAAGCCTGAGAAGGTGGAGCAATCTCAAATAAGGATAGTGCCTCCACTTGTCTTAATATGCACAGCTAGTAATCCATGCCCTTACCGACCTGGAGATCAGTACTCCACAATTGATTGGTATTTATGCCTAAATCATTTGAATCCATGGAAGCACTCATGTTATCTGGGTGGTCAAGAAGCCAATCAACTTTCGCACCATAAAATTATTGCATGGGAGAATAAACTCGCAGGTTTGTTGAGTTGTTTAAGCTCTCGTTGCTTATTATTATTTCTCCTTCGCAGTGTGACCTCATGGCTTGGGAGTAACAACTGACCATTTCTTCCTTATCGTCATGGCTAATTGCAGGCACCCCTGAGGGGTTTTCGAAATTATTTCGATCATTACCGATAACTATTTGCAAATCTATTGATAATGACTGACATTCAAGCTCGTCCATGGTATTAATCGATACACAACTATGATCAATTTCCAGTTCTAAAGAGTCGGTATAGTTAGAATGGAGCACAACTAAATTTGAATCAGTGTTGTTACTCTGATAATCTATAGTACTGGTACACATGTTGTAGGAAGATGAGATTACGTCTCCTGAGTGTTTCGGAAAAACATAAACTAGATCATGGATTTCCCATGTTGATGACGCTCTTGCGTCCGAATTATAAAGTGTTTGCAAGCTTACAAGACTCAAATTGTGGTATGTCATTTCTGATCTTGAAATGAAATTTTAACGTCCATGAGACTAGATATAGTCTATGGGACCATATAGGATAATTGCAAGTACATTCATATACATAACACAACTTTTAATGCTTTAGCTGTACACAGTTTGGCATGTACTGGTAACAGTCATAATTTTGCATACTTTCGGAATTTTCATGCTCTAGAATCCCAGGAACTCAATATAATTCTTTCAAAAGTGAAGTATTCAAAATGACAATATTTCTATAAGTGATTATGATAATTAAAAAATAGTAATTTTATGTTGTCCATATCCATTTTGATATAAATTTGTTGGATTTGAAACCAATTCACATTCACCGATCTTTAATCACCCTATAAGATACATGAAAATTTCCATAAAACCAATTCAAATCCAACAACCTATGATCAGCTAATAGTACTTAGTAGGGTAGATAAGGATGGTTGTAATTTCGTGCCTGGCTATTTTGAGCTTCAAAGTTCAATGGGTAGTGGGGCCTGTGAGAACTTTTATGATCCGAACAAAATGGAAGTTTTGGATTCCTTAGCCATCAATTAAAAGTCTAAAAAAATTAAAGCTACATTAAAAAAGTAATGGTGGGCTCTTGTGGAGGAAGTGGAGGAGGTGAGATGATGAGACGACATGTAGAGAAACCTCAAATATGTGGGGCAGTTGGACCTGCGCCCCAATATCTCATAACAGTAGATGGAAAAGAGTGAAAGCGAAAGATGAACTTGGTCTTTACTCCATTCTGTCTATCAAACCAGATAAGATTCTAAAAAGCTGAGATTAGAAGCAAGCAAAACAAACTTGTTTGAGGGAAGAAAATAGTATGTTGTGAAAAGCTATGGAAAAGCTTTCTTCTCCTTGTCTATGATTATTAGTTTGTCTTAACATTTTCCTATTCCATCTCTCAATCTAAATTTTACATTCCTCTTCAGTTACTTTACATGCAATTTGCGTATATCGATTGCGATCTGGACATCTCAGACATCCAACGTCGTAGAGTAAAATTATCAATTGACTTTGATTTTGCTCCATGTTCATTAAAATATATAGATTTTGTAATTGAAATAAAAATAAGGATACCTCTCAGCCTAAGAAAATATTAATTTCCTTTTCCATCAAGTTAACTTCATTTTTGAAAATATTGAAAGGCACTTTGAAGGCACATATTCAGGCAAAGGCCCTATAATGTCATGAGTGGAACTCCCTCCAATTTTAATTGAGATTTGGTTTAGATTCTTTGCAACTCATTTTTTCCTTGGTAGCCTGTTAAAACTATCAATACCCATTAATGGAGCTTGCTTTAGCGTATTTGCATGTAATGGCTTCTTTGGTTGCGTAACACATTATAGTACAAAATATCGGTATATCTATTACACTCTCTTGCAATAAATTCGATTTTAGAGTTTATGAGTACTTAGATTTATACCTGCACAGATTTGCCTTGAGATATACAATATTCATGTGAATATATTTCTTGGTGTATATATATTTTTAACCCACAATTCTTGGAAGTGCACATCAACGGAAACACCTTCGAATAGAAACACATGTTTTTTTAACTAAAAAAACTACAAAAACATGCCTGTCAATTTCTAGGCCTGCTTAGAGCAGTTGTTGATATACACATTCCCTTGCTCTAAGATGAATGATTACATTTTTGGGGTTGTTGTTGCATTGAGATAGTGCTAATGGGATGGCTTGGTTGTTTACAAAGTAATAATGCAGGGATAATGGGATGCCCTTTCTAGCTTTCAGAGGATGGCATAAAGCTTCATTTTGCAACTAATCATTGGATGTGTGGGGCCTGACCCAGGTTCAACGTTAGTTAGCCAAACAAATCCCTACACTACTAGCCCTTTCGGCATCAGCCTGCAGAGCAAGGACCGAAGTCTCACTCGAAGCAGTATGAGGGGATGTTGGAACCAAGTTTCTGCACCCTGAGATGGTCATGATGTCGGTTTATTCCTTTTGTTCCTGCTTTCGCGCAAGTTGTTAAATTCTAGGGCTCTGTCAGTCTAGCCCTTTATTCTGCCCTTTATTACCTTCGCGCACTTTATTCTGCCCTTCAGTACCTTCGCGAAAGTGTACAATTGATCTTCACACAGCCCTAGCCTGCGGTCTAGATACTTTCACGCTACTATAAACAATGTATTTCACCAGTTCCCAAGTCATCTTAAGTGTTTTTCATATCTTACTAAACATTCACAGCTAGCACCGTGTAAACATATATTCTTACTTGCGTTCAATTAACCAACATAATTACATACATTCGTGCATCACATAAGCATTGTAAATGAAATCCATACATAATATGATAAGATGTATTAACAGGAAATAAATACACAGGAATTGCGGAATACTTCTCTTTATTGATATCTTCAAATTATTACAGACTCTATCCGCCCTGCGCACACAGCTACAGGGATCCGCACACTCAGTTGCAGACTTCTACCCCAGTCCTTTGCGCACTCAGTTGTAGAGCCTCTACCTACGCTAAGACCTGAAACACTTAGAGTTCGCTATTAAGATCCTTCACTCCATTCTTTGCTAAAATTCTTCACTACTCAGAGCTTACTTACTTAGCTCTTTTTATACAATCCCATGGTTCGCAGACCATAGGTGGATATTTACAACCGACTTTTCACTTTGCAAAATAAGGGCAAACAATCCTTTATGACTCATGACACCTTCGCGCTCCACGACCACAAAATGCGGAGGCTTTACAACTTTATTACAAAACATGGGCTTTTATCCCCAAAACTATCCTTGGGCGATCCCGTTCCCAACAGGCCCCCAACACAAACATCATGACTCGCCCTCGAGTCACTCGGCGGATGCGGAGATCTTAGCGCGAAGACCTCCTAACTCAACCTGTATGACTTCAACCTCGATAGTGCATTGTGCAGGCGCTTACTTTGCTTCTTCAACCATCTGCTCAGTCACTGCTCCTGAACTGTTGACCTGAAGCTTTTGCTAAGTTGCCTGTAGAGTTGTAAGATTTCCTTCAATAGAGGCCGTAACCGCATAAGCCTCATCCAGCCAGGGCTTCAGTCGCGCCTTCAACACTACTTCCTTGTGTTGCGCTGCATCCACCTGTTCTTTCAACTGCTTGGCCTCCTACAGATTTTCCAGTCTCTGTGTGAGCACGATGGTTTGCGTTGTGCCTTTGACCTCATCATAGCACTGTTTTAGTTCTCGCGCTTCTATCTCCAGTCGTTATACATTAGGGTCCTCCTGCAAGCTCGTCAGGACCTCGAACAATTGCTCAAAAAGTTGTGTGCAGTCTGCTACTGCACTATCGACCGCCACCATCGCTTTTGTGACAGTGGTTGCATGTTGCTCCTTTACTTATGGCGAGGTTGAAGGTTGGGCCTTCAACTGCAATTCGGTAATCTGAATGTTCAACTCCAGCTGCACCCAAACCATCTATGTGTAAGTGTCGCGCACCCCTATAGCTAGCTTGAGGGCATGCACCTCGACTGGTTATTCCTCAGGAATGGCCAACTCCGGGACCATTCAATATGCCTCCTCTACAACCTGAATTATTCGTTTGTTTTGCGTGGTTACCTCGGTCACAACGGCGATGGTAGAGTCTTGCTGTAGTGCCATCTGCTCATTGTTAATCTGTTGCTCAATGATCGCCTGTAGGGCGCGGTACTCACGGGCCCTTAACTCCGCAATCACTCCATCTTGCAATAGGTGGAGCGCCTCGCCAGGGAGTGCTGCCAGAGTCAACCCTACTCCCTTGAGGGCGCTGATAGTGAGCCTATCAGCTTCATTCTCTGTGGTCAGTGCTCCATCAGGAAACATTATCGCACTAGAGACCTTTGTGTGCAACATCTCGACAACTTCTGAATTGCCAATAGCAAGGTTGGTCGACATCGTGTCAGCTTGTGACGCGTGGGTCTGCAACTCCTGCAAACCTGTCTAGATAACCCCCAATATTAATTGTTGTTGTTGCTCGAACTGTTGTAGGGCCTCTGCGGTGACATCCCGCACCGTGTCGTCGATGTCATGCAAATCGACCTCTATGAGGGTGATTGGGTCCAACAATGTCTTAGTGGCCTTGGATTTCTTCCTAGACCCTCCTTTCTCCTACTCCCTTAGACGCTTGAAGCAGGCAGACATCGCCTGTGGGTCCACATCGTGCTGCTCTGTTTGCTCGGCCATCTCTTCCTCTACTTCGGGTGAAGGCGACCTCACACCTTTGTCAGAGACCCACTCTATTCCACCTATTTGCTTCTTCGTCTGTTGAGCAGCATCGCACTCTACCTGGGCCTTGTCAGCGACCTCCTTCTTTCTCTTTTCGGCCAGCTGCATCATCTTGAGCTTGGCCTCCTCCTTCTTGCGCTGCGTGGTGGACTTGCTCCCTCCCACTGCCAAGTCTGCTGTAGTGCGCCATTCTTCCGGCCAGCAATCAATTACTGCATCAATGGCGTCATCCGTTGTCAGGTAAGGCAAGTCATACCATGTATGCACAGGGTCCTTCCTCGCCCTGATAGACACATGGTGAAAATCTGCCTTAAACTCCGTGTAGTCCTACAGGTTAGCAAACACTGTAGGCGACAAACGCGGTTTGTGATTGATATCCATGCAGATGTTCATCTCCATCAAGATCCAAAAGATCTTGTTGTCCTTGACGCGTTGTGCATCCTTGGTCACCCACAATGAAGTGTACTTCATTGCTTCTGGTAGGTCCGGCGCGACCAAGGGGAATTGACTATCCTCTAGCAGCTCCCATGTTACCAGTACAATAGACAACAAGAGCCCCGCGTAGTGGAACGTCTTGCTAAGCTCCTATGCCTTGCAGCAGTTCGCAAGGAACTCACCACAGAGATAGTGCGCCCATTGAACTAGACTCCTTCGGCGCACTAGGCTGTTAGCACGATGACAGGTGTCAACACCTCATCAGCACGACACTTCCTCATCACCTTCCCTGCCAAAATTTGAGTGGCCACCTTTACAACAGGGTCATTGGTACTGGATATGGAATATCTGCGCGACTTCTTCACCAGCTTAAACTTCTCCTTCATGGCCTCCACAAGGAACTGATCACCACCTTTTTCGCCAAACATCATGACCAGATTTTCTCTGTGTAGGGCAACCGCATGATCTTATGGATCAATCTGTCAGTGATGGGTATTGGCTCTTCCAGCCATAGACACCTATCATGTACCAAGCATAGTAGCTGCTTGATGACCAAGATTGTATTCAGGGTGCGGTTGTAGTGGAACACCCATAACAGGTTGAGCAAACCTGCCTTGTCTACTCCTCTGAGCCACCTCCGTGGCTCCAATGCGGTCATCCTGATGGTTGTGTCGATAATGCGACACATCGGTTTCTCGGTCGCCAAGTGCGGGAACTTCTCATGGTCAGCCAAGTCCCAGTCTTCGAGTCTTAATAGAGGAACCCGCCCCAAGCGCGATCCTTCGAGACAATATCATTTAGCAACAAAGGGGTTTGTAAGGGGACCTTGCTTTCATCGATATCTTTTGGAACCTTAGTCTTGCCCTTGCGCGGAGGGACGTACTCAAGCAACTGAGTGATAGGGTCAGCACCTTCGGCTTCCACTTCCTCTACATATATCCCCAAGTCCTTGTCATCCATCGGGATGTCTTTGATTTCCTCCTACTCCGGCTCCAGATTGATGACTTTGCCCTTTTCCTGTGCGGTGGGCTTGTCCTTCGATGGATTTCTTCTCAGTGATGCGCGCACTGGTATTGCAGGCTGTTTTCCCTTTCTATCCTTCGCGCTCTCCTTGGTTGGGGTCGGCTTTGGTCTCGGCGTTTGTGGTGATTTGGGGACTTCCGCTAATACTTCATCAACCTCTGGAGCAACTTCTTCTACCTCCCGAACCACTTCCGGCATATCCTCCACAACTGTCATTGCTTTGGTGTCCATAGTTGTTGCAGGTGTCGACATAACGCTATCCAATAGTGCTCGTGCCGTTTCTAGTAATTGCTCAAACATTGAACTCGCTATAAGAGCCTCGAAGAATTCTCGGTTCATGTGCGTTTGAGAGCTCAACAACTCAATTCTCAAAATGCCAAGTATTTTTCGATGGGCAGCCACCTGTAATTTATAAGGCATTTTGAATTCAAATATGACCGTTCCCCCCACATTCGCTTCATTAATGCCAGATTGGTGACAGACTTTCAAGGATTTGATCCATAAATTCCTTCTTAAATGTTGGTCACCCGCTTCATTTGGTTGCATTTCTACCGTCAAATCATGAACAATGACTTTAAAGGTCACTTTCCAGTTGACCTATGCGATTTCTTCCTAGGTAGCGCAACTCCCTTCACGCTATCGCGAACCCTGTGACACTTCCTTGCTTCGCATAATCCTCCAATCGCATAGCTCCCTAACCCGGGCAGTGTAGTTTATAGCCCCATGCCTCCTTTCAGCTGCCTGGAGCGCTAAGATTGTGCTACCTTCATATAGTCACATGGGCGGACCACCTGTGTATGGCTTCAATCAACTGCCATTCACCTTTCCTGGGAAGAGATCTCCATTCAATTTAACCAACTGAACCGCTCCACTGGGGCCCTAACCAATGCATTCTGAATTTCCCCGGAAATTTATCAAACTTACTGTCATATGACAAAACCAAGTCATTTACCTTAAAAGTGCGCAGCTTAGTGTGTCGATCATGCCATGCTTTATCGCGTTGCTTCTAGACCTGTTAGTGGAATCCAACTAGAAATATTTCTTCCTCAAGCTCAGCCAGATGCAAGAGCCTCTCTTCCAAGGTTCCGCAATCCGTCATACCCATGAATTCCGCTATGCGCAGACTAGGAACAATGTATCTCATGGGCATCACTGCTTCAACACCATATACAAGCCTAAAGGGTGTTTGTCGAGTCAACTTCTTGCATGTCGTCTGATAGGCCCATAGCACTGCGAGTATAGACAGGTCCCAATCGCTTCGTTGAGCATTGCAAACCTTGGTTAGCACATTCTTTGGCACTTTATTTAATTCTTCCACCGTCCCATTAGCCTGCGGGTGATAAGGCGTGATCTTCTGGTGATATACTTGAAATTCCTCCATCAGTGCGTTGATCATCTCGTTCAGAAAGTGCGTACCGTGATCCCTCATCAAAATCTTTGGACACCCAAATCACGTTAGTACATACTCAAAGAAGAACTTTGTAGCAGTCACACCTGTGCAATCCTTCACAGGTTGTGCCTCCGCCCATTGAGTCAAATACTCTGTCGCGGTGATAATGTATCGCGCTCACGTCTTCTTCCCTTAGGGTTGAATGGGTCCCACAAAATCTATTGCCCATTTCTCAAAGGGTTGTAACGTCATTTGTGGATTCAGAGGCAGCTCATCCCTCCGCGATGGCCTGCCCGTCCTTTAACATAAATCACATGCCTTTCAGTAAGCTTTTGAGTCTTGATGAAGGGTTGGCCACCACAACCCTGCGCATAGAATCTTCTACACGATAGCTCTTCCTACATAATGACCTCCCATTGCGCCCCCATGAGCATCCTCAAGGATACTTCTCCTTTCAAACTCTGCTACATATCGTTGCAATATTTCACTAGACCCCATTTTGTACAAATGCCCAACAATGATAAAAAAATTGTCATGGATACCACTAACTCCTTCTTTTGCTAGACAGTGTAACCTTTCGGGGCAGTGCCTATTGTTAGGAAGTGTATGATGTCTTCAAAGTGACCATCCATGACACGCACAACAAATAGCTGTGCGTAAGGCAATCCCTCCTCCAAACTAGTGGGCTCTTCCCCTGTTTTGATGCGCGACAGATAGTCTGGTCCCGCGTTCAGACGTTCAAGTTTCACAATAACTTCAAAATCATACTCTTGGAACAATAACAACCACCTACATATCCCCCCCCCCAACACAGGCTTATTGACCAGGTATTTCAACACATAATGATACATATACATCTTAAAATGCCCACCCAGTAAATAGTGTCTAAACTTTTGGAGTGCGTATACCATGGCTAACCCTTCGCGCTTGGTGGTGGAATAGTTCTTCTCCACCTTGGATAACCTTTTGCTTGCGAACGCTATAGGATGGTCCAGTTCTTCTTCTCCGGCCTGTGTCATTACTGCTCCCAACGCTATACATGACATGTCGACATGTACATGAAACTCCTTCTTCCAATCTGGGAAGACTAAAATCGGCATGGTGACCATATTTTCTTTCAATACAACTAAGCTTTTCTTACAGTCCTCATTCTAGCAGAACGTGACATCATTTTTCAACAACTTTTCCATAGGCGCGGTGATCTGGGCATATCCCTTGATAAACTTTCAGTAATATCTATTATGTCCTAGGGTGGCATGCAGCTACTTCACACTCCTCGACACTTCTAAGTTAAGTATCACCGCGATCTTCATGGGATCTGCCATCAATCCCTATCTACAAACCACATGACCTAGCGGGTCCCAAAATGAACACAAAATAGGCACTTCTTCAGATTGAGCATGATCTGGTACCTTTGACAGGTATCTAGCATCAGGTGCAAGATTTCGACATGGCGTTTCAACAGCCCAAACACAGTCTAGTTGTCAAAGTACACCTCCATAAACTTATGAATAAATTCATTGAATGCAGCAATGACTACGCGCGAAAAAATCGCAGGTGGATTCTTCAATCCGAAAGGCATTACAGTGTACTAAAAACAACCCCACTCAGTTGCGAAGGTCGTCTTACTTCTATACTCCAACGCGATTTTGATATGACGGTACCCAGAGAACCCATCAGTGAAGGAATACGCTTCCTGACCACCTACATTATCCAACACCTCATTAGTGAATGGAGTCAGGAAAGGATCATGTACGCAAGTGTCATTCAATTTCCTGAGATCTACGCATACCCTTATTTCATCCTTTTGTTTCTTTTCTTGTACCACGATTGGGCTTACCCAATCAGATTCTTCTACGTGCTCAATGATGCCTGCCGTGAGCATCTTGTCTAGCTCTAAGCAGACCTTCTCCTTATACTTCAGATTGAGACGGTAAGGTCTTTGCTTAACCGGCTTTACGTCAAGCTTCAACGTGATCTTCATAACACCCAGGTCTCTTATTATCCCTTTTAGATCCATAAACTTGGTAGGGAATAAATCCTGGTATTCACGGAGTAATTCAGCGACCTTATCCACTATCGCATCATCCCAATAATCTCGGCTCTGCCTCCCTACCAATATTTACCTGTTTCGTTTTTAGTGGCGTGGTTATATCAGGATTCTCAATCCGTGGTCCCTCAACCTCGCGGTGACCCTTTGTTTCAGGGATGTTAATCTTTCGCGGATCCTCATCTTCTTCTTCAGCAGTCACGTTATAGCATTCCAGCGTGTGACTCAGCTAAGTAGTCCAATCGGGTTGAATCAGATCCAATAGATCCTGCGATATCCTAAAGATTGTTGCTTTCACCTCTTGTAGTGCTTCGTCAATACAATCAAACCCGTCTTCAAAGCTGTTCAATGTTATTATGAATCCTTCGCACAGAATATCCCATTCACCTGTACCATGGTAGAGCTCTGTTTCAAAGTACATGTTCATTAGGATGACATCCAAGGTATGACAAAACAAGTGCACCCATTATGGTTGGGGGTGCGCTCCATAAGCGTGAGCCCATTTGGCCAAGTGTGCGCGCGGATCATCCTTCCCGTCGTATTCGTCTGTTATTCATACCTTCGGCTTTCGAAAGCATGTCCTCATCATCCTCCTACACTCACGCCAATCATCAAAGCTACCCTTGTGCGTACCCCACCATCTTGCAAGCGTAGCACGCAGTGCACAGTCCAAAGCCTGGAAGCGTTGCTTTTCTGGTACTTCCCTCTCAAATGCATTCAAAAATACATCTACATCATTCAAGCCATCATAAGTGGGCAGATTCCTTACTTATGACGACACACAACATAGTGACGGGGTCAACATGTTACAACTCAATGTGGTTACTTCATGCAAGCGATTCTGTTAGCGCTCTAATTCTTCATCAGAGTTCGAGGTGCAGGAACTCTCGTGATCCCACGCAATTCGTCCATCCGCTATTGGATTCACCCAATCTTGGTCTCGCGTTGTTATCTTATAGATAGAGTCCAAATCATTATTGCTCTCATAATCGCAGACTGGTTCAGTATAGCGCGATCCTTCAGCAGGATCTAGGGGTACTATTACGCAGAGCAATTTCTTCTCAAATACTGTCTTTCACTTCTTTAGGTTGATTACCCCATTCATATCAGTAGCCCAATCAATGCCAAGGAGTGCAGGGTAGGGGTTTTTGTCATCCGCAAATTCTATTACTTCAAAGTCTGCCAACGCGCTCATGCCTTCAATATCTATAGTCACCCCTTGCAGCCGCCCCATGGGGATGATCTTCTACTGATTTTCCATCTTTAACTAAATTGAAGACCACTGCAGTGTGGGTCTTCCCATCCGCTCCCAAGTTTGCTTTGGTAGGATGTTTGCGTATGACCCAAGATCCAAAATAACCTAATCCATTTCATACTCTCCTATCTGCGCGGTCAGTCTCATCTCTCGTCTTGTCCTTGTTTTATGCTTACTAATCTTTCGTAGCATGCGCGGTTCACCTGGAGTGTTTCCAACGCATCTATTTATAAGCTCTTGTAATCCCTTCACGGCTTTTCTATCGCGTAATAGCTTCATGCAGGCATATAAAAAGGTCGTAAGCATAGAAGGGTCCATCTCCTGATTCGCTTTATCCTTGCTTCCTGAGGTGGAGACCTCAACGAAGCTCTGCTTTTCTTCCATGAACATTTCGCGTGCGTGCTCCAAATAAAATTCAACCTCCTTCGCTAGAGCTTTGCGAACCCATGCATTTTCTTCGAGTTGTTTCCCCTTATCATCCCTTGTTGCAACTCCACTTCAGAGCACTATATTCACATTTGGATCCTCTTCACGAGGCTTAGACCTCATCATCTACAAGTTCTGAGTCGGCTGAGGTGGTAGTGCCCCTTTGTCGTGTATTCTTGCTATTAGTGTAGTACAGTTTTCTGTCTCATGATCAAACTGAGTGCAATATTTACACGATGGTCGCGTAGGGTTAGTGCATTTGCGGGCGTAGTGTCCTGGTCCTCCATAATTGTAGCAAATTAGCTATCCCCAACCTCTGCCGGGTCCTCCCCGACCTCGTCCGCGCCCCTGAAAGCTTGTTTGCACCATCCCTATGCTCTGGTCAAGGGGGCGAGTTTCTGCTTGAACCTTATAGGTGGGTGTTCTGTCCATCATTAATTCATAGCTTCTACAGTTGCGCTCATCATGCCCTACCAACCAACATAAGTTTCAAAACAGTTGTTGTGGTGATTGTACAAACTTCTGCAACAAATGACAGTTATCCGTTGTATGTTTTCCTGCTACCTGACATATAGCACACCACAACGCAGGCCTCACGCTTAGTCCTGCTTGAGCTTCCGACCTTAAAGGCATCGGTCCTCCTCCTGCAATATAGTTCGCAAAGACGGGGCAATGGTCTTTATCATGCCCATGACCCTTGCATTTCAAGCACCATACCTCTTCGCGCACCTCCGGTCAAACTGTCCTGTCCTACTTCAAATTTTGCATTTGAAGGCAAAGATTTTGCAACTGCGCATGGATCTGTTGAACCCCCATATTCAGATCTTGCATCGGTGTTTCATGTAGTCTCATTGCAATCTCCAAGGCCTTTTCCTGAGTCGTAATATTTTTGTTGTGACAACGCAACCCGTAGGCGTGGAAGTAGCGAAGCCATGAATCACTCGTGGTGTTGTCCATCTGTTACGTTGATATTAGCTTCGCGGATTTTACACTTCAATCTCTGATCCAATTCCCAAGGTGTCTCGCCTGGTTTCATCACTATTTCCTTGAACCCCACAATCGAATGTGCTTCGAATTTAGGGCTATTGAATTCTTTATTCAGCGTGGTCCTGATGTGTGCCACTCCAGCGTTTGGGTTATCATTAGAGTACTTAATGTACCAAGTTAGTGCACGATCCTGTAGAGCACTAACCAGTGTTGCCTTCTTCATGTGATCACCTGTAACTCCCTGAGCTTCCCACACAACTTTCATAGCGAACCAAAACTAGTCCTGGTCCTCCCAAGCCTTTAAACAAAGGCAGCTTCACTAAATTTTCCATGCTGAATTGCAATGGAGGTGGTGATGGTATGGGCGAAGTCACAGGTGATGGTGGTGAAGTCGGAGGTGGTGTGGGTGGGGGTGGAAGCCACTGGAATCCTTGTCTTATCAACTAAATTTCACTTCGCAGAGAAGCCTATGCTACTCCCTCTTCGTCACCTAATGGAGGTGAAATCAATGGACTATATTCAAGACCCTTTCTCCCTTCATTCCTGTAAGTCTTTCCGCTTCGCGTAGCTCCGAACATCAAGGTAGCTACATAACCCGTTGTTCGCACAATAACATCTTAATCCAAGTACTCAAAGACTTCAAGTACTTACCTTGTGGACCCTTGAAAAAGCGTCGCTCCGCCTCGCTATAGCTAACTAAGGTATCAACCGTGAATTCAGTCACAAATCCTCCTATGATGCGATCAAGCCATTGATTGATAGCACAGGCGATCTTATCCCCAGAGGCTTCCGTTTTTGTACTAGCTACGGGGTCCAAACAATAGGACCGTCAAGTCTCCACCGTCCTTGGCTATCCACTAGCTTCACGATCCACTCGTATAACTCAATCGAAAAGGAACAGAAAAAGATCTCGTGGATTTCTGTATATAGGTAACTGTCCAGCCGTTGTTCCTTTGTAAGTCGCGGATTTATGTTCTCCTGCGCAGCGAATTTGTGGATCTTCCTATCCAACCAGTCCTCGATCCCTTACTTAGTCGGATTCCAGTGATACGACATCACACCTCTTATGAAGATTCTGGTCCCAGCAATGGAACCATTTATTGGTTGCATGGGGCCTGACCGAGGCTCAACGTTAGTTAGCCAAACAAATCCCTACACTACTAGCCCTTTTGGCATCAGCCCGTGGAGTGTGGACCGAAGTCTCACCCGAAGTAGTATGGGGGGATGTTGGAACCAAGTTTCTTCACCTTGAGATGGTCGTGATGTCGATTTATTCTTTCTGTTCTTTCTTTCGCGCAGGTTGTTAAGTACCTCCGTGAAAGACTACGATTGATCTTCGCGCAGCCCTAGCCTGTGGTCTAGGTATTTTCGCGCTGCTATAACAACATATTGCACCAGTTCCCAAGTTATCTCAAGTGTTTTGCTTATCTTCCTAAACATTCATAGTTAGCACCGCGTAAACAGATATTCTTACTTGCGTTCAATTAACCAACACAATTACATATATTTGTGCATCACATAAGCATTGTAAATGAAATCCATACACAATATGACAAGATGTATTAACAGGAAATAAATACACAGGAATTGCAGAATACTTCTCTTTATTGATATCTTCATATTATTACAGACTCTATCCGCTTTGCGCACACAGTTGTAGGGATCCACGCACTTAGCTGTGAACTTCTACCCTAGGCCTCTGCACACTCAGCTGCAGAGCCTCTACCTACGCTAAGACCCGAAACACTTAGACTTCGCTATCAAGACCCTTCAATCCATTCTTCGCTAAAACTTCTTCAATACTTAGAGCTTACTTACTTAGCTCTTTTTATACAATCCCATGGTCCGCGGACCATGGGTGGATCTTTACAACCGACTTTTCACTTTACAAAATAAGGGCGAACAACCCTTTATGACTCACGACACCTTCGCGCTCCACGACCACAAGATGCGGAGGCTTTACAACTTTATTACAAAACTTGACCCAAAACATGGGCTTTTAGCCCCAAAACTATCCTTTGGGGATCCCATTCCCAACAATCATTTAGGTAAGCAAAAATAGTATATATCGAAAGTATCCAACTATACAATGTTTATGAGAGTTATACTTGTAAAGGGAGTTCCATTGTTTTAGCGCTTCATTACTTATTCGAACACAATGCGAACTCCATTTTGTAGGATGCCATAATTTATGTCTTAGTTTTCTAATATGGGATTAAGTGCCACTTTTCACACGAAATTATAATCATATAAGTTGTTTCCAGTGATTCCTAATAATGTGTCAAAGTATTGGCCACAGTTGATCCAAAAGATGATGCATAGGATCCAGCAGTGGTCGTAAGCAATAGACTTAAAGACGACGAAAGCCTCCCAAGGCTAAAACAATGCTCCTCAGCTGCCCCTACTGGGAAGCATACAAAACCTCTTTAGGCCAATGCTTGGCACAAATGCCTTCCCACAACGCCTCCTCCTCGGCGACGCACTTCTAACGACAACTCACATAGGTGGCAATCTCCAGAGACTTAGAATCGAAATGCTTCAACATCTCGAACATCATGTCCTCGGAACAAGACATAATGGAACCATCGTCGTGTTCTTCCCGCCTCGTTTTCTTCACCTTAATCTCCTACCCTTGATGAATCTAAGGAAGAGGAAGGTGTTGGTTGTGTGTCAACTGAAATTGAATTTGCGTAGCACAAAAATTAAGTCGAATACTCAACAATAGGCGTTAACTCCCAGGCTAGAAAGGTGGTTGTACTTAGTGCAACAAGAGAAATCAGGCTTGATAAAAGTTTATACTTGTTGAATTCTGATGGGAGAGAACAACGAAAATGTAGTGAGGGGATTGGCTAGGTTAAAAGTGTTTGCCCAACCAACTTCATAGAGAAAACACCTTTTGGCATAATTAAATGAGTCCAACTTGTCATGTACCTCACTCTCATTTAAGTTGGATACAAGTTTTTGGTCTATCACATAATAGTTATCCTCTAGTTATTAGTGAGGATGGTTGATTAGCATTTAAAAGAAAATGACAAAGCTATTTTTTCACCACTTTTTCTTTTCTCTTTAGAATCTTAGAAAGAAAAAAATGTACAAAACCTTATTGTAACATGAATTTCCAGTTCTCCATAAAAGGGTTGCATGTGGAATAACACAGAAAGCATAATTTTTTTGTTGTTTGTTCAATACATATAGAAAGAGGAAGAAGAAGTAACAAAGAAAACATCACAACAAGCTGAAAAATTAAGGTTTGATTGGTCACTACAAATATTTATAACTATCTATAGGACCTCAAAAAATAGAGAATGAAAGTTTTGTAAAAACAAAAATTACTAGCGATGTACATAGAATTCCAAACAAAATTATGATGATTGAATATTTAGGAAAAAAATTGAGGCCTTCTGAACTAGAGAGTCTCTGATGATATTCACCTTGATGATGAGAAGACCCATCTCCTTAAGGTATTCAAGAATAATGGCTATAGTAGGTACCATGGTCTCAAAATTTCCTAAAAGCAACCAAAGGTCCTACGATAATAAAAGAACTTAGAGATCGGATTTATTGGGTTCATCTTCCCTTTGTCCAAGGAATCACTGACAAAATTGCTAGGGTCCTGAAGAAGCATAAGGTTCCTTCAACCTTTAGTCCCCTTAGCACCATTCAAAGATCCCTAAGATCAATCAAAGGCCCGGTGGACCTGAGAAATATGAAAGGTATTTATGTAATCTCATGTTCCTATGGGACACCCAACATAGGCGAGATTGTCCGCTCAATAAATCAAAGGATTCATGAGCATGCAACCGACATCAAGCATGGTAGGACACACTCCTTGGCATTATAAAAACATGCAAAGAAGATAAAACACCACATTTGTATTGAAGAGGCCCACGCCATTGCAAGGATTGATCATTTCCATCATCGAAAGTTTAGGGATGCGATTGAGATTGAAAAGAGACATACTAATCTTAATAGAGATGATGGCTGGAAAATAGTAGTTGTTTATCCGTGTCCTTTCTTAAAAGTTTTTTCTTGCTTGTTGCTCCTTTGTTCTATTATTTGTTTACCTCCTTTTCTAATTATGTTTTATTTGACTTATCCTATTTTCCCCTTATTTAACTAAATTGTTATTGGTTAATTTTGTTTTTCTTAAAAATAATTCTTAGGTTATATCCTATTCTAGTCTTTTTCATTCTTTAATCTAATCTTGAGTTTCCTTTCTTTTTTTTTTTTTTTTTTTTCCTTTTAATTATTATTATTATTTTAATTATTTTTTATGTTTTATCTCGTTGAATTTGTGGATTTTTAATTTTATATTTGTTTATAGTCCTACTTTAATTCTTTTTAAATAATTTATATGTATAATTTATTTATTTATTTTTATATAATTTATTAATCTTTTATTATATATTTTTATTCCTTCATTTTGACTTTGTGAATGGTCTTTTTTTGTTTCACTTTGACTGTTAGGTGGAATCGATATATTTTTATTGATTTTTATTTATTTATTGGGATTTATTTATAAAGTTTTGAGTTAATTTAATATATTCTTCTTTGTTTAAAAAAAAAATTAGTTTAAAAAATAGGTAGGTGTTACATAAATAACATCCATGGTCAAGTGGCCTTAACCTGACCATTGGGAAACCAGGTTTGTTGCCCATCTGGCAACATTATAAGCCAACCAAAATCTAAAGAGTTTGAGAATGTCTAGCACAACATTGTAAACCGGAATGTATTTATACTCCCTAATGATGATATACCTATAATAGAGAAAAAAACGACTTACTATTCATCTATACATAACAAAATTAATTGTCCAAATTAGATTGCAAAGCATACTAATCATCTTAAGACTTTATTGGTGTCAGATCTTTGGCACTGGATCTCGACAGTTCGGTCTGTAGGATGCATGGAATGTGCCTCTTTATATAGGTCAAGCAAGCATTTTGTTGTTGGATCTGGCTTTGAATAAACTGAAATTCCTTGTGAATATAATGAATTTTTGTTGTTGGTTCGTTAGTCCCTGCAAGAGATGAGGAAAATTCTTTTTCTAGGAGGGTCTTCGTCATCCAATAGAGATATAAAGTCTATTGATATTGTGTGTTGTTGCCTCTAGTATGCCCAAGATCTGGGATGAGAGTTTTCCACTCATCAAGCTCCAATTCATGATTCATCGTCTACTTCTTTCTCCCAATCTGATATTATCTGACATGCTTGGGGGTGTCCGCTGGTCCGATAGGACTCAGCGACATTCTTAACACGACCTTGAATAGTTCTATGACCCCTGCCCCTAGTTCGCCTCGAACAGGGCAAGTCTCTCCCATTCCCATAGTTATTGTTGCGACCACGACCACCTCTGGTTCTTCATTGTTGGAGAGAGGTTGGTCAGGCCATATGTTGAGACTGACAATAGTGAAATAGAGAAATGCAAATATAATATGACCCTAAAATCTCACCCCTAAGTGAGTCTTAAAATAAACCAAATAAGAAGTGTCTTCCCGCTTCACCTTGTTTCGCCCAAAATTTCCGACCATAGAGATCCAAAATAGACCAAGTTCCTGAATATAAAATAAAAATCGGAAGCATAGGAGTATCCCCTCAAGACCTTCCCACAAACAGTCATGCCAAGAGTACTTTAGAATTTCAGGGGTATTAGACTAAATGTAGAAAATCTATGATAGGTTAACCTGATAATGCAATATAAATCAAAGCAGAATACTATAACCTACTTCTACTATCAATTTGCGGAAGCTTAAAGATCGAGCTGAACAATATAACCAGAAGAAGAAGAATCAATGGTAGAATACACATGAAAATACTTTGGGGAAGGTTTCAGATAAAAACCCCACACTATTGTATTATCATACATGGTGGAAATACATAGGAATTATACAAAGCCTTAGCTATCACAGCTAGCCAGCTCTCAGTACAATCCTCATAGATGCTCACAAACAATCTTGGCTTCTCTCTAGCCTTCCTCTCTGCCCTCCAAGCTCCTATTTCATTGCGTTGTTCCTTGTGGATGATTAGCCTATTACCAAGTGGAAAAACAAGCCTTCAAAACTGTGTAATCCTCGAGGATGAATCCTTGACTGCATGCATGAGTTTTCTCCATGAGAAAACACATGCAACTGATAGTACATTGTCCTTGAACATTAATCTCAACTGGGTCTTTCTTAGAATAGACATGCATGAGTTTCTGATGAGGGAATCTTCAGTTAACTAGAGTAGCACTAGTTGAGTGCATTAATGCATCAACTGACTGTTAACTCCCTATTAGTTCCTCAAACAGTTTGGAACTAATTTAATTGGACTTAACTCAATAAACTGAATTAACTAATTACAACTCAAATATAACTCAATCTTATCTCCTTAATTTAAGGGATAACTCTTGTATGACTTCAGAAAGACTTCTAACTTGAATTTCTCCAACTAATTAATTTAAAATAAATTAATTGATTATTTCCAAGTAGCTGTTAAGACTAAATTCAATTTTAATTCACAATTTAATTAAAGGACAAATTAAATTGGAATATTCTTGTTGCCATATTTCAACACTCCCTCTCAACAAGAAATGGATTATCTGCCACCCCGATCCTGTCTCTATGGAACTCGAATTTACACTTTGACAATTCCTTTGTCAAAATGTCAGCATCTTGCTCCTCTGTCGAAATATACTACAGCAACATGATCCTCCTCGCTACACAGTCTCTGAGATGATGATACCGAATGTCGATGTGCTTGGACCTATCATGAAATACTGGATTCTTAGAGAGTTTGATACAACTCTGATTATCACAATAGATCATAGTTGGATCCATCCTCTGATCAAACAAACCAACTAGGATTTTCCGCATCCAAATGGCGTCACATGCTGCCTAACTTACAGCCATGTATTCTACCTCTGTCGAGTTGAGTGCAACCGACCTCTGTTTCCTGTTGTACCAAGAAATTGTCACTGACCTAAGGTTGAAAATCCCCCTAATGCGCTCTTCCAATCTGATGGACTCCCTGCCTAATCTGCATCAGTGAAGCCTTGTAGCTTCACTCCCTCTGTCCTTTTGTACCATAATCCATACTGAGATGTGCCTCTGAGGTATCTCAATACATGCTTTGTCGCCTTCCAAAACATCTTGGTAGGTTGAACCATCGCTTGACTCAGTTGATTCACCGCATAGCACAAATCTGGTCATGTGCTCATTAAGTACATCAGTGAACCCACAAGTTATCTGTACAAAGTAGCCTCTACCACTTCTCTTGAAGTAGCAGCCTCCTTCCTCCAGTTCCCTGCTAGAGGAGTCTGCATGGGCTTTCACTTCTCCATGTGGAATCTCCTGAGTATCTCGTTGGCATACTTGCCTTGAGACAAAAACAACTCCCCATCTTTCTGCCACACTTCCATGCCAAGGAAGTAATGCATGAGACCCGTGTCTTTCATCTCGAATTCTCTTGCAAGGTCCTCCTTGCAGAACACGATCAACTGATCATCACCAGTCAATATGAGATCATCAACATAAAGTACGATGATCAACAACTTACCTTTCACCACGATGTGGTAAAGGTTCGCATCTGCTTCACTCTTTGTGAAGCCCAACCCGGTGAAGTAGTTGTCTATCCTGGTGTACCAAGCATGAGGTGCTTGCTTCAGCCCGTACAACGCTCTCTTGAGTCGGCACACATGCGACTCACGATCGAAGGTCTCAAAACCTTCCGGCTACTCTATGTACACCTCTTCCTCAATCTGGCCATTGAGGAATGCAGTCTTCACATCCATTTGATGGATCTTCCAACCCATCTATGCTAATAGTGCCAACATAGATCTGATAGATGAGTACCTTGCGACAGAAGCAAAAGCCTCATCATAGTAAATCCCCTCGACCTAGGAAAAGCCACGGGCAACAAATCCTGCCTTATGCTTCTCCACACTACCATCAACAACTTGCTTTACCTTGTAAAACCAACGTGAACTCACAACTAACTTGTTCTCCAGTCTCGAAACCACGTCCCAAACACTGTTACGAACTTTGGAGTCATACTCCTCCACCATAGCATTAACCCAAATCGGCTGCTGCACTGCTTCCTCAAAGGAAGATGGCTCAGTCTCAACACATTCCCCAGCAAGGGCCATGTATCCAGTGTACCTCTCAGGTGACATCCTCTGTCTGCGCTGAGAAGATGGTGCTCCCACATTCTCTCTCGCATCCTCCAACAATCTGTCAGCTTCTCTTGTGCGCTTCTGTCCATCTCTGGAAGACTCTGCTTGAGTGGATGTCTCCACTTCTGGAACCGTTGCGTGCAGCTGCTCCGCCTTAGTCTAAGGCTCCTCCTCCTTAGGAACCAATAGTTCCTCCACAGCCTTTAGTTGGAGCTCCCTCTCAAGGGAAACTCGCATGGCCTTCTGCTCATCAAACTTGAGATCTCTACGAACCATTATCCTCCAACTGGTAGGCAAGTACACCCAATATTTGTGAGGTGTGTCAGTGTGCCCCACAAATATCCCCAACTCTGCTGTCGGCTCAAGCTTCTTCTGTGCATCCCTTGTCACAGGGCAATATACTGATGAGCCAAAGATCCTGAAGTGACCCACATCTGGTCTCTTACGGGAGAAAGCTTCCTCTAGTGTCTTCATCCCAAATATGCGGTGCGGGCTTCTATTCTACAAATAGACCGCTATGTTTCATGCCTCAACCCACAAGTGAAGTGGTAGGCCTTGGTCATGCAGCATTGCCCTTGCTGCCCCTACAATAGTTCTGTTCTTCCTCTCGGCCACCCCAATCTGCTGTGGGTTATGAGGTGTCGTCAACTCTCATTTAATTCCTTCCGCTAAACTCTTGAAAGACATATTCTCCACCGTTGTCACTTCTCAAGCCCTTGATCTTCTTCCCCAACTCTTTCTCGACCAAAGCTTTGAACTCACACAACTTTGTGAAGGTTTTGTCCTTCTTCTGCATGAAATAAATCCAGCATTTACGAGAATAGCCATCAATGAAAATCACATAATACCTTTGCTTCGCTGTGGATGTCGTCGAGAATGGTCCACACAAATCAGTATGAACTCACTCTAAGATAGCCTCTTCTCGACTGTCTCAATCATGAAAGGAATACTTGGTGTACTTTCCCAAGGTACAACCTTTTTATGTGTCAACTTGCTCAAGTTTACCTTTGGGAAGTCCTGTAGATATCTGTTGCATTATCTTCAAAGCCGCATGATGCAAATGGCCCAACTTCCTGTGCCACAACTCGCCAATGTCTTGGCTTTGCACCAATTCAACTTTCGTACTCAATGTTGCGCAATCATCTACCTCTAGTTTATAGAGATTCTTCACCCGAATCCCTATCCTCTTGGTCTGACCCGTGGCTATGTGTCTTAGGAATGCCTTTCCTTTACTGAAGACAACATTATAGCCTTTGTCCTCCAACATCGCGACTGATACCAAGTTCTTCTTCAATCCAGGCACATACATCACATTTGTCAAGGTGAGAGGAGCTCCATGCTCCCTATGAAAAGCAACCGTGCCCACTCCTGAAACACTATACCTTCCGTCGTCACCCATCTCTATGTGCATCTTGAGGTATTTCTCCTCCAAGGCACTGAATAATTTTTTATCACCGGTCATGTGGAATGAGGCTCCATTGTCAAGATACCAGACGCAACCCATCATCGATGACAGCATGCATGCGATGAGGGTAAAGTCCATTTCAAATTGAGAGGCTAATGCCTCACCTTCCGCTCCTTCCGAGGATCCCTTCTTAGACTTCTTCGATGGGCAATTAGTCACATAATGTCCCATCTTGTGACAATTAAAGCATATTACTTTAGACATGTCACCCTTCTTCCCTCCATGAGAAGAATTCGATTTGAAATGGGAAGCCTTCCCCTTCCATTTCCTTGCCTTACTTGCTAAGGCTAGATTTTCTTCGTCATCATTCTTAGATGAAAAACCATGTCGTGTGCTCCTCCTAATCTCTTCCTGCATAAGATCTGATCACAGTCGTTCCCAATCTGGTAGTTTCTCCCTTCCATTCACAAAGTCCTGGTAGCTATTCTAACTCTTTGGAAGGCCAAGGAGAGTAAGGCTCACCATATCATCATCGGCAATAGTTATTCCCACACTGCCAAGCTCATCTCTGCAGGTGGTGAGCTTGTTCAGATATGTGGAAATAGTATCGCCTTTCTCCATCTTGATTTTTCGAAGCTTATCCTTGAGTGCCAATTTCCTCTAGTCGCTACTATTCTGGTAGAGGTCCTTCAATGTCTTCCTCATTGAAAATGGAGTATCCTTCCCATGGAGACTCGAGACAATATGGTCTTGAACTCCCTCAAGGATGATCTGTCTTGCCTTCGCCACACACTTCTTCCACTCAGCTAACTCTTGTGCATTAGTTGAAGCTGGCTTTGGGATTTCTTGATCAGTGAATTCCTTCAAGCCATTGTCTTCTAATACAACCTCCATTCTATCTTTCCATGCTATGTAATTCGAGCTACTTTCCAAGGCATACTTGAATCTCAAGCCATAGAACGCCATTGGCCAACCTTGAAGTATGATATGAATTCAATTTGCACCTGCAACCCTGAACTTCAAACTTCGAATTCTCTTCTCAGTATACTATTCACAACTCTGATACCATGTAGAAAATCTGTGATAGGTTAACCCGATAATGCAATATAAATCAAAGCAGAATACTATAACCTACTTCTACTATCAATTTGCGGAAGCTTAAAGATCGAGCTGAACAATATAACCAGAAGAAGAAGAATCAATGGCACAATACACATGAAAATACTTTGGGGAAAGTCTCAGATAAAAACCCCACACTGTTGTATTATCATACATGGTGGAAATACATAGGAATTATACAAAGCCTTAGCTCTCACAGCTAGCCAGCTCTCAGTACAATCCTCACAGATGCTCATAGGAAATCTTGGCTTCTCTCCAGCCTTCCTCTCTGCCCTCCAAGCTCTTATTTCCTTGCGTTGTTCCTTGTGGATGATTAGCCTATTACCAAGTGGAAAAACAAGCCTTCAAAACTGCACAATCCTCAAGGATGAATCCTTGATTGCATGCATGATTTTTCTCCATGAGAAAACACATGCAACTGATAGTGCATTATCTTTGAACATTAATCTCAACTGGATCTTTCTCAGAATAGACATGCATGAGTTTCTGATGAGGGAATGTTCAGTTAACTGGAGTAGCACTAGTTGAGTGCATTAATGCATCAACTGACTGTTAACTCACTATTAGTTCCTCAAACAGTTTGGAACTAATTTAACTGGACTTAACTCAGTAAGCTGAGTTAACTAATTACATCAAATATAACTCAATCTTATCTCCTTAATTTAAGGGATAACTCTTGCATGACTTCAAAAAGACTTCTAACTTGAATTTCTTCAACTAATTAATTTAAAATTAATTAATTAATTATTTCCAAGTAGCTGTTAAGACTAAATTCGATTTTAATTCACAATTAAATTCAAGGACAAATTAAATTGGAATATTCTTGTTGCCATATTTCAACACTAAAACCCCTAACCCTTTACAAACTCAATAATAAACTTGACATTCCAGAGATGCGTAAAAATATAAGTTATCACAAAATTGAAACATATAAGCGGATTTCTAGGCTTAGGCCTCACGGATTTCTAGGATTTCTCAAAAGTAGAAACATTACGGTTCCAAGCCAAGTTTTCATAACTATAAATGACAACCAAAGATAGTGAGAACCCGAGCAAATTATAGAGAGAGTACGATACAAAAGATCAATAATAGAAACATACCCGCAAGTATAGCTTTTGTAATGGTGGTCTGGTCTGGTAGCGGCTAGGTTCACTGTCTTACAATTGTTAAAGCCCTGGTTGGGATGGTCTAAGTTCCCTAGTCGACCTTCTGAAAACCCTTCCACACACCCTACAGAGAAGTCGATGAACAAATTTGCATGCTTGTCCAAATGTCGACACGTAAAAGTATTTTTTTAATTCGCAACCTTACACATGGGAAATAATAAATGTGGAATGGAATGGAAAGGATTTGCCAAGCTTACAAAAAATACATATTATTCTTTAATTTTGATTTCCCCAATCCTTTATTTTATATTATTTGTTTGACTTTTAAATATATTCTAGTTATTTTATATTTATTTATTGAGGATTGTTTTTTAATGTTTTAGTTAATCTATTGTTTATAACTTTGTTCTATTCTTTTTATTTTTTATTATTCTTTAATTTCAGCCATGTGATTCAATCATTAGGTTTGACTTTTAATGGAAGAATCATTTTCTTTTCTTGGTTTATTTTAATTCTACTTTCAATCTTTATATTATTTTATTATTTAATTTGAATCAATTTAGTTAATTAATATATTCTTGAACGTTATAATTTTTAATAACTTTTATTCATGATTTGACCTTTTTATTCCAGTCCTTGGGATTCTCTCTACATAATTTACATTATTTAATCTCTTGCCCAGATCAAACTCCCCATCTTAGTCCCGACAATGAACCACAATGGATGGTTCAAAACACGTAGACACAAAATTCTAATGTGATTTTAATCAAAGGAATTTTAACACAAAATATGGATCACAAAAACCTGAATTCATAAATTATAGATCACTCTTTTTTTTCCTGGAATGTTGACCAGTCAAAATGTATCCAAGATTCTGGTGAGATATTTAATTCATGTGGTCTATAGGGATGGATTAAACTCCTTTGACTTTGTCATTGATGAGTTCCTCATATATAATGTGTCGTGGATACAATGCAAGTGCACTTTTTTATAATTTGTCAGTTGTTGTGTTGTATTCTCTATATATATGTTGAAATATGACGTCCTAAAAATGTTGTAATGATTGCTCAATTCTTTGCTTCCACACTGATAGATTCAATACCTCTAAGTAGCCATAACCTATCAACCAATCTATAATACATTTGAAGTCTCCAAGTATTGTAATGTTTTTTAGATTAGTTAGAGTCATGAAAGCCCAAACAAAAATCAGTCTCCTTTAGTGTTTTTCCCAGTGCCAAGGCCAATTCTGAATTGGATTGATTTGTTTCCAGACATTTTTATTAGTCCCCCTCCTCCACAAACATTTTCTTGAGCTACTCCATCAAGAATCCAATAGGCAGGCCTTGTGGGATGTTAGGAAATTGAACCCTTATTTGGATTTTGGATCTCAGAGAAGGGAGATATTCCTTGAAGTTGGATATGATCCTAGTAGATTAGAGGAGGATACAATTCATTTCATTTTTTAATATAACTGTCAGGCCAGGAGTAACTCCAGTTTGGCAGAAAACTGATTCATGTTATTCCATCAAGCATGTTATTGTTATATACAAAAGGATGCGACAGTTCAGTTCATCTTCTGATGACTGTCCACATTCCTGATTTAATTATTTACATGAATTCACCCAATCGTGAGGATTAGGTGTCAACATTCCCCCCCTAATCTGAAGGGATGTTGGTGAGTCCAAGCATCATTCTGAATCTTTCAAGCTTTTCCCTTCCAAGAGCTTTGGTGAAGATGTCTGCAATTTGCTCATTTGTGGAACAATGACAGAGATGGATTGTTTTGGCCTCAACATGATGTCGGATCAGATGATATTTAGTATTAATGTGCTTTGTTCGATCATGGAATTTTGGGTTCTTGGCCAACTTTATTGTAGAGGTGTTGTCAATCATGAGTGGAGTTGATTGTACTTGTTTTACCTGCAAATCTTCAAGAATTCTCGAGAGCCACACAATTTCTTTTGTTGCTTCAGCTGCTGCCACGTATTCTGCTTCTGTTGTGGAATCTGCTGGAACTGATTGTTTGTGTGATCTCCAGGAGACAGCTCCTGATCCAAGACTCGTAGCATATCCTGAAGTAGATACCCTAGTTTCTTTGTCTCCATCGAAGTCTGAACCAGAGTATCCGATCAAACTGAAGTCATCCACCTGTGTGTACTTGATTCCAAAGTCTTGAGTTCCCTTCAAGTACTTTAGAACTCTTTTTGCAGTAGACCAATGTCCCTCACAAGGCTTTTGCATAAACCTGGAGAGGATTCCAACAACAAATGAAATGTCTGGTCTGGTGGTAGTTAGGTAGTTGAGACTTCCTACAAGCTGTCTATACTTTGTTGCATCCTCAAATTCCTTTCCTTCAATAGATGTGAGCTTCAAGTTTTGTTCCATTGGAGTAGTAAGAGGATTGCATTCTGTCATGCCAAACCTGTTCAACAAATCTCCAATGTATTTCTTTTGAGAAAGAAATATGGACTTTGGATGTTGGGTTACTTCAATGCCAAGATAGTAATGAACATAGCCCAAATCAGTCATTTCAAAACTTTTTCCCAATTCCTTCTTTATGGATGCAATGTAGCTTTCATTGTTCCCTGTCATTAAAAGATCATCTACATATACCACAAGATATAAAACTGTTTTGCCAACTTTCTTGACAAATAAAGTTGCATCATCAAGATCAAAATGATTGAAATTGAGTGTCAGAAGATGCTCAGTTAGTTTTTCATACCAGGCTCGCGGTGCTTGTTTGAGGCCATACAAGGACTTCACAAGTTTGCATACTTTATGTTCATGTCCTTTCACAGCAAATCCTTCAGGCTGGGACATAAAAACATTCTCTTTTAGATCTCCATTCAAGAAAGCAGTTTTTACATCCATTTGATGGACTTTCCAACCGTTCTGAGCTACTAGTGCAAAGAGTGTCCAGATGGTGGCCCATTTTGCTATGGGGGCAAAAGTCTCATCATAATCGACCCCTTCTTTCTATGTAAAACCTTTTGCCACAAGCCTAGCTTTGTGCTTGTCAAGTGAGCCATCAGCTTTTGTACTTGTTCTTGTAGACCCACTTGCAGCCAACTGATTTGGTTCCAAATGGAGGAAGTGTCGTTCTTTATGAGGGCATCATACTCCTTTTGCATCGCTTCTCTCCATTCATCATGAGAAGTAGCTTATTTAAAGGAAGTTGGTTCAAAATCTGTAGACAAGTTCAATTCACAATCATAAGAAACATCCATATCAACAGGTGAATTAGAGTCATCTACATCACCTCCATTTTGTCGGTTTGAATTTCTGGTTCCTGTTTTTCCAATTTCATCAGGATGAACACTTTCAAGTGTCTTTGTCAGCCACTTTGGGGGACCTTTCTGAGATGGTCCAGGTTGTTCTGTTGATTGATTTGGGACTGAATCAAGATTGAGTCTCCCAATTCTATCAATTAAATCACTTAAAGCATCATCCGTTGTTGGAGTTTCATTCGGGGGAGAGTGTTCTTCAGAAGAAGATTCCACATGTTGATCTAGAATAGGAATCCCCCCTTCAAGATGTGGAATCTGATTATCAAATTCTTGAAATGATTTCGTTTTTGCGAATCTATCCAAGTGATCAATTTGCCGCTCAACAACATTGTCAGATTTGGATGATTCAAGAAAAATTACATCTCTAGATACAACAAACTTTTTATTTACTTCATCATAGAGGCGGTATGCTTTGGAGGTGTTTGAATACCCCAGGAAGATACACTTACGACTTCTAGCACCAAGTTTGTTTCTATGTACCTTTGGTATCAAAGCATAACAGGTGGAACCAAAGACCCTGAGATGTTTTACCATAGGAACATGTCCATGCCACAATTCACAAGGAGTCTTGTTTCTTATAGCATTAGATGGACATCTATTCTTTATATATGCAGCACATAGAACAACATCAGCCCAAAACATTATCTTTACATTTTTGAAGAAAAGCATGGATCGTACCATATTCAAGATTGTTCTATTCATTCTTTCTGCTACACCATTATGTTGGGGATTATAAGGCACAGTTGTTTGATGTTTGATCCCATGTTGGTGAAGATAGTTTTCAAATTCATTTGATGTATATTCTTTTCCATTATCAGTGCAAATAGACCCAATATGAGATTGTGCATCATTTTCAATCCATTTATGAAAATTCTTGAATGTTTGAAAAGCATCAGATTTGTTCTTCAATAAATAAACCCAACACATTTTGGTGTAATCATCAATAAAAGTCATGATATATTTATTTCCATTTGCAGAAGGAACAGACATTGGACCACATAAATCTGAATGAATAAGTTCAAGCTTCCTATGTGCTCTTGAATGTGAATCATGGAAAGACTGTTTGCTATGCTTTCCTAGAATGCAAGCATCACATTGCTTAAGTTTTCTAGGAATTGTAGGGAAACCAGCAACACCATTTTTCTTCAATAAGCGGAGACTATCATAGTTTAAATGTCAAAATCTAGCATGCCATAATAAACTTGATGGAAGTGTACCTTCTTCATGATGAGAAATATATGAGAAATGTTGCGCATGAGCAGAGGTTCCTTGCAGTTTGAGAAGCCTTTCTTCTTCTATTCCCCTCATGACAAGTGAGTGGTCAGATGCTTTTCTTACCTCAAGCTTGCCATCAAACATATGAATGGAGTGACCTTGCTGGCGGATGTGGACCAAGGACAACAAGTTTCTTTTGAGCCGTGGGAGATATAGAACATGATCCAGAAGAAAGTCTGGAAGACTAGGCAGTTTAAGCCTGATTGTGCCAACCCCTGATGGCTTGATTTTTTATTGATATGCAAAGTATACTGCTCCATCAACATTGTCAGTGAAATCTTCAAAAAAATCTTTTCTATGAGTCATGTGACAGGTTGCTCCTGAATCAAGCAACCAATCATTTTTCCAAGAAGCAAGTGAAGCATTAAACAAATCTTCATTTACTCCAATGTTACATTGTGCCTCAATATAGTGAGCAGATTCAGGTGCTTTACCTTTGTCTGTATCATCAGTTTTACCTTTCTGCCGGTTTCTTTTCTGCTCAATTTTGTCCCATGGTAGCTTGCATGTAGAGGCATCATGTGATCCATTTCTTTTTCAGCGAATACAGTGTAAATCTGCCTTTTCTCCTTGAGAATGTCTGCCCCCCCTGCCTCTGAAATATCTTTCTCTTCCTCTTTGTCCACCTCTTCCTCTTGTAGAATCTTGACCAGGAAGATTTTCTTTATGAGCAAGGCACACAGTCTCTTCAGAAGACTCAGGGGTTGTCTTCTTTCCAAAAGCTTTCTCTCTTTCAACAAACTTTTTCACAAGAGAGTCAAAGGTTATATCTTTGAGATTTCCATTTGCTTGCAAAGACTCAAGATAATTGGAGTAAGTAGGATAAAGTGCTTTGAGAAAAGCAATAAGAGGGATATCCAACTCAACCTTAGTGGATTTGATATCATCCATTATAGACTTTACTTCAGATGCAAGAGCAAGAGGATCATTATTTTGCAGTTCAAGAGTGAAGAGTTTAATCATGAGTTGGACAACTTCAAGTGCAGAATGTGAGTCATAGAGTTCTTTCAGATTTTGTAAAGCTTCAAAGGCAGTTGAATATGATGAAATATGGCGACTCACCTCTTCATTTACAGATGTTGCGATTAATGCATAGGCTTTGTTGTTCTTGTTTTCCCAAATGACGAGCTCTTTGTCTGAGGTAGGCTGTACTGGGTCATTGTCTCCTTCTCTGACACACACTCCTTTCCACAACTCATTGAAGATGAGGGTGTGTTTTATCATCCGGGACCATTCAGGATAGTTCTCCTTGCTAGTGAGAACTATTCCTACCATGGATATGATTGAATGCATTCTGTAAAAAAAAAAATTGCTGATAGAAAAGAATACTTCTGCCAATATACAGTAACAATGTACTCAAAAATTTCTATGGGAAATAATTTTGGTTGTTTAATTCATATCACAGTCAATAATCAATCATTCTCCTCGAGCTCTACAAAGTTGGAGCATCAACGACATCAACCGCGAGCTCTACAAAGATGGAGCAGCAACGACATCACAATTTCAAAGCTCACTGAAAAGAAGAACACCATAAATCCCTTTGATTCTCTAGACCTTGAAGCCAGTAATAAAAAATATGGCAGAGTTAAAGTCAGTAATAAAAAATATGGCAGCGCTAAAGTGCTGGACAGTGTTTAAAATATGGGACAATGTTAAAGACATTTTAAAGACACACTAAAAATGCGTTGTCCAATCGATACCATATACCAATCGATATGATTTAAATATACCAATCGATACCATATGCCAATCGATACCATTCAATATGATTTAAATATGGGACAACGCTAAAATGTTGCCCTTCAATACCACATTCAACGCTGGTCCGAATCTAATACCAAGAAGAAACGCAGAGACCCTTCCGCATTCAAATGTTACCATTCAAATGTCGATATCAGGAAGAAACGCAGAGACCCTTCCGCATTCAAATGTTACCATTCAAATGTCGATATCAGGAAGAAACGCAGAGACCCTTCCGCTTTCAAATGTTACCATTCAAATGTCGATATCAGGAAGAAACACAGAGACCCTTCCGCATTCAAATGTTCTAGTAGGAGGCTTAACAATAATGCTCGATGGATCATTCAACGAGAAGGAGTCAAGCTGCAAATTTCACGTTCTAGGTCAGCGCTTCATAGCAACAAGCAAGACTGTCGTGGAAAGAGCGTGGCAAAGTAACGGGCAAGATTGGCATGGAAAGGGCGCGTTAGAGTAATGAGCAAGACAAGCAAACAGACAGTGAAAACTGGCGTGGAAAGGGCAGAGCTGGCAGAGGATTTGCAGAGGAGTTATTCTGAGTACACTTTTCTTTAGTGAAAATCACCATACCTAAGGGCACCAGACGCGGACATTATGTCTCAATAGACAAATCTTGGACAGAGACAATGCAAGGAAACGCTGTAAATGCTCGCCATGTATAATTTAATGCCACCATAGAAAGAATCTCTTCCAGGAATGGACAGATGTGTTATGAGGCAGCGCTGGCAGAGTTAGGTTATTTCAGGACAGAGGGGAATAAGGCAGAGGCAGAGGCCAGGACAGAGGAGTTATAGGAGCATAATAGCTAAAACAAGGAGCTGGCTCTGATACCATGTCAGGCCAGGAGTAACTCCAGTTTGGCAGAAAACTGATTCATCTTATTCCATCAGGCATGTTATTGTTATATACAAAAGGATGTGACAGTTCAGTTCATCTTCTGATGACTGTCCACATTCCTGATTTAATTATTTACATGAATTCACCCAATCGTGAGGATTAGGTGTCAACAATAACTTTATTCCTTAGTAGTCATATACCCCACGCTACAAGCATAGGCAGGGTACAAAGTTGTTTATATTTCTTCGCCCAAAATAAAAGGCGCAACTCTTCAAATTAGGGTCAATCCAAGTCTTCTTTAATGACCTGGATCTAAAGGGAAGTAGACCAGATCTTTTAGGTAATAATTTATTTCACTAACAAGTGGTCAACAGTTTCCTCATGTTGTCTACATAAGACACATCCGCTAGGCCCCACAAATCCTCGTTTCTGAAAGTTTTCTGAGGTCAAAATTTTGTTGTGGAGGACCAACCAAGAGAAGAATTTTAACTTATTGGGAATGTGCCATTTCCATATTAGCTTATTCCACCATATGATATTAATTGTCACCTCAGAATGTGCTATCACTTCGTAGGCAGAGCAAGATTTAATTTTCCCATATGAGAAGTCCCATCTCTAGACTAGAGAATCATTGAAATTATTAAGTCTCACCCCTTTGAGATCTATCTCCTTAATGAATGAATTGCATGCCTTAGCGAGTGCTCCAGCCTGTCCTAATTCAACTGAGGACAACCAATAGTTTTGGAGGGGCTGGGAGTGGTCCACTTTTTTAAAATTGTGTAGGAAGAAGAACCCCTTGGAAGTTAAGCATTGTATTAATTATGTAAACAACATGTAGACACAGACACCTCCTATGAAATGGAATTTACCAAGGATGACTTGTTTTCCATCCCCAAATTTCCAAACTAATTAGTTGATAAGAATGGGGAAGGATTCCATGAGTGCTTTCCAGACTATGGAGCCTCTTTTGGTTAGATTGTTGGCTTGCCCTCTAATCCAGTCCACCTTCGTATGTCTGCTTAAATATTTATATTTTATTACCTGAGACCAAAGTCCCTCACCAAAAAGTACTCTCCACAAGTTTTCTAGTGCCAAATATTTAGCAAACGAGTTCAAGTTTTTTAATCCCCAACCTCCTAGAATTTTTGGGGTAGATAGGGAGGATGAGTTGGAAAGATGCACACCTTCATTATTGTTTTTTCCACGTCACAAAAAGTTGAAAATCAATTGTGTGATGGGAGTGAGAATTACCGAGGGAATTTTGGCTAATGACAGCCAGTAAACATGGATATTTTACAAAATAGATTTGGCCAGTATCATTCTTCCCCCTAGATGCAACTAGTTGTAGCGCCACACATTTATTTTCTACTCAATCTTTTTGATATCCACATCCAGTCTTCCTTATGATAGTTGTTTGGCTTAATAAAGAAGCACAAATACATAATACCATTTTCTAATGGGACAATCTGCAAAAGCGTGAAAGATTATATGTCCGAGAGGATATCCAAGCTAACAACAAATTGGCAAAATTAGGATTTGTTAAGGTTAATCTCAATTCCAGCAGCACTACAAAAGAGATTTATGATTTTGTGAAAAGCCTGCCATTCAGCTACAGTTCCTATTACATGATCCACATTTATTTGACATAGATATTCTCTGCCTTAGTTGTTGCGAGGGATTGAAGTAATTTTTTTAAGTGGAAATATTCAGCTTTTAGATTGAAAGTTTTATCTAACAACATAAAATTATATTATGGATAGAATTGTTTTGGAATCATCTTGCAGATGAAGATAGAGATGGAGCTTACATCTAGTGCCAACAACTGCACAATTTTCATTTTCAATAATATCAATGAAGTAGTTGTATCTCTGAGGGTCGTAAGGAATTTGGGCTTTTTCTCCAAGCTCTCTTCCTGTGGATGGTGTTGCGATTTCAACGCCAATGCATCTGTTTTTTTGTCATTGTCGGTGGATGGAGATAACTACCATATAATAATATATTCTAAATTGAAGTAGCCCTTTGTGAGTCACGAGGAGGAAGATGTGTTGAATAGAAGATCCCTCATTAAGGAATGAAAATTTATTGTTTGGTAATCCCCATAGTGAAATTTTGTCATGTGCTCTTTTACACCGCCCACTTCTTAGGGAATTTCGTCAAAGAAAGTGTTGAAATGTAGATACATCTCAGCGATCATATTTCTAACCCAAAGAGCCTTTTTTTGCTATGCAAGGTGCAACCCTCCATCGAAAACGTTTGGACAATCGCATCTCTTGAACTCTAAAATGCGATTTTTGAGTCAATGTCTAAAGTAGATTTAGATGTTTCCAATTTTTGTTCTTTTCTTTAATCCTCTTGGGCTGTAAGGCCCAATCTAGGTTTACATAATCTACAATCTCTTTGAGTGATACAAATCTCCAGGAAAAAAATCCCATGCACTATCTAATCTAGGTTGAGAGAAGGGTTTGAAGAATTGAAAAGGGGGAGGAATTTCAACTCTTCATTAACACCCTTAATGGGAAGTCCCTCTTTTTTTTGGGTTTAGGGTTCAAAATTTGTGATGAATATCGAGCAAATCCTATAGATACATAGTGTCTCTTTCATGAAGGGAGACAACTATGGGATCTTTTTTAAGCTGCAGGATTACAAAATCTAAAGAAATTATGCCATTGGCTTGAATATACAGCTACGAGGAGTGCTTTGAGAGCCAAAAACCCATGAGGCTTTGAATCCTACAAGGATGCAGCGTGGGGCAAAGGTTATAATCCATCGGATCTGCCACAAGCGCCAGACATGGAAGTAAATCTAATAAAGGTAAATCATTTTGTTTCTATCCTTTAATCCAACGCATTAATTTGCGGATTCAATGGTTTTTTTCTCAGATTTGATGATTTGCATCAATGGAATTTCATAACCTGGACAAAAATCGAGACATATAATGCTTAAAAGGTTTCTTTATTATTCAAATTGATACCAAGGGATATGTGGAGATAAAATTGAAAGAAGGGCCTTAGTTTTCAGGAAATTTAGGGCTTTTCATTACCCCTTCGTTCCCAAATTTTGATGCCACAACAATGGTGGTCTCAATAATGCCAGTATGGGTGAGGCGACAAAAACTTCTCCTTCCATTCTGGCATCACTAGGGTCTAGAGGAAATTGGGAACACCCTAGAGTCATTAAAAAAGATGGACCTCAAAAGAACGAAGAAAGGATTATTTACCTTCATTAGAATCTATGTTGAAATAGACCTAAATAAAGGTATACCTAATCGCATTCAGTTGAACCATAAAAACTTCGAGTGGACCCAATTTATGGATTATGAAAATATTGCATTAAGATGTTGATCATATTACCAAATAGGACACTTGTAGAACACATGCGCGCAGACAAAAGAGAACCCAAAAAAAGATAAAGGGGTGGGCTCGCGAAACAAAAGGACAGTAACCTTGTGATCCCTATGTCTTGGAGAGGACAAAAGAAGAAATCACAAGAAACCCTCCAAACTAATAAGAAGGGAATTCTCCAGCCGAAAATGACAATACAATCCACAAGCAAAATGGTACATAATCATAAGTGATCCATGAACAAAAACAATAGAAAAATGTGGCACATAAAGAGAATGGGACGATGGGCACAAAGAGAGTTCATGTTTTTGAAAGCTCAGATTTAGGAAAAGAACTCCCACCAAAGATAACCGAAAATGATTTGGCAATGGTTCCAATTGACCCCAACTCAAGGGGGTGGTAGAAGGTCAAGAAAAAGAAAGGCAAGAAAGAGAAATTTAGTGATTACTATCACACTTAACTTCGCAAATTTATGTTATTTTTTTAGATTTTTCTTATGCACATATGTCAAGAGGTTGCTCTTACTGAATGTGATTAGCATCTACAAAATGTAATTTTTTTTTTTTTTTAGTTTGAGTAAAATTACAAATTTTTGTCCTTTGGGAAAAAAATATAAATTTATTATTAAAAGTTTAGATGATCTTTAAAAAATAATCATTTTTTTTCGTAAGTCAATATTTTATTCATGGTTCCAAAAAGAGGTACATCAGAAGAAAAACGCACGTAGTCTTACCCTGACCAGGTTTGTTGACTACCACTGAAACCATATGACAGTGAAACAAAAAACCATAAAGAGACACAGTCCACAACTTAGAAGGCCATAAGCACTAGTAAACAGGAAAAACATATAAAATAACTGTATCCATGCTAGTCGTCAGAAATGATGGAGTTTGGGTTGTCTAGGGCTGTTCCAGGAGGCGATGAAGGACAAAAGGAGCATTGGAAATGCTCCTCAAAATGGGTCATCTAGGCCTCCAGCTTCTCAAACTTCTCCAATAAAAATTTTGGCCTCGCTAGACCACCACTACACGCTCCCGGACATGGCACTGGAAGTAATGCATTTTGTTCAAAGTTGTTATCAATTCATATGATCCTCTTATCAAACCTGCTTTGAAATCTCCATATGATCCGGAATTGATTGAATCAAGTCCCAGCATTGCTCAACACAAAAAGCCTGTCGTTGACCATTACCATCATGACACGCTGACACATGAGGCCCAAAAACACCACAACGAGCCAAGCCCCCTCACTGCTGGACAAAAGGAGTGTTGCCACCCTGACCCAATGTCAAGCCGTCATGCCACCACCCTGAACAGGAGGCCCTGAATGCCCACCTCCTCTACCCTTCGACGTCACGTAACTTGACCTATCACCGCTCTGACCACCTTGAATTGGGCCACCGCTGCCACTCACCATCTTGAGCATAGACTTGGACGTGTTTGCACCAGAACTGCCCAAATTGGGTTGCACCTGGGTGTAGGAATGCCCCGAGAAAGGAACAAAGTGCATGGTTGGCTTCCCGACACCACTGGAATGAACAAAGGACCACTTGCCCAATACCGCCCAAACTTCCCGCAGAGAAGGAGACACCACCAACCCTGACTGAACCTCCACACCCCACAGCGCTAAGAACATGTGGTACACAAAACAACCACCCACCACTAGCCAGAAATATACACCTCCCCTGAAGCAGCCACCCACGAGCCCCACTAACTAGAGCCTGAGATTTTCGCTCCAATGGCTCCACCCAACAAGACAAAAGAGTGTAAATGGACTGAAGAGGACTACTACTACTCGCTCGTTCCAGAAAAAAACTAGATTCCACCCAACCCGAACTAAAACCATGCAAGATGAAACAGAAATAGCAGAATACCACCCCAAATAGACAATCATACCTTGCTTTCCTTGCACACTCATAGTGGCAAAGCCCAATTCAACAATTACCAACGACGCACACCCAAAAGCAGGGGAGGAAACATTGATGGTGATGTCGTCCCCTCGCTCGGACAGGGGAACTTCTGCAACTCCGCTTCTTCCCACAATTCCCACACCACATACACCAATACTCACACATACGTAGAATTCCCAATGAATATCCCCGCCACCACCCTCAAGACCCAAGGCGACATGAAACCTCACACGCTGGAATTTACTCTCTCCTGTACTCAAGGTGTTATGGGAGGGCAGGGAGGCGATCCCACCCACATAAGGCCATGTTCATAACATGAGCACCTAGGCGTTCCCTCAGGAAAGCCATCCCTTCTGCTTCTCACCCCCATCAGGGAAAATTTTCGAATAAAATAAAATAAAATTATCTAAAAGAAATTTTATTGCACCCAGAAGTGCTCTCTAACCCAGTATGGTAGAGATGTTGTAATGCAATGTTTAATATTTTGACTAAGTCAAATTACATAAAATTAAAAATTAAATTAAATAAAAATATTAAAAAAAAACCTATAGAACAAAATAAAAATAAAAATGGCTCATGGTATTGAGAACCCATGGTATTCATGTAGAATGTAGCCTATTTAAAGGGGGTAATTAAACCAGCCTAGATCCATCTTAATTTCAGATAAACCAAATGCCGAGAGGGATCAAATATTTTGACATGAAAACATCTTTTAGGCTGAAAAGAGATTTGGTCCCTCTCCACGTATGGTAGATCTGGAGTTAAGATGGATCTAGGCTGGTATATTTAATTTTAAATATTAAAGATGTGTGACTATAATTTTATGTTTTAGCATTTTTAATTTTTAGTGTCTTTTTAATAACTATAAATTTATGATCTGGATTGAATCATTATATTTTTTTCATCCATCACGATGCATTTGGAGTGGAAAAAGTGGAAGAATAAGCTCACGGGACCATTTTTACGGTGGGACCCAGTTTGGCAAAACAAGGTTTGAAACCTTTTGGGAGTGTTTTAAGGCATCAAATGATGTCTTCTCAGGGGTAAAATTTTCCGTTGTAATGTGGCATCATTTCATGTTGTTCCATACATAGATATCTTTCTAGTGGCACAAGAAGCACGTCAATCGGAGTTCGTATGCAAAATTCATGTCACTTAGAAGTTGACCTTCCTATTTTCACACCTATAGTTCGAGAGGATGTCGTGTTAGCCCCCATCATTCATGGAAAATTGGCTAGCCACGTGATTATGATGTAAAATACTCTAGAAGAGTCTATATTGTAACTCTAGTTAAGAGTTGATGTAGTCAAAATTTAACCACTAGTAGGCTATCGGGTTGTGTTATAACCAAGCCACTAGGAGGAAGAGGTAGTCCATTCTTTCGAGAGCATTTTGTTCCATAGATGAGCAAAGATAGCTAAGAGAGATAAGAGGTAGAGCACACAAAGAGGATTTATGCATTGTAGCTGCCCAAGGACCACAAAAATTACTTCTTTATACCTGCAACCATATTTCAAGACATAGAAAGAGAGCTACATGACCTCACCTTCTAGTTGGGTTTTCTCCTGAAAGGGTTCCCAGAGAGAATATCTTGTGTCTTATGTGTGTGTGAGATTATTTTTTCTTTCTCTACTTTTCTACATAATTTCCACTTGCACGCATGCACTAATTATAATTAAATCTACGGATCTAGAAATTTAATAAAATTGTAATAGTGTAAAATTTTCAGATTTATAATATAATATTATCAGATATGTTGTGACGAACTATCTAGTGGAATATCCACTGAATTTTACTGATCATATTGGTATCAGAGCAGGTTTCTTTGGGTATTTTGTGGAGATTGCGGGGATTTAGATCGATGGGATCGAAAATCACAAAAACCTAATCATGGTTGACGAATCTGTAAACAAACCTCGTGATCCCGCGAAGGTGAGGTTTTTGAGGCTAGAACAAGAAGTCATGGATATAAAATGCAATGTAAACCTCCTCATGGCGACCCTAAGCAAAAATATAGGGATATTTGGAGAATATGGGGATTTGAATGCAAAGGAAAAATTAAAAAGGGGATCGGGAGATCGGGAAGATACATAGAACTAGCCGAAGAAAGAACCTTAAAAAAATCAACCTAGTTTGGGTGTCATGAATCAATCCCTATTTAAAATGGAAGAAAAAGTTGATATCGAGTTGTACCATGGTGGGATCGATGCTCTGAAGCTAAACCATTCGTTGCAACAATTGGAAGCTTATTTCAGTGTCCATCAGATTGAAGAAGGACACAAGATCTCATTCGCGTGATTGAAATTAGAGGGCCATGCACTGACTTGGCGGGAAATCCACACAAAAACCCTATGGTTGAAGGGAGAACCTCCAATGACTAAGTGGGAAGATTTGAAAACCCTCATTAAGTCACAGTTTTATCCCATTGGGTACATGGAGGAACAGTGGATCCAGTGGCATTACTTTAGGCAAAAGCTGGGCCAAAGTGTGCATACAAGGATGTGTTCTGAGATCCTAAGGGGTTACCACCTAAGAGAGAAGTGTAACATGAAATCAAACTATTGTCGGACTCCCCATTGGCAAATATTGGGTTGTAAAGGTAGTTTGTTATAGAAGAAAGTGAGGAGAAGAAACAATTGCAAAAGCTATTGAAACATGGTGTCATTCAATCAAATACATCACCATGTGGGTCACTCATCATCATGGTTCCAAAGAACGATGGGACTTGGGGGATGTGTATAGATTACAAGGCGTTGAACAAAATCATGCCCAAGAATAGATACCCCCTGCCCAAGATATAAGATGATCTGCTAGATCAGTTACAACAAGAAAAGTACTTCACCAAGTTGGACTTGAAGTCTGGGTATCACCAGGTTCGAGTCAAAGAAGAAGATACTTGGAAAACTGCCTTCAAAACTAGGTAAGGTTTGTGTTATCACCCCAAGAAACTCTCCTAGGTTGTAGCTCGGAGATGCTCAGGAACATACAAATTCAACTTATTGTTGCAAATGGATGAATGGAGGGAATGATGCTTGTTCAAGCCAGATAACCACTTCTACTTTGTTTAACTCCAGACATGCATGAACACCCCTAGACGACAAGGTTTTAGACCACCAATTACTCACATTTTAAGGATTGGATGAACGTGGAGAACACTGACCACACCAACAGATGCACAAGACCATGTGATGGCCGGCTGCAACCAATAAAGAAGTCTACAAATCTAATTCCCTAATGCACAGATAGATGACAACTCTATGGCATTAGGTGAAAAGAAACCTGAATAGCTCATTCACTGATACATACAATACTTTATCACAGAGATAGGATGACATCTTCTCTAATGCTAAACATCAAGAGCTCAGAAATACGACCTATCAGGCACAACTTGGAACAGAAGAGGAATGAAAAGTGGGCAATCAATAGCAAAAGAAGCTTGTATTATCTGAAAATAAAGACGAGACGCTGCAAGTATCAAAATAGTTACAGTCTCCAGAAGTTGAACCTTACATCAAAACAGCAACCATCAACCTTGATTACATCTTGTTTCTGGGTATAAGGCACTCGGCCATTCTAAGTATGGAGGGGCCATAATTGGCCACCAACTGCATTTAGTTGCCTGATGGAGCTTATGAGTGCGTTTACTTGGTGTAGTGGATGAATATGATCTTTTCCTGTGCTCTGTTGTCCTTTCGGGCAGTTGGAGTGCCATATAGGATGAAGTTCCATAACTGTTAAATGCAGTTATCTACTCGAGTTCTGTCCTTTTCCTTCGCTGCCATACTTCCTGTTGAATGCGGTTGTTGAGGAACAAATGTAGCTGGTACTGGTAGACTGATCACCTTCATCCTTCGGAAGCACAGAATAGTTCAGAGATGCGGAATGCATGGTGAGTGTACGAGCAAGACGGAGGAGCTGGACGGGCCGTTGGATTGGGAGGATAGACGGCTAGGATGAGTCAACGGGGATATCGAAGGAGGCGGGAGCAGGATGATTGTGGGTCGTTGGATCGCAGGTGGGCAGATCCAATGGTCGTCGGGTGGTGGAAGTGCACGACGGTTAACGGGCGAGGGCAGAGGACCGGGCGGTAAGTGGCTTTGATCGCACCACCTTCAGACGTTGGGTGGTAAAAGGACAATGGTGCGCGATGCGATACAACGCGTGACGCGTGGCCGCCGAGGAGAGGGGAAAACCACTCTCCATCACGTGTTAACGTGTCGTTACTTCGCGGGCGCGAGGAGAGCGGATGTCGTGTGATCGTGGCGGAGATGATCATACGGAGGCGAAACAATCGTGCGGGTTTTCCATCGGATATGACGGGGAATCGCTGAATCGGGCGCGGCGACCGACGACAGAGGTTATAGGCGAAGAGTTTATGGGGGCGTGGAGTCCTGCGAGCATGGTTTTATTGGGTTTTGTGTGTTAACGCACGGGTCTCAAGAAAAAGGGCTTATATGGTTTTTTAACAAAAGCATGGAAAAAGGAGATGGGAAGAGGATGAGAGGGGGTAAAGGAAAAGGTGAGGGTAACCGTTATAGGCCTTCCTTGAACACAACCAAGGACCAAGTTTTCCTCCAACTTTTAGAGAATCAATGTTATATAGCAGAGCTAACACTGGCTCCTTTTGGGGATGAGATCCCCCCTGTGAGGTCTCAAGAACTGTAGACAAATGCCTTACTTGTCAAAACCGGATGAAAAAAAATTGCTAGTGCTCCATTGGGCATGGGGTCTAATTGAGCCTACGCTAAAATTGATAAAATAACATATTTACAAATTTAAGGCTAAAGGCCTTAATTAACATAAACTTTCAGAAACTACCCATTGACTGGGCCATAAAAAACTGTTTCTCCTCCCATACTTTGCAGAGTGAAAGTATTGTTCCCTTGGATCTAAGAAATGATAAAAGGCCTTGTCCATAAAGCATCAAACTTCCCATGGTTGCCCTTCTTCTCTTTCAGTGCATCCCACTTAAGAACCAAGTCTCCAACCTGAAAATTATCTGTTTTTGTCCTCCTGTCAAAAGCTTCCTTGATCTTCTTTTGATGTGTTGCAGACTTCTCAACCAGCTGTTCTCTGATTTGATGTACCTCTGCTAAATCAATGATCCTTTTTGCCATGTCTTCTTCCTCATTCTGCTCTTCTTGCAAGAAATTTGCCACAGGGAGGGTTAACTAAATTGGGAATACAGCCTCAGTGCCATATACCAGCTTGAATGGAGAATTCCCTGTGGATTTCTTGGTGGTTACTCTGTCAGCCCATAGTGCATACTTGAGCTTAGAATCCCAATTCTTTTTGTTGTCTTCCAACAACTTTTTAATTATCCTTATCAAGCTCTTGTTGGAAGATTCTGCTAGACCATTGCCTTGAGGGTAGTATGAGGTGGAATGAACTAGCTTAATGCCTATTGAGTCACACATGTCCACTAATTCTTTTGTCCTGAAGGCTGCTGCATTGTATGTAACTAGTTTATGAGGACAACCAAACCTAATGAAGATATTCTCTGTTAAGAACTTCATGACCACCTGATGATCAACCTTTCTTGTAGGGATGGCCTCAATCCATTTAGTGAAGTAATTTGTGGCGACTAGTATCCATTTGTGCTGGCCACTGGAATGTGGATTGATTTCTCCAATGAAATCCAAGCCCCACTGCTGAAAAGGGCCACTAGCATGTATGGGTTTTAAGGGCAGGGACTTCAAGTGCTGCTTCCCTTCAAATATTTGGCACCTGTCACAAGATTTAACAAATGAAAAGACATCAGAAAATAAGGTGGGCCAATAGTACCCAGCTCTGAGGATTTTGTGGGCTGTAGTTTTCCAATAATGATGTCCTCCACATATGCTGGAATGAAACTGCTGCATCACTTCAATGGATTGTTCTTTGTCCAGACACCTCAAAAGAATTCCAGAGGGGTTCCTCTAGTAGAGCAGATTTTCATGAATGCAATATTTTGCTGCCCTGAGCTTAATAGTTCTGGCTTGGCTTGAACTAAGGCCTGGATGAATTTCTAGCTTCAGCAAGAAATGAGCCGTGGAAGAATACCATTCACAAGAAGCTATATTTTCTACCAATGACTGGTTTTTCCCTGGTTCAGCTGTTTCTCCTGCTGTCTGTCCACCTTCTGAGGCCATGTTTATGAGATTTATGTCCAGCATTCTACAGTTTTCTTCAGCCATCAATCTGGTAAGGCCCTGACCTTTGACAAGCTTGGTGGGCTTCAGTTATATGTTAAATTCAATAAGCTTTGCAATCCATTTAGCCCTTCTTCCATCAACATCAGGCTATGTTAGGACATCCTTTACTGAAGTAGAGGGTGCATATGCAATTACCTTGGAGTGCAGAATGTAAATTCTGAAAGCTTTCAAAGATTTTATAAGAGCATATGCCTATTTTTCAATGATATCATACCTCAGCTCAACATCCCTTAAGGTTCTGCTGAAAAATGCCACTGGATGCTCTGAGCCTTCCTCATCTGCTTGCATTAAAACTGCTGCGAGGGTGTCATCGGAGGCAAATGAAAATATATGGAATTCCTTGCTGTAATCTTGGCTAATTAAAGTAGGAGATTCCATAATAGCCCTTTTGATGGATTCAAAAGATTTTTGATGCTCCATCAGTCCATTTGACTTCTGACCCCTTTTTCAACATGGAGGTAATGTGTTTTACAAGTTCTACAAAATTCGAGATAAACCTCCTCACAAAATTGATCTTGCCCAGAAAGGACTAGATATCTTTCTTCGATCTCGGGACAGACAAGGTCTGTATTTCCCTTACTCTTTCTAGGTCGATTCTAACTCCTGCAGCAGAAACAACATGTCCTAACGACTTGCCTTATTCTAAAGAAAACTGTGACTTTTTAGGATTGACTGAAATCCCAAACCTCCTGCACTTCAGGAACACTTTCTTCAAATGCTACAAATGGTCTTGATGGCTGCTGGAGTACACTGTTATATCATCAAGGTAGACAAGGACAAACTTATCCTTCTCTCCTACAAATGATATATCCATGGCTCTCTCAAAGGTGGCTTGAACATTCATCAACCAAAAAGGCATCTTGGAATACAAAAGTGGCCCCCAAGGAGTGGTGAATGTAGTCTTTTCTTGATCATCTAGATGTACAACAACCTAGTTATACCCTGAAAAACCATCCAGGAAAGACATTACCTTGGCTCCTGAGACTTTCTGCAGCAAATGCTCCATCTTGGGTAGAGGGTAATTGTCTTTCTTAGAGAATTTGTTTAAGTTTTTGAAATCAACACAGAGCCTGATTTCTCCACTTTTCTTCCTCACCACCACCAAGTTGGCCACCCATTTTAATATTGGAGAGGGACTATGATTTTGGCAGCTAGTAACTTCTTGATTTCTTTTTCAATCAGAGGAAGGAGCAAAGGGTTTATGGGTCTCAGCTTCTGCTTGAAAGAATAGTGTCTTTCTCTAAAGGAATTTTATGCTAGATGATCTTTTTGTCATATGTTTTTAGGTCACTATATTCCCAAGCAAAGACATCAGAAAATTGCTTCATTAAATTGTAGTACTCAGAACTCTGGGCAGCAGATAAATGGGTGGATAGATTTACATACCTTGGATGACCTGGACTCCCTATATTATGCCTATAGACTGCAGATTGATCTTCTTTTTTGGCAGCTTTATAAGGCACATCATTCTGGTCAAACAATTTTTCTAAGGGAACTAGGCCTTTAGGTATGTGATTGCTGGGCAGCTGGACAATGCTATTTTTGCCAATTTTGTTTCTAAGTTGGGACTGGGGATTTTCTTCCAAAGTTTCATTTTCTTGATCAATTTGCATTTTAGAGAATTCATCAATGACTTGTAGAAACCTATTCACCTCATCATCATCCTCAAAAACTTTCCAATGCTGGACATTATCAGGCAAAGATGGTCTATATTTCATTTGAACTTCATAGACTAGTCTGGGAGGCATGGGAGGAATAAACATGCTAGCAGACACAACAAGGGAATCAATAAGCTGATTTTTGACTCTAGGGATATATGAGATACAAAAACTATCAAAATAATATTTGAGTCTCCATACCTCATCTCTATATGCTTTTAGCCTTGGGTGCTTTGCTTGGAATGTTTTGTTTACTTGCTGAATGATAAGATCAACATCTCCAAACACCTTTATGTTGTTGATTCCTCTGCCTTTAGCTGTGTGAAGGCCCAATATCAGAGCCTCATACTCTCCTATATTGTTGGTGACTTGGAAAGCCAGCTTAAAAGACAGATGTGTGCTTTCATTTTTTGGAGAAATCAGCACCACCCCTGCTCCAGCAGTTTCCCTGGAACATGCTCCATCAAAGAACATCTCCCAAACCTGACTTCCTTGCTCTCCCTCGACCTGAACTATTGGTTTCTTAAGCTGCAAGGAGGCCTTCTGGGATTCCTCAATTTGGAGGATACATGCTCCAAAATTAGTGTCCACAGCGTAAATGGGATGATTAGAAGGATTCTTCTCATCACTAATGATGTAGGCTAGCTATGCTTCTCTGTACAATCTCCTGCTTTCCCCTCCAAAGACTGGGACAGTGGCATAAGATAAATCATTTTGTAATGTCCCACCTAGTCTCTTAATCCACCCTCTGGACAGCAGCATGCCAAACTTGAGAGGGACATCTGCTACCACAGTATCCATAATCATGCTCTTCATGGGAAACTGAGTTAGGGTGATGGCTAGGTCTTTGATTAATCCTAGGCATTTTACCTTTCTCAAATCAAATGAAAATAAATCATGATATGGTCTGGTAATATCAAGGCCTAACTCTTCCGTGACAGCTTTTGGCATCAAATTGTGGCTGGCCCCTGTGTCTAGCAGGCAATTATGGAGGGTTTTGTCATGAATGGTCAAGGAGACATAGAATGACGAAGAGCTATTATCAACAGGTTTAGTCATTTGGTTAAGCACAACAGTAGGGTTATCATCTTGCAAATTGATGTAGTCAGTGGAGGCTGGTGAGGCTTTTAGCTCAAGAGCATCAAGGATAGGCTTTCTAAAAACTTCACTCTTTACAAGTTCTATCAGAGGCACAAATATTTTTAACTTCTGGACTTCTAATTCAAAACTGAAAGGGGAAGGGGACTTGTCAAGACCTCTTACCTCTTGAGCTGGTGCTTTGAGGATGACTGGATCAACTACTGGTCTTTTCTGTCTGATGTTCTATTGCTCTGTTAGGACAACAACTCTTTGGGCAGGATTCTCCTTAACATTGTTTCCTTTTAACCTTAGATTGTATCTTTGTTGCTCATCAGTTTGCAGAACAGCCTCTTTGTCCCACTTCTGACAGGTTTGGTCTTGGAGTAGTGATTCTTCATAGGCAACCAATGTCAAAAAGGCAACACTACCTTTATCTTCCATGCAATGAATTTCATCCTCTTCTTCAAATTGCTCCTCTTCCATGTGTTAGACTCGGTCCTGTCTGTCCCTTGTCAGAATCAAATTCTCCAAGGTTCATTTCTCGTCATTCATTGATGTTACTGTGGTCCAAAAAAGATTCATTTCAGAGTCAAGGTTTTATATTTGGTCTTCAAACTTGTTAAATGATTCATACAGGTTCGAAGAAGGTTCAGTGAGTTTATATTTCAAGATGGTTATCAATGCAAGACAGGGTTTTTGAAGAAGAAATCGTTAAATGTGTTTTCAAATATGTAATTATTGAAATTTTTTCGATAGAAAGCATGATGTTTTTTCAGAGCAGATTTAAGGACAATACTATCCATGCCAATGATGAGAATGATTCCTTTACACCTGAGGAACTTCGGCAGCAGGCCTAGGAGGAGAAAAAGAAATATCATACTCTTAAGAAAGAAGGAAAAGGTGAGGAAGCATTACAGGCGTTTAAACGAGGCAAGGAGCTTGAACGCCGTTCTGAAGCTTTAGAGCTTCTTTGAGAAAGATCAGGAGAAGGGCTGTCACGATTGCACTCAAGGATCTGGGATGGTCTGATGCAGATTTGCAGGATGCAGATAGAAAGCGAAGCAAGATGAATTTGGAGGGTGAACTGTCAACTCTTCTTGGTGAAACTCAGAAAATAAAAAACACCCAGAATGAATCTGTTGTTGGTGCTGAGCAGATGCAGGTGCTGGCACGTAAAAGCGGGCTCTTGCTTTAAAGCGTGAAGGTAAATTAGAGGAATCTGAAGATGAATTTGAGCTAGCAAAGTCACTGGAGATTCAGATGGATGAATTAGCTGGGAACTCACTAGCTCACACTTCAATTGATGGCATCAACAATGATGATGGCGAGGCAGTAGATGATATTTTTGATCCCCAGTTGTTATCTGCCTTGAAAGGGATTGGCTGGAAAGAAAACGATATTTTTAGCCAGATGCCAACCAAAGGAGTCAGTGCCAAGAATAAGGGTTTGGTTTCTACATCTAGCCATGTTCATGGTAACTTGGGAAATGACACTTCACGAGCAAATGTGGACAAAACCGAAGGTTCAAAGGAAGAAAGGATACGCCTTGAAGAAAATATCAGAGTAGAGAAGTTGAAGGCACTTGATTTTAAACGGGCATGTAAGCAAACTGAGGCTTTAGATGCACTTCGCAGAGCAAAGCAGCTTGAGAAGAAGCTACAGTCTTTGGCTACTTGAAAGTGCTTTATATTGGCATTTTAAGTTTCTTCTTATTAGATGACAACTAAAAAGTTTTATAATGGCTGAAAGTGTCGCATTTCTCAAAATTATATTTGTGAAATTTGGTTCTTTGAGAGAGATCTGTTCAGTAAACCATATAATTCCAAGAAGACTCATAAATATTCCCTCAACTTTGTGCATGAAAATTTTATTGCTTCAAGGTAAGCTGCAATTCTAATTTGTAACGTGACACTGAGAAATATGATTGAAAATTATATGGGCTAATTCATCCCAGGATTCTGTTCACAAGCTTTCGATAGGATTCAGATTTTGGACAAGGTTAAGACAGCCATTCAATTGTAGGTCTGACAATGACATTTCTTGTGGAGAACGGAACAGATGGATAAGAGACTATCATCAGTTGTTTGTCCGAGCATTCATCAGAAACATGAAGGCCAAAAACGGCATCGGTTCATCAGAAGAGCTGTCACAGGAAAGTGCGCTACACATTGGAGGTGTGCGCTACGCACCGGGCAGTGCGCTACGCATTGGGTTAGCGCGGCCAGTGTAAAAATACACAGGCGCTACGCATCAGGCTGTGCGTTACGCACTCAGTCCAGCAAAAAATTTGTTTATATTCATGCGCCCAGTCTCTTATCAAATCGGCTCCATCGACTTGCAAGTAAGCTTCTAAAGGGTGCTCAGTAGATTTTAGTATGATTGTGGTGTTATCAATGTTGGGAAACAAGCCTTGGTTGAAGAGAGAATTATTTTTCATTCTCTGTCATTTCAATCTGATCGACGATAGAGCTAAGAAGTTCTGAATTAGAACGCCTCATGATAAATCTCTCCAGAAGCGGGCACCCCAAAACGAATGCGGCTAAAGTGTTGTCTGTGAGATGGACATTGCGGAAGGAGCAAGAAATTAAATGGTGGAATACCACGAAAGGGTCAGGAAGTTGGGTGAGCAAGTAATTTTGGATATTGAGCGTTTTGAGATGAATACAGGTGAAAAAATTATCGGGAGGAAAGACTTCTCTTACTAGGGATTGACAGAGAAACGACCTTTGGACATTCTTGGCTGCCACAAACGCCAACCATGAGGAAACCCTGTTAGGGGTGAACGCCCAAGGTTGAACATCCACAACAAGATGAAATGTTTCTACGTTGTCTGGTGTATACAACCTCAGAATGTTCGTGATTGCCTCTTCTATCACCGGTTGAGGATAGGAACCACGGACGCCCAGTAACAGTGACGGGCTGAAACGCAATTCGGACATGCGGGTGTACATGTTCCTGTGTGCGTGTGCCCATCTCCTTGAGAGGACCGAGGATCTGATGGCATCTCCGATTGGAATTTTCGAGAGAATGAGGCCAAGGACATCGTCGTGAAGTGCTGACAGTCTGTCTGGCAATGTCTCTCTCATGATTTTTATCCTGTGTGTCCAGTTTTCAAATGATGTATTTCATTCCAAGAATAGATGCGCTTGAAGTTTCAAGATTCGTCACATTTCTTGTCAGCCTTCTTTAACGGCACCCACAACAGGGTTCCATTTTCGAATCACGTCCTGATTTATTCACTTGATACCGGTAATGAAGATATAATGGGATTTCAAAGGACACGCCCACCATCCGCACGCATCAGCCGGTGAAGCCTGAAACAAAGATCAACAAACAATCTTCAATTGCACGCCGATACCTTCCGTCGTAAATATATCTTTACTTTCCAAATCAATAAAAGCAATGCAAGAACAAGATTGGTGTCAAATTCATTTTCCAGAGATATCAGTAGGCTGCCAAGAGTTTCTTCGCCTTAGTCAAATGGGACATATATTTGGGGGAAACCGAATTGTGCTGGCCAGAACTCTTTGCAACGTGTAATCATTTATGGTAACATGGATGAAAGCGCCCCAAAGTTACAAAGGATGTTAAAAAAATTGGTTGTATCCAAATGGTAAAGGAAAAGTAAAAGCCCAAATTAAACGCAGACCACCCACTATAGCAGAAGAATAGGATTAGGCAGTCTATTTATGACTTCAGTTAGTAATTCATAGGGTTTACGCTCCAGGTTTGGTTTTCATTTGTCATTAGAAATTCTCAGCTGGAATAATGTAACGCTTTCTATTTTTAGAGCAGATGGATGATCCTTTTTCTATCTTTGTGGCTTCAGTTGAAAAAACGCCCTTATTTTTGGACGATCTGTTTTCTCATTCAGGAGTCTATTTATTGTATTAAACTTAGAGGTAAACGGTTCTGATTTCTGAGAGCTGGGAGGAGAAATACAGAGTTTCATTGCACAGTTTTGACAGGGATTTTAATAAAAAATGCAGCTCTGACCCCTGAGATTCCTGTGGTATGAAATTTAAAATTTGTCTCATCCTTTGTTTCATATGTAACCTGTTGTGTCTTCGTTTCATTTCATAATCGTTTCTAAATGAATACTTTTAAGTGAGAAAGGCAGAATTCAATTTATTTGCTCTGTCTTGAGGAAGTGTTCATATTTAATTTTTTCTTCTGTTTGACAAGGATTCATCTTCTATGCCCTTGTCAACCCCTCAACAGTTCACCCACTCCACAATGCTTCAAATTTGATGTTAAATTTCTTGCCTATCTTGCCTCAGGTGATAATCTGTGTTTTTGATTATATTTCTCTGTTTCAAGCTGTTCTTTGCCCATGCAGTGCAGAAAACCCAATCATTTATTAAAAACCTCATTTCATATCTATTTACTAGCCTAAAATCAGCATTCACTATAGGTCATCTCAGCCCTTTTGAAGACCTTTTGCCGAGATAGACCCGGAGAGAGCCCTCTCCTGTACTCGTAGGGCTAGCTACGAGGCTGAGCGTGGTTTGATGTTGCCTTGAGTTTGCCCTCCTCAGCCTGGGGAAAATTTGAGCGTTAACATAGTGGCGACCATACTGGGGAAGATGGTTTGCTGTTGATGTGACATTCGTCTTGTAGATTGTCTTGTCCCAGTACATGAAATCAAGTTGCAGATCTGATGCTGATGGTGGACAACAATCAGATATAAGAAGGCTGAAACATTCACCTGGCGACTCCAACTCGATCCAGACATTCCAGTGCTCGCTGATCCACTCATGCAATGGTAGGATATGTGGCAAACCCTGCCCTGTGTGAAGCTGTAAAAGAAGTAAGAAATCAGTTAGTGGATCTTGAACTTAATGAAGAATTTTTCAGTGCCTTGCTTCAATGTTTGAAATCTCCGAAGCTTCCTTTTGAAGCCAAAACTGGTGTTTGTGAATTAGTTGTTGAAAGAGTTGAGAAGGAGATTCAGTGTTTAGATGAGCAGATCCAGTCATATGATTTCCAAGACCCTAAAAAGTTCTTGGAAATCCTTCCTCCTTCGAAACAAGAAATAATAGAATTTCCTAAAGATGTTTGCATTGACAGGGTGTAGCTGGAGGTATGTATTGCGGAGTTGGGGCAGCCAACAGAGTCTGGCTTTCGCGATCCAATGGCAACATACATGGAAATGTTTTTCAGTTTGATTGATAGATCAGGTTGTCTTTTACGTGACCAGGCTCATTACGCGCATGAAGGGCTGCCAACAATTACATCTGTGTCCTGGTGGAAGCATTCTCAAGCGGCATCATTCTCAGGTTTACTTGAATGGTTGATCTGGCATTTCAGTATTACCTGATCTATTGTTTTTACAGTAGAGTAGGGTAGATTTTGTAAATAAATAAGCAGCCAAAAGGCAGCATTTCGTTTTGAGTTTCATTACAGTTTAGTTAGAAGTTTGCCGAGTCAGTTTTTCAATCATTTCAGTCAAGTTCCATAAATGAGTCGGAAGTCTCGTGTTGTCTGTTGAAATAATGACTCCATTGCCCAATGGACGGAGGCACTGTCTGCTCTCCCAAAGATCTGCAGTTCATGGCACCTCCAAGAAGCGGCAGCTGCCATCCCCATTGGAGCCAATGTTAGACTCGGTCCTGTCTGTGCCTTGTCAGAATCAAATTCTCCAAGGTTCATTTCTCGTCATTCATTGATGTTACTGTGGTCCAGAAAAGAGTCATTTCAGAGTCAAGGTTTTATAGTTGGTCTTCAAACTTGTCAAATGATTCCTACAGGCTAGAAGAAGGTTCAGTGAGTTTATATTTCAAGATGGTTATCAATGCAAGACAGGGTTTTTGAAGAAGAAATCGTTAAATGTGTTTTCAAATATGTAATTATTGAAATTTTTTCGATAGAAAGCATGATGTTTTTCAGAGCAAATTTAAGGACAGTACTATCCATGCCAATGATGAGAATGATTCCTTTACACCTGAGGAACTTCGGCAGCAGGCCCAGGAGGAGAAAAGGAAATATCATACTCTTAAGAAAGAAGGAAAAGGTGAGGAAGCATTACAGGCGTTTAAACGAGGCAAGGAGCTTGAAAGCCGTTCTGAAGCTTTAGAGCTTCTTCGAGAAAGAGTAGGAGAAGGGCTGTCACGATTGCACTCAAGGATCTGGGATGGTCTGATGCAGATTTGCAGGATGTAGATAGAAAGCGAAGCAAGATGAATTTGGAGGGTGAACTGTCAACTCTTATTGGTGAAACTCAGAAAATAAAAAACACACAGAATGAATCTGTTGTTGGTGCTGAGCAGATGCAGGTGCTGGCACATAAAAGGCGGGCTCTTGCTTTAAAGCGTGAAGGTAAATTAGAGGAATCTGAAGATGAATTTGAGCTAGCAAAGTCACTGGAGATTCAGATGGATGAATTAGCTGGGAACTCACGAGCTCACACTTCAATTGATGGTATCAACAATGATGATGGCGAGGCAGTAGATGATATTTTTGATCCCCAGTTGTTATCTGCCTTGAAAGGGATTGGCTGGAAAGAAAACGATATTTTTAGCCAGATGCCAACCAAAGGAGTCAGTGCCAAGAATAAGGGTTTGGTTTCTACATCTAGCCATGTTCATGGTAACTTGGGAAATGACACTGCACGAGCAAATGTGGACAAAACCGAAGGTTCAAAGGAAGAAAGGATACGCCTTGAAGAAAATATCAGAGCAGAGAAGTTGAAGGCACTTGATTTTAAACGGGCAGGTAAGCAAACTGAGGCTTTAGATGCACTTCGCAGAGCAAAGCAGCTTGAGAAGAAGCTACAGTCTTTGGCTACTTGAAAGTGCTTTATATTGGCATTTTAAGTTTCTTCTTATTAGATGACAACTAAAAAGTTTTATAATGGCTAAAAGTGTCGCATTTCTCAAAATTATATTTGTGAAATTTGGTTCTTTGAGAGAGATCTGTTCAGTAAACCATATAATTCCAAGAAGACTCGTAGATATTCCCTCAACTTTGTGCATGAAAATTTTATTGCTTCAAGGTAAGCTGCAATTCTCATTTGTAACGTGACACTGAGAAATATGATTGAAAATTGGACGGGCTAATACATCCCAGGATTCTGTTCACAAGCTTTCGACAAGATTCATATTTTGGACAAGGTTAAGACAACCATTCAATTTTAGGTCTGACAATGGCATTTCTTGTGGAGAACGTAACAGATGGATAAGGGACTATCATCAGTTGTTTGTCCGAGCATTCATCAGAAACATGAAGGCCAAAAACGACATCGGTTCATCAGAAGAGCTGTCACAGGAAAGTGCGCTATGCGTTGGAGGTGTGCGCTACGAATTGGGTTAGCGCGGCCAGTGTAAAAATACGCAGGCGCTACGCATCAGGCTGTGCGCTACACACTCAATCCAGCAAAAAAATTATTTATATTCATGCACCCAGTCTCTTATCAAATCGGCTCCATCGACTTGCAAGTAAGCTTCTAAAGGGTGCTCAGTAGATTTTAGTATGATTGTGGTGTTATCAATGTTGGGAAACAAGCCTTGGTTGAAGAGAGAATTGTTTTTCATTCTCTGTCATTTCAATCTGATTGACGATAGAGCTAAGAAGTTTTGAATTAGAACGCCTCATGATAAATCTCTCCAGAAGCGGGCACCCCAAAACGAATGCGGCTAAAGTGTTGCCTGTGAGATGGACATTGCGGAAGAAGCAAGAAATTAAATGGTGGAATCCCACGAAAGGGTCAGGAAGTTGGGTGAGCAAGTAATTTTGGATATTGAGCATTTTGAGACGAAGACAGGTGAAAAAATTATCGGGAGGAAAGACTTCTCTTACTGGGGATTGACAGAGAAACGACCTTTGGACATTCTTGGCTGCCACAAACGCCAACCATGAGGAAACCTTGTTAGGGGTGAACGCCCAAGGTTGAACATCCACAACAAGATGAAATGTTTCTACGTTGTCTGGTGTATACAACCTCAGAATGTTCGTGATTGCCTCTTCTATCACTGGTTGAGGATAGGAACCACGGACGCCCAGTAACAGTGACGGGCTGAAACGCAATTCGGACATGCGGGTGTACATGTTCCTGTGTGCGTGTGCCCATCTCCTTGAGAGGACCGAGGATCTGATGGCATCTCCGATTGGAATTTTCGAGAGAATGAGGCCAAGGACATCGTCGTGAAGTGCTGACAGTCTGTCTGGCAATGTCTCTCTCATGATTTTTATCCTGTGTGTCCAGTTTTCAAATGATGTATTTCATTCCAAGAATAGATGCGCTTGAAGTTTCAAGATTCGTCACATTTCTTGTCAGCCTTCTTTAACGGCACCCACAACAGGGTTCCATTTTCGAATCACGTCCTGACTTATTCACTTGATACCGATAATGAAGATATAATGGGATTTCAAAGGACACGCCCACCATCCGCACGCATCAGCCGGTGAAGCCTGAAACAAAGATCAACAGACAATCTTCAAATTGCACGCCGATACCTTCCGTCGTAAATATATCTTTACTTTCCAAATCAATAAAAGCAATGCAAGAACAAGATTGGTGTCAAATTCATTTTCCAGAGATATCGGTAGGCTGCCAAGAGTTTCTTTGCCTTAGTCAAATGGGTCATATATTTGGGGGAAACCGAATTGTGAACGCCCCAAAGTTACAAAGGATGTTAAAAAAATTGGTTGTATCCAAATGGTAAAGGAAAAGTAAAAGCCCAAATTAAACGCAGACCACCCACTACAGCAGAAGAATAGGATTAGGCAGTCTATTTATGACTTCAGTTAGTAATTCATAGGGTTTACGCTCCAGGTTTGGTTTTCATTTGTCATTAGAAATTCTCAGCTGGAATAATGTAACGCTTTCGATTTTTAGAGCAGATGGATGATCCTTTTTCTATCTTTGTGGCTTCAGTTGAAACAACGCCCTTATTTTTGGACGATATGTTTTCTCATTCAGGAGTCTATTTATTGTATTAAACTTAGATGTAAACGGTTCTGAGTTCTGAGAGCTGGGAGGAGAAATACAGAGTTTCATTGCACAGTTTTGACAGGGATTTTAATAAAAAATGCAGCTCTGACCCCTGAGATTCCTGTGGTATGAAATTTAACATTTGTCTCATCCTTTGTTTCATATGTAGCCTGTTGTGTCTTCGTTTCATTTCATAATCGTTTCTAAATGAATACTTTTAAGTGAGAAAGGCAGAATTCAATTTATTTTCTCTGTCTTGAGGAAGTGTTCATATTTAATGGTTTCTTCTGTTTGACAAGGATTCATCTTCTATGCCCTTGTCAACCCCTCAAAAGTTCACCCACTCCACAATGCTTCAAATTTGATGTTAAATTTCTTGCCTATCTTGCCTCAGGAGATAATCTGTGTTTTTGATTATATTTCTCTGTTTAAGGCTGTTCTTTGCCCATGCAGCCCAGAAAACCCAATCATTTATTAAAAACCTCATTTCATATCTATTTACTAGCCTAAAATCAGCATTCACTATAGGTCATCTCAGCCCTTTTGAAGACCTTTTGCCGAGATAGACCCGGAGAGAGCCCTCTCCTGTCCTCGTAGGGCTAGCTACGAGGCTGAGCATGGTTTGATGTTGCCTTGAGTATTTCCCTCCTCAGCCTGGGGCAAATTTGAGCGTTAACATAGTGGCGACCATACTGGGGAAGATGGTTTGCTGTTGATGTGACATTCGACTTGTAGATTGTCTTGTCCCAGTACATGAAATCAAGTTGCAGATCTGATGCTGATGGTGGACAACAATCAGACATAAGAAGGCTGAAACATTCACCTGGCGACTCCAACTGGATCCAGACATTCCAGTGCTCGCTGATCCACTCATGCAATGGTAGGATATGTGGCAAACCCTGCCCTGTGTGAAGCTGTAAAAGAAGTAAGAAATCAGTTAGTGGATCTTGAACTTAATGAAGAATTTTTCAGTGCCTTGCTTCAATGTTTGAAATCTCCGAAGCTTCCTTTTGAAGCCAAAACTGGTGTTTGTGAATTAGTTGTTGAAAGAGTTTTGAAGGAGATTCAGTGTTTAGATGAGCAGATCCAGTCATATGATTTCCAAGACCCTAAAAAGTTCTTGGAAATCCTTCCTCCTTCGAAACAAGAAATAATAGAATTTCCTACAGATGTTTGCATTGACAGGGTGCAGCTGGAGGTATGTATTGCGGAGTTGGGGCAGCCAACAGAGCCTGGCTTTCGCGATCCAATGGAAACATACATGGAAATGTTTTTCAGTTTGATTGATAGATCAGGCTATCTTTTACGTGACCAGGCTCATTACGCGCATGAAGGGCTGCCAGCAATAACATCTGTGTCCTGGTGGAAGCATTCTCAAGCGGCATCATTCTCAGGTTTACTTGAATGGTTGATCTGGCATTTCAGTATTACCTGATCTATTGTTTTTACAGTAGAGTAGGGTAGATTTTGTAAATAAATAAGCAGCCAAAAGGCAGCATTTCGTTTTGAGTTTCATTACAGTTTTAGTTAGAAGTTTGCCGAGTCAGTTTTTCAATCATTTCAGTCAAGTTCCATAAATGAGTCAGAAGTCTCGTGTTGTCTGTTGAAATAATGACTCCATTGCCCAATGGATGGAGGCACTGTCTGCTCTCCCAAAGATCTGCAGTTCTTGGCACCTCCAAGAAGCGGCAGCTGCCATCCCCATTGGAGCCAATGTTAGACTCGGTCCTGTCTGTCCCTTGTCAGAATCAAATTCTCCAAGGTTCATTTCTCGTCATTCATTGATGTTACTGTGGTCCAGAAAAGAGTCATTTCAGAGTCAAGGTTTTATAGTTGGTCTTCAAACTTGTCAAATGATTCCTACAGGCTAGAAGAAGGTTCAGTGAGTTTATATTTCAAGATGGTTATCAATGCAAGACAGGGTTTTTGAAGAAGAAATCGTTAAATGTGTTTTCAAATATGTAATTATTGAAATTTTTTCGATAGAAAGCATGATGTTTTTTCAGAGCAGATTTAAGGACAGTACAATCCATGCCAATGATGAGAATGATTCCTTTACACCTGAGGAACTTCGGCAGCAGGCCCAGGAGGAGAAAAAGAAATATCATACTCTTAAGAAAGAAGGAAAAGGTGAGGAAGCATTACAGGCGTTTAAACGAGGCAAGGAGCTTGAATGCCGTTCTGAAGCTTTAGAGCTTCTTTGAGAAAGAGCAGGAGAAGGGCTGTCACCATTGCACTCAAGGATCTGGGATGGTTTGATGCAGATTTGCAGGATGCAGATAGAAAGCGAAGCAAGATGAATTTGGAGGGTGAACTGTCAACTCTTATTGGTGAAACTCAGAAAATAAAAAACACACAGAATGAATCTGTTATTGGTGCTGAGCAGATGCATGTGCTGGCACATAAAAGGCGGGCTCTTGCTTTAAAGCGTGAAGGTAAATTAGAGGAATCTGAAGATGAATTTGAGCTAGCAAAGTCACTGGAGATTCAGATGGATGAATTAGCTGGGAACTCACGATCTCACACTTCAATTGATGGCATCAGCAATGATGATGGCGAGGCAGTAGATGATATTTTTGATCCCCAGTTGTTATCTGCCTTGAAAGGGATTGGCTGGAAAGAAAACGATATTTTTAGCCAGATGCCAACCAAAGGAGTCAGTGCCAAGAATAAGGGTTTGGTTTCTACATCTAGCCATGTTCATGGTAACTTGTGAAATGACACTGCACGAGCAAATGTGGACAAAACCGAAGGTTCAAAGGAAGAAAGGATACGCCTTGAAGAAAATATCAGAGCAGAGAAGTTGAAGGCACTTGATTTTAAACGGGCAGGTAAGCAAACTGAGGCTTTAGATGAACTTCGCAGAGCAAAGCATCTTGAGAAGAAGCTACAGTCTTTGGCTACTTGAAAGTGCTTTATATTGGCATTTTAAGTTTCTTCTCATTAGATGACAACTAAAAAGTTTTATAATGTCTGAAAGTGTCGCATTTCTCAAAATTATATTTGTGAAATTTGGTTCTTTGAGAGAGATCTGTTCAGTAAACCATATAATTCCAAGAAGACTCGTAAATATTCCCTCAACTTTGTGCATGAAAATTTTATTGCTTCAATGTAAGCTGCAATTCTCATTTGTAACGTGACACTGAGAAATATGATTGAAAATTGGACGGGCTAATTCATCCCAGGATTCTGTTCACAAGCTTTCGACAGGATTCATATTTTGGACAAGGTTAAGACAGCCATTCAATTGTAGGTCTGACAATGGCATTTCTTGTGGAGAACGGAACAGATGGATAAGAGACTATCATCAGTTGTTTGTCCGAGCATTCATCAGAAACATGAAGGCCAAAAACGGCATCGGTTCATCAGAAGAGCTGTCACAGGAAAGTGCGCTACGCATTGGAGGTGTGCGCTACGCACCGGGCAGTGCGCTACGCATTGGGTTAGCGCGGCCAGTGTAAAAATACACAGGCGCTACGCATCAGGCTGTGTGCTACGCACTGGGATAGCGCGCTACGCACTCAGTCCAACAAAAAATTTGTTTGTATTCATGCGCCCAGTCTCTTATCAAATCGGCTCCATCGACTTGCAAGTAAGCTTCGTAGATTTTAGTATGATTGTGGTGTTATCAATGTTGGGAAACAAGCCTTGGTTGAAGAGAGAATTGTTTTTCATTCTCTGTCATTTCAATCTGATTGACGATAGAGCTAAGAAGTTCTGAATTAGAACGCCTCATGATAAATCTCTCCAGAAGCGGGCACCCCAAAACGAATGCGGCTAAAGCGTTGTCTGTGAGATGGACATTGCGGAAGGAGCAAGAAATTAAATGGTGGAATACCACGAAAGGTTCAGGAAGTTGGGTGAGCAAGTAATTTTGGATATTGAGCATTTTGAGACGAAGACAGGTGAAAAAATTATCGGGAGGAAAGACTTCTCTTACTGGGGATTGACAGAGAAACGACCTTTGGACATTCTTGGCTGCCACAAACGCCAACCATGAGGAAACCCTGTTAGGGGTGAACGCCCAAGGTTGAACATCCACAACAAGATGAAATGTTTCTACGTTGTCTGGTGTATACAACCTCAGAATGTTCGTGATTGCCTCTTCTATCACCGGTTGAGGATAGGAACCACGGACGCCCAGTAACAGTGACGGGCTGAAACGCAATTCGGACATGCGGGTGTACATGTTCCTGTGTGCGTGTGCCCATCTCCTCGAGAGGACCGAGGATCTGATGGCATCTCCGATTGGAATTTTCGAGAGAATGAGGCCAAGGACATCGTCGTGAAGTGCTGACAGTCTGTCTGGCAATGTCTCTCTCATCATTTTTATCCTGTGTGTCCAGTTTTCAAATGATGTATTTCATTCCAAGATTAGATGCGCTTGAAGTTTCAAGATTCGTCACATTTCTTGTCAGCCTTCTTTAACGGCACCCACAACAGGGTTCCATTTTCGAATCACGTCCTGATTTATTCACTTGATACCGGTAATGAAGATATAATGGGATTTCAAAGGACACGCCCACCATCCGCACGCATCAGCCTGGTGAAGCCTGAAACAAAGATCAACAGACAATCTTCAAATTGCACGCCGATACCTTCCGTCGTAAATATATCTTTACTTTCCAAATCAATAAAAGCAATGCAAGAAAAAGATTGGTGTCAAATTCATTTTCCAGAGATATCAGTAGGCTGCCAAGAGTTTCTTCGCCTTAGTCAAATGGTTCATATATTTGGGGGAAACCGAATTGTGCTGGCCAGAACTCTTTGCAACGTGTAATCATTTATGGTAACATGGATGAAAGCGCCCCAAAGTTACAAAGGATGTTAAAAAAATTGGTTGTATCCAAATGGTAAAGGAAAAGTAAAAGCCCAAATTAAACGCAGACCACCCACTACAGCAGAAGAATAGGATTAGGCAGTCTATTTATGACTTCAGTTAGTAATTCATAGGGTTTACGCTCCAGGTTTGGTTTTCATTTGTCATTAGAAATTCTCAGCTGGAATAATGTAACGCTTTCTATTTTTAGAGCAGATGGATGATCCTTTTTCTATATTTGTGGCTTCAGTTGAAACAACGCCCTTATTTTTGGACGATCTGTTTTCTCATTCAGGAGTCTATTTATTGTATTAAACTTAGATGTAAACGGTTCTGAGTTTTGAGAGCTGGGAGGAGAAATACAGAGTTTCATTGCACAGTTTTGACAGGGATTTTAATAAAAAATGCAGCTCTGACCCCTGAGATTCCTGTGGTATGAAATTTAACATTTTTCTCATCCTTTGTTTCATATGTAGCCTGTTGTGTCTTCGTTTCATTTCATAATCGTTTCTAAATGAATACTTTTAAGTGAGAAAGGCAGAATTCAATTTATTTGCTCTGTCTTGAGGAAGTGTTCATATTTAATGGTTTCTTCTGTCTGACAAGGATTCATCTTCTATGCCCTTGTCAACCCCTCAATAGTTCACCCACTCCACAATGCTTCAAATTTGATGTTAAATTTCTTGCCTATCTTGCCTCAGGAGATAATCTGTGTTTTTGATTACATTTCTCTGTTTCAAGCTGTTCTTTGCCCATGCAGCGCAGAAAACCCAATCATTTATTAAAAACCTAATTTCATATCTATTTACTAGCCTAAAATCAGCATTCACTATAGGTCATCCAGCCCTTTTGAAGACCTTTTGCCGAGATAGACCCGGAGAGAGCCCTCTCCTATCCTCGTAGGGCTAGCTACGAGGCTGAGCGTGGTTTGATGTTGCCTTGAGTTTTTCCCTCCTCAGCCTGGGGTAAATTTGAGCGTTAACATAGTGGCGACCATACTGGGGAAGATGGTTTGCTGTTGATGTGACATTCGACTTGTAGATTGTCTTGTCCCAGTACATGAAATCAAGTTGCAGATCTGATGCTGATGGTGGACAACAATCAGACATAAGAAGGCTGAAACATTCACCTGGCGACTCCAACTCGATCTAGACATTCCAGTGCTCGCTGATCCACTCATGCAATGGTAGGATATGTGGCAAACCCTGCCCTGTGTGAAGCTGTAAAAGAAGTAAGAAATCAGTTAGTGGATCTTGAACTTAATGAAGAATTTTTCAGTGCCTTGCTTCAATGTTTGAAATCTCCGAAGCTTCCTTTTGAAGCCAAAACTGGTGTTTGTGAATTAGTTGTTGAAAGAGTTGAGAAGGAGATTCAGTGTTTAGATGAGCAGATCCAGTCATATGATTTCCAAGACCCTAAAAAGTTCTTGGAAATCCTTCCTCCTTCGAAACAAGAAATAATAGAATTTCCTACAGATGTTTTCATTGACAAGGTGCAGCTAGAGGTATGTATTGCGGAGTTGGGGCAGCCAACAGAGCCTGGCTTTCGCGATCCAATGGAAACATACATGGAAATGTTTTTCAGTTTGATTGATAGATCAGGTTGTCTTTTACGTGACCAGGCTCATTACGCGCATGAAGGGCTGCCAGCAATTACATCTGTGTCCTGGTGGAAGCATTCTCAAGCGGCATCATTCTCAGGTTTACTTGAATGGTTGATCTGGCATTTCAGTATTACCTGATCTATTGTTTTTACAGTAGAGTAGGGTAGATTTTGTAAATAAATAAGCAGCCAAAAGGCAGCATTTCGTTTTGAGTTTCATTACAGTTTTAGTTAGAAGTTTGCCGAGTCAGTTTTTCAATCATTTCAGTCAAGTTCCATAAATGAGTCGGAAGTCTCGTGTTGTCTGTTGAAATAATGACTCCATTGCCCAATGGATGGAGGCACTGTCTGCTCTCCCAAAGATCTGCAGTTCTTGGCACCTCCAAGAAGCGGCAGCTGCCATCCCCATTGGAGCCAATGTTAGACTCGGTCCTGTCAGTCCCTTGTCAGAATCAAATTCTCCAAGGTTCATTTCTCGTCATTCATTGATGTTACTGTGGTCCAGAAAAGAGTCATTTCAGAGTCAAGGTTTTATAGTTGGTCTTCAAACTTGTCAAATGATTCCTACAGGCTAGAAGAAGGTTCAGTGAGTTTATATTTCAAGATGGTTATCAATGCAAGACAGGGTTTTTGAAGAAGAAATCGTTAAATGTGTTTTCAAATATGTAATTATTGAAATTTTTCGATAGAAAGCATGATGTTTTTCAGAGCAGATTTAAGGACAGTACTATCCATGCCAATGATGAGAATGATTCCTTTACACCTGAGGAACTTCGGCAGCAGGCCCAGGAGGAGAAAAAGAAATATCATACTCTTAAGAAAGAAGGAAAAGGTGAGGAAGCATTACAGGCGTTTAAACGAGGCAAGGAGCTTGAACGCCGTTCTGAAGCTTTAGAGCTTCTTTGAGAAAGAGCAGGAGAAGGGTTGTCACCATTGCACTCAAGGATCTGGGATGGTCTGATGCAGATTTGCAGGATGTAGATAGAAAGCGAAGCAAGATGAATTTGGAGGGTGAACTGTCAACTCTTCTTGGTGAAACTCAGAAAATAAAAAACACACAGAATGAATCTGTTGTTGGTGCTGAGCAGATGCAGGTGCTGGCACATAAAAGGCGGGCTCTTGCTTTAAAGCGTGAAGGTAAATTAGAGGAATCTGAAGATGAATTTGAGCTAGCAAAGTCACTGGAGATTCAGATGGATGAATTAGCTGGGAACTCACGAGCTCACACTTCAATTGATGGCATCAGCAATGATGATGGCGAGGCAGTAGATGATATTTTTGATCCCCAGTTGTTATCTGCCTTGAAAGGGATTGGCTGGAAAGAAAACGATATTTTTAGCCAGATGCCAACCAAAGGAGTCAGTGCCAAGAATAAGGGTTTGGTTTCTACATCTGGCCATGTTGATGGTAACTTGGGAAATGACACTTCATGAGCAAATGTGGACAAAACCGAAGGTTCAAAGGAAGAAAGGATACGCCTTGAAGAAAATATCAGAGCAGAGAAGTTGAAGGCACTTGATTTTAAACGGGCAGGTAAGCAAACTGAGGCTTTAGATGCACTTCGCAGAGCAAAGCAGCTTGAGAAGAAGCTACAGTCTTTGGCTACTTGAAAGTGCTTTATATTGGCATTTTAAGTTTCTTCTTATTAGATGACAACTAAAAAGTTTTATAATGGCTGAAAGTGTCGCATTTCTCAAAATTATATTTGTGAAATTTGGTTCTTTGAGAGAGATCTGTTCAGTAAACCATATAATTCCAAGAAGACTCGTAAATATTCCCTCAACTTTGTGCATGAAAATTTTATTGCTTCAAGGTAAGCTGCAATTCTCATTTGTAACGTGACACTGAGAAATATGATTGAAAATTGGACGGGCTAATTCATCCCAGGATTCTGTTCACAAGCTTTCGACAGGATTCAGATTTTGGACAAGGTTAAGACAGCCATTCAATTGTAGGTCTGACAATGGCATTTCTTGTGGAGAACGTAACAGATGGATAAGAGACTATCATCAGTTGTTTTGTCCGAGCATTCATCAGAAACATGAAGGCCAAAAACGGCATCGGTTCATCAGAAGAGCTGTCACAGGAAAGTGCGCTACGCGTTGGAGGTGTGCGCTACGCACCGGGCAGTGCGCTACGCATTGGGTTAGCGTGGCCAGTGTAAAAATACACAGGCGCTACGCATCAGGCTGTGCGCTACACACTGGGATAGCGCGCTACGCACTCAGTCCAGCAAAAAATTTGTTTATATTCATGCGCCCAGTCTCTTATCAAATCGGCTCCATCGACTTGCAAGTAAGCTTCGTAGATTTTAGTATGATTGTGGTGTTATCAATGTTGGGAAACAAGCCTTGGTTGAAGAGAGAATTGTTTTTCATTCTCTGTCATTTCAATCTGATTGACGATAGAGCTAAGAAGTTCTGAATTAGAACGCCTCATGATAAATCTCTCCAGAAGCGGGCACCCCAAAACGAATGCGGCTAAAGTGTTGTCTGTGAGATGGACATTGCGGAAGGAGCAAGAAATTAAATGGTGGAATCCCACGAAAGGGTCAGGAAGTTGGGTGAGCAAGTAATTTTGGATATTGAGCGTTTTGAGACGAAGACAGGTGAAAAAATTATCGGGAGGAAAGACTTCTCTTACTGGGGATTGACAGAGAAACAACCTTTGGACATTCTTGGCTGCCACAAACGCCAACCATGAGGAAACCCTGTTAGGGGTGAACGCCCAAGGTTGAACATCCACAACAAGATGAAACGTTTCTACGTTGTCTGGTGTATACAACCTCAGAATGTTCGTGATTGCCTCTTCTATCACCGGTTGAGGATAGGAACCACGGACGCCCAGTAACAGTGACGGGCTGAAACGCAATTCGGACATGCGGGTGTACATGTTCCTGTGTGCGTGTGCCCATCTCCTTGAGAGGACCGAGGATCTGATGGCATCTCCGATTGGAATTTTCGAGAGAATGAGGCCAAGGACATCGTCGTGAAGTGCTGACAGTCTGTCTGGCAATGTCTCTCTCATCATTTTTATCCTGTGTGTCGAGTTTTCAAATGATGTATTTCATTCCAAGAATAGATGCGCTTGAAGTTTCAAGATTCGTCACATTTCTTGTCAGCCTTCTTTAACGGCACCCACAACAGGGTTCCATTTTCGAATCACGTCCTGATTTATTCACTTGATACCGGTAATGAAGATATAATGGGATTTCAAAGGACACGCCCACCATCCGCACGCATCAGCCGGTGAAGCCTGAAACAAAGATCAACAGACAATCTTCAAATTGCACGCCGATACCTTCCGTCGTAAATATATCTTTACTTTCCAAATCAATAAAAGCAATGCAAGAACAAGATTGGTGTCAAATTCATTTTCCAGAGATATCAGTAGGCTGCCAAGAGTTTCTTCGCCTTAGTCAAATGGGTCATATATTTGGGGGAAACCGAATTGTGCTGGCCAGAACTCTTTGCAACGTGTAATCATTTATGGTAACATGGATGAAAGCGCCCCAAAGTTACAAAGGGTGTTAGAAAAATTGGTTGTATCCAAATGGTAAAGGAAAAGTAAAAGCCCAAATTAAACGCAGACCACCCACTACAGCAGAAGAATAGGATTAGGCAGTCTATTTATGACTTCAGTTAGTAATTCATAGGGTTTACGCTCCAGGTTTGGTTTTCATTTGTCATTAGAAATTCTCAGCTGGAATAATGTAACGCTTTCTATTTTTAGAGCAGATGGATGATCCTTTTTCTATCTTTGTGGCTTCAGTTGAAACAACGCCCTTATTTTTGGACGATCTGTTTTCTCATTCAGGAGTCTATTTATTGTATTAAACTTAGATGTAAACGGTTCTGAGTTCTGAGAGCTGGGAGGAGAAATACAGAGTTTCATTGCACAGTTTTGACAGGGATTTTAATAAAAAATGCAGCTCTAACCCCTGAGATTCCTGTGGTATGAAATTTAACATTTGTCTCATCCTTTGTTTCATATGTAGCCTGTTGTGTCTTCGTTTCATTTCATAATCGTTTCTAAATGAATACTTTTAAGTGAGAAAGGCAGAATTCAATTTATTTGCTCTGTCTTGAGGAAGTGTTCATATTTAATGGTTTCTTCTGTCTGACAAGGTTTCATCTTCTATGCCCTTGTCAACCCCTCAATAGTTCACCCACTCCACAATGCTTCAAATTTGATGTTAAATTTCTTGCCTATCTTGCCTCAGGAGATAATCTGTGTTTTTGATTATATTTCTCTGTTTCAAGCTGTTATTTGCCCATGCAGCCCAGAAAACCCAATCATTTATTAAAAAACTCATTTCATATCTATTTACTAGCCTAAAATCAGCATTCACTATAGGTCATCCAGCCCTTTTGAAGACCTTTTGCCGAGATAGACCCGGAGAGAGCCCTCTCCTGTCCTCGTAGGGCTAGCTACGAGGCTGAGCGTGGTTTGATGTTGCCTTGAGTTTTGCCCTCCTCAGCTTGGGGCAAATTTGAGCGTTAACATAGTGGCGACCATACTGGGGAAGATGGTTTGCTGTTGATGTGACATTCGACTTGTAGATTGTCTTGTCCCAGTACATGAAATCAAGTTGCAGATCTGATGCTGATGGTGGACAACAATCAGACATAAGAAGGCTGAAACATTCACCTGGCGACTCCAACTCGATCTAGATATTCCAGTGCTCGCTGATCCACTCATGCAATGGTAGGATATGTGGCAAACCCTGCCCTGTGTGAAGTTGTAAAAGAAGTAAGAAATTAGTTAGTGGATCTTGAACTTAATGAAGAATTTTTCAGTGTCTTGCTTCAATGTTTGAAATCTCCGAAGCTTCCTTTTGAAGCCAAAACTGGTGTTTGTGAATTAGTTGTTTTAAGAGTTGAGAAGGAGATTCAGTGTTTAGATGAGCATATCCAGTCATATGATTTTCAAGACCCTAAAAAGTTCTTGGAAATCCTTCCTCCTTCGAAACAAGAAATAATAGAATTTCCTACAGATGTTTTCATTGACAGGGTGCAGCTGGAGGTATGTATTGCGGAGTTGGGGCAGCCAACAGAGCCTGGCTTTCGCGATCCAATGGAAACATACATGGAAATGTTTTTCAGTTTGATTGATAGATCAGGTTGTCTTTTACGTGACCAGGCTCATTACGCGCATGAAGGGCTGCCAGCAATTACATCTGTGTCCTGGTGGAAGCATTCTCAAGCGGCATCATTCTCAGGTTTACTTGAATGGTTGATCTGGCATTTCAGTATTACCTGATCTATTGTTTTTACAGTAGAGTAGGGTAGATTTTGTAAATAAATAAGCAGCCAAAAGGCAGCATTTCGTTTTGAGTTTCATTACAGTTTTAGTTAGAAGTTTGCCGAGTCAGTTTTTCAATCATTTCAGTTAAGTTCCATAAATGAGTCGGAAGTCTCGTGTTGTCTGTTGAAATAATGACTCCATTGCCCAATGGATGGAGGCACTGTCTGCTCTCCCAAAGATCTGCAGTTCTTGGCACCTCCAAGAAGCGGCAGCTGCCATCCCCATTGGAGCCAATGTTAGACTCGGTCCTGTCTGTCCCTTGTCAGAATCAAATTCTCCAAGGTTCATTTCTCGTCATTCATTGATGTTACTGTGGTCCAGAAAAGAGTCATTTCAGAGTCAAGGTTTTATAGTTGGTCTTCAAACTTGTCAAATGATTCCTACAGGCTAGAAGAAGGTTCAGTGAGTTTATATTTCAAGATGGTTATCAATGCAAGACAGGGTTTTTGAAGAAGAAATCGTTAAATGTGTTTTCAAATATGTAATTATTGAAATTTTTTCGATAGAAAGCATGATGTTTTTCAGAGCAGATTTAAGGACAATACTATCCATGCCAATGATGAGAATGATTCCTTTACACCTGAGGAACTTCGGCAGCAGGCCCAGGAGGAGAAAAAGAAATATCATACTCTTAGGAAAGAACGAAAAGGTGAGGAAGCATTACAGGCGTTTAAACGAGGCAAGGAGCTTGAACGCCATTCTAAGCTTTAGAGCTTCTTTGAGAAAGAGCAGGAGAAGGGCTGTCACCATTGCACTCAAGGATCTGGGATGGTCTGATGCAGATTTGCAGGATGCAGATAGAAAGCGAAGCAAGATGAATTTGGAGGGTGAACTGTCAACTCTTCTTGGTGAAACTCAGAAAATAAAAAACACACAGAATGAATCTGTTGTTGGTGCTGAGCAGATGCATGTGCTGGCACATAAAAGGCGGGCTCTTGCTTTAAAGCGTGAAGGTAAATTAGAGGAATCTGAAGATGAATTTGAGCTAGCAAAGTCACTGGAGATTCAGATGGATGAATTAGCTGGGAACTCACGACCTCACACTTCAATTGACGGCATCAGCAATGATGATGGCGAGGCAGTAGATGATATTTTTGATCCCCAGTTGTTATCTGCCTTGAAAGGGATTGGCTGGAAAGAAAACGATATTTTTAGCCAGATGCCAACCAAAGGAGTCAGTGCCAAGAATAAGGGTTTGGTTTCTACATCTAGCTTGGCATGTTCATGGTAACTTGGGAAATGACACTGCACGAGGAAATGTGGACAAAACCGAAGGTTCAAAGGAAGAAAGGATACGCCTTGAAGAAAATATCAGAGCAGAGAAGTTGAAGGCACTTGATTTTAAATGGGCAGGTAAGCAAACTGAGGCTTCAGATGAACTTCGCAGAGCAAAGCAGCTTGAGAAGAAGCTACAGTCTTTGGCTACTTGAAAGTGCTTTATATTGGCATTTTAAGTTTCTTCTTATTAGATGACAACTAAAAAGTTTTATAATGGCTGAAAGTGTCACATTTCTCAAAATTATATTTGTGAAATTTGGTTCTTTGAGAGAGATCTGTTCAGTAAACCATATAATTCCAAGAAGACTCGTAAATATTCCCTCAAATTTGTGCATGAAAATTTTATTGCTTCAAGGTAAGCTACAATTCTCATTTGTAACGTGACACTGAGAAATATGATTGAAAATTGGACGGGCTAACTCATCCCAGGATTCTGTTCACAAGCTTTCGACAGGATTCAGAGTTTGGACAAGGTTAAGACAGCCATTCAATTGTAGGTCTGACAATGGCATTTCTTGTGGAGAACGTAACAGATGGATAAGAGACTATCATCAGTTGTTTGTCCGAGCATTCATCAGAAACATGAAGGCCAAAAACGGCATCGGTTCATCAGAAGAGCTGTCACAGGAAAGTGCGCTACACGTTGGAGGTGTGCGCTACGCACCGGGCAGTGCGCTACGCATTGGGTTAGCGCGGCCAGTGTAAAAATACACAGGCGCTATGCATCAGGCTGTGCGCTACGCACTGGGATGCGCTACGCACTCAGTCCAACAAAAAATTTGTTTATATTCATGCGCCCAGTCTCTTATCAAATCGGCTCCATCGACTTGCAAGTAAGCTTCGTAGATTTTAGTATGATTGTGGTGTTATCAATGTTGTGAAACAAGCCTTGGTTGAAGAGAGAATTGTTTTTCATTCTCTGTCATTTCAATCTGATCGACGATAGAGCTAAGAAGTTCTGAATTAGAACGCCTCATGATAAATCTCTCCAGAAGCGGGCACCCCAAAACGAATGCGGCTAAAGTGTTGTCTGTGAGATGGACATTGCGGAAGGAGCAAGAAATTAAATGGTGGAATCCCACGAAAGGGTCAGGAAGTTTGGTGAGCAAGTAATTTTGGATATTGAGCGTTTTGAGACGAAGACAGGTGAAAAAATTATCGGGAGGAAAGACTTCTCTTACTGGGGATTGGTAGAGAAACAACCTTTGGACATTCTTGGCTGCCACAAACGCCAACCATGAGGAAACCGTGTTAGGAGTGAACGTCCAAGGTTGAACATCCACAACAAGATGAAATGTTTCTACGTTGTCTGGTGTATACAACCTCAGAATCTTCGTGATTGCCTCTTCTATCACCGGTTGAGGATAGGAACCACGGACGTAGTAACAGTGACGGGCTGAAACGCAATTCGGACATGCGGGTGTACATGTTCCTGTGTGCGTGTGCCCATATCCTTGAGAGGACCGAGGATCTGATGGCATCTCCGATTGGAATTTTCGAGAGAATGAGGCCAAGGACATCGTCGTGAAGTGCTGACAGTCTGTCTGGCAATGTCTCTCTCATCATTTTTATCCTGTGTGTCCAGTTTTCAAATGATGTATTTCATTCCAAGAATAGATGCGCTTGAAGTTTCAAGATTCGTCACATTTCTTGTCAGCCTTCTTTAACGGCACCCACAACAGGGTTCCATTTTCGAATCACGTCCTGATTTATTCACTTGATACCGGTAATGAAGATATAATGGGATTTCAAAGGACACGCCCACCATCCGCACGCATCAGCCGGTGAAGCCTGAAAAAAAGATCAACAGACAATCTTCAAATTGCACGCCGATACCTTCCGTCATAAATATATCTTTACTTTCCAAATCAATAAAAGCAATGCAAGAACAAGATTGGTGTCAAATTCATTTTCTAGAGATATCAGTAGGCTGCCAAGAGTTTCTTCACCTTAGTCAAATGAGTCATATATTTGGGGGAAACCGAATTGTGCTGGCCAGAACTCTTTGCAACGTGTAATCATTTATGGTAACATGGATGAAAGCGCCCCAAAGTTACAAAGGATGTTAGAAAAATTGGTTGTATCCAAATGGTAAAGGAAAAGTAAAAGCCCAAATTAAACGCAGACCACCCACTACAGCAGAAGAATAGGATTAGGCAGTCTATTTATGACTTCAGTTAGTAATTCATAGGGTTTACGCTCCAGGTTTGGTTTTCATTTGTCATTAGAAATTCTCAGCTAGAATAATGTAACACTTTCTATTTTTAGAGCAGATGGATGATCCTTTTTCTATCTTTGTGGCTTCAGTTGAAACAACGCCCTTATTTTTGGACGATCTGTTTTCTCATTCAGGAGTCTATTTATTGTATTAAACTTAGATGTAAACGGTTCTGAGTTCTGAGAGCTGGGAGGAGAAATACAGAGTTTCATTGCACAGTTTTGACAGGGATTTTAATAAAAATGCAGCTCTGACCCCTGAGATTCCTGTGGTATGAAATTTAACATTTGTCTCATCCTTTGTTTCATATGTAGCCTGTTGTGTCTTTGTTTCATTTCATAATCGTTTCTAAATGAATACTTTTAAGTGAGAAAGGCAGAATTCAATTTATTTGCTCTGTCTTGAGGAAGTGTTCATATTTAATGTTTTCTTCTATTTGACAACGATTCATCTTCTATGCCCTTGTCAACCCCTCAACAGTTCACCCACTCCACAATGCTTCAAATTTGATGTTAAATTTCTTGCCTATCTTGCCTGAGGAGATAATCTGTGTTTTTGATTATATTTCTCTGTTTCAAGCTGTTCTTTGCCCATGCAGCCCAGAAAACCCAATCATTTATTAAAAACCTCATTTCATATCTATTTACTAGCCTAAAATCAGCATTCACTATAGGTCATCTCAGCCCTTTTGAAGACCTTTTGCCGAGATAGACCCAGAGAGAGCCCTCTCCTGTCCTCGTAGGGCTAGCTACGAGGTTGAGCGTGGTTTGATGTTGCCTTGAGTTTTGCCCTCCTCAGCCTAGGGCAAATTTGAGCGTTAACATAGTGGCGACCATAATGGGGAAGATGGTTTGCTGTTGATGTGACATTCGACTTGTAGATTGTCTTGTCCCAGTACATGAAATCAAGTTGCAGATCTGATGCTGATGGTGGACAACAATCAGACATAAGAAGGCTGAAACATTCACCTGGTGAATCCAACTCGATCCAGACATTCCAGTGCTCGTTGATCCACTCATGCAATGGTAGGATATGTGGCAAAGCCTGCCCTGTGTGAAGCTGTAAAAGAAGTAAGAAATCAGTTAGTGGATCTTGAACTTAATGAAGAATTTTTCAGTGCCTTGCTTCAATGTTTGAAATCTCCGAAGCTTCCTTTTGAAGCCAAAACTGGTGTTTGTGAATTAGTTGTTGAAAGAGTTGAGAAGGAGATTCAGTGTTTAGATGAGCAGATCCAGTCATATGATTTCCAAGACCCTAAAAAGTTCTTGGAAATCCTTCCTCCTTCGAAACAAGAAATAATAGAATTTCCTACAGATGTTTGCATTGACAGGGTGCAGCTGGAGGTATGTATTGCGGAGTTGGGGCAGCCAACAGAGCCTGGCTTTCGCGATCCAATGGCAACATACATGGAAATGTTTTTCAGTTTGCTTGATAGATCAGGCTGTCTTTTACGTGACCAGGCTCATTACGCGCATGAAGGGCTGCCAGCAATTACATCTGTGTACTGGTGGAAGCATTCTCAAGCGGCATCATTCTCAGGTTTACTTGAATGGTTGATCTGGCATTTCAGTATTACCTGATCTATTGTTTTTACAGTAGAGTAGGGTAGATTTTGTAAATAAATAAGCAGCCAAAAGGCAGCATTTCATTTTGAGTTTCATTACAGTTTTAGTTAGAAGTTTGCCGAGTCAGTTTTTCAATCATTTCAGTCAAGTTCCATAAATGAGTCGGAAGTCTCGTGTTGTCTGTTGAAATAATGACTCCATTGCCCAATGGATGGAGGCACTGTCTACTCTCCCAAAGATCTGCAGTTCTTGGCACATCCAAGAAGCGGCAGCTGCCATCCCCATTGGAGCCAATGTTAGACTTGGTCCTGTCTGTCCCTTGTCAGAATCAAATTCTCCAAGGTTCATTTCTCGTCATTCATTGATGTTACTGTGGTCCAGAAAAGAGTCATTTCAGAGTCAAGGTTTTATAGTTGGTCTTCAAACTTGTCAAATGATTCCTACAGCCTAGAAGAAGGTTCAGTGAGTTTATATTTCAAGATGGTTATCAATGCAAGACAGGGTTTTTGAAGAAGAAATCGTTAAATGTGTTTTCAAATATGTAATTATTGAAAATTTTTCGATAGAAAGCATGATGTTTTTCAGAGCAGATTTAAGGACAGTACAATCCATGCCAATGATGAGAATGATTCCTTTACACCTGAGGAACTTCGGCAGCAGGCCCAGGAGGAGAAAAAGAAATATCATACTCTTAGGAAAGAAGGAAAAGGTGAGGAAGCATTACAGGCGTTTAAATGAGGCAAGGAGCTTGAACGCCATTCTAAGCTTTAGAGCTTCTTTGAGAAAGAGCAGGAGAAGGGCTGTCACCATTGCACTCAAGGATCTGGGATGGTCTGATGCAGATTTGCAGGATGCAGATAGAAAGCGAAGCAAGATGAATTTGGAGGGTGAACTGTCAACTCTTCTTGGTGAAACTCAGAAAATAAAAAACACACAGAATGAATCTGTTGTTGGTGCTGAGCAGATGCATGTGCTGGCACATAAAAGGCGGGCTCTTGCTTTAAAGCGTGAAGGTAAATTAGAGGAATCTGAAGATGAATTTGAGCTAGCAAAGTCACTGGAGATTCAGATGGATGAATTAGCTGGGAACTCACGACCTCACACTTCAATTGACGGCATCAGCAATGATGATGGCGAGGCAGTAGATGATATTTTTGATCCCCAGTTGTTATCTGCCTTGAAAGGGATTGGCTGGAAAGAAAACGATATTTTTAGCCAGATGCCAACCAAAGGAGTCAGTGCCAAGAATAAGGGTTTGGTTTCTACATCTAGCCTGGCATGTTCATGGTAACTTGGGAAATGACACTGCACGAGGAAATGTGGACAAAACCGAAGGTTCAAAGGAAGAAAGGATACGCCTTGAAGAAAATATCAGAGCAGAGAAGTTGAAGGCACTTGATTTTAAACGGGCAGGTAAGCAAACTGAGGCTTTAGATGAACTTCGCAGAGCAAAGCAGCTTGAGAAGAAGCTACAGTCTTTGGCTACTTGAAAGTGCTTTATATTGGCATTTTAAGTTTCTTCTTATTAGATGACAACTAAAAAGTTTTATAATGGCTGAAAGTGTCGCATTTCTCAAAATTATATTTGTGAAATTTGGTTCTTTGAGAGAGATCTGTTCAGTAAACCATATAATTCCAAGAAGACTCGTAAATATTCCCTCAAATTTGTGCATGAAAATTTTATTGCTTCAAGGTAAGCTACAATTCTCATTTGTAACGTGACACTGAGAAATATGATTGAAAATTGGACGGGCTAACTCATCCCAGGATTCTGTTCACAAGCTTTCGACAGGATTCAGAGTTTGGACAAGGTTAAGACAACCATTCAATTGTAGGTCTGACAATGGCATTTCTTGTGGAGAACGTAACAGATGGATAAGAGACTATCATCAGTTGTTTGTCCGAGCATTCATCAGAAACATGAAGGCCAAAAACGACATCGGTTCATCAGAAGAGCTGTCACAGGAAAGTGCGCTACACATTGGAGGTGTGCGCTACGCACCGGGCAGTGCGCTACGCATTGGGTTAGCGCGGCCAGTGTAAAAATACACAGGCGCTACGCATCAGGCTGTGCGCTACGCACTTAGTCCAGCAAAAAATTTGTTTATATTCATGCGCCCAGTCTCTTATCAAATCGGCTCCATCGACTTGCAAGTAAGCTTCGTAGATTTTAGTATGATTGTGGTGTTATCAATGTTGTGAAACAAGCCTTGGTTGAAGAGAGAATTGTTTTTCATTCTCTGTCATTTCAATCTGATCGACGATAGAGCTAAGAAGTTCTGAATTAGAACGCCTCATGATAAATCTCTCCAGAAGCGGGCACCCCAAAACGAATGCGGCTAAAGTGTTGTCTGTGAGATGGACATTGCGGAAGGAGCAAGAAATTAAATGGTGGAATCCCACGAAAGGGTCAGGAAGTTGGGTGAGCAAGTAATTTTGGATATTGAGCGTTTTGAGACGAAGACAGGTGAAAAAATTATCGGGAGGAAAGACTTCTCTTACTGGGGATTGACAGAGAAACGACCTTTGGACATTCTTGGCTGCCACAAACGCCAACCATGAGGAAACCCTGTTAGGGGTGAACGTCCAAGGTTGAACATCCACAACAAGATGAAATGTTTCTACGTTGTCTGGTGTATACAACCTCAGAATATTCGTGATTGCCTCTTCTATCACCGGTTGAGGATAGGAACCACGGACGCCTAGTAACAGTGACGGGCTGAAACGCAATTCGGACATGCGGGTGTACATGTTCCTGTGTGCGTGTGCCCATCTCCTTGAGAGGACCGAGGATCTGATGGCATCTCCGATTGGAATTTCGAGAGAATGAGGCCAAGGACATCGTCGTGAAGTGCTGACAGTCTGTCTGGCAATGTCTCTCTCATCATTTTTATCCTGTGTGTCCAGTTTTCAAATGATGTATTTCATTCCAAGAATAGATGCGCTTGAAGTTTCAAGATTCGTCACATTTCTTGTTAGCCTTCTTTAACGGCACCCACAACAGGGTTCCATTTTCGAATCACGTCCTGATTTATTCACTTGATACCGGCAATGAAGATATAATGGGATTTCAAAGGACACGCCCACCATCCGCACGCATCAGCCGGTGAAGCCTGAAACAAAGATAAACAGACAATCTTCAAATTGCACGCCGATACCTTCCGTCGTAAATATATCTTTACTTTCCAAATCAATAAAAGCAATGCAAGAACAAGATTGGTGTCAAATTCATTTTCCAGAGATATCAGTAGGTTGCCAAGAGTTTCTTCACCTTAGTCAAATGAGTCATATATTTGGGGGAAACCGAATTGTGCTTGCCAGAACTCTTTGCAACGTGTAATCATTTATGGTAACATGGATGAAAGCGCCCCAAAGTTACAAAGGATGTTAGAAAAATTGGTTGTATCCAAATGGTAAAGGAAAAGTAAAAGCCCAAATTAAACGCAGACCACCCACTACAGCAGAAGAATAGGATTAGGCAGTCTATTTATGACTTCAGTTAGTAATTCATAGGGTTTACGCTCCAGGTTTGGTTTTCATTTGTCATTAGAAATTCTCAGCTGGAATAATGTAACGCTTTCTATTTTTAGAGCAGATGGATGATCCTTTTTCTATCTTTGTGGCTTCAGTTGAAACAACACCCTTATTTTTGGACGACCTGTTTTCTCATTCAGGAGTCTATTTATTGTATTAAACTTAGATGTAAACGGTTCTGAGTTCTGAGAGCTGGGAGGAGAAATACAGAGTTTCATTGCACAGTTTTGACAGGGATTTTAATAAAAAATGCAGCTCTGACCCCTGAGATTCCTGTGGTATGAAATTTAACATTTGTCTCATCCTTTGTTTCATATGTAGCCTGTTGTGTCTTCGTTTCATTTCATAATCGTTTCTAAATGAATACTTTTAAGTGAGAAAGGCAGAATTCAATTTATTTGCTCTGTCTTGAGGAAGTGTTCATATTTAATGTTTTCTTCTGTTTGACAACGATTCATCTTCTATGCCCTTGTCAACCCCTCAACAGTTCACCCACTCCACAATGCTTCAAATTTGATGTTAAATTTCTTGCCTATCTTGCCTCAGGAGATAATCTGTGTTTTTGATTATATTTCTCTGTTTCAAGCTGTTCTTTGCCCATGCAGCGCAGAAAACCCAATCATTATTAAAAACCTCATTTCATATCTATTTACTAGTCTAAAATCAGCATTCACTATAGGTCATCTCAGCCCTTTTGAAGACCTTTTGCCGAGATAGACCCAGAGAGAGCCCTCTCCTGTCCTCGTAGGGCTAGCTACGAGGCTGAGCGTGGTTTGATGTTGCCTTGAGTTTTTCCCTCCTCAGCCTGGGGCAAATTTGAGCGTTAACATAGTGGCGACTATACTGGGGAAGATGGTTTGCTGTTGATGTGACATTCAACTTGTAGATTGTCTTGTCCCAGTACATGAAATCAAGTTGCAGATCTGATGTTGATGGTGGACAACAATCAGACATAAGAAGGCTGAAACATTCACCTGGTGAATCCAACTTGATCCAGACATTCCAGTGCTCGCTGATCCACTCATGCAATGGTAGGATATGTGGCAAACCCTGCCCTGTGTGAAGCTGTAAAAGAAGTAAGAAATCAGTTAGTGGATCTTAAACTTAATGAAGAATTTTTCAGTGCGTTGCTTCAATGTTTGAAATCTCCGAAGCTTCCTTTTGAAGCCAAAACTGGTGTTTGTGAATTAGTTGTTGAAAGAGTTGAGAAGGAGATTCAGTGTTTAGATGAGCAGATCCAGTCATATGATTTCCAAGACCCTAAAAAGTTCTTGGAAATCCTTCCTCCTTCGAAACAAGAAATAATAGAATTGCCTACAGATGTTTGCATTGACAGGGTGCAGCTGGAGGTATGTATTGCAGAGTTGGGGCAGCCAACAGAGTCTGGCTTTCGCGATCCAATGGCAACATACATGGAAATGTTTTTCAGTTTGATTGATAGATCAGGCTGTCTTTTACGTGACCAGGCTCATTACGCGCATGAAGGGCTGCCAGCAATTACATCTGTGTCCTGGTGGAAGCATTCTCAAGCGGCATCATTCTCAGGTTTACTTGAATGGTTGATCTGGCATTTCAGTATTACCTGATCTATTGTTTTTACAGTAGAGTAGGGTAGATTTTGTAAATAAATAAGCAGCCAAAAGGCAGCATTTCGTTTTGAGTTTCATTGCAGTTTTAGTTAGAAGTTTGCCGAGTCATTTTTTCAATCATTTCAGTCAAGTTCCATAAATGAGTCAGAAGTCTCGTGTTGTCTGTTGAAATAATGACTCCATTTCCCAATGGATGGAGGCACTGTCTGCTCTCCCAAAGATCTGCAGTTCTTGGCACCTCCAAGAAGCGGCAGCTGCCATCCCCATTGGAGCCAATGTTAGACTCGGTCCTGTTTGTCCCTTGTCAGAATCAAATTCTCCAAGGTTCATTTATAGTCATTCATTGACGTTACTGTGGTCCAGAAAAGAGTCATTTCAGAGTCAAGGTTTTATAGTTGGTCTTCAAACTTGTCAAATGATTTCTACAGGCTAGAAGAAGGTTCAGTGAGTTTATATTTCAAGATGGTTATCAATGCAAGACAGGGTTTTTGAAGAAGAAATCGTTAAATGTGTTTTCAAATATGTAATTATTGAAATTTTTTCGATAGAAAGCATGATGTTTTTTAGAGCAGATTTAAGGACAGTACTATCCATGCCAATGATGAGAATGATTCCTTTACACCTGAAGAACTTCGGCAGCAGGCCCAGGAGGAGAAAAAGAAATATCATACTCTTAGGAAAGAAGGAAAAGGTGAGGAAGCATTACAGGCGTTTAAACGAGGCAAGGAGCTTGAACGCCATTCTGAAGCTTTAGAGCTTCTTTGAGAAAGAGCAGGAGAAGGGCTGTCACCATTGCACTCAAGGATCTGGGATGGTCTGATGCAGATTTGCAGGATGCAGATAGAAAGCGAAGCAAGATGAATTTGGAGGGTGAACTGTCAACTCTTCTTGGTGAAACTCAGAAAATAAAAAACACACAGAATGAATTTGTTGTTTGTGCTGAGCAGATGCAGGTGCTGGCACATAAAAGGCGAGCTCTTGCTTTAAAGCGTGAAGGTAAATTAGAGGAATCTGAAGATGAATTTGAGCTAGCAAAGTCACTGGAGATTCAGATGGATGAATTAGCTGGGAACTCACGAGCTCACACTTCAATTGATGGCATCAACAATGATGATGGCCAGGCAGTAGATGATATTTTTGATCCCCAGTTGTTATCTGCCTGGAAAGGGTTTGGCTTGAAAGAAAACGATATTTTTAGCCAGATGCCAACCAAAGGAGTCAGTGCCAAGAATAAGGGTTTGGTTTCTACATCTAGCCTGGCATGTTCATGGTAACTTGGGAAATGACACTGCATGAGCAAATGTGGACAAAACCGAAGGTTCAAAGGAAGAAAGGATACGCCTTGAAGAAAATATCAGAGCAGAGAAGTTGAAGGCACTTGATTTTAAACGGGCAGGTAAGCAAACTGAGGCTTTAGATGCACTTCGCAGAGCAAAGCAGCTTGAGAAGAAGCTACAGTCTTTGGCTACTTGGAAGTGCTTTATATTGGCATTTTAAGTTTCTTCTTATTAGATGACAACTAAAAAGTTTTATAATGGCTAAAAGTGTCGCATTTCTCAAAATTATATTTGTGAAATTTGGTTCTTTGAGAGAGATCTGTTCAGTAAACCATATAATTCCAAGAAGACTCGTAAATATTCCCTCAACTTTGTGCATGAAAATTTTATTGCTTCAAGGTAAGCTGCAATTCTCATTTGTAACGTGACACTGAGAAATATGATTGAAAATTGGACGGGCTAATTCATCCCAGGATTCTGTTCACAAGCTTTCGACAGGATTCAGATTTTGGACAAGGTTAAGACAACCATTCAATTGTAGGTCTGACAATGGCATTTCTTGTGGAGAACGGAACAGATGGACAAGAGACTATCATCAGTTGTTTGTCCGAGCATTCATCAGAAACATGAAGGCCAAAAACGGCATCGGTTCATCAGAAGAGCTGTCACAGGAAAGTGCGCTACGCGTTGGAGGTGTGCGCTACGCACCGGGTTAGCGCGGCCAGTGTAAAAATACATAGGCGCTACGCATCAGGCTGTGCGCTACGCACTGGGATAGCGCGCTACGCACTCAGTCCAGCAAAAAATTTGTTTATATTCATGCGCCCAATCTCTTATCAAATCGGCTCCATCGACTTGCAAGTAAGCTTCTAAATGGTGCTCAGTAGATTTTAGTATGACTGTGGTGTTATCAATGTTGGGAAACAAGCCTTGGTTGAAGAGAGAATTGTTTTTCATTCTCTGTCATTTCAATCTGATCGAAGATAGAGCTAAGAAGTTCTGAATTAGAATGCCTCATGATAAATCTCTCCAGAAGCGAGCACCCCAAAACGAATGTGGCTAAAGTGTTGTCTGTGAGATGGACATTGTGGAAGGAGCAAGAAATTAAATGGTGGAATCCCACGAAAGGGTCAGGAAGTTGGGTGAGCAAGGAATTTTCGATATTGAGCATTTTGAGACGAAGACAGGTGAAAAAATTATCGGGAGGAAAGACTTCTCTTACTGGGGATTGACAGAGAAACGACCTTTGGACATTCTTGGCTGCCACAAACGCCAACCATGAGGAAACCCTGTTAGGGGTGAACGCCCAAGGTGTATACAACCTCAGTATGTTCGTGATTGCCTCTTTTATCACCGGTTGAGGATAGGAACCACGGACGCCTAGTAACAGTGACGGGCTGAAACGCAATTCGGACATGCGGGTGTACATGTTCCTGTGTGCGTGTGCCCATCTCCTTTAGAGGACCGAGGATCTGATGGCATCTCCGATTGGAATTTTCGAGAGAATGAGGCTAAGGACATCGTCGTGAAGTGCTGACAGTCTATCTGGCAATGTCTCTCTCATCATTTTTATCCTGTGTGTCCAGTTTTCAAATGATGTATTTCATTCCAAGAATAGATGCGCTTGAAGTTTCAAGATTCGTCACATTTCTTGTCAGCATTCTTTAACGGCACCCACAATAGGGTTCCATTTTCGAATCACGTCCTGATTTATTCACTTGATACCGGTAATGAAGATATAATGGGATTTCAAAGGACACGCCCACCATCCGCACGCATCAGCCGGTGAAGCCTGAAACAAATATCAACAGACAATCTTCAAATTGCACGCCGATACCTTCCGTCGTAAATATATCTTTACTTTCCAAATCAATAAAAGCAATGCAAGAACAAGATTTGTGTCAAATTCATTTTCCAGAGATATCAGTAGGCTGCCAAGAGTTTCTTCGCCTTAGTCAAATGGGTCATATATTTGGGGGAAACCGAATTGTGCTGGCCAGAACTCTTTGCAACGTGTAATCATTTATGGTAACATGGATGAAAGCGCCCCAAAGTTACAAAGGATGTTAAAAAAATTGGTTGTATCCAAATGGTAAAGGAAAAGTAAAAGCCCAAATTAAATGCAGACCACCCACTATAGCATAAGAATAGGATTAGGCAGTCTATTTATGACTTCAGTTAGTAATTCATAGGGTTTACGCTCCAGGTTTGGTTTTCATTGGTCATTAGAAATTCTCAGCTGGAATAATGTAACGCTTTCTATTTTTAGAGCAGATGGATAATCCTTTTTCTATCTTTGTGGCTTCAGTTGAAACAACGCCCTTATTTTTGGACGATCTATTTTCTCATTCAGGAGTCTATTTATTGTATTAAACTTAGATGTAAACGGTTCTGAGTTCTGAGAGCTGGGAGGAGAAATACAGAGTTTCATTGCACAGTTTTGACAGTGATTTTAATAAAAAATGCAGCTCTGACCCCTGAGATTCCTGTGGTATGAAATTTAACATTTGTCTCATCCTTTGTTTCATATGTAGCCTGTTGTGTCTTCGTTTCATTTCATAATCGTTTCTAAATGAATACTTTTAAGTGAGAAAGGCAGAATTCAATTTATTTGCTCTGTCTTGAGGAAGTGTTCATATTTAATGTTTTCTTCTATTTGAGAAGGATTCATCTTCTATGCCCTTGTCAACCCCTCAACAGTTCACCCACTCCACAATGCTTCAAATTTGATGTTAAATTTCTTGCCTATCTTGCCTCAGGAGATAATATGTGTTTTTGATTATATTTCTCTGTTTCAAGCTGTTCTTTGCCCATGCAGCCCAGAAAACCCAATCATTTATTAAAAACCTCATTTCATATCTATTTACCAGCCTAAAATCAGCATTCACTCATCTCAGCCCTTTTGAAGACCTTTTGCCGAGATAGACCCGGAGAGAGCCCTCTCCTGTCCTCGTAGGGCTAGCTACGAGGCTGCGCGTGGTTTGATGTTGCCTTGAGTTTTGCCCTCCTCAGCCTGGGTCAAATTCGAGCGTTAACACCATGACTACGTTCTGGAAGGGATCCTTCACTCTTTGTTCTTCATGTGCCTCTTTACCCCTCTGAATGATTTGCAATTGTTCATTTGCTCTTCTGAATGGATTTGGGTTTCTTGGAGCAAATGTGTTTGGAAGCCTTGCCTTTCCAGAGCTCTGCTCAACCTTCAGCTTAGATATCTCAGCAGCCAATGACTCTATCATTTTAGTCATTTTGTCTAATTTAGGCTCTGAAGATGAAGCAAAGGAAGAAGAAGCCTCACCTCTCTGCCTCCTTCTATCAGCATGACTTTTGAGCTTTTCTGCAGCCATGATATTCGATTCCACCTCTAGAGCTGCATCTTGCATTTCAGCTAGAGTGGCACATCTTCTTTCTCTTAAAAGCAGGCAGAAATCGGAGTCAAAAGCATTGGCATAGGTGAGTTTGGCAGAGGTGGGGGTAGGCTTTACTTCAGCTGGTATCTTGCTATACATACGATTGAATCTTTTATTAAAATCAGGCAATGATTCCCTTGAGGTTCCCAAACTCTGTATGGTAATAAAGCAGGTGTTTCTTATCTCCCCAATGCTTCAAGAATACATCATCTAAGGCTTCAATGTCTACTATGGACCTAGGGGGAAATTCTCTTAACCACTTTCTGGCCTCTCCATCAAGGCTCTGGACAAACACCCTCATCCACACATTGTCTTCACTGATATCTAGGTTATCAGCATAACTATAAAAAGACTCAAGGTGTTCTTCAGCTATTACTCCCTCTGTACCAGTGAACTTAGGCATATATTTTTGATACTCTCCTGCGGGCATGGCATTCTAAGGGATAGGCAAGACTAGGGGTACATACCTAGCAGCTATGATTCTTTCCATCTTTGTGGGTGCTTGTTGGCCTACCATGACTGGGGTAGGTGGGAGGATATTGGCAGTTTGAGGAGTAGGGAGCAGTGAAATGGATGACAAAAACAAAGGAGTATGATGGACTGTATGGGAGGATTTCTTTGGACTGAGATCCAAAGGGGAACTAGATGAACAAGGAGCTTTATGAATCTCTGAAGGTATTTCTTCACTAGCAATGCTAGGCTCTAAATCTTCAAACTGTATATCCTCAGCTATAATCTTCTCTTGCAGAGATACATAAGATTTCTTAGACTTACCTAATCCTGATGCTCCTTTCTGTGATGTTTTACTTTGCTTAGCAATCTTCTCAGGGTCAGGCACTGGGTTAGCTGGTGATTTCTGAGGATTTCTCCGGGTATACCTCACAAACTGAGCCAGAACTGGAATGTGGAGTCGCCACTAGGTTGGTCCTTCTGGTAGAGTCGCCAGATAGATGATTACAACCAGAAATGTGTCCAGACTTTGTCTATCATCAAAGTTGGAACTGTGTCATTCTCCCAGGGAAGCTAAGCTTCAACCTCCTCTCCCTCGCAGCGGCGCCAATTTATGTTATCACCCCAAGAAACTCTCCTAGGTTATAGCTCGGAGATGCTCGGGAACATACAAATTCAACTTATTGTTGCGAATGGATGAATGGAGGGAATGATGCTTGTTCAAGCCAGATAACCACTTCTACTTTGTTTAACTCCAGACATGCGTGAACACCCCCAGACTACAAGGTTTTAGACCACCAATTACTCACAGTTTAAGGATTGGATGAACGTGGAGAACACTGACCACACCAGCAAATGCACAAGACCATGTGATGGCCGACTGCAACTAGTAAAGAAGTCTGCAAATATAATTCCCTAATGCATAGATAGGATGACAGCTCTATGGAATTAGGTGAAAATAAACCTAAATAGCTCATTCACTGATACATACAAGACTTTATCACAGAGATAGGATGACAACTTCTCTAATGCTAAACATCAAGAGCTCAGAAATACGACCTATCAGGCACAACTTGGAACAGAATAAGAATGAAAAGTGAGCAATAAACAACAAAAGAAGCTTGTATTAGCTGAAAATGAAGATGAGACGCTGCAAGTATCAAAATAGTTACAGTCTCCAGAAGTTGAACCTTACATCAAAACAACAACCATCAACCTTGATTACATCTTGTTTCTGGGTATATATAGAGTTTCAATTCAAAGGCACTCGGCCATTCTAAGTATGGAGGGGCCATAATTGGCCACCAACCACATTTAGTTGCCTGATGGAGCTTCTGAGTTCGTTTGCTTGGTGTAGTGGATGAATCTGATCTTTTCCTGTGCTCTACTGTCCTTTCGGGCAGTCGGAGTGCTGTATAGGATGAAGCTCCATAACTGTTAAATGCAGTTATCTTCTTGAGCTCTGTCCTTTTCCTTCTCCGCCATACTGCCTATTGAATGCAGTTGTTGAGGAACAAATGTAGCTGGTACTGGTAGACTAATTACCTTCATCCTTCGGAAGCACGGAACAGTTTAGAGACGCGAACTGCATGGCGAGTGTACGAGCAAGACGAAGGAGCTGGACGGGTCGTTGGATTGGGAGGATAGACGGCTAGGATGAGTCAGCGGGGATATTGGAGGAGGCGGGAGCAGGACGATCGTGGGTCGTTGGATCGCAGGCGGGCAAATCCAACAGTCGGCGGGCGGCGGAAGCGCACGGCGGTTAACGGGCAAGGGCAGAGGACCGAGCGGTAAGTGGTTTTGATCGCACCACCTTCAGATGCTGGGTGGTAAAAGGACAATGGTGCACGATGCCATACAGCGCATGACGTGTGGCGGCAGAGGAGAGTGGAAAACCACTATCCATCGCGTTGTTACCTCGCGGGCGCAGGGAGAGCAGATGCCATCTGATCGTGGCAGAGATGATCAGACGGTGGGGAAACAATCGTGCGGGTTTTCCTTCGAATGTGACGGGGAATCACTAAATCGGGCGCGGCGACCGACGACAGAGGTTATAGGCGAAGAGTTTATGGGGGCGTGGAGTCCCGCGGGCATGGTTTTATGGGGTTTTGTGTGTTAACGCCCATGGCCCAAGAAAAAGGGCTTATATGGTTTTTTAACAAAAGCATGGAAAAAGGAGATGGGAAGAGGACGAGTGGGGGTAAAGGAAAAGGTGAGGGTAACCATTATAGGCCTTCTTTGAACACGACCAAGGACCAAGTTTGCCTCCAGCTTTTAGAGAATCAATGTTATATAGCAGAGATAACAGTTTGTATGAGTGGTTAGTCATTCCATTTGGGCTATGTAATGCACCAGCTACATTTATGAGATTAATGAATGATGTACCACCCCATTTTATAAATTAATTTGTTATTATTTATTTGGATGGTATACTGGTATATAGTGCTATGTAGGAGGAGCATATGTCACATTTGACGCAGGTGCTAGAAACATTGAAGAAACACTGATTACTAGCAAATGTCAAGAAGTATGAGTTTGCGCAACAGTCTTTGGTGTATCTGACGTATGTGATCAGTGGAGGATAACTGAAGATAGATCCTTCTAAGATGGAGGACATATGATGAAATCACTAGTTCCTATTAATGTTTTTGAGGTCAGGAGTTTCATTGGGGTAGCACAATACCTAAGGAAGTTCATAGCCTCATTTTCAACAGTTTTAGCACTGCTCCACCCCATAACAACAAGTGGCAAGAGTTTCCAATGGGGAAAAAGTCAGTAAAGGGCTTTCAAAGAGCTAAAGAAGAAGATTAACCAAGCACCAGTCCTGGCATTACCAAACTTGCAACCACCCTTTGAAGTGGAGATAAATGCAAGTGGGTGTGTTATGGGAGTTGTCTTGATGCTGGGAAGAAGGCATGTATGCTACCATTATGAAGTATTTCATGCGACAATTCTACCTACGACAAAGAGCTTTATGCCATGGTGCAAGCTTTGAAGAAGTGGAAGCACTATCTAATGGGAAAGGGGACAATACTCCACATAGATCACCACTCATTACAGTACTTGCAGGCCAAGAGTAAGCTACAACAGACTAGGCATTACAAGTGGATGGGGTTTTTATAGCAGTTTCATTTGGTGATCAAGTATAAGAAGGGAAGCACAAACAAGTTGGATGACATTCTTTAAAGGCCACCCACATCAAAGTTTATATCTTTGAGGACTCTTATGCACATGGAGCCATTCACCCATGATGCATAAAGAGAGGCATATTTAGAATATGAGGACTTCAAGGAGGTGTATTAGCAGTTGTAGAGTCAGAGTCATGTGCACTATGGCGATAATATGGTTGACTACTATCTCCATGATGGGTTACTCTATAGGACAGATAAGTTATGTTTTCCTAAACGTGAGAGATTGTCGCTGATCAAAGAGGCTCACACCTTAAAGGTTTCAAGGCACTTTGGTGTAGGGAATACCGTGGCTAACTTGCAGAAGTATGTGTATTAGCCCAAGATGCAAGAGAGGGTATCTAGGTTCAAGAGGATGTATGCTTTATTGTACCAATAAGCCTAGAATCGAGAAACAAGGTCTATATCATCCCTTACGTGTACCTACTCATCCATGGGAAAACATTTCTATGGACTTTGTGGGAGGTTTATCGACAACCAAGAAGGGAAATGACTAACTGTTTGTGGTAGTTGACAGGTTCAACAAGATGTATGTTTTGGTTCCTTTTAAAGATACCATTGGCAGGGAAAAAGCAACAAACTTGTTCTTTGGATAGGTTTGGGTACACTTTGGGATACCAAGGAGCACCATTTCAGACAAGGATACAATATTTATTAGTACATTTTGGACTACATTGTGGGAGAAGATGGACACAAAGTTGAAGAGATATACAACATTCCATCGAGAGACATAAGTAGTCAACAAGACTTTGGTGCCAATTCTGAGGGAGATACAACCAAAAGAGTCTGAAGAGCTGGGATAAAACTATGGTATATATACAACATTATTACAATAGAGTAGTCCACAATTCTACAAGAAAGTCGCATTTGAGACTTGTTTTGGAAATTTGCCACCTTCACCTTTGGATATTTCATATGAGTAAGAAGGAAGAGTGACGGAAGATATTACATGAGATGCTTTGAGGGCTGAAAAAATTATAAAGAAGATCAAGCAAATCCATTTATAGGTACAAGAAACACTACAAAAGTCGCAGGAGAAGTATAAGGCCAAGCATGATCGACACAGAACAAATAAGTCATTCAAGGTGGGGGAAAAAGTATGGTTACAATTAAAAAAGGAGAGGTTGAAGGGGTTTGGTAAGAAAATCAAGGGTTTGAGGTATGTTCCCTTTGAAATATTGGAAAAGGTGGGTGATAATACATATCAACTCAGTTTTCCACCATACATGTGAATTTACTCAGTTTTGAATATAGAGAATTTGAAACTTTATGAGCCTTCAATGCTAGATCAGAAATAGGCTTTTGTGGAGGATTTGGCACTAGGTGGTCAGGAAGAGTTGACAAGAGATACAATTTTGCAGAAGAGGTCCAAAACTACAAGATAGTTGCAGCATTACCTTTGGCAAATTGGGTTGAAGGGACAACTTCTAGGCAAAGCTAAATGATACACCAAAGAGAAGGTGGAGGAAAATTTTCCTCACCTCATTCAATAGAAGATTTTAGGGACAAAAATCCTCCCAAAATGGGGAGGTGTGATCCGGATTGGATCGTTATATTTTTTTTTATCCATCTCGATGCATTTGGAATGGAAAAACTGGAGGAATCAACTCACGGGATCATTTTTATCAAGAGGGCCCAGTTCGGAAAAATGAGGTCTGAAACCTTTCGGGAGCATTTTGAGGCATCAAATGACGTTTTTTGGGGTTTTTTTTTTCACTTTGATGTGACAACATTTCATGTTTTTCTACACATATATCTTTCCAACGACAGAAGAAACACGTCAATCGGAGTCTGTATGCAAAAGATATACCACTCAGAAGTTGACCTTCATGTTTTCACACTAATAGTTTCGGGAGGATGTCACGTCAGCCCCCATTATTCATGGAAAAGGGGCTACAGATGTGATTATGATGTAAAAGACTCTAGAATATTCTATATTGTAACTCTAGCTAAGAGTTGATGTAGTCAAAATTAAGCACTAGTAGGCTATCAAGCTGTGTTATAACCGAACCACTAGGAGGAAGAGGCATTCCATTCTTTCGAGAGCATTTTGTTCCATAGCTAAATAAAGATAGCTAGGAGAGATAGTGTAACACCCTCCTCCTACATCTACTCAAGCAACCGGCTAGTCGGGGTAAACATGCAACGAGAGGCCACTATGATATTATTCGACCTCCTGAGTCACGTTAAGGAAGTGGAACCAACGGAAACACACCATACAAACATTCAACATTAGCATTAGGACCCTCAAGAACCAATCCAACCTTTATGCTAACCAACCCCTGCGTCCCACTAAGATTTTATACCACTTGACCTCTGGACACTCTCATGCTATGGGCATGCCAACATCCAAGGAACTCTGGATGCTCTCACAAGCTTGCAAGCCAACATCCAGTTACTTTTTTGTACAATGTCGTGCCAGCGTACCCAAGATTTGAGCCACTTTTTTAGACCCAGAGCCTAGGTCACTGCCCAAAATAGAATGACATCTTCAAAACAGTAAGATAATAGGGAAATGCCAGTGCAAAAGCAATTATTTGAATAATACCTTGACTAGACCCCTACCAGTCATGACAAGCATTTCATCAAACATATCACGAATATGTAATCTACATGTGTAAATAACAGATCTGAGCATAGGGGTCTCATACTTAGCTAAGGATCGCTAAAAAACATTGATGCCTCAACACATCAACTGCCATTTCATCCATTAGGTCATAGATACATTGTTCATTCATATAAGAGTAAAAACATGATGGGAGCCATACATATCTACTATCATAAAACACATACATAACCAACATAATAGCAACAAAAATACTAATGAAATCACAACCATATGATCCACATATAAACCAATATAATACTCTTATAAATACAAGGAGAAATAACCTCATATTGATGATGCAAAATCCAACCCTGGGATGAGACTTCCACGTTCCACCTGACCGTAAGATGGCTGAGCCAACCTCTCTTCAACCATTCACCCTCGTGCCATATTCCAAGCATGAATGTGGGATCTTATAAAACACATCAATCCAAAATCATCCAGGCCTTCTAGAGGCCAACAACCTCAACCCGTCAAACAGTGATTCCACCTCACGGTCGGACATCACAAAACCATCATCATATTGGCCTCTATCTAAGCCTTCTAGGGCTCCAGATCATTTTTCCAACCAAGGTTCTAGGACTAGTAACTCAATCCACAACTTTTACCGAGCTCCAGAGTGTTTGTCCAACGAAGCCTCCAGGACTATTAACTCAACCCACAACTTTTATCAGGCTCTAGAGAATTTTTTCAACCAAGGCTCTAGGACTAATAAATCTACCCACCAAGGGCTCTAGAGCATTTGTCGAACCAAGGCTATGGGACTAGTAACTCAACCCAAGCTGTTACAGGGCTCCAGAGCATTTGTCCAACCAAGCTCCAGGACTAATAACTCAACCCAAGATAAGGAAACACAAGAACAATATCTATGGCTATCCAAGCAATGTCAAAGCTAGGTAATCCACTGTCAATCTCGACCATCCTCCATGCCAATGACATATCACAACCAACAAACCACATGCATATGCCATGCATGCTAAAACTAGTGAGGAAAATATACATGTAACTTTGTACCTGCAAGCAAATCTTGTTGTAGTTGTTGATCCCGATGTCCTCTTGCACTTTCCTGCTCTTCCTTTGCCTTCTTGCTCCAAAAATCCAAGCATGCCACACCCTCCAAGGGTGATCCAATAAAACTCTAAGTCTCAAAGAGTACAAGAGAGAGAGAATAGAAGAGAGCTCCATAAAAACTGAACTGACCAAGCCGACCCACTGAGCTTCAAAATCCTTTTTATTAATGAGACCTCTATTTTCTTTATTTTCCATCATTTTCCTCCTCACATGCAACCTGTGACCTTTCACCTTCCTTTTCTCCTATTTTGCATTATTTTCATAAATAAAATCCTAATAAATGCCTCATGCCTTTCCAAAGCCATTGCCAATTTCCTTAGTCATAATAAACCAAATGAACACCCACTAGGATGTTTTACCCACCATTTAGCTTGGAATACATGTCCCATCACCATGGCCTTATATATTTTTACATGCATTTTTAACCAGGGTTGTTACAGATAGGAATTAGAGCACACAGAGAGGATCTTTGCATTGTAGCCCATGGGCCACGGGCATTACTTCTTTGTGCCTGCAACTATATTTCTAGACAGAGAAAGAGAGAGACACAACCTCACCTTCTAGCTAGGTTTTCTCCTGAAAGGGTTTCCCAGAGAGCATATCTTGTGTCTTATGTGTGTGTGAGCTTATTTTGTCGTTCTCTACTTTTCTACATAATTTCCATTCGCATGCATTCACTAATTACAATTAAATCTATAGATCTAGAATTTTAATAAAAAATGTAATAATGTAAAATTTCCACATTTATAATATAATATGATTATATTTGTTGTGACGAAATTTCCAATGGAAAATCCACGATAATTTACAGATCAATTTATAATTATTCAATAAATTTAAGATCAACAAGAATTAAAATTTATAATATTTTAAGATTAAATATCTTCATTTTCTTATTATTATGCAAATAAATAAAATTGAAAAATTGCTTTCAGATATATATATATATATATATATATATATATAATGAACAATTAAATATAAACTAATTACATAAATTTATTCATAAAATATCACATACATTTCTCTATAATATTTTTTATAATTATCTTTAGCTCATGGAGTCTACTTGGCTCATCCTTCTTTTGGAATTAGCATCGAGTTTAGCTCAATTTGGTTGTTTTCAGGTCATTTGGCATTTGAGTCCCGCATGGAGAATCAAAATGATCTCTCCTCAAGTTCTGGGTGTGTGAATCACTGCCCTTCATGTCCGCATCTTCCCGTTGGTAGTAATGATGGGAACAATGAACTAAAGCAACAAATGAATAAAAAAATAACCTTCATTTTATTCCTCATTTAAGAATTTCAAAAGCTTCAGACCAAAATGAACCAGTTTGAGGAGAAAATCAGTTGGATTCATAGTCAAATGGTGGACGTACAACTCCAGAGGAATGTCAAAGAAAATAGAAGAACGAAAAGAAATGCCTCAGGAGGACCCTCTAATAAGATGTCCATGGATCCCCCCTAGTTGATCTATGGTTAAATTTTGCAAATGTATTATGTTTTTTGGCTAATTTTGTAGAGCATGTAGTTGTTATAATTCTTGCATAATATATGAGCATGACAAAAGGGCTATAGTATTTTTAGAAACTCCATATGTGACCTTTATAGAATATCATTATACACTTAGGGAGTGTTATAATGCAACCCAAACATCCATCAGGAAATCCATTGCAGCTAGGAAAACTTGTTGGTGAACAATGAATGCCTGAAGCAACTTTGAAAAACCTCTAAATTTTGTGGGAAAACCATATGGTACATGATACAATTACTACTTTCAAATTCCCCATTGGGAACCTTTTAGAAAAGCTCCAATGAAGAACATTCCTTTGTCATCCCTCCCAATTTTTCATGGCATGACTAGTGAGAATATATATACTTTTCTCTCTAAGTTTAGCATCTTATGCCCCAAAGTTATGACATCTTAGATGCCAAAAAACTGAAACTATTCCTTGCTACTTTGAAGGGAGTTGCGTTAAGATGGTTTATGGGGCTAGGAGGTAAGACAATCACATCTTGGGATGGCATGAAGAAATGTTTTCTAAAAGAGTACCATGACTACTAGATAACCAGAGATAAGAGGGAGGAACTATTTTTTTTGTCCCAAAAATAATATGAGAGCTTGGAAGAGTACATCAAACGCCTTTAGTATAATTTGTGAAGGTATAGGCATAACGATTTAAATAAATACATCTTAAAGACAATCTGGATCCGAGGAACGGAGGATGAATGCATGGGCATGCTTAACCTCATGGGAAAGGGAGACATATCAAAGGAGCTCTATGATGATATAGTCGCAATTTTCCTAAGAATTTTGAGAGGATCAAAGGAACATAACTCTAGTGTGAGATTATTTTTCTAGAGTACAAAAGTCAGCGAATGGTAGGGTAACAAATGCAAAAATTGGTAGCTTATTTGAAAATTTTAAAACTAATATTATCAACTATTTTTCCTCTCAATTTGATGTTTTATATGAAAAACAAAAGCAAATTGAAGTTGAGAAGGGCTTGGAAATATTCTGCTCCAACTATAGGAAGAAACATCTTCTCTGAGAGTGCCCACTTAATAATATGGAAGTCTATAGTATTTGTGAGCAAGGCCACTTAACGAGGGATTTCCAATTGCTACTAGGGTTGAAGGTTGTATTTAAAGAATCAAGTTAGGAGACATAATTGACCTATTTTATTGGCTCTAAAAAGTCGTGGCAAACCTTACCAACAGGTTTGGCTTCAAACCCATCATCATCTTTCAATACTTGGATTAACATATATAATTCTTAGTAAGCTCTACAAAAAATTTTGTTCCTCACAATGTCGTGGTAGTTTGCCAACCCTCCTCCAATCCAATACCCTGCACCATGGCCATAATGTCCTTCTTCTCAAAGTTCTCATGATCCCAAGGATGGCATCAAACCTCTTTTGAGATAGTTTCCTATGCCAAACACAATTCCCTGTGCAACACCATTAGCTATAACTTCCATCTAATAAACCACTAAATAATCCTCCCCTATGATCCCAACCACCTATGCAACCTAATCGAAACCTAAACAATAAGGTGCTGTAACAAGTCAGAGCTCCTATCTTCCCCACTTGTTGCATCTCCCTTGTTGAATGTAATAAAATACACTTGAGTTTAGGCATATTAGTGAATTTAGGGACTTCTCCTATTATTATAGAGTAAGAAGAAGGAAATTCACCTAGGGAAGAGGTTATAATTAAGATAACATTATAGGAAATTTTTTCTAAAACTACTATAATAATTGACACTATTGTTACTATTAAAAATTGTGTTGAAACTACTATAATAGTCGATGTTGTTGTTATTGATAAAACCCACGCTAAAACTAATGTAAAAATTGATGCTATTGTTACTCAAACTAATCCGAATCCGATGTATCTAGAATGATTGGTTTAGCCAAAAATACTTTGCAACCAGAGTTCAACATGTTGAAAGGGCTGAGAAATTTGTACATCAAAATCCTATTACTGCAAGCCATTAGGGACGTCTGGATTTATGAAAAAACAATGAAGGATCTTTGTGTTAAAACCCCTGGAAAGAAACCTCAAGATCCTCTCATGATTCATGTGGTAGGTGTTGATGCCCCGAAAATCGTTGTATCAACATTTGGGGATAACCACCCGGTCCGGACCTTAATACAGCTCCCTCCGTTTGGAATGGTGGCTCCGACTAGGTATAATGGGACCAGTTTCCCAATAATGAATAAAAGGGGTGGATGAACGATTGATTTTCTAATCTAACGATAGGTGAATAATTTAATCTATCAGCAAAATTAAAAGAACTACTACTAATCCCGAGAACTATTATTCTTTGAAATGTAGCGCTTGATGATCTTTGTTTATTGACAGGCATATAGACGACTCTATCTAATAAACATAGACATCTATTCATTCAATGATTACTTTGTTTAAATAGTTAAACAAAGTGATTAACACAATATTGCTACACTTATCATTTATATTATCGATACATATATGATCAAAAGAAAAGCATGTTGTAAACATCCAATAGTGGAAGGAATAAAGAATGTTGTTAAAAACACATGCATATATCCGATAATAGCAAAAGCGATCAAACAACAATTCATATAAAAAGAATGAACTCAAACACAGATAATAGTACCATATGAGCTGCTAATCACTCCCAATATCAATCGCTATTTGGAATTCTTCTTCCGACTCAAAAATACTTTCAAACAAAGACAGTAGTGCACATCCGCATAAAAGCTTCGTTGTCAAAATCAGAATGATTGGCCCAGTTTTATAAAAGAATATGCCTGAAGTACAGTAGTGCAACTTCAAGTTTTAAGTCATATACAAAACTTACGACCCTTTCTAAATACATGAAAGGGTCTATAAATACTTTATTAAGCTAACTACCTATGAAACTAAAATCCTACTTAATTGGTATAACTTGATTCTGAATATCTTCTTCACGGCAAACTGGCAGTCGGTGGCATGAATCATCACTTAGGCTGTTTGCCTTTAGACCTGAGCTGGCATATCGCAAGCATTGGTTCCACTTCTGGTGGTCTGTTGAGACGAGAATTGAGTTGGGCAGCATAGGTGGCATCCTGTATATCGGGAATGATATATCCGATTGCATCTGTGAGGCATTTGAGGGCGGCTCTCTGGCTGTATGTTTTGACTAAGAACAACCAATAGGTGTCCCATGTCAAACTGTTAATTCCTGCAATTAATCTCCCATTTTTCTCTAGTTCCGGATAACATGACTGCTCCAATGTTTTAGCCGCTGTCAATTTACCTGGGGTACATTGAGAAATCATGTTAGACAAGTAGAGAGTATCATTAACCAATTCAACCAAATTACTTGTGGTTAATTTACATCTTGAAACTGCTCTCTCTGCTTTCATTAACTGGGACTGCCATTTCGTAAATAATATCTCCTGATGTGATTCTAAGATTTTTGGCAAATTAGCTGCCTGTCCCTCATCGGTGTCTTGCCACTCAAGAAAATTAGTTAGTGTTTCATCGGCTTGATCCAAGTATGTTCTAGATTTTTCCGATTTTTCACCTATTGATGTCGTCAAGTCGCATAAAGGTTCCGCCTGGGCGATTTGTTGACATAAAAGCTTTATCTGTGTTATCAATGCCTTGTTTATCTGTAATGCCTCTGCTCTGAATTCAGCTGGCTGTGGAAGATTCTTTGTTTTCTCTAGCTGGGCTGATAGTTGAGCAATTTGCTCATCTTTCGACTTCAACATTTGTTCATTCACTGCTTTTAGTTGTGCCAATGCCTCAGATAACTCTTTCTACTTTTGAGCTGCACTGTAATCAATCCTCTGTTTCTCTTCCTGCAATTGTTTATTCAATTGATTATTTATTTGTTGCTGTGTAAACAATTGCCGTTCTGCTTGCTCTGCCTTCTGCTGTGCCTCCGATAGTTGTGCTTGTAGTGAAAAGATCTCCTGGTCTTTTCCTTTTAATAAATTACTCACCTCTGATGCCTTGTCTATTGTAGCTGCTGAATAGGCTCCAGCATATTGGGATAGTTTTGTTAGGTCATCAGAGGGATCAAATTCCTCTTTCCAAACCACGTTGCCCATCACTGTTTGTTCAGGGAATAGGGAAGGTTGATCAGTCCTTCTCCTTTTCCGTTGTCGTTTTACTACAGCCTTGTGTTTTGGGCTATAAAAGACATCTAAGGGAGGAATTTCTTCTACTTGCAAAATAATCTGATCGGAGGGATCCTTAGGGATTATCTCTACTTCTTTAGAACTGGGTAGGCCGCTGGTTCCACTTGGAACCTGTTTTGAAGTTGTCTCCTGTGTGTCAGCTGCTTTTGATGTTTCAGCTTCCTTCGAGCACTCAAGATTGCTGATGATTGAGTCGAATTGCTGCCATTCCTGGAGCAATTTCGGGTCAATCTAGGCATCTACATTCACCTCTGTGCTGCTATGTTCCTGCTCTTTTGTCTGGGTTTCCTCTTGCTTTTTCATATGTACTTCCTCTTGTTCTTTTGATGTAACAGGAGGTTCCTTAGTGAGTCGCTGCTTAGGCTTGCTTGATTATGTTGTTGGGGTTGTTGCTAACAGATCTAGAGGCAGAGTTTGCAACCTCTGTTCTCTAAGTCTGTTAAATTCAACTAACCCGTCATCCTTATACTCCATTCTGGCCAGCGATTTAACTTGGGACATTGACTCGGCTGAGGAGAAAAGGTCATCGAACATATCTTCTTTATGATCAGACTTTGTCAATTTTGCCCGTTCAAGTGCATTATAGGTGACTTTGTTTGGATCAAATCGCCTATTAGGAAGAGTTGCTAGACTTAATGCCTTTATTTTTTCAGCTTCTTTCTTAGCATGTTTAAAGTCATGCAGAGCGTAGACACCGCATCTTAGAGGAAAAGAGGGCCAAACCTGCTGCTTTTTGTTCTTTAGAGTTTGTGTCACTCCTTCGGATGTAATCTGATAGGCTATCTCCCTAGCCAACAGTTTATCAGGTATGTACAAAGGGAGGACATGAGGTTTGGCTTGGCTGCCGAAAATTCTTACATAGGTAAATTTTTCCTCTCCGAACCATCTTCCTATGGATGTCAAATCAACCCCTGCTTGGTAGGAAATCTTAGGAGCAGGTTTATCAAAAATAGAGTAGTGAATGGGTAACATAAAACCATTGCAAACTTGATATAAATGGTGCTTATAGTAAGTTTTCCACAACTTCTGATGGTATATATGAATGGGCATGGGGTCTTGTGGAGTCCACCTCCATGCAAGCACAAGAAATTCAGAATTAAAACACAGGGTGTCCAAGATATAAGCACTATAGCAGAATGGGGGAATAAACATTTCAGTGATGCGGGTTTTGCTTCTAAAATCAAGAACTGCGGTTGCTAGCTTATCCGACAGTACAATTGCCCAATCCATTATTTCACTATTACATGTTGCCTCCATCAAAGGAACCATTTCTATAGTGAAATTTGCGGAATCATGTAACCGCCACAATCTACACATCAATATCTTGGCATAACAATAAGGAGAACACAGAGAATCAACAGAGTACTTACCCGAAGACTCATGCTTGTGTTTTGCTGGATTTTGCCTCCAATCCCGAACGGGTTCGGATTCAATTTCGTTCTCTTTTCTGAATTTCTCCAAGAATGCCTTGTTGTACTTCTTCTCCGGTACAGGCAAATGATACATTTGCCTCAAATCATTAGGTTGAAATGAACCGAAGATTCTCCCATCCATGGTGCAAAAGGTTCTGTCTGTGATTGGGATTTCTTCAATTGCCCACCTCACTACATCCGTATATGGGAGAATTTGTTCCTGGGCTGCTATCCGATGAAGGAAAGAGTCGGCTAAATCCTTTAGAGTAGCATCAGATTTTCGATTCGTATCTGCTGTGGGTTGTACTGTTGTCACCTCGGGTTCTTCGGCCTCAATCAAATTATAGGTACTTTGCCAAGTAGTTTTGCCGAGTCCTAGACATGTAGTGTCGGATATCAATCCTTTTCTTTTAGTTCTTGGATCAGCGATGAGTTGTCCTGTGGCTGGCGAAGCGGAGGCTATTGCAGTCTTCTTAGACTTTTTCCCCATTCTGCTTAAATCTACTGCTTCAGAAGAGTTCTGCACAAGAGTGAAAATGAACGTAATACAGAGAATTGGTAGCGCAAACCAAATATGAGCGAGATATATTAATCAATGCATGATGAAGGATTAACTTAAAGTGGCCGTGGATACAATCTGTGAAAAGATTTTTTAGACTTACTATTTCATTAAACGGCCGTTAAAACCTGTCAATCCTTTAAATGCCCATCATATCGTTTATTGGCCGAATGATTCGTTTAAGCGTGTCTTGGATGTTTTGGTGGTTGAGCGCAAGTGAATCGCTATTGGGAAGATAAGGCCTTTAATACGAATTAATCGTAACATCCCTGCTTTATCAATTTTTTTGAAATTCGCGCTTTTAGCTTTATCGCAATCGGCCGTCGGGGAAAACTTAAATCGTTATATTGGTTCCTTTTGGAATCCCCGATTTCCGATAGCGATATTGGCAATTCGCATCGGAGTATTAACTGAGAACTTTGAAAAGCATGCATGGTACATCTCTGATCGCCGATAGCGATATCGCATCGCATCGGAGCGAAAGGGACTTTTGTTATGATGACTCATTATTGCCGATATCCAATAGCCTTTTGCGTGTTGTCGCGTCGGAGAAAACCAATGGGTCTTTAAGTTATGCCTCCTTTGTCATTGCGATATGCGATCTTGCGATCGCTTTATCGCAATGATAAAAGATTACTCATTTATATATTATAAGACCAATTAATTGGTTTATCAAAAAGTTTTTGTAATGTTTTCATTTTGTTTTCGGATCTTTTTGAATAATACGAAGTTGATACCAATTAAAATAAAAAGGGGGCCCATTTCATATTATAGTTTTGAGAATAAACTTGATATGAAATGGGGGGTTGTTGTAGAGCACAACAGTAGGGAAGCGATCAAAATTAATATCGGGTAAAATCCCTCCTACCAAATATGATGACCATGGAAACCTAATAGTGATTGTCGAAGTTGGAAAAAAAACCATCTTGAATATGCTAGTCAATATTGATCCCGCAATAAATGTAATGACTAGAGAAACCTTGAATCAATTAGATTTACCAATCTGAGGCCAACACCCATTATGCTTGAATTAGATGATTGATCCAAAATATGACCATAAGGAATATCCAACTTATTTTTGGTATTGCAGCACAAAACTCATCTAGGTGGACACCCCTTAATTTTGGGCAAACCTTCATTAGCTACAACATATGCATTCATTAACTGGAGGGAAGCCTCTTTGACTGTTATGGGAATACCACAAAGAACCTTGTCCTTTATCCTCCTACTAAACCAAGTGTGGAATATGAAAACCCTTTGTAGGGTAAGTTTGAACTAGAAGAGGATAACATTGAGTCACTCCTCACCATTAGTAAGGCCCTTTGTTTTAAGAATGAAACCTCAGAATGAAACGAAAATCGGGTCGACAACAAGGGGGACACCCACCCGGTCCGGACCTTGGTTGGTAGCTCCTTATCCGTTTGGTATAGCGGGTCCGACTGGGGATAATGGGACCAGTTTCCCAATCTAAGGGGTGTGTGTGTGTGTAGAGTTGGATGATGTTGATCTAGGAGTACTTAAAGCTAATTTAATTCAAACTTATAAACTAACTCTATGCTATTGTAATCTAATGAGAAACAACACATCTAATCTACGCTAACCCGGGGTGTATTTATTCTATTATGCGATCTAAAGAGATTTCGAACAATAACTGGTAATAAAGATCATTCAGCTATCATAAGAATAGAAATCAATTAAGATAAACCACTTTGCATAAAAAGTTAGGCAAAACAGTTGTGAACAACATATCGCATAATAAGTTATTCATATATCAAACACAAATAAATGACTCCACTGTACAGAAGTGCCAAATGGTAACCCACACATTCATGCATTAACATATAAACAACTGAAAACTGTATATCACTTTAAGAATATAAGCAGAAATGGTCAAGAGATAAAAGTACCATTTATGACTAATCCTACTCACAAGCTTCAAGCAAAAACGATTTATCTCTACTTGTTCTAACATCTACTAAGAGTACAGAAGTGCAACATCAGTAGCAGACATCAAATGCAAACATTAATAAATCTCGATCCATCCATTCATCAAAACCTCCTCTGAGGGTGCAGAAGTGCATGTTCCGAGGACAAGTTTTTGACAAATTTCTGGACCCTTCTCTAAATGCATGAGAAGGGTTAAAATACTACTTCCTAATTCTAATAATAGTATTTTTACAAAATTTAGGATGCGGTTTTCAAATGACCGTCCTTTTTCTAATCTAATAAAAAGAAAAAACAACATTCTAAAATAAGGCTACTTCTGAATTTGGTCCTTAAAGTTGCAAGTGTTCATCATGGGCTTGAGGAGAGTCGGCTGACTGACTTCTGCGCTGAGCTGGGCTGCGAAAACAACATCTACGAGAGCTGGCACTACTTTTTTGGTCGCGTTTGTGATGCATTTCACCGTCATCCATTGACTGTGTGGTTTGACCAAGTATGTCCAGTAACATTCCCAATTCAACCTGTTTAATGCTTGGATCGCTTTTCCCTTTGCCTGCGCTTTCTGCTTCCATTCTGCTTCCAGTTGTAACTTATTTGGTAGGTACCCCGGGGTGGTCTCTGCGATTAAATTGGCCCTGTGTAAATTCTCATTTACACAGTCGATAAGAATGCTTGCCTGTGTAGCTGCTGTCTCCGCTGCTCGCTCCGCCTGCCTGATTTGATCGCCCATTTATTAAAGAGAAATTCTTTATGATTTTCATTTATCCTGGGTGCACCTGCTCTTTTCCCTTCATCTTCATCCTGCCAAGTCAAGTATTCCGTCACCCGTCTGTCACTCTGATCATAGTCACTTCGTAAGTCTACCACTTGATTGGTGATTCTATCGCTCAGCTCGCAATAGTGACTCCACTGTGATATTTACGTCCCAACTCTTCCTGTTGCTGCAGTAGTTGCTCATTTAAGCCAATAGATTCTGAAATAAATTCTGCCAGCTTAGGCTCATCTTTATGCATTTCCTGTAAAGTCTGCAATTGTTTTCCTTTCTCGTCTAGACTTCTTTGATAGCTTATCTGCATCTGCTGAAAGTCTTCCTGCAGATTCTCGAGCTGTTTGGAAGCTTCAATATTAGCATTGGCTTGTTGCAACTGTTGTTGTAGCAGCTGTATTTGATCTTCTTGTTCTTTCAATAGTTGCTGAACTTCCGATGCCTTGTCAATAGTTGCAGAAGCATATGCTCCTGCGATATGAGACAGCTTAGTGAGATTTTCAGTCGGGTTATTGTTGGGGTCTTTCCATAAGACGTCCAAATGTTCAACATCTTGTGACAGTGTATTTTCTAGTTTTCTTTTCTTCCTCTGTCTCCTTACAATTGCTTTGTGTTGGGGACTATAGAATACATCCAGTGGGGGAATTTCTTCTACATTAAGTAGAAGCTCAGAAGGTGGAGCGATAGGAATGTGCTCCGTTTCTATGACACTGCTGACTATGGTCGAAACCACTTCTTGCACTACCTGTGTATTATTCACAGGTGTTTTTGGGGCTTGCCCTTCAAGATTGATCAGTTCATTGAAGGTTTCCCATTCTTTGTCCAGTTCTATTGTGACGAGTGGTGCTTCGATGACAGGAGGGGGGACATCTCTTGGCGGGGAGGCGATAACTTGCTGTTGCGACATTGCACTTGACTGAGATGTGTCTTTAGTTGTTTCTTCGTTTTTTCCTTGGTCGCATCCAGACTCTTTAGGATGTTCAGGTACTCCTTGCGCAGCGTTGGATTTAGATCTGGAAGTGCTAGAGTTTCCACTGAGGCTAATGCTTGGAGTTGGTTCTCTGGCAGGCAGTCGCAGCTTCTCTAGAGGAACACTGGCCAGTCTTCTTTCCCTGTATAACATGAATCTTTGGAGGTCATCTGGAGACAACCTCGACCGAGCTTCCCGCAAAATTTCTTGGAGTGAGCTTCTACTCTGAAACAAATCATCAAACAAATCTTTCTTTCCAACAAATACTTTTATTTTGACGTTCGTTGTGAAATCTTGGGCAACATCATTTGGGTCAAATGGCCTTGCTGGGAATTTAAATAATTGTAGACACGTCACATTCTCCACTTCGGTGAAAGCATGTCCTACATCGAACAATGAGAAGGCCCAACAAGCTACAGGAAATTGAGGCCATATGGCCTTCTTTTTGTCCTTTAGGTCTTTGGTCAGGCTGCCTTCTGAACAGGTTTGATAAGCAATTTCCCGAGCCAAAAGTTTATCAGGGATATATAGAGGTAGGACATGTGGAGGTACAGTGCTTCCAAACACTCTAATATAGGTAAACCATTCTTCCCCAAACCATCTTGTGATGGGGATGATGTCTATTTGTGCCTCGGGTGAGCACCTCGGGGGGTCTTCATCATACATTATTCTATACAAGGGCAAAATAAGCCTGTGGCAAATCTAGTAGAAGTGAGGGACGAACTGAGAATCCCATAACACCTTATGATAAACATGGATAGGTAATGGGTCCTGGGTAGTCCATTTCCAACCCATAATGGGAAATTTAGACACATAACAAATAGAATCCATAACATATGCAGACAGATAAAAAGGAAGATAGATCCTTTGAGACAAGGATCTTTTAGACCGGTAATTGATAACAGCCGTGTATAGATTATCAGAAAGGATTTTGGCCCAATCCATAATATCGACGTTTGTGGCAGCATTAATTAATGGTAGCCATTCAGATGAAAACTTATTGATATCCGACATCCCAAATAACCTACAAAGCATGGCCGCAGCAAAACAATACGGAGAGGTGAGGGAACCAGTGCTGTACATACCGTTTTTGTCCTTTTTGAGCGGCTCCTCTTTTCTGGACCAATCTTTGGTGGTCTCTGATAGGTCTGGGTTCTCTGCGCAAATTTCTTAACGAATTGTGCATTGTAAGTCGCCTGCGGTTCAGGAAGATGATACATAAGCTTCAAATCTTGCGCAACGAATGATCCGATGAGCCCGTGTCCTTGAACTTTGAATTGTCTGTTGTTCATGTCTGCATTGTCAAGTATCCACTTGATCATATCCGTATATGGTAGAATTTTGGGTCTTGCTGCTATCCTGTGAAGAAATGAACATGATAGCTACCGTTTTTGTCCTTTTTGAGCGGCTCCTCTTTCTGGACCAATCTTTGGTGGTCTCTGATAGGTCTGGGTTCTCTGCGCAAATTTCTTAACGAATTGTGCATTGTAAGTCGCCTGCGGTTTAGGAAGATGATACATAAGCTTCAAATCTTGCGCAACGAATGATCCGATGAGCCCGTGTCCTTGAACTTTGAATTGTCTGTTGTTCATGTCTGCATTGTCAAGTATCCACTTGATCATATCCGTATATGGTAGAATTTTGGGTCTTGCTGCTATCCTGTGAAGAAATGAACATGATAGCTCCTCTAAGGACGCCTCGGAAGAGCGTTGTGAGCCCGCGACAGCAGCAACCTTCATTATTCTAGGATTTTCCTCTTCGAGCAGCCTGTACATGCTTTCCCATGTCGATATCCCTGCGTCTCTGTTACAGGCTGTGTCTGTATACAAAGGCACCATCTCCTTCGTCTTTTCCTTCGCTTCAGAGCTTTGAGCTTTATTTTTCTTTCCCATTTCTTCCTGCGTTTGGGTTTGAATCGTCTTAGCTCTTCGTTCCTGTAGATTACGAGTGAAATGGAAATGACTGATCCAGAAAGGTGATGGGAGAGTTTTAAATGCAACAGATGTATCAAATATGCCACCTTACGTGAAGTAATTCTCTACAAAGGCACGCGTCTTTACTTCATTTAATAACTGACAACTAATTCATTTACTATCATTAAAAGTGCATGATTTCGAGTCAGATTATGGTAAGTGGCTTTTTCTTTGAATGGCGTGCCCGAAGCATTCGTAATGAAGTGATTTATGATTTGCTTACGTAACCTCGCAAATCACACCATCGCAGATCGCACCATCGCAGATCGCGAGAACGCAATATCGCAGCGATCGCAACATCGCAGATCGCAGAAGTTTGATGTTTGCCAAATCTTGCTGGCTCATTTCTGCGATATGCGATCTTGCGATCGGTGTTATCGCAGATCGGTAAATCTTTAAGTTTTTCCTTATGAGTATTACTTTGTTGCGATGCGATGTTATACTTAACACGAGGGTCTTGCGCATACTGATAATAAAGAGAAATGGAGGCATTTCCTGTCTTTTTTGCAACGCGACTTTAAAGATTTTCTCCTTATCATAGACTTAGGTTTAAAATATTCAAAAGACCTACCTAAGCTTATGATGGTAACCTTATTTTGAGGAAAGGAAACTCTTGTTCTTCCTAAAAATTAACTAAGGGTCCCCATTCATTTAGTATTTTGTTCAACACTTAAATGAACAAAAGGGGGGGTTGTTGCCGACCACAACAATTGGCGATTCACTTGGGAGAACCAGTTATCTTTGCTTTTCTAATTTTTTTTTTTTTTTTTTTAAACTTCCGAAACAACAAATTTTTTTTCTTTCAGGAAACTTAAACTTTATTATAAAATGATAAAGCATGTCATACTTCAAACTGTCAATGATATTTCGTTTCAACCTCTTTCTATTTTAATTACTTGTATCCTCAGCTTGTCCTTGCATTTACATCAGCCATTACTTGGTCTTGTAAAAATAAAATAAAGTCTCCCATGTGTAGCAGTCTTTTAAATATGCTCTTTTGCCGCAGGTAGAGCCTCTGCTGCCAGCAGGCGTCCATAGCCTCGACAGGGTTACCTATTACCCAGTAATGATCCTTTATCCTGCTTGAGGTGATCTACAACCTTCGGAGAAAAACCCAGATTGACACTTTTTCCTCTCTAAAGAACAATGTCTTGGTTTGGTAGCCAAATTATGACACAATCATTCACTTGATTTACACTTTTGCTGAACAAGCTGGCTCGTGATGAGACCCCTTGTCTTTTGATTTCAACAATCTTGAGTCGTTGCCCTGTTTTGGTGGACAGTTTTGGCAAAGTCAGCAAGTTATAATATCTGTGATCATGATAAGCCGGCTCGTGATGAGACCTCTTATTCTTTGAGATATAGCGTTTCTTGGATTGTCTCTCTGAATGCCGCGATTTTCTCTAGCAGGGAGGATATCATTGCTTTCCTTAAGGAAGCTCTAGACGACAATAATAGAGTTTTTTGGAAATGGTTGTTTCTACAGGGAATCTTTATTTTGTTATTGATACTTTTCATCGTACTGATATAAAACAATTTCTTTACTAAGATTACTTTTGTCAAGTTTTTTGGAAGTTGAGACTAGTATCGTATCTGGTCTAAAGTTTTTAACTATATCTATTAATAATAAAGATCAAGTTTCTGAAAGATTTGCTATTTACACAAGCAGAAGTTCAAAACCTGACAGAGAAATGGTGTCTTTAGTAAATGTCAAATGCTGTTAACCATAGCAAATTTTATTATGGGAAAAAAAATTTAACGAAATGAGAGGCAGACATTCTTTAGGATTATGCACAGAATAGGGACAATCTCTTTTCTACCAACTATTAAAAGTGAACCTAAAACCTAATAACCTAGCTAAATTACTCCTACTCCTATTCTAACTATATACAGAAAATTAACTAGGTGAAATGATATTTCCAGTGGAACCATCTCTTCATTTTTATTCCTAGCCGTATGTAACTTCCAAACATTAGCGTTAATAACAAAACTTTTCCTGAACTGTTAATGTTCGATGTAAAATAAAAATATGTAACCTCAGTTGGAATTCTGTCTGATATTTCTTTCTCATGAAAACTTCTTTCCAACTAGGAACCTATTGGATCATAAAAATCAGGATGAATTTCTGTTATGGATTGATGATCTCGTAATAGGAAAGATGACAAGCCAGGTTGTGAATATGATTTTTTAGTTTCAATGGCCTGTAACCTACTGTTCGTTAAAGTTGAGATTTTAGTGATTTCGTATAAAAGGAAAGTTTCCATATATAAATCACTAAATAAATCAATGCAGAATAGATGGAAATTCCTGGAAAGATTCTTATCAATTGGCGCGAATTGCCAACAAGTTTCGAAAGGTACTTTCTTTCGTTGATGATGTTTTGGGTGCCAAAGAAGTTTTTTAAGAAAGTCTGATATTGATTGATCTTGAAATTGAAAAGGTCCTATACTTTCTTGACACAGCTTGACTCTCAAAAATGGTATCACGTCTTTCGAATGTTCCTTGATAAGATGCTCAACATGCCACAGTAATCTATCAAAAGTGTGAAAATTTAAAACACAATCCGATTTTGTACAAAATGAGTGTAAGTGAGAAAGAAAGAAATGATTATCTGTACAAATAATGTTACAGCACAACTGGGATTTACTTGAAATATCTTGCTTCTCACAAGAACTGGCCAGAATTATGGGATCCGAGCAATTTCGAATTCCGTCTTGTGAATCAGAAAACAAGTTATGATTGTGGACAGGCATGGGGGTTTTCTCATGATATGAATCATAGATCGGGGTATTGTCTTGGATAGTAAAAGCATGCAAATGATCTTTTACTTTGAAATGAGGATTGACTGATATGATTTCTGAATTAGGATATCTCTCATTATCTGAGCTTAGTTGAGTTACTTGGGATAAATCAACAACATCATCGTTGTCAAAGTAACTACCATAAATGATTTTACAGGTTTCCCTAGATTTCTCTTTTTCGTCATATATTTTCAGACAAGGAAGGTCAAGTGGTTCTTGTTTGAAAATGGTCAAAGGATGTTCTATAGCTGTCTTTTTATCTTGAAAGCCTAATGATGACTCATTTGAATAATCCTCTGTGTTTTTTGAGATATCTTTAATATTGAGAGGGGAAAAATTATCATCACTAAAAACATCAGGATAAAGAGAAAAATGCGATTCTGGAACAATGCATTTGAAAATCTCATCATGGAAAAATATTTGTTCATCAGATTCATCATAGACATCGGGCTTTAGATCATACCTTTGTGTACTGATACTTTTTGAAAGAGAAATAGTTTGCTGTTCTAACCTTGGCATCTGCATTTGTTGATTTGCAATGATATTATCTGACCTTGTATCAAAGTCATCTCCTGGTTCCAAGGTAGGCTTTCCTCCAGCATTCTCGCTTTTGTCTTCTTGCATTAGAGCATGCATGACTCCTAGGCTTTGGGGACTTTCTTCATCATGGCTGATTTGTATATTCAACTTGGAATCCTCATTCACATTAGAAGAAAATGAGACAAAGCTTGAACTAATTTCTGCTTGATCAGACCTAGGAGGCAGGGAATACTCAGCATAATCTGAAGGTTCTTCATCCATGAGTTCACTTTCAAGATCATACTTTAGACAATTAAGATGAAATCGCATATTAAAATCCCTAACAGATTCATCTTGTTTCCGTAGATAATCAATTTCATCATATACCTGGTCATAGTCATAACAATCAAATTCAAAAATAAAAGTCTTGATGAATTGGTCCCAGTTGTGAATTGATGCAACTGGGAGGGTTCTGCACCATTTTCTAGCTTCCGCTGTGAATGTAAGAGTAAAAATTCTGCATAAAACGCCTTCATCAATTCTTTGAATATCAGAACTTGAAACTTTTTGAATAAATTGAAGAGCATGGTTAAAAGCAGAAGAATTATTCTTACCATTGAATTTTACCTGAGACAAGAGTCTTACCACTTTTGGTGGAGTGTTGGAAGAGGTAGGAACATGGATGCAACTCCAAATAGGAATTTTATGAGCAGCCATCCTGATTCAAATTTTACAATTGAAAATCAGTCCAACAGACACTATGTTCAGGCCCTCCTTCTAGCGCCAAATATGTTGAAGCCCCGAAAATCGGGTCGACAACAAGGGGGATAACCACCCGGTCCAGACCTTGGTTGGCAGCTCCTTATCTGTTTGGTATAGCGGGTCCGACTGGGGATAATGGGACCAGTTTCCCAATCTAAGGGGTGTGTGTGTGTGTAGAGTTGGAAGATGCTGATCTAGGAGTATTTAAAGCTAATTTAATTCAAACTTCTAAACTAACTCTATGCTATTTTAATCTAATGAGAAACAACACATCTAATCTACGCTAACCCGGGGTGTATTTCTTCTATTATGCGATCTAAAGAGATTTCGAACAATAACTGGTAATAAAGATCATTCAGCTATCATAAGAATAGAAATCAATTAAGACAAACCACTTTGCATAAAAAGTTAGGCAAAACAGTTGTGAACAACATATCGCATAATAAGTTATTCATATATCAAACACAAATAAATGACTCCACCGTACATAAGTGCCAAATGGTAACCCACACATTCATGCATTAACATATAAACAACTGAAAACTGTATATCACTTTAAGAATATAAGCAGAAATGGTCAAGAGATAAAAGTACCATTTATGACTAATCCTACTCACAAGCTTCAAGCAAAAACGATTTATCTCTACTTGTTCTAACATCTACTAAGAGTACAGAAGTGCAACATCAGTAGCAGACATCAAATGCAAACATTAATAGATCTCGATCCATCCATTCATCAAAACCTCCTCTGAGGGTGCAAAAGTGCATGTTCCGAGGACAAGTTTTTGACAAATTTCTAGACCCTTCTCTAAATGCATGAGAATGGTTAAAATACTACTTCCTAATTCTAATAATAGTATTTTTACAAAATTTAGGATGCGGTTTTCAAATGACCGTCCTTTTTCTAATCTAATAAAAAGAAAAAACAACATTCTAAAATAAGGCTACTTCTGAATTTGGTCCTTAAAGTTGCAAGTGTTCATCATGGGCTTGAGGAGAGTCGGCTGACTGACTTCTGCGCTGAGCTGGGCTGCGAAAACAACATCTACGAGAGCTGGCACTACTTTTTCGGTCGCGTTTGTGATGCATTTCACCGTCATCCATTGACTGTGTGGTTTGACCAAGTATGTCCAGTAACATTCCCAATTCAACCTGTTTAATGCTTGGATCGCTTTTCCCTTTGCCTGTGCTTTCTGCTTCCATTCTACTTCCAGTTGTAACTTATTTGGTAGGTACCCCGGGGTGGTCTCTGCGATTAAATTGGCCCTGTGTAAATTCTCATTTACACAGTCGATAAGAATGCTTGCCTGTGTAGCCGCTGTCTCCGCTGCTCGCTCCGCCTGCCTGATTTGATCGTCCCATTTATTAAAGAGCAATTCTTTATGATTTTCATTTATCCTGGGTGCACCTGCTCTTTTCCCTTCATCTTCATCCTGCCAAGTCAAGTATTCCGTCACCCGTCTGTCACTCTGATCATAGTCACTCCGTAAGTATACCACTTGATTGGTGATTTTATCGCTCAGCTCGCAATAGTGACTCCACTGTGATATTTTACGTCCCAACTCTTCCTGTTGTTGCAGTAGTTGCTCATTTAAGCCAATAGATTCTGAAATAAATTCTGCCAGCTTAGGCTCATCTTTATGCATTTCCTGTAAAGTCTGCAATTGTTTTCCTTTCTCGTCTAGACTTCTTTGATAGCTTATCTGCATCTGCTGAAAGTCTTCCTGCAGCTTCTCGAGCTGTTTGGAAGCTTCAATATTAGCATTGGCTTGTTGCAACTGTCGTTGTAGCAGTTGTATTTGATCTTCTTGTTCTTTCAATAGTTGCTGAACTTCCGATGCCTTGTCAATAGTTGCAGAAGCATATGCTCCTGCGATCTGAGACAACTTAGTGAGATTTTCAGTCGGGTTATTGTTGGGGTCTTTCCATAAGACGTCTAAATGTTCAACATCTTGTGACAATGTATTTTCTAGTTTTCTTTTCTTCCTCTGTCTCCTTACAACTACTTTGTGTTGGGGACTATAGAATACATCCAGTGGGGGAATTTCTTCTACATTAAGTAGAAGCTCAGAAGGTGGAGCGATAGGAATGTGCTCCGTTTCTGTGACACTGCTGACTATGGTCGAAACCACTTCTTGCACTACCTGTGTATTATTCACAGGTGTTTTTGGGGCTTGCCCTTCAAGATTGATCGGTTCATTGAAGGTTTCCCATTCTTTGTCCAGTTCTGTTGTGACGAGTGGTGCTTCGATGACAGGAGGGGGGACATCTCTTGGCGGGGAGGCGATAACTTGCTGTTGCGACATTGCACTTGACTGAGCTGTGTCTTTAGTTGTTTCTTCGTTTTTTCCTTGGTCGCATCCAGACTCTTTAGGATGTTCAGGTACTCCTTGCGCAGCGTTGGATTTAGATCTGGAAGTTCTAGAGTTTCCACTGAGGCTAATGCTTGGAGTTGGTTCTCTGGCAGGCAGTCGCAGCTTCTCTAGAGGAACACTGGCCAGTCTTCTTTCCCTGTATAACATGAATCTTTGGAGGTCATCTGGAGACAACCTCGACCGAGCTTCCCGCAAAATTTCTTGGAGTGAGCTTCTACTCTGAAACAAATCATCAAACAAATCTTTCTTTCAAACAAATACTTTTATTTTGACGTTCGTTGTGAAATCTTGGGCAACATCATTTGGGTCAAATGGCCTTGCTGGGAATTTAAATAATTGTAGACACGTCACATTCTCCACTTCGGTGAAAGCGTGTCCTACATCGAACAATGAGAAGGCCCAACAAGCTACAGGAAATTGAGGCCATATGGCCTTCTTTTTGTCCTTTAGGTCTTTGGTCAGGCCGCCTTCTAAACAGGTTTGATAAGCAATTTCCCGAGCCAAAAGTTTATCAGGGATATATAGAGGTAGGACATGTGGAGGTACAGTGCTTCCAAACACTCTAATATAGGTAAACCATTCTTCCCCGAACCATCTTGTGATGGGGATGATGTCTATTTGTGCCTCGGGTGAGCACCTCGGGGGGTCTTCATCATACATTATTCTATACAAGGGCAAAATAAGCCCGTGGCAAATCTGGTAGAAGTGAGGGACGAACTAAGAATCCCATAACACCTTATGATAAACATGGATAGGTAATGGGTCCTGGGTAGTCCATTTCCAACCCATAATGGGAAATTTAGACACATAACAAATAGAATCCATAACATATGCAGACAGATAAAAAGGAGGATAGATCCTTTGAGACAAGGATCTTTTAGACCGGTAATTGATAACAACCGTGTATAGATTATCAGAAAGGATCTTGGCCCAATCCATAATATCGGCGTTTGTGGCAGCATCAATTAATGGTAGCCATTCAGATGAAAACTTATTGATATCCGACATCCCAAATAACCTACAAAGCATGGTCGCAGCAAAACAATACGGAGAGGTGAGGGAACCAGTGCTGTACATACCGTTTTTGTCCTTTTTGAGCGGCTCCTCTTTTCTGGACCAATCTTTGGTGGTCTCTGATAGGTCTGGGTTCTCTGCCGCAAATTTCTTAACGAATTGTGCATTGTAAGTCGCCTGCGGTTCAGGAAGATGATACATAAGCTTCAAATCTTGCGCAGCGAATGATCCGATGAGCCCGTGTCCTTGAACTTTGAATTGTTTGTTGTTCATGTCTGCATTGTCAAGTATCCACTTGATCATATCCGTATATGGTAGAATTTTGGGTCTTGCTGCTATCCTGTGAAGAAATGAACATGCTAGCTCCTCTAAGGACGCCTCGGAAGAGCGTTGTGAGCCCGCGACAGCAGCAACCTTCATTATTCTAGGATTTTCCTCTTCAAGCAGCCTGTACATGCTTTCCCATGTCGATATCCCTGCGTCTCTGTTACAGGCTGTGTCTGTATACAAAGGCGCCATCTCCTTCGTCTTTTCCTTCGCTTCAGAGCTTTGAGCTTTATTTTTCTTTCCCATTTCTTCCTGCGTTTGGGTTTGAATCGTCTTAGCTCTTCGTTCCTGCAGATTACGAGTGAAATGGAAATGACTGATCCAGAAAGGTGATGGGAGAGTTTTAAATGCAACAGATGTATCAAATATGCCACCTTACGTGAAGTAATTCTCTACAAAGGCACGCGTCTTTACTTCATTTAATAACTGACAACTAATTCATTTACTATCATTAAAAGCGCATGATTTCGAGTCAGATTATGGTAAGTGGCTTTTTCTTTGAATGGCGTGCCCGAAGCATTCGTAATGAAGTGATTTATGATTTGCTTACTAACCTCGCAAATCGCACCATCGCAGATCGCGCCATCGCGGATCGCGCCATCGCAAATCGCACCATCGCAGATCGCGAGAACGCGATATCGCAGCGATCGCAACATCGTAGATCGCAGAAGTTTGATGTTTGCCAAATCTTGCTGGCTCATTTCTGCGATATGCGATCTTGCGATCGGTGTTATCGCAGATCGGTAAATCTTTAAGTTTTTCCTTATGAGTATTACTTTGTTGCGACGCGATGTTATACTTAACACGAGGGTCTTGCGCATACTGATAATAAAGAGAAATGGAGGCATTTCCTGTCTTTTTTGCAAATCGACTTTAAAGATTTTCTCCTTATCATAGACTTAGGTTTAAAATATTCAAAAGACCTACCTAAGCTTATGATGGTAACCTTATTTTGAGGAAAGGAAACTCTTGTTCTTCCTAAAAATTAACTAAGGATCCCCATTCATTTAGTATTTTGGTCAACACTTAAATGAACAAAAGGGGGGGTTGTTGCCAGCCACAACAATTGGCGATTTACTTGGGAGAACCAGTTATCTCTGCTTTTCTAAATTTTTTTTTTAAACTTCCGAAACAACAATTTTTTTTTTCAGGAAACTTAAACTTTATTATAAAAAGATAAAGCATGTCATACTTCAAACTGTCAATGATATTTCGTTTCAACCTCTTTCTATTTTAATTACTTGTATCCTCAGCTTGTCCTTGCATTTACATCAGCCATTACTTGGTCTTGTAAAAATAAAATAAAGTCTCCCCTGTGTAGCAGTCTTTTAAATATGCTCTTTTGCCGCAGGTAGAGCCTCTGCTGCCAGCAGGCGTCCATTGCCTCGACGGGGTTACCTATTACCCAGTAATGATCCTTTATCCTGCTTGAGGTGATCTACAACCTTCGAAGAAAAACCCAGATTGACACTTTTTCCTCTCTAAAGAATAATGTCTTGGTTTGGTAGCCAAATTATGACACAGTCATTCACTTGATTTACACTTTTGCTAAACAAGCTGGCTCGTGATGAGACCCCTTGTCTTTTGATTTCAACAATCTTGAGTCGTTGCCCTGTTTTGGTGGACAGTTTTGGCAAATTCAGCAAGTTATAATATCAGTGATCATGATAAGCTGGCTCGTGATGAGACCTCTTATTCTTTGAGATATAGCGTTTCTTGGATTGTCTCTCTGAATGCTGCGATTTTCTCTAACAGGGAGGATATCATTACTTTCCTTAAGGAAGCTCTGGACGACAATAATAGAGTTTTTTGGAAATGGCTGTTTCTACAGGGAATATTTATTTTGTTATTGATACTTTTCATCGTACTGATATAAAACAATTTCTTTACTAAGATTACTTTTGTCAAGTTTTTTGGAAGTTGAGACTAGTATCGTATCTGGTCTAAAGTTTTTAACTATATCTATTAATAATAAAGATCAAGTTTCTGAAAGATTTGCTATTTACACAAGCAAAAGTTCAAAACTTGACAGAGAAATGGTGTCTTTAGTAAATGTCAAATGCTGTTAACCATAGCAAATTTTATTATGGGAAAAAAAATTTAACGAAATGAGAGGCAGACATTCTTTAGGATTATGCACAGAATAGGGACAATCTCTTTTCTACCAACTATTAAAAGTGAACCTAAAACCTAATAACCTAGCTAAATTACTCCTACTCCTATTCTAACTATATACAGAAAATTAACTAGGTGAAATGATATTTCCAGTGGAACCATCTCTTCATTTTTATTCCTAGCCGTATGTAACTTCCAAACATTAGCGTTAAGAACAAAACTTTTCCTGAACTGTTAATGTTGGATGTAAAATAAAAATATGTAACCTCAATTGGAATTCTGTCTGATATTTCTTTCTCATTAAAACTTCTTTCCAACTGGGAACCTATTGGATCATAAAAAACAGGATGAATTTCTGTTATGGATTGATGATCTCGTAATAAGAAAGATGACAAGCCAGGTTGTGAATATGATTTTTTAGTTTCAATGGCTTGTAACCTACTGTTCGTTAAAGTTGAGCTTTTAGCGATTTCGTATAAAAGGAAAGTTTCCATATATAAATCACTAAATAAATCAATGCAGAATAGATGGAAATTCCTGGAAAGATTCTTATCAATTGGCGCGAATTGCCAACAAGTTTCGAGAGGTACTTTCTTTCGTTGATGATGTTTTCGGTGCCAAAGAAGTTTTTTAAGAAAGCCTGATATTGATTGATCTTGAAATTGAAAAGGTCCTATACTTTCTTGACACAACTTGACTCTCAAAAATGGTATCACGTCTTTCGAATGTTCCTTGATAAGATGCTCAACATGCCACATTAATCTATCAAAAGTGTGAAAATTTAAAACACAATCTGATTTTGTACAAAATGAGTGTAAGTGAGAAAGAAAGAAATGATTATCTGTACAAATAATGTTACAACACAACTGGGATTTACTTGAAATATCTTGCTTCTCACAAGAACTGGCCAGAATTATGGGATCCGAGCAATTTCGAATTCCGTCTTGTGAATCAGAAAACAAGTTATGATTGTGGACAGGCATGGGGGTTTTCTCATGATATGAATCATAGATCGGGGTATTGTCTTGGATAGTAAAATCATGCAAATGATCTTTTACTTTGAAATGAGGATTGACTGATATGATTTCTGAATTAGGATATCTCTCATTATCTGAGCTTAGTTGAGTTACTTGGGATAAATCAACAACATCATCGTTGTCAAAGTAACTATCATAAATGATTTTACAGGTTTCCTTAGATTTCTCTTTTTCGTCATATATTTTCAGACAAGGAAGGTCAAGTGGTTCTCGTTTGAAAATGGTCAAAGGATGTTCTATAGCTGTCTTTTTATCTTGAAAGCCTAATGATGACTCATTTGAATAATCCTCTGTGTTTTTTGAGATATCTTTAATATTGAGAGGGGAAAAATTATCATCACTAAAAACATCAGGATAAAGAGAAAAATGCGATTCTGGAACAATGCATTTGAAAATCTCATCATGGAAAAATCTTTGTTCATCAGATTCATCATAGACATCGGGCTTTAGATCATACCTTTGTGTACTGATACTTTTTGAAAGAGAAATAGTTTGCTGTTCTAACCTTGGCATCTGCATTTGTTGATTTGCAATGATATTATCTGACCTTGTATCAAAGTCATCTCCTGGTTCCAAGGTAGGCTTTCCTCCAACATTCTCGCTTTTGTCTTCTTGCATTAGAGCATGCATGACTCCTAGGCTTTGGGGACTTTCTTCATCATGGCTGATTTGTATATTCAACTTGGAATCCTCATTCACATTAGAAGAAAATGAGACAAAGCTTGAACTAATTTCTGCTTGATCAGACATAGGAGGCAGGGAATACTCAGCATAATCTGAAGGTTCTTCATCCATGAGTTCACTTTCAAGATCATACTTTAGAAAATTAAGATGAAATCGCATATTAAAATCCCTAACAGATTCATCTTGTTTCCGTAGATAATCAATTTCATCATATACCTGGTCATAGTCATAACAATCAAATTCAAAAATAAAAGTCTTGATGAATTGGTCCCAGCTGTGAATTGATGCAACTGGGAGGGTTCTGCACCATTTTCTAGCTTCCGCTGTGAATGTAAGAGTAAAAGTTCTGCATAAAACGCCTTCATCAATTCTCTGAATATCAGAACTTGAAACTTTTTGAATAAATTGAAGAGCATGGTTAAAAGCAGAAGAATTATTCTTACCATTGAATTTTACCTGAGACAAGAGTCTTACCAATTTTGGTGGAGTGTTGGAAGAGGTAGGAACATGGATGCAACTCCAAATAGGAATTTTATGAGCAGCCATCCTGATTCAAATTTTACAATTGAAAATCAGTCCAACAGACACTATGTTCAGGCCCTCCTTCTAGTGCCAAATATGTTGAAGCCCCGAAAAATCGGGTCGACAACAAGGGGGATAACCACCCGGTCCAGACCTTGGTTGGCAGCTCCTTATCCGTTTGGTATAGCAGGTCCGACTGGGGATAATGGGACCAGTTTCCAAATCTAAGGGGTGTGTGTGTGTGTAGAGTTGGATGATGTTGATCTAGGAGTACTTAAAGCTAATTTAATTCAAACTTATAAACTAACTCTATGCTATTGTAATCTAATGAGAAACAACACATCTAATCTACGCTAACCCGGGGTGTATTTATTCTATTATGCGATCTAAAGAGATTTCGAACAATAACTGGTAATAAAGATCATTCAACTATCATAAGAATAGAAATCAATTAAGATAAACCACTTTGCATAAAAAGTTAGGCAAAACAGTTGTGAACAACATATCGCATAATAAGTTATTCATATATCAAACACAAATAAATGACTCCACCGTACAGAAGTGCCAAATGGTAACCCACACATTCATGCATTAACATATAAACAACTGAAAACTGTATATCACTTTAAGAATATAAGCAGAAATGGTCAAGAGATAAAAGTACCATTTATGACTAATCCTACTCACAAGCTTCAAGCAAAAACGATTTATCTCTACTTGTTCTAACATCTACTAAGAGTACAGAAGTGCAACATCAGTAGCAGACATCAAATGCAAACATTAATAGATCTCGATCCATCCATTCATCAAAACCTCCTCTGAGGGTGCAAAAGTGCATGTTCCGAGGACAAGTTTTTGACAAATTTCTGGACCCTTCTCTAAATGCATGAGAAGGGTTAAAATACTACTTCCTAATTCTAATAATAGTATTTTACAAAATTTAGGATGCGGTTTTCAAATGACCGTCCTTTTTCTAATCTAATAAAAAGAAAAAACAACATTCTAAAATAAGGCTACTTCTGAATTTGGTCCTTAAAGTTGCAAGTGTTCATCATGGGCTTGAGGAGAGTCGGCTGACTGACTTCTGCGCTGAGCTGGGCTACGAAAACAACATCTACGAGAGCTGGCACTACTTTTTCGGTCGCGTTTGTGATGCATTTCACCGTCATCCATGGACTGTGTGGTTTGACCAAGTATGTCCAGTAACATTCCCAATTCAACCTGTTTAATGCTTGGATCGCTTTTCCCTTTGCCTGCGCTTTCTGCTTCCATTCTGCTTCCAGTTGTAACTTATTTGGTAGGTACCCCGGGGTGGTCTCTGAGATTAAATTGGCCCTGTGTAAATTCTCATTTACACAGTCGATAAGAATGCTTGCCTGTGTAGCCGCTGTCTCCGCTGCTCGCTCCGCCTGCCTGATTTGATCGTCCCATTTATTAAAGAGCAATTCTTTATGATTTTCATTTATCCTGGGTGCACCTGCTCTTTTCCCTTCATCTTCATCCTGCCAAGTCAAGTATTCCGTCACCCGTCTGTCACTCTGATCATAGTCACTCCGTAAGTCTACCACTTGATTGGTGATTTTATCGCTCAGCTCGCAATAGTGACTCCACTGTGATATTTTACGTCCCAACTCTTCCTGTTGTTGCAGTAGTTGCTCATTTAAGCCAATAGATTCTGAAATAAATTCTGCCAGCTTAGGATCATCTTTATGCATTTCCTGTTAAGTCTGCAATTGTTTTCCTTTCTCGTCTAGACTTCTTTGATAGCTTATCTGCATCTGCTGAAAGTCTTCCTGCAGATTCTCGAGCTGTTTGGAAGCTTCAATATTAGCATTGGCTTGTTGCAACTGTCGTTGTAGCAGCTGTATTTGATCTTCTTGTTCTTTCAATAGTTGCTGAACTTCCGATGCCTTGTCAATAGTTGCAGAAGCATATGCTCCTGCGATCTGAGACAGCTTAGTGAGATTTTCATTCGGGTTATTGTTGGGGTCTTTCCATAAGACGTCCAAATGTTCAGCATCTTGTGACAGTGTATTTTCTAGTTTCCTTTTCTTCCTCTGTCTCCTTACAACTGCTTTGTGTTGGGGACTATAGAATACATCCAGTGGGGGAATTTCTTCTACATTAAGTAGAAGCTCAGAAGGTGGAGCGATAGGAATGTGCTCCGTTTCTGTGACACTGCTGACTATGGTCGAAACCACTTCTTGCACTACTTGTGTATTATTCACAGGTGTTTTTGGGGCTTTCCCTTCAAGATTGATCAGTTCATTGAAGGTTTCCCATTCTTTGTCTAGTTCTGTTGTGACGAGTGGTGCTTCGATGACAGGAGGGGGGACATCTCTTGGCGGGGAGGCGATAACTTGCTGTTGCGACATTGCACTTGACTGAGCTGTGCCTTTAGTTGTTTCTTCGTTTTTTCCTTGGTCGCATCCAGACTCTTTAGGATGTTCAGGTACTCCTTGCGCAGCGTTGGATTTAGATCTGGAAGTGCTAGAGTTTCCATTGAGGCTAATGCTTGGAGTTGGTTCTCTGGCAGGGAGTCGCAGCTTCTCTAGAGGAACACTGGCCAGTCTTCTTTCCCTGTATAACATGAATCTTTGGAGGTCATCTGGAGACAACCTCGACCGAGCTTCCTGCAAAATTTCTTGGAGTGAGCTTCTAATCTGAAACAAATCATCAAACAAATCTTTATTTCCAACAAATACTTTTATTTTGACGTTCGTTGTGAAATCTTGGGCAACATCATTTGGGTCAAATGGCCTTGCTGGGAATTTAAATAATTGTAGACACGTCACATTCTCCACTTCGGTGAAAGCATGTTCTACATCGAACAATGAGAAGGCCCCACAAGCTACAGGAAATTGAGGCCATATGGCCTTCTTTTTGTCCTTTAGGTCTTTGGTCAGGCCGCCTTCTAAACAGGTTTGATAAGCAATTTCCCGAGCCAAAAGTTTATCAGGGATATATAGAGGTAGGACATGTGGAGGTACAGTGCTTTCAAACACTCTCATATAGGTAAACCATTCTTCCCCGAACCATCTTGCGATGGGGATGATGTCTATTTGTGCCTAAGGTGAGCACCTCGGGGGGTCTTCATCATACATTATTCTATACAAGGGCAAAATAAGCCCGTGGCAAATCTGGTAGAAGTGAGGGACAAACTGAGAATCCCATAACACCTTATGATAAACATGGATAGGTAATGGGTCCTGGGTAGTCCATTTCCAACCCATAATGGGAAATTTAGACACATAACAAATAGAATCCATAACATATGCAGACAGATAAAAAGGAGGATAGATCCTTTGAGACAAGGATCTTTTAGACCGGTAATTGATAACAACCGTGTATAGATTATCAGAAAGGATCTTGGTCCAATCCATAATATCGACGTTTGTGGTAGCATCAATTAATGGTAGCCATTCAGACAAAAACTTATTGATATCCGGCATCCCAAATAACCTACAAAGCATGGCCGCAGCAAAACAATACGGAGAGGTGAGGAAACCAGTGCTGTACATACCGTTTTTGTCCTTTTTGAGCGGCTCCTCTTTTCTGGACCAATCTTTGGTGGTCTCTGATAGGTCTGGGTTCTCTGCCGCAAATTTCTTAACGAATTGTGCATTGTAAGTCGCCTGCGGTTCAGGAAGATGATACATAAGCTTCAAATCTTGCGCAGCGAATGATCCGATGAGCCCGTGTCCTTGAACTTTGAATTGTCTGTTGTTCATGTCTGCATTGTCAAGTATCCACTTGATCATATCCGTATATGGTAGAATTTTGGGTCTTGCTGCTATCCTGTGAAGAAATGAACATGCTAGCTCCTCTAAGGACGCCTCGGAAGAGCGTTGTGAGCCCGCGACAGCAGCAACCTTCATTATTCTAGGATTTTCCTCTTCAAGCAACCTGTACATGCTTTCCCATGTCGATATCCCTGCGTCTCTGTTACAGGCTGTGTATGTATACAAAGGCGCCATCTCCTTCGTCTTTTCCTTCGCTTCAGAGCTTTGAGCTTTATTTTTCTTTCCCATTTCTTCCTGCGTTTGGGTTTGAATCGTCTTAGCTCTTCGTTCCTGCAGATTACGAGTGAAATGGAAATGACTGATCCAGAAAGGTGATGGGAGAGTTTTAAATGCAACAGATGTATCAAATATGCCACCTTACGTGAAGTAATTCTCTACAAAGGCACGCGTCTTTACTTCATTTAATAACTGACAACTAATTCATTTACTATCATTAAAAGCGCATGATTTCGAGTCAGATTATGGTAAGTGGCTTTTTCTTTGAATGGCGTGCCCGAAGGATTCGTAATGAAGTGATTTATGATTTGCTTACGTAACCTCGCATATCGCACCATCGCAGATCGCGCCATCGCAAATCGCACCATCGCAGATCGCGAGAACGCAATATCGCAGCGATCGCAACATCGCAGATCGCAGAAGTTTGATGTTTGCGAAATCTTGCCGGCTCATTTCTGCGATATGTGATCTTGCGATCGGTGTTATCGTAGATCGGTAAATCTTTAAGTTTTTCCTTATGAGTATTACTTTGTTGCGACGCGATGTTATACTTAACACGAGGGTCTTGCACATACTGATAATAAAGAGAAATGGAGGCATTTCCTGTCTTTTTTGCAACGTGACTTTAAAGATTTTCTCCTTATCATAGACTTAGGTTTAAAATATTCAAAAGACCTACCTAAGCTTATGATGGTAACCTTATTTTGAGGAAAGGAAACTCTTGTTCTTCCTAAAAATTAACTAAGGGTCCCCATTCATTTAGTATTTTGGTCAACACTTAAATGAACAAAAGGGGGGGTTGTTGCCGGCCACAACACAGTGATACCCATAACATTTCATCTAGTGAGCTCTATAATGAATGAATTTGATCAAAATGACCATGTTGGCGAATTAATACCTATTGTCCCAAGTCACAAGAGTATCCAAGTTGAAATTGACCTAGGAAAAACCTTAAATATCAATTCAAATTTATACCCCTCGGATAAAGAATGATTGATTCAATTGTTGCAAGAACAGAATGAAATTTAGGCATGGGACTAAATGGATATGAAAGGTATTCCCCCTTATCTGTGTACTCACCATATATACATAAAAGAGAATTGTTGCCATGTTTTCCAACTATAGTGTCTAAGGAATCTGACCTTGAAGGATGTTGTTAAAGAAGTAATCCAAAAATTATTAAATGCTAATTTCATCGATCCAATCTCTGACGGTCAATGGGTTTCTCCATTGGTCAGTGTTCTCGAAAATAATGGCATATGGTGAGTATACATGAATAATAGAGAACCAAATAAAGCCACTCAAAAATACCACTTTTCCCTATGTTTTATCGATCTAGTCCTCAACAATCTGTTAGGAAATAAATGTTTCTCATTCCTTGACGGATTTAGTGGGTACAATAAAATTCAAATCGCTCTTGGTGACCAAGACAATACCTCTTTTATTTTCCCTTGCAGTACGTTTGCATATGAAGTCCTCCCTTTTGGACTTTGTAATGCACCTGTCACTTTCCAACGAGTTGTATTGGACATATTCTCAAATATGCTTAATGATTGTGTTGAGGTTTATATGGATGATCTTATGTCGTATGGTGATATCTTCGATAACGCTTTGGATAATTGTAATAAAGTTCTAGAACGTTGTAGACAAGTTCATTTATCCCTAAGCATAGAAAAATTCCATATGATGACGAATGAAGGAATAGTGCTTGGTCATTGTCTTTCGTGTGCGGGAATACATGCAATCTTAAAAATCCCTCTACAAAAATTACATAAAGAGGTATACAACTTCCTAGGGCATGCAAGTTATTGCTGTAACTTTATTGAAACTTTTCTAAACTTGTGTTGACGATGTTGGAAATTCGTCAACTAAGGGGGTCTCCTTGGTGCGAAGTCCCAATTAGACCTCACACCATTTGGAGTAGGATCCCCATTTGAAGTATCACCCTAACCACCATAACTCAAAGGTTTGCCTTAGTTATAATGAATAACATACGAGAGTATGCACATAACCTTTTAAATCAAAAAGTAAGTTGACATTGTGAAACACAAATTGCAATGTGTAAAGGGAGGCTTTCACGATAGGGGGGTACAGAGTGAGTCTCTAGAAGGGAAATAATAGTAATATCCTAAGAGAGGCACATGAGAGCGAGGAAATATTCATTAATTATCTAGCAAAGTAGTTCACATAGACATAAACGATCATTAAAGAAGGTACAACACACATTCAACAAGGTAAGCAGCAAAGCTAATGATGTAGTTCAACTTATTTAGTACATATGAACACAACACATACCGTAAATATCTAAAGAATAATCTTACAATATTCATGATACATGCATGAAAATGTGTTGGCTGAATGAAATTCTAATTGTTAAGTGAAAGATCCAGGTACACAATTACAATGGTGAGATACTAGCTCCAATAGGGAAACATTAAGTCACTTCTTACTTCTCCAAATAATGATATTTTCTCCTATGCCAAGTTAAAGAAGCCAAGGTTAGCTCTCCAAATTTTAAGCCTCTAAAAATTCCTTTGCTTGAGTTATCAGGGTGTATTTATAACAAGAGGAGTGATCTTTCATATCCCCAAGACTCTTGAGTTACCCTCATGACTCTTGGACTCCTAAGTGACCTTTTCACTTCTATTGACTCTTGGGTCCACATGTGACTTTTCATTTTCCACATGTGACTCTTGGACTTCCACACATTTACATTTTGTCATTTTGTTTAAAACACATAATTATATTCCACAACATGTGGGAAACTACATGGACAACATAAGACTATGTGATAACACTTTGAGGGGCCATGAGTTGTCTATTATGACATAAGACTTCATTGTGATGCATCCATGCCAAATGCCTCTCCTTGCTGCTATATCTTGCATTATTGATTATAGATCTGATTTGTGCTCCATCTTCACCCTCCATAAGGTCTTGGGTTAATGTTGACACCTTTTGAGTCATCATGAAATTTCATCATTTTGTCATGTTCTAGGATCTCTTCATCTTTCCCCTCCAAGGGGTCTTCATGAGGGTTCATCTTTGTGCTTATTATTTGCAAGTGACTCTTTATTTATTCTCCTTGAAATATTCATTGAGAATCACCTTGCCTTGTTGAGGTGGTACACCTACCAATGAAGTTCACTCTTGACAAGGCAATATTGGTTTAGAAATCATCTATTCTACCCCTACTTTGCTCATAAAATAAGTTTATTGTGAAGGACCTATGCAAGGACTGAGGAGGAAAGGATTGTTGGCAATTGTTGAATTGAGCTTAGTAGTGACTAAGGGAAGCCACCATTGCGAATTGGAAATGTGCTATAAGGAGGGGCTCTTCAGGGTCCAACACAATGGGAAAGTGCAAGAGATAAGATTAACGAGATCGCTGACTTGAACTATGAAATGCATAGTGTTCAAGGGAGAAGAAGGAATTGACTGCATAGGTGAGCTTCATAGTGACTAAGGGAAGGCCTCACTATGCACTAGAACTTTGCAATGCGTAGAGGAGGCCAAGTAGGGCAAGGTGATTGCACAATGAGGGATTCCAGTTAACAAAGAAGCAAGACTAGGCACTGCAACTACAAAATGTGTAGTGCTTGAGGGGAAGAATCCTATGCTTACATAGTGGAGGGTTGTAGTGGGCTAAACATGGACTAAATATCTTCTAGAAATTCCCAATGCACAAAGGGAGGCTCAATTAAATAGAAGATTGTGTAGTTGGTTGAGGCAAGCAGCAAAAAGTCAAATCACTTTGCCTAGGAGATGTTCACTACATTGTGAAGGAAGGAGGACCTTTGCATTGTGCAGTTTGCTTTTTCAAGGGGGTGAAGAAGGTACTTGTTGTCGCTAAAAGTGCTTCCTGTGTTATGCAAGACAAAACTGATCAAGGCTCAGTGGATTACGACAATACAAGCAACAAGGGTTAGTGACCATGCCTTGAAGGTTCTCGATGTGCAATGATAGGAGTTGTCTTGAGAAAAGACTTAGTGCACAAGTCTAGGAAGGTGATATTTCATAAATGAGGCTCATAGATAGGAAGTTCTCATCACTTGAGGATGTATTAAAGCCTTCATAACTTGCATTGGGCAAGAGGACCAAGAGGAGCTCCATGATGGCTAAGTGTGGGACCAATAGAGTGAGAGATAGAAAAATAGCTGAACGAGACACAGACATGGATCACACACATGAATTCCATCAATACAAGCCATGGGAATGCACAAGACTCGATCAACAATCACAAATTAAAACGGCAACAAAGTGACAGTTGAAATGTAGAATTGCGACACTTAGAATACAAAATGCGACAAAAATGTCAAATGTGGCCAGAAAGTGCATTAATATGTAGGAATTCATCTAATGAATACTATTATGATATATAGGACCATCTAATGTGGAAGTGTCTGTTATAGCTTCCCTTAGTGATGTGCGAAGGTGCGACACATATAGGAGTGCAAATAGTTAAAAGTGACACTTGCAACAATAAGAAAAAGTGAAAAGGCATTTTCAAAAGCTAAATAAAGTGAAGGTGACACATGCTAGAGCGAATATAGAGTGAAAACAACACTTGTTAAAGTGAAAGCAAGCAAAAATGATAGTCACAAAAGTGAAAGCGACACTTGTGAAAGCAAAGGTGTGCAAAAGCAACAATAACTCACTGAAATAGAAGTACAATTACAAATAAATTGAGGGGATTATCAAATGATATTGTGCAGTGACTTTTGACACAAGTTTTGTAGTGTACTATACTGAGCATTTTGCCAACACTACTCCTAGAGATTGCACAAGCCTTAATTTCAAGAATTGCACAATGGCTATCTAAGATTGCATAGAAAGAAGTGCAGTTATGAATTCATCAGAGATTGAGCATGTATGAGAAAGTGACTCTGAAACTTAGAGTCTAGGAAGGAGACTTGATTGCTCAGTAAAACATCAAACGGACATGAAGTGACTATGATTCACATGGAACGAAAGATTGTAAGATCCTTAATAAGCTCCAAAATTCAAGTGCAGGCAAAATTTTGTAGGGTGTTTAATGCAACGTCAACAACTTGCATCTCCTGTATTTCTACTACTTTAAAAGGATAAGGAGTTTATATGGTCTAATAAGTTTCAAAATACCTTTGCAGTTATGAAAAAGTGCATGTTCGAATCTCGTATCTTAAGAGGACCTGATTGGACCCTACCATTCCATATTTTTGTAGATGCATTTGACACTACTCTTGGGGCTATATTGGGACAAAAAAAGGAATGAAAACCACATGCCATCTACTGCATCAACAAGAATTTGACCCCAACATAGTTAAACTATTTTTATATAGGAAAATGACCTCCTCATCAACTCAAAGGAGAAAGAGTATTTGGATGAAAACATGACCAAGTTCACAGGCCTATTTTCCAAGGTAATGCTCGCTAGGAGCTATCAGGAAGAGTTAGAACGCTCCCCGTGCACGAGCCAAGGGCATTAGTCCCTAGGGTAACTCACTGCGTTGCCTAATGGACAACGTTAGCCAAGTTTTGTGAGATTCTAGAGGTCAAAAGAGCGGGTTGACTGACTAGTATTCCACTTTTTACTCAAATGTCAACCCGAAAAGCAGGAAACATCTACCTTCGACTTGTCTAAAGATATTTCCATTCCTAACAGATTCTAATGGAAGGGGAAATAGCAATAAAGTAAGGAAACATCCTAGATTTTTCCAAAGGGAACTCATGAGAGAGTTGGTAAGGATAAGCCTCTCATGATCTATATATTGGAGGCTTGGGCATTGTGAAAGAGGTTGAAGGATTGTCAACTAATTGTCGAAGCTTTGTGTGAGATAGTTTCTTTACTACCAAGAGGTTAAGAAGAGAGAGAGAGAAAGGAGTAGGAGGATTAAGGGAAGATTGATTCACCAGATGGTTGTAATCATTCTTTCCTGCTTAATAATATATACCTATTGTTGTGTTGTTTACTCGATGGTGTCGATGTCGTGTTTGTTTACATGTTGATTTAGTACCATTGTTTATGAGTAGCTTAGATGCATGTCATTTTCATATCTTTATGTATTGATGCTTTGATTATTAGAGTCTATATGTTGTAGTATTACTCTCCATCTTGTTTATATGCAGATGTTGATCTAGGATCTAGAAAAGGGGTCTTCTGCTCTACTACAATGGGTTCTCCAGCAAAAATGCATCAAGATATGAGGTAATATATTCCTTCCTGCTTTGAACATCATGCATTAATATGGATAAATATGAGCTTCTTTGTGCCAATTGCAGTTAATTTGAATGACCTGCCTTGGATCCCAGGAAGATCCTTAAGGGTATTCCAACCACAACCACCCATGCATTAATCCCTATAGCAAAATTGGCGACTACACTTACTTCCTGGTTTACCAAGTTCCCAAATCTCTCTTCTTTCCAGGCCCTCCTGTTCTTCTTGGTTCCCTTTCTGACAGTTCAAGACTTTTCAACACCCTCTTCATTGTGCTCAGCCTTTGATCTGGCCCTGAAAGACTCCTTTTATAGCTTCCCCCCCTAATGCACCCCAGTAGTGCAAACTAGAGAGTTATAATGCTCTGCTAGCTTGAAGACAGAGTGATAGTCCTGTCATTAACTGTCTGCGGCCTCTCTTGAAGTGCGTTAGCCAACCAATATCTTGATCAACAGCCTGTTCTGTGAACTCATGGGTTGGGGAAGCTGCCTATAGTCTGTTTAAGGATCTCTAGTTGTGTACTGAGTTTGGTTGCCTGTTTCTTGAGCATTTTTCCTTTTAGGAAAATATCTTAAGTTCTTATGTTTTTCAAGAAAATAAAATAAAAAATATGTTTAAAATTTTTCTATTTAGTTGGTTAGATTTTGCATTTGTATATTGGGTTAGTTGTTAGAGAGCGTTGCATGTTTGCAAGTTGTGCTAGTGTTTACTGCATTGGATTCATGGTGTTGATTGATGTATACATGATTCTCTCCTTGTAGAAATAATTATTTCATCGAATTGAAATTAAAAATAATTTTCTGCATGCTTTGTGTCAGAGTCTCACAAAACTCCATATGTCAACACCCCTTCTGAAGACATTAATAAAGTACATTTAAAATATATCTCGTAATAAAAGCAATCAAAAACTCATTTTTGAGTATAAACACATATTAGTCTAGGTTAGGATCTTGGGCTAGGCATTTGTGAGTTAACTGCCCAAGATTGTAAAACTGAGACTAGTGTCGTTAAAGAGGGAAAATCTTGCTACACTCATATTATCCGGGGCCGCTCTAGTCAAAGCGGAGTTAAATGCGAGACAACATTGGAATGTGAGAGAAGGCACCCAGCCTTCGATTGCATCTCCATTGGGTATTATGTGTATCGGGGATCCCTTCGGGGGTATCGAAGCTGAGTCGGGGACTTAGGTATCCTGCCCACACAACACACTGTCTACGACCATGCCCCACCATGATAGTGTCTGTGATTTGAGGCAACCATAGTGGGCAATTTTTTTTAAGGACAAACATAAGGTGACTAGGGCGCGCTGCCCTAGTGCCTAAACAAACAAACCTACTCTGTCTTCGATTTTTGGGAGGGTGCTCGTCTTCAAGAGAGTACTTGTCCCCTTAATTGAGGTTCGGGTGAAGCTCAAGAGTAATCATAATGTATATTTGGGTAGCTCTCTCTTTTATGCATTGTGATACTGTGTTTCATCTCCTACAAACTATGGTTATCAGATAGAGTCATATCCCCTTACTGCTTGCTGATTGACTTTAAGAGTATTATTTATCTTTTAGGTTTTGGTTTGTTATCACTGAGACTATAATCAATATCACTATAATTTTTTTTGATAAAATATATCGGTCACCATGGCTACATATGACCCTCGTCTTCAATCTCGATGATAGCAAGGTCTTCCTCCGCTGAATGCAGAGGATCCGATAAGCTTCAATGATCCGGATTACCCCTCTTCGGGTAATCAGTCTCTAGTGTCTAACACCGAATCAAATAATACATCACAAGACACTATGCTACCGGAGGAATTTTTCAATGAAGGACTTGTACCTCCTTATAATCTTCCTCTCACCGATCCCTTGGGACTAATATTGATTCAGGTAGCACCTGTACCTACCATGTCTTCGACTGTACCTACATCCACCATTCCCTTGGCGGCTAATGGGTCATGGGAATTTGTGGACAACTTTGCTCCACCCTCACTTCCCCAGCCAAATGTCAGTAATACACAATTGATTGGTAACCCCGCTATCCAAACTATGCCAAGTCCGGGAAACTTAGTTACACATACCATGAGCAGAACTCCGTACATACCAATTTCTTCCCCTTTTGTGTTTGTTCTGGGACCTTTGGTTGGTGCTTCAAATAACATTGTTAGCAAGGTTCCCTTTAGTAATCCCTTTGGTTTGAATCCTTTGTTTAGTTCAAACCCCTAGGCCTAAATGTCAAGGGGCAATGTTCCAACATGCACATACTGACAGGGGGAATTACCATTCCCCCCCGCCTATAGGACAAGATGGACCGTCATTAATTAACAACAATCCTCCAAAACTAAAATACCCTAGTGTCAGTCATGTTCCTATGGCCAACTACGTGGCTGGTGGGATCCCTCAACCCAATCTTGCTTAATCCATTTGGACACCCCTTTCTCAACCTCAATTGAGTCAAGGGGGAAATTTTTTATCTTGGGGGCAATCAAGCTTATATCCCCCAGCCTAACATCCCATATGAACAACCACACTATATGGTTGTCCTCCACCACAAGGAAACTATTATCCAACAAACCCTATGTATACCGTTGGGAACAATATGATGGGAGGACCCCAGGGTCCCTCAAGTCATTCGTCATCACCCTGGTCAGACTTGGGGGCACCAAATACTTTGCCTTTTTTGGCAACACTCAACATCCCCGATCTGTACAAACTGACCAATGACCCCATCTACCATAACTTACGTTGGGGCCCATCCCGCACAAAATAATTGCTGACATCCCAAAGTTTGAAGGAAAACAAGGAGATGATCTGGGTACACATTTCACCACCTATCATCTATGGTGCGTATCAAACTCCATGGCGGGTGACAGTATCTGACTTCGGCTTCTCCCCTGCACCCTTACTAGAAATGCCGCCAAGTGGTACATTGAGTTACCACGCGTGTTATTTAATACCTTTGGCACCTTGGCGATGGAATTTTTAAAGCACTTTCACTTTCCCATTTGCTACAAAACTGGAATGAAACTTCTTACTACCTTACACCAAGACACCTCCACCCCATCTCTGATCACATTCATGAATGGAGACGTAGGATGGTCAAAGCCCCCATCCTAGATTATCTATTAGCAGATTGGTTTTGTAAATCTCTTCTTCCCCAGATCTCCAGGGACGTTTCCTTAGGTGGTGCAGTCATTAAATACCAATCCATTCGTCGTGCTCAACATTTAGATTTGATTTATTCGCAGTCTGGCACATTATATGACATAATCCTCGATGCCCCTAGAACTTCCAATGCTCCTGCTACTCAACAACCCGATGCGCACACTGATGGTAACATCGACGCTACCTTTGGGTTTGTTGTAAAACAACTTAGCGGGCACATTGCCCAGTTGTCTGTTGATCTCGCTACTTCTTCCCAATCGGCTGCTCTTCCTACTGCTGCGATAAACTATGTGCAATCTATGGAAAAACCTAGTGAAAAGAATAAGAAGAATAAGAAAAATACCTCTCCTTCTGAAGATTAGCCAGCCAAGCAATCCAACCCCAAGCAGAAAAATGTTGCACCACATGATAGTGGAAAGGAAAAAGCTGTCAAGTTCCCTTGCAAAATCTATGTGGAATACCATATGACACATCGATGTCTGTGTCTCCAAGAATGCACAGATCTTCTTGCTCAAAAGGACACTCACCAGGCCCCCGCAGTCCTATAAAATCCTTTCCCTGCTTAGCAACAACAACATCTTATTGCGAACCCACCTCAACCCTTGAAAGGGGGTAATGGCAGTTCAAATCATCCTTCCTTTGGTGAAGGATCGTCGACCGCTTACACTTTTGAAATAATTGATCTTCAAGCGTGAGCCAAAACTTATGGAGCTCCAGTTGCTAACGATTAGGACATTGCCTCGAGTTCAAATCGACCATTGCCCAACAATCTTCATATCGAAAGGCTTGTTGTTGATCTTGTAATTCGCCCCTCAAAAGGGGCACTTCGTCACACAACATATAATACATCTGCACGTGCTGCCCATAACTACAGTATTGTAGAAGACTTGGCACAAACACTGTCAGCTATGTCTACACTCGAAGTATTGCAAAATTGTCCAACACAACATAAATCTTTGCTTTCGACTATTGGTGTGGTTGACCCTTATGATTCCATGCTAGCAATATTGGACATGGAGAAATGTAAACCCCCCTTCCCACCAACTTGCATTCACATGCAAATTTTTTCCAAAGGTCGAGGTGTACATAGAACTGTCGTTGATGAAGGCACTTCAGCCTCCGTCATGTTGGCTCACCTTGGGTTCTCCAACCCTCTCTTCATCATTGAATTCCCTTAAAGCATTCGATGGCCATACATTCATCCCAAAAGGTTACCTTTCCGACTACCCCATCACTTTGAGTGGGAAAACGGTAATGGTGGACATTGAAGTCGTAGATCGAAAACTCGATTGTAATCTACTTTTGGGCCGTAGTTGGACTTATGCCATGACTGCCATCATGTCTACAGTTTTCTGCATCATCTTATTTCCATTGGATGGAAGAATAGTCATGGTGGACCAACTGTCCTTCTGCACCCCAGATTACTCCCCATTGCCTAGCGGCACTGTACCTTTAGTGGGTGGCATACCTGACTCTTATGTCAGTATTGGTACTGGTCTTTTGAAGGGTTCTTCCCTGATGGGTTGCTTTCCTCTCCCACTGCCCAAGGTTTCACACACGGTCTCTATAGTCTCCACTATTCCTCATCACCCAACCAATCCCTGGATCCTCCCAGCCCCTTCAGACATTGACTCTTATGGAGAACAAATGTCATTGTCACCAGTCGAAATGGCCTATCAAGCCATTCAATCTGCATCAAATTCTCCTATCACTTTGGTCACAACCAACGGTACCATATCCTCTCCCACAATTGCTCCCTCTAACGATCTCCTCAATTAAGTCTTGCCTTCGGATGAAGCTATTCAAGAGATCATGTTTTTAGAGGAGCGACCTTGGGAAAACTCTCACCATCGCCTTTCGATATGTGATTCAGATGCGACCCTTATACAAATTCTGTCCTTTGAACCACCTAAGGTTGTGCCCTCGAGTTAAAAAACCGTCTAAACTTTGTATTCAGAAGGGAACATGGGCAATCTGTCAAAGAAACTACTCATTGATATCTCAGTTAAGACATGCATCGTGGAAAATATACAGATTGGAGCCGATTGTAATCATTAGGAAATTGTAAGCTTCACCTGCCTTTTCAAGGAATTCCGTGATGTATTCACTTGGTCTTATGAGGAAATGCCTGGCATAGATCCACCTGTCATCGAGCATGAGATCAAGCTTTATGACAATGCGAGGATTGTCTCCCAAAGACTCCGACCAGTCCACCCTCGCAAAACTTTAGCCATCAAGACTAAGGTGGAAAAATTATTACGTGTTGGTTTTGTTTACCCGATTCCTTTGACAGAGTGGGTTTCTAATTTGGCTCCAGTAGATAAAAAATAGGGTACCATCCAAGTCTTTGTCGACTACCAGGATTTGAACACTGTGTGTCCAAAAGATAATTGTTCGACCTCATTGATTGACCATATAATAGACAATTGTTCCAGTTGCGAATCCTTCTCCTTTATGGATGGTTTCTCAAGCTATAACCAGATTTCCATAAAACGTGGGAATAAGCACAAAACCGCCTTCATTTTCCCTTGGGGATTATTTTCATATAGAAAACTCCCATTAGGTCTAAAGAATGTTGGAGAAACATTTCAATGGGCCATGGACTATGCATTCCATGATATCATACACATTGTTCAAGCTTACTCCCCAGCCCATTCCAAGAAGCGATCCTGAAAACTAGTTCATCTCCGAGCAATTTTTCTTAGGTGCAGGTTATATAACATACATCTGAATCCGCAAAAATGTGTATTATTTTTCGAGTTTGGATGCCTAATTGGTTTCATTGTCTCCAAACACAGGATTAGGGTTGATCAAGGTACTGGAAATTACTCAATTTCCCGCACCATAATCCATTTTACAACTCCAACGTTTGCAAGGGAAGGCAAACTTCTTACGGTGATTCATCGTGATCTATGTCGAGCTGATGAAAGGCTTTATGCGCCTACTAAAGAAAGGAGTACCATACTTGTGGGATGATCAAGACCAACGATCATTTGATGTTTTGAAAGAGACACTTATATCTGTCCCACTGATTAGTGCTTCCAACTATTCACGTGACTTTCTCCTATACCTGGCAGCCTCACCATCCTCCATTGGTATGGTGTTGGTTCAAACCCATGATGATCTTAGTGAGCATGTGATCTATCATCTCTAGAAAGGCCTAGTTGGGCTCAAACTCCGATATTCAGATGTGGAAAATCTAACCTTGGCAGTTGTCTTTGCTATCAATCACTTTTGACACTATATATTGCTGCGGAAAACTACCGTCATCGCTTTGGAGAATCCTATGCAACACAGTTTGTCTCATAAAGTCATCGAAGGAAAATATTCCAAATGGATTGTTATCCTCCAACAATTTGATTTGGTTTTTTCCACTACCAAGGCGAAAAAATCCTTAGTCTTCATAGAATTATTATCAGATCTTCCCATATTCTATCCAAATGAGATAGCCCATGATCCTCTCCCAGATGAATCTGTCTATCTGATCAACTCAACTGACCCTTGGTACGACAAAATTCTTGTCTACCTCCAAGTGCAACGATTTTTCCCTGATCTATCGTCAGGCGACCGTCGTCGTATCTGGCACCAAGCTCCGCACTATCTAGTGTTGAAAGATACTTTATATCGTCGTGGCACTGATACAGTTCTTTGACATTGCCTTAGTCATGAAGAAGCGGAACATGTTTTAAATGATTGCCATGTTGAGGCATGTGGCAGTCATCTTTATGGCATGGCTACCGCCCAGAAAATTCTACGCGCAGGATAATACTGGCTGACCTTGTTTAAAGATTGTATTGAGACAGTCCAACAATATCATCCTTGCCAAATATTCACCAAGAAAATGCGTGCACCCCCGATCGCCCTACTCTCAGTTATCTCCGTCATATGGGGCATTGACTTTGTCACATGCAACCCCATTTCCTTTGATAGGCACAACTACATTATTGTCGTTGTGGACTACTTTATGAAATGGTCAAAAGCCATTCCCACTTTCTAGGCCAATGGATAAATTGTGGCGTTATTCCTGTTTAATTAGGTGATCTATCATTTCGGCATACCCTGCACGATCGTTACAGACCAGGTTTCTCAGTTTCAGAACCACATGATGTCTGACTTAACATCGTTGCTAGGTTTGAGGCAAGAACATTCTTCCTCCTACTACCCCCAGGCTAATGGCCAAGTGGAAGTCGTCAATGACGTCCTAAAAACCATGATCCGCCAGTTAATAGGAAATCACAAAACCCATTGGCACCACATGTTATATCCTACATTGTGGGCATATTGAACCTCAGTCAAAACTGCTACATGATTTACACCATTCCAAATTTCTTATGTCCTGGAAGCAGTGCTACCTATTGAGTGCCAGATTCCTTCACTAAAACTAGTTGTTGAACTCTTTCCCGACACCACTGCCGAAGAAGAGTACTTGCTATCCCTCAATCAGTTGGACGAGACTCGTCGAGATGTCGCACTAGCTCTCAAAGCCCACAAGCATCGAGTCAAGGCCCAATATGACAAAAATGTCAAGCCTCATTCTTACCAAGAAGGTGATCTTGTTCTACTTTATGATAAAAAAACACGACCTCTTGGGGGCAGGTATGCTTCAACCATTGTGGATCGGTCCATATGTCTTTCCAAGGTGCTCTCAAAAGGTGCCTATGAACTTCAGGACTGTGACGAAATCCTGCTCATGGAGCCTCGCAATGGGCTTTATCTGAAAAAAGTATTATGCCTAGTATTGCACTGGGAATTTGCTTTGTAATTTTATGTATTTATAAGTTTTTCTTCTTTTGTTGTGATTGGATTTTTTGGATTTTTATGAGTATTTGTCTCATGCATGTCTCTTGTTGCGAAGATGTCTTCATTACCCTTACCATACGTAGGATACGCGGATGGTGCTAGTCGTCACACATGACACATTAGGTTAGCTGCTTGGGTCATTTACACACCTGAGTCGGAATTACTTAGTTCCATGGGGAGTTTTTCTTGGCACTGCCACCAACAATATTGCTGAGTATATGTCTATAATTGCACTTCTTACTGAAGCATCATCTCGAGACATCTCCAATCTGGTGGTCAGGTTAGACTCTCAACTAGTCGTTATGCAATTGACAAATCATTATCACATTCACAATCCAATCTTGTTACGTCATTATTTAAGGGTACGACTCTTGGAATGTCAATTTGAGTTTATTACATATGAAAACATTCCTCGAGAATTTAATGCAGTAGCTGACTCATTAGAAAATTATGTATTAGATTGGCATCTATCTCATTCATTATAGATACATGCATAAAAGTAAAATTTTACATAGTTAAAAGTTTACAAACAAAAAACAAACATTTACATCATAAATCACTCATATATATATATATATCGAGCCCAGTCTTTATACATTAAAAAATTCCCAAAACTTGGGTGTTTGTAAGTACAAAATCGCTTTACTAAGTCTCACTATGACAACTGTTGGCTATACCATACTACTCCTAAGCCTGCTTCTCATGATAACTGAGAACAACTCTAACCCACCTCCTAAGAGGAACCAGAAATTGCTTGAGCACACCCACCGTGTGTTGCTGCATATGAGCCAATATCTCCCTCATGGGAAGAGGCGATACACCCATTCTCAAACCCTCGAGTTTCCTAGCAACCTCATGAAGGCTCTGTGTGTCATCTCCTTCTTCGGTGGCTATCACACCTGCTCCAACCCCAAGTAGCTCATCACCCCGGCCATGCCCGCAGGACGTACTAGTGCGACATCTGTGTCAAGCAAAAGCTTCATGTCAGTACTTGTTCACCCATAATAAATTTTTTTGCATAAATATCAAAAGTTAAAAAATACTTTTTGTACTCGAATCAAATCCTCTTACTTTGTGGCCCCCACTAAGTGTCAGGTGGAAAAATCAGTTATGGATCTCCTGTGTAGTCCATGCCTGCATGCATAATCATTGATCATGAGAATATGGCCATTGAGCCACTCAAATAAATCATCTTCGAAGAAGTGTATAATTGGCCCCCCTATAGTCTGAGGTGATAGGGAAGCCCATCGCCCCTATCTTGGCTCCTTAGGACCAGCTAGACCTAGACTCATGAGAGGCCTCCACACAGGCACTCTCTCAAGAAAAAAGGATACGATAAGATTATGATACCCAAACTATTTTTGGGCCCGAGTCTTGCAAGCTGTCAATTCTTCTTTCACTTGAAAAATAACTCCCTTGCACCACTTGAATAACTAGGATTGCAAATAGTCAATGGCTAGTAACAATTGAGCTTTTGTCGCTATGTGATAGTTCTTGGAACCCGCCAAGCACACGATCATCCAAAAAAATCCCTCATGGGCCTGGTCCTGATCCGCTCGATGGGGACCTTCTTGCTAACTAATCCACTACGTAGCCCGCAGTGAGTCTTGACCAACTCAAGGGTGGTTCATGGATCTACTCTTCCACTGATCAAGTTTATTTGTGCACCTCTGCACGATAAACAATATCATCTCTTTCGATCACAAGCTTATGATCCCCGATCCTTAAGACACCTTATTTCTCATCCCATCGTTGGATAATACAACTCAGTAGTTCTTTCTCACCGTTCATTAGGTCAAGTCTGGCATACTTCATCAAATTGCATCTACACAAAGCAAGTAAGCATGTCGGATCATTAAGCATGTGTATTTCTTCATGATTGTGAGATATTTCCCTCCAAAGACTCATGCTGATGGTTCAAAACGTGCATCAAAGCAACCTTAAATCAATCATTTTGCTACTGAAACCCTAGGAAATTAAGCTTGGGGGTTTTAACTTGTGCCTAGGTAGACTAAATTTTCTCCCCAAAGCCCATAAGGCATGCTAACGCACCCCTGCAGAACGTGAAGAGTGTTTAACGCTCCCCCTGCCCTAAGAGGTCGTGTTAGGTGCAGTAGGCTAACTAGGGCTTGCTCATACACTAAAATTTCACCCCAAAAACAACTGAAAAAAGGTAATAGAATGCAAGCTGAGGTGTCATGCGGAAAGAGTCGATATTGCGGACAAAACCGACCTCCCTAAAAGCAAAGGCTTTCTAGTGACAAACAAGACAAATAAACACTACCTTTCTCTAAACATGCATTTAGAATACAAGTAATCAGGTGATTGTAACATACCTTTAGTCCAATGCTTTGTAGTAGTCCAGTCTCGCCGATCCGGATGAGCTCCTCCTTCTCTTCGAAACCTGCATTCACTAACAAGCCAAAAGATTAAATAGCACCTGATAAACTCATAAAATAATACATATCCATCATACAGACCAAGGAGTATATGAAACAAATCATGAATAACAATCTGTTGAGAAAAATGAATTCATTTGTATTAAGTGGAAACAAAAGAAACCATTACAACCTGAGCCTTGGTGTTGTGCAGGTCCCTCCTAGGGTCCAACAAGAGTTTTCCTTTACTTTGATCAGCTCACCCACTTCCAAATAAGGCTAGGAAAGGATGGGAATCTCTCCTCTCAAGCTTTACAAGGGAGTCCTAATTCCAGCAGCATCTACCCTTAGGAATGTTCAGCTTTCAACCTCTCCTCTCTCTGGCCCAATGCCTATATTTATAGTGCTCTAGAGGAAGTTATTCAGGTCCACCATCAATGGGATAAGCCCCTCTTTGGATGGGATAGCTCCCCTCTTGATGGGATACGTTCCTCTTTGATAGGGATACATGAACCATCTGGAGGCGCTCCATACACGTCAAACAAGCTTCTAGAATGCTCTAGAAATGACCACAAGTAACTTTTTTGGAGTGAAACTTGCGCCTTTTGACCTTTACAGGAGTACGCACCCTCCCCTTTATAGACAGAGCGTACAAGTACGCAGGTATTGTGAACTTGGGGTGCGTACACGCAGGTAAAGCTAAGAGAAACTGCGTACCCAGAGATATATAGATTTTTAAAAACTTTCTCTCTTTCTTGGAGTTTGACATGGAGAGCAGAGGTATGAGACTTGCCAAGGAGGATAGTATGACAGTTGATGGAGCCATACTAACTGCAAATAGTCATGGTGACAAATTTTAGTGTAACAGATTGCCCCCTAAAGTGCGAAGCCTGTATTAGATAAGGGTTTCATATCATCTAGGAAGGGTGAAGTACTTTATCATTTCAAGGATTATCTTGTGGAGAGCCCAGTCAGAACCTGCAAGTATTCAACACAAAATACATATATAAGATCATATCATCGCTGAGGTAGGCATTCCCATGCTCAGATTGAAAACTTTAACTAACAAACTATCTAATGCTCTGATACAGGAATGATTTTGCAGTACATCATAATCATAGACTTTGTAGACACAGTATGGGCGCAACCATCTGTTTATGATTAGTCTACTGTATAATGAACACAAAACTCCTCGCAGCCTGGATGGTGGAAACTAGATCCAGGGTCTTCATTTCTACTTCCCGAACAGGTACAATTCTATCCATGCGAATAAATGAGTTGATGTCGAATCATGGTAGAAACCACTTGACTACCAGTCAATGATGTAAACTGTTAACAAGCGTGAGAGAGACCACCAGTGATGTCAATGGTTCTCAAAGTACCCAGTACAATCCATGAGATGTGAATGAATGAGTTGATGTCAAACATTTCACGGAATCCTTCGATCGAAAGTCAATGATGTAAACCGTCGTCAAAGGCGAGAAACCTGCCATTGATGCATGCAGACTTCAAGGTACTAACGATTTCTAGGTCATCTTTCTAGATAATGTGCTGATGTCGATAGAAAGCGACCCGTTGCAGGCAAGCCCACAACACGAAATCATAGATCAAGTTGAAGAAATGTAGCTGTAAGGACTGACTCAGGGATGGTCAAGATGGATGACGGGTATTTTGCAGATGAATGGTTTATATGCAGAGACCTCTTGAACACATAACGACACAACAGATGGCTTGGTGACATTTGACCCAAAGTCAATACCCGGCTGAAGACTTTCAATGTGGTTTGATCAACTGTGAGGCAAAGGATTTCCCAACCCAGGTGAATGCAAAGTGTCGTGTTCAAGAGTGGTAATAAGGCTTCTTCTAAGACAAAGGATAACAAATAGGCTCATTTTTCTCTCTTTTCCCCCACCATTTCTGGCAAGTACCTCTTTATTTTTTACAAGCTTGAGGAGGATAACATATGCTTGATTATAAGCTCATCCTTCGGATGAGTCCAACTTAGTTTTGATTCGAACCCTAAGAAGAAGTGGTCCGTTCCTGTTTGTAATCGAACAGGTCCTTTACTGTGAAATTTTAACGAGTCCAGTATAGGAGAAACTTGGTGTTTTTCAATTTTAGAGAGTCTGAAAAAACTTAAGAAGACTCCAGGTTGAACTTTTTCGTAAAGTTGTGTCTCCCAAGCCCGAAAAAGTATAAAATAATACTTGAGAGAACCGCTTGATCTTACGACCAAGGAGTACTTTCATGATTAGTGTCTTTGACCTGAAAAGTAAAAAGCGATCAAGGACACGTCGTTTTATTTCCAGTATCGAATTTGAAATGACAAAAATCCGGCAATCTTTTCCTGTTTTTACGGTCAGAAAAGGGCTATAAGGGGACCGTCTTTTAATTCCGTTTTAACGAGTGTAAAAGAAATGCTCGGCAATCTTTTCACATTTTAGGAGTCAGAAAAGGGCTTAAAAGATGACTCTGATATTTTTGTTTGTGAAAAATGATTTTTCCCTGAAAATCCTTTTATCCTGCACAAAAACCAACACATTACTCATACCTGTTTAAAGATAGATAAAAATACTTAAAAATACCTTTTCATGGTGGAAAATAAACAAATTTGACATTTATTTACTCAAAAAACCTATAAAAAGGGCTTTTACCATTTCATTTTTACCATTTTACTGTTGAGGAGAGAAAAAGGGCTTTTGGCAAGAAACTTTTCGTGGACATTGCGGAGAATCCGACCGTCGAAACCGAACACCGTCTCATCAGGTATTCTACAACATCCTCCCTTGCATTTCCATCCGTTTAGAATTTGTTTTTAGGCTTTAGTTTTATTTTTTTGAGGCCTTGGGGGTTTCAAGGTCCGATTTTCGGGGTACGCAGGTGCCCCATGGGTGACCTGCGTACCCCGACATTTTCTCCATTGGGAAAATGCCAGGCGTACGCAGCTTGCCTTAAGAGAAGGTGCGTACATACGCCCTGTCTCTAAAGGGCTGGCTGCGTACACCGCGGAGTGGATTTTTAAACTCCAATTTCTCCAAAATGAACCAAAAACTTTCATTTTTATAGACTCTAACAGATGTTTTATGGTGTGTAGATTGCCCACCATGCTTGATTGGCGCGAGAGGGAACACGAAGATGTTGATTTGGCCGCAATTAATCATCAACCTTCCATTGATGCTTTGAAGGCATGCGGTCTTTACAAATACTGGGCCATACCTGGCATGAGGGCCCAGGTGCGCTTTCTAGAGTGGCTGGTCGAAAGGTGGAACGTTCAGGATCAGTGCTTTTACATTGGAGGGCACCAGCTCGAGATAGAGCCCTCTGATATTTACTTTCTCACTGGTTTGCCCAAGAGGGGTGAACAATTGACTCTGTCCGGGACTAGGTCGGGTGGCCAGTCCATTGCTAGCCTCCGGCTAGAGTGGTGTAATAACCAAAACCAGGATAAGGGGATAGATATCAAAAAGATATCCCGACCTGAACTTATGGTAATTACCTTCACAGTTACCAGACTTTGCGGGGCTGCCGCTTTGCACATTGCCACTGGATCCCAGATGCGGATGGCGATTGATTGCTATCAGGGCACCATTTTCAACTGGTGCGATGCTGTGTTGGCCAACTTAAAGGGCCAACTGACTAGGACCAAAAACGGACAACTGAAGACTTTTGGTTATGGGCCCTTAGTTGTGAGTTTTTCCCTAGAGAGGGTTCCGATGCTGATCCCACAGCAGCTCACTGTTGAGGTTGGGCCTCCCCGAGAGCCTAAGTTGATGCGATGGGTTGCGGTGATGGCCCGTCATCCTGACGAGGGCACGAAGGTTGTCCGATTTAGACCAGAGTATTTTCACTGGTTAGAGAACCAGGTCTTCTCGATACAAGATTTTCCGTATGCCGGAGTTGATTTTCGTGGAGATCCGGACATGATTCTTCCACCGGGAGAACAGTGGGACGACACAGGTACTTCATTTTCCACAAGTTTTTAAATTATTTACTTTTTTTTGTTTTTATATCGTCTCAAAACTGACAGTGACAATTTTCAAAATGCAGATGTAGGCCCACAACGTCCGGCCAATCTCCGGCCTTTCGAGAGGAGAGTACCAGTTGCACCAGCACCGGCCCCACAGGATGCGGCCGCAGAGACCTTAGCCGAGTTGGAACAGGACCTAGAGCGTCTTACGGCGGACATACCAGAGATGACTATAGATGATATCCCTATCAGACTTCAGCGCTATGTGGTTGCAGTCCCAGGACCTTTTAGGAGGTTCTTGTGTAGGGTAGCGCGTGCAGTGGTGTCGTATAGAGAGCACCACCAGTGACTGGCTGGTCACTTTTGTAGACACATGTGACATTTTGGTTTTTTGTACTTATCATTTTTGCCGATCATAAGGTGTTTTTCAACCTATGATCGAAGACGATGTATTTTTTGACACACTCCTATCTATATATATCATTATTACCGGCTTATCTTGTTAAACATGTGTGATGAAATGTTTTTAAATTTACATGTATGATTATCGCAAATGTCTGTCTAACATTCGAGAAGAAATTGCATCTGCTAATGTATTTAATGACCTTGGAATATGCTGATATTCAATGTAATCAAATTCACGTTCCAAGAGGCGCACTCTCAAAAATAACCTTAATAACACTGGATTTCTAATGGCATATACTCTATTAAGCTGTAATACAACGAGTTCAGAATCTAACCTCACTATCAAACTCTGAATCCCAAACGAAATAGATTCAGACAATAATTCAATCACTGCACTGTATTCTGCAATGTTGTTTGTTGTTTGACCGAGGCTCACCCCATGCATAGAAACTAACTCGTCAGAGGGCGAATAGATAACCCAAGCTGCGGAAGAGATATTCCGTGTACTACGACAAGCACCATCAGCAAATCCAATGTACGTTTGGAGAGGCACCGACATCTGCAATATCAAGAGTAAAATCAAGATAAGCCAGAATAACGACGAAAAACACACTCTCTAAGCTAAGCACACTTTCTATACTAATAAACACACCAGCTAGAAAGAAAAATCTAACCTAACTAAATCTCCATACCCATCATTTAAGCATAATACCTCTTTAGGTAAAGTCCATTTCTGGGTTTACCCAAAGAGTCCCCATCAAAATCTACCAGCTCATAGGCCCCTTTTGCTAGCTTTCGCTTGACAATGTAGGGCGCATGCCACATAGGAACGAATTTTCCAGCACCTAATTTATCGTTAGCTTGGTCATATAATAGCACTAGGTCTCCTTCCGAAAAATTTCGAGGGGTCACGTTGCGATCATACTGAGCTTTCATCCGTTTTGCGTGAGTCTCGATTGCCAATGCAGCGTCACGTCGAGTCTCATCTAATTGAGCTAAGTATAATAGACGCTTCTCCTCTTCGGAAGTAGCTGGAAGTAATTCAACAACCATTTGAAGTGACGGGATTTCGCATTCAATGGGCAACACTGCTTCCAAACCGTAAACTAGTTGGAAAGGAGTGAACCCTGTTGATGTTTTCACTGAGGTTCGGTACGCCCAAAGCACGGAAAATAACATGTTGTGCCAATTCGACCGATGAATACCAATGATTCGTCGGATCATGATAACTAAAACTTTGTTGATAGACTCAACCAGGCCATTGGCTTGTGGATAATAAGGAGTTGAGCTATCGTGACGCAAACCAAGCTGGCCTGTAAGTTCTGTCATCATAACGTTTCGAAAATGGCGCCCATGGTCAGTGATTATCGCTTGTGGGACACCAAACCTAGCAATAATGTGATTGAATACGAAAATCGCAGCTGTCTTGCCGTCTGCCTCGAATGTAGGCATCGCCTCGGCCCACTTAGTAAAATAATCAACCGCAAGGATGATATACGCATGCCCCCCGGCTGAGTGTGGGTTACATGTAATAAAATCGATACCCCATTTAGCAAAAGGACCAATGGCAATTATAGGGTGGAGAGGAGCAGGTGGTGCGTGCATCTTGCGATCAAACACTTGACAGTTGTGGCATTTCTGGACCGCAATAATACAGTCTTTAAACAACGACGGCCAAAAGTAGCCAGCGCGCAATATCTTTTGGGCTGTGGCATACCCAGACATATGACCGCCACACGCTCCAGAGTGACAGTCATTCAAAACCCTTTCAGCTTCCTCATGAGTTAAGCAATGACGGAAAACCAAGTCCGCCCCACGGCGATAAAGAGTATCTCCAATAATTTTGTACTGTTGGGACTGGAATCGAATTTTCCGACGTTCCGACTTTGAAACTTCGGGCCGAAAGGATTGGGTTTGGAGATAGACAATTATATCCCCATACCACGGATCTAAAGTGCTGATGAGAAACAAAGATTCATCCGCAATGGGTTCCTCTGCCACAGTTTCTGTGTCAGCACGCGGGAAATCACACATCAACTCCGCAAAAACTAAAGATTTCTTAGACTTAGACTTTTCAAATTCCAAGTCGAACTCCTGCAGGATAACGATCCATTTAGAGTACTTGCCCCCTAGCAATTGTTTAGTCAAAATGTAGATCATAGGGTTGCAATCCGAAATAACTGTAGTTTTACGGAGAAGAATGTAGTGACGAAAACGCTGGACAGCTTGAACGGCTGCCAAGGCCAATTTCTCCACATGTGAATATTTGAGCTCAGTGGGATTTAACGTCCGACTAAGGTAATAGATCACATGTTCCGTTCCGAATTCATCTTCCTGTACTAAGACCATGCCAATGGTGGAATGAGCGGCGGCGAGGTACAAAAAAAATCCTGGTTGTAGTTGGGAGGATGCAGCAACGGTGCATGGGTCAACGCGTGCTTCAGTGCATCAAAAGATTTCTGAGCTATCTCATCCCAAGAAAATTGAGCATTTTGTTTCAAAAACCGGGTAAAACCTTTGGTAATCTCGGCGTAGTTCGGAATGAATCGGCGTAAAAAGTTTGCTTTCCCCTGCAAACTTTGGAGTTGGCGAAGACTCGAAGGAGGAGGCAATTTGATGATAGCTTCTACCTTCGAGGGATCGACACGGATGCCGGCTTTTGAAACTACAAATCCCAGCAATCGTCCCACTTCAATACAGAAGACACATTTGTGTGGGTTCAACCGTATACGATAATGCCGACACCTCATAAAAATTGCTCGTAAATGGACAAGGTGATCAGCTCGATGTAAGGAGTGAGCGGGCAAATCATCGAGATACGGTTGCACAATGTGCTTGATGTCATGAAATGCATAAGACATCGCCCTTTGAAAAGTGGCTCCGGCATTCTTAAGCCCAAAAGGTAATTTGCAATAAGAAAATGTCCCCCATGGACAAATGAAAGCCGTTTTTGGTTGATCGGCAGGTAGAATATTGATTTGGTTGTAACCGGAAAAACCGTCCATAAAGGAAAATATTTCACTGCCGGCACAATCATAAATTATTTGATCGATATAGGGTGTTGGATAGTTGTCCTTGGGACAAGCACGATTGATATCCCTATAGTCGATACATATTCTTATTATTCCCTGTTTTTTGTTAACCGGAACAATATTCGATACCCAATCCGTTAACGGGATCGGATAAATGAAACCTGCTTTCAACAACTTCTCAACTTCTGCTTTAATCGCAGCCGCTTTTCGTGGGTGAATCTGACGCAAACGTTGCCAGACGGGTTTAGCGTCCGGGTAAGTCTTGATCTCATGGACAACAATGGCGGGATCAATTCCTGGCATTTCCTCGTAAGACCAGGCAAACACGTCGCGAATTTTTGAAATAGGGCCTTGTATGTTTGAATTTCGTCATCTGAACACGAGGCACCTATATGAATGTGCTCAACAATTCCGGACTTCACTGAAATGTCAATGGGAATAGTGCGAGAAATGTTTCCCAAGTTCAGCTCTGAATCAGGATGTTTCATTGGACTCTGAGCGTCTTTGACATATTCAGCTGTAAAGATTGATGAGAAATCGTTTTCAAAATGATCATCCTCAGGTAAAAACGAAGATCTATGATGGAGATCTTCCCATGGTAAATCGTCTACGCACAGGATTTCACAAAGTTGTTCGTAAGATGACACAACTTCGGGAAACATTATTAATTCCGAGGTTGACGTGAAAAGGGATTCCTCACGGACCACATTCATTTGGTCGATTTTGGTTGAACTCGAGTCGGAAAAAGACTGCACGGCTTCATAAGCAATTTCATATGGACTCAAAGGCATTGCATCACCAAATGAGTCGATCTCAGATTCAGAAGGAACGATCCAAGGATCGTCATAAACAATGGTGTCTGAAGTAATCATATGAATAGATGCAAATGAAGACACGACGTTGATTGGAGGAAAAGGAAAAGTTCCCAGTAAACCGACATCTTTAACTAATCCTACGCCAACATCCTTGTAAGGGATAGTCGTTTTACCGACATGCTGGATACTCTCTGAAGAGGCTGGGTCGGATGAAAAATAGGCCAGCTGGTCTATGGTTACGATCTTGCCATTGTGTGGAAACTTTATTACTCTGAAGACCGATGAAACGACCACTGTCATAGCGTAAGACCAACTTCGACCCAAAAGAAGGTTGTAGTCTAGAGGGGCATCAACCACCTCCACATCTAGACTAACGGTTTTTCCTTCAACCCCTATAGGCAAATCCTGTAGAATGCCAAATGGATGGAACCCACGGCCATCAAAGGCCTTAAGAATTGTCGGGGATTGATTTAGTGAAGGAGAACCAAGCGATCTCCAACACTGTATCGACATAATACATGTGGAAGCTCCCTCATCAATTACAGTCCGATGAATAGGCCTGTTTTTTACTATCACTGGGATCTGGAAAGCCATCTGATGAGGCAAACGCGGTGTACTATTTTCTAGATCAAAGATTATTAGGTTCGGGTCTTGAACATCAACAGCTCCTATAGCCGACAAAAGTAATTTTCGCTGTGCTGGGCATGATTGCAGCACTTCTAAAGCCGACATTGCTGAGGGTGAAACAGCTAAATCCTCAACAATGTTGTAATTCTGGGCCGCTCTCGCATGTGGATTGAAAGCAGACCTTCGAAGTACACCCTTGGCAGGCGGTTTGATTACTAAGTCAGGGTTAGGTTTCTCGATCTGTAGTGGATCGGAACCGGGAGCTGAGGTTGATGGATTTGAATGAGAAGATTCTGCATCTTTCGATCCATCAACAGGACTTTTACTACCATAATCTTGTGATCGAGTCGCAATCCTTACATGAGACATCATCAATATGGGTTCTTCAGTGGCACCCAAGGAAGAACCTATCATCTTACTCTCCTGCTTTGGAAATGGATCTTTCAAAACGGCAGGAGTTGGGGAACCTTTGACGATTTTCACAACCTCGGCCTGATGTGGGCAATCTCTTGTAAAATGATCCTCTTCACAAATAAGACAAGGATATCGAGGTTTGCGCTTTTCGTCATTGGTTTCCGACTTTTCTGTTTTCTCCTTCTGAGACTTGTCTGCTTTACTCTTCTTTTTAGCTTTCTTCTTCCCACCGTTTTTTGATTTAGCCGTAGATGACTCTACAGTGTGAATATCAGCGGAAATTTCAGGAGAAGATTCTCCTGTCGGGGAATCTGGTAAGGCTATAATGGGCGAAGAATTCTTTGAAGATTTCTTCTTGCTTTTTGTATTTACCATACCACTCATGCCATCAGCAGCATGAGATCCCGAAGGAGCAGCAGTGATTTGATTTGACTTTGGAAGATCTGGGATCTTTTCGTGTAACGTACCTGACTGAGTGTAAACTAAGTCAAGGTACTGCGCTTGAGCAATTACTTGCTCTTCAGTAACTACTCCGGCCTTAGCTACGTCTTCAGTAATCTTCGGTAATAATGATTTAACAAACCATTCAGCTAAGATTTGGTCCGGGATAAAAACTTTCACTAATCGCCTTCGACGTCTCCATTCATGTATATGATCGGAAATATAAGTGGACGTCGACTGTTTTAGTGAAGTTAGTAGCTCCGTGCCATTATCATATCTGACCGGCAACTGAAAATGAGTTAGGAACGAGGTAGCTAACTGACTAAAATTGTAAAAAGAGGCCCGTGGTAACTCAATGTACCACTTGGCCGCGAGACCAATGAGCGTACGCTGGAAAAGACGTAAGCGGATCGAATCATCCGAGATAGAATTTGAAGCACACCAGAGGTGGTAAGTCATCACATGATTTGACGGATCTTCTCCAGACTTACCCTCAAACTTGGGAATATCACTGGGCAACTTATTTGGCATTGGCGGCCAGAACAGAAGATAATTTATTGGATTGTTTGTTAGGCGCGACAAGTCCGGTAAATCCAAAGTTGCGATAAACGGTAATTGCCGATTAGGATCCCTAAAACTCTGGGTCACAAGACCAGTCCCAGGAGGAGGATATCCAGGATAACTTGGAATAGGAATCGCATTCGGGATATTGTATCCTCCTGGAAAACCAGGATTAACCGGACCGTACTGGGGTTGTTGAGGTTGTTGATAAGTGTACCCAGGATACGGTTGATACTGGTAAACTGGCTGTTGGACAGCAGGACCGTATTGGTACTGTCCCTGGTACGGTTGATAAGCGAATTGTGGTTGACTAGTGACAACCGTACTTAAACCAGGTTGTCCTACAGGCATCTGAACCGTAGTTTGAATCGTAGATCCAGACAATGGTAAAGATGTCTGAGGAGTAGTTGCAGAGACGGTAGAAACCAGAGCTGTCGATACTCCAGAAGCAAGCGTGGTGGAAGGAACAGATGTTGCGGTAGTTGCAGCAGTCGTTTGAGATGGAGTACTAGGTGCAATGGGCAACTGAGTAACTACCGAAGGTACAGAAGTTGGAACATTAGACTGGACTGGTTGCTGGGATGAACCAGCAACTAAGGGTTGTCCAGCTTGAGATGACAACTGTACGCTTGGCTGCAATACCTGTTGAACTTGCGATGGATCCCACACTATGTTCATTCCGGGGTATTGACCCATGACAGGTTGAGGATATTGAGATCCATAACCGGATTGAGGGTAGGATTGATAATTGAAAGGTACATTTCCCGTACCTTGAACATAAGATTGACCTTGAGGTGGTTGATAACCTTGACTCGAGTACTGACCTTGAGGTAGATACCCTTGAGGTAAGTACTGATACTGGGGTTGACCTTGAGCTATAAATTGATACTGAGGTTGACCTTGGGGTACATATTGAGGCTGGGGTTGACCTTGAGGAATGTATTGTACTATGGGTACATACTGTCCTTGAGGTTGCGCCCCATACGCAATTTGTGTACCTTGAGGTTGCCCCCCAGGCGTTAATTGAGGCTGCCCCCCAGGTGGTAATTGGCCACCTTGAGGTTGAGAAACGGGAACTGAACCTGACATCATGTAAATGTCCCCTACACCCAATGGTTTATTACCATTGTTTCCAGCTAATAACCCATGTTCAATGGGTTGAGGAGATGCTCCCGAAAAAGTACCAGAAAGTGACTGATACCCGGAGGGAACAGAAGGACCGCCATACAAGAAAGATTCAGGAGATTGAGTGAACACGGACGACTGACCAGACATATTTACAGGAGTATAAATACCTCCAGGTGGATAAGGAGTACGAGGTGGAGAAAAACTTAACCCTGAGTTGTCTAAATAATTAGTTAACGAAAGATACCAAGTAGTACTTCTAGGAGGACTGTAAAAGATGGATTCACGCTCCCTTAGATCAATAGTAGGTTGATCTTCAAGGATAGAAACGCCAAATTCTTCCTCTGGAGCAAGTTCTTCAATAGCTATCAAACCAGCAGGAAGATTTTCGGTGATGACTCTTTCTACCCTAGGTGAATCAGGAGCACTAGAAGTTGGAGTAACAGGTTCAGATATTTCAGGTTCTTCGCCTATATCACTAGTAGATGAAAAACTACCAGCAAGCTCGGAAACTGCAACAACTTCGGGATTATAACCTGTTTCTAGACCTTGGTAATCTGGATGGACTACCAACGACGACTCTCCTTCTTCAGGTGAACCTACTTTACTGCCACTAGGAGTTACAAGGACTTTCAAACCTTCGTAATGACCCGGAACCTCTTCAGGAGGTTCGCCCCGAAGTCTACGGGACTTCCTCAACAAATCGGCCACGGTAACAATCTCAGGAGACTTGCCCCGAAGTCTACGGGACTGTCTCGGTAATTCAGCCACAGTTAAAAACTTTTAACTACTGCACACGCAAACAAAGTAAAATCTCAAAGCAAACCACCTAAAGTCTCTAAAGAACCAAACAAATTCGAATCACACGCCTAAAGAATCTAGGGCGTCAAACCATACACAAACAGTATCCTTCCGGACCGAAAACACTAGTTGGAGATGAAACCCAACATCGCTGAATTCAGTACAGAAGTGGTGGGTGGAACAGTTACCCCGGCAACCTGCTTAATGAATAGACCGGCACAAGTTCCTCCACTTTAACCGTCTCGAGTGAAGTGAACCCCCCGGAAAATCCAAGTGAGTCTAGCCGACGTCTGCTCCAGGTACAGTGGGATCTTCCCTCCACCGTCACCTCGGTAGAATCCTAAAGATAATGGTCACTAAGGTTACCAACAGCAACAAATATACCTGGGGGAACAGTCTACGACCCGATAGCACGCAAGGGCAGAGTAACAAGCTCAATCCCCTTGCCGGCTCCTTGACAATAATCCAAGGTTTACCGACAAGTGACCCCAGGCTCCTCGACAATAATCCGAGGTTTACCGTTTGTAGTACGTGCGTATCTGGCGTCTTTCCCAATGAAGGAGGATTGATCCCCTCACTGGTTCGGACACAGTCTCGTGCTTCTCCTTTAAGAGGAGCTTTCCCAGAGTACAAATGAAACAGTTGGATTTATCCTACCACAAGATGAGCTACTTGTTTGGTTTTACTGTCTTGGAGAGTTAATTACTCTCCTACTCCAAGACACTAGCCTGATCTATATTGGTGTTTCAGAGCCCTAGTAAATAAAAAGTTACTAAGTTGATTTTACTTTAAGCGTTAATTTTATGGCTTTTCTTTAAGACAAAAGGTAGTGGAGATGAAACTGATGGTGTGTAGACTCGACTCAAATCCACTAAAAAGATGCACTTAGGATGATTTATACTAATTTTCTTTTTCAATGAATTTCCTAGCTAAGAGAGTTGGAGAATGCAAAAATTGATATAAAGACAACTTTCTTGGCAATGAAAATCAAAGAAACAAACTCTTTATCTTTTCCAAAACATACAACACATGACCACTAATTACTTCACGAAAATTCCTTTTCCTTTCAAAGACTCAAATGCTACCAAAGCAAACTTTTCTTCAAAAGAGTTTTTTTTGTATTTTTTCCTAATTAACAAAGCATGTAAAACTTACTTTAACAGAAATCAAAGTTAAAAAATCTATGGCAATCAAATCAACTCAATTTCACTCAAAAGCAAATCTAAGAGAAACACACCTAAAAGTAAATCTAATGAGGCAAAATCCTACTAAAGATGATTCCAGGATGTTTTACTCAGTCAAAATGTAACTAAGGACTAGTTAATGCAGAACCAAAAACCAGTCAAAAACAAAAATCAAAATCTTTTGTTCTTTTTCTCAAGAATAAAATTCAAAGTTCAATCAACAAACTTTTTCGAGATTCGGCAAAGAGAGGACACAAAGGTAGGTTTCTCACAAGGGTGGATTCTATGACAGGTCCGACTCCTAAGAAGACTGAAAAAACCAGAGAGATCCAAGGTTTTACGACTTCTAAAGCCAAAGTCACTACAGGACCAGTGCAAAAATCAAACCCTAGGGCAAAATCTCTATGAATTTCACTAAAACTCTCGACACTGACGAAACAAGCTTAGGTGAAGATTGATGGCAGATAACCAGTGGATCTGGGCAGAAAAAACAAATTAAAAACAAAATCTAAAAGGCAAAAAAGGAGAAAATTGGAATTTTCTCAATTTTGACAGGGTACGCAGGCAACCTGTTTGCACAGGTGCGTGTACGCTCTGTGCACAAAGCTGCAGTGCATACAGGTACGCACTGTGCTCAACGCAGAGGCTGCGTACTTCTAGCAAAACTAAGAAAAACTAAAATCTAATTTAACCCTAAGCTAGCCCACCCAAATACACAGTCAGACAGCCAAAAACCAGAAAACAAACGACTTTTCTCAGACCAAAGTTTCACACAAAGGAAAAAACATTCACATCAATGGATTCCCCAGTGGAGTCGCCATTTTGTCATGCGGAAAGAGTCGATATTGCGGACAAAACCGACCTCCCTAGAAGCAAAGGCTTTCTAGTGACAAACAAGACAAATAAACACTACCTTTCTCTAAACATGCATTTAGAATACAAGTAATCAGGTGATTGTAACATACCTTTAGTCCAACGCTTTGTAGTAGTCCAGTCTCGCCGATCCGGATGAGCTCCTCCTTCTCTTCGAAACCTGCATTCACTAACAAGCCAAAAGATTAAATAGCACCTGATAAACTCATAAAATAATACATATCCATCATACAGACCAAGGAGTATATGAAACAAATCATGAATAACAATCTGTTGAGAAAAATGAGTTCATTTGTATTAAGTGGAAACAAAAGAAACCATTACAACCTGAGCCTTGGTGTTGTGCAGGTCCCTCCTAGGGTCCAACAAGAGTTTTCCTTTACTTTGATCAGCTCACCCACTTCCAAATAAGGCTAGGAAAGGATGGGAATCTCTCCTCTCAAGCTTTACAAGGGAGTCCTAATTCCAGCAGCATCTACCCTTAGGAATGTTCAGCTTTCAACCTCTCCTCCCTCTGGCCCAATGCCTGTATTTATAGTGCTCTAGAGGAAGTTATTCAGGTCCACCATCAATGGGATAAGCCCCTCTTTGGATGGGATAACTCCCCTCTTGATGGGATAAGTTCCTCTTTGATAGGGATACATGAACCATCTGGAGGCGCTCCATACACGTCAAACAAGCTTCTAGAATGCTCTAGAAATGACCACAAGTAACTTTTTTGGAGTGAAACTTGCGCCTTTTGACCTTTACAGGAGTACGCACCCTCCCCTTTACAGACAGAGCGTACAAGTATGCAGGTATTGTGAACTTGGGGTGCGTACACGCAGGTAAAGCTAAGAGAAATTGTGTACCCACAGATATATAGATTTTTAAAAACTTTCTCTCTTTCTTGGAGTTTGACATGGAGAGTAGAGGTATGAGACTTGTCAAGGAGGATAGTATGACAGTTGATGGAGCCATACTAACTGCAAATAGTCATGGTGACAAATTTTAGTGTAACATGAGGGTTAGACCATATACTTGGAACAAACGATGCTTCAAATGGTTACCTGGATGGCTCACAATTGCTCGGGGAAGATCTGCTCCTTTTTCACTCCAGAACACTCTCAAATAACTCAAATGGTGAAAATGAAGGCTTTCAAACCTTATTATAGTCGCTCTGGAGGTATGAATCACCTTAGCTAGTGATTGAAATCGAAGTTTTTCATTCCTATGTCATTTATCATACGCCATTTTGACATGTTGCCAATATTACTTATGTTCTGATGATGATTTTAGTGTTGAATTGAAGAATCAACCATGTTTGACTCAATATGAGCACTTTTTCTCATGGGATATTTTCTCGCTCTTTATTTGAAAAATCCCCGAGTTATCGTCTTCGAGCTCGTAAAACTCCTACGACGATGATATGAGCACTTTCTTTTTTGGGACCTTTTCTTGCTCTCAAATTAAAAAATCCCTGAGTTTTTCCATTCTTCAGGCTCGTTAAATCTACGAAGAAGGCATGAGCAATTCTTTTAGCTCTTTTTCCTCGCTCATTAAACTGGAAAATATATATTGAGTTTTCTTCATTTGATTCGTTAAAATTTGATGAAGATCTATTAAGTTTGTCTTCGCATGAATCATTACAATTTCACGAATAATATCGAGTTTACTCTGTCCCCTCGTACTCGTAACAAAATGAGGCAAATATCTATTGACCATAGGTTTATCACTTTATCTGAACTCAATAGACTAACTTATGGAAAATGAATTGTGCCTGTTATATTATTAGACCTTTGTCACACTTAGTTATCAACTATGACAAAGGGATCCCCCTGGAGTTGCTCTTTATGATCTTTTCAAACTCTCTAAATATGAAAAGACCACCGAGTTTACCCGTATGGAATCGTTAAACTTAATAAGATGGGTAAAAATTGGGCAACACAATGGCTCTATGTCTATATTCGGAAAGATTTTTTTGCAACAGTCGTTCCCTTGAACATGGCACTCCCTCAACAAAACCTCCTTTTTGTTAGCCTCTCAAATGAACCTTATCATCCCATGAGTTTAGCCTATATACTCCGATGTTCCTGCATCCTTGTATCCTAACACTCTTTGGTGCACATGAGTCTAAAGATTCTCGGTAAACCTTTGTGTCATGCATTCTATTGTTCAAGGGATTCCTTTGTCCTCTACTTCTTGTATCAACTGTGGCTCATATACTTCCATCATGCCCTCCATTTGTTTGACCCATTGCTCAGATTTTATCTTCAAAAAAAATTATTCTTGTCCCGTTTCATGTCGACTGATGTAGTACACATTATTTCCTACCTTTTGACATGTATCTTCCTATCGAATTCAACACTCTATCTAGGAAGCATATCCAGAAACATATCAATACCTTGGAACTTGCAGTCATTAGTGGTAGGTTACCTTGTGTTTAATTGGGGTTTTCATTATTGGCTCCCAGTTGAATGATTCTACGAGTGTTCAACAACAACATCATTATTCACACTCGTTAGATTGTACTATGTATTTTGGATACCATCATCATTATCGATGGCCATCCTCGCGTCTGTTAACAATTTTCATTGTTGACTGTAATCTGACGATTTCACACATGTTTGACCTCAACTCCTTTATTCACATGCGTCAAAATATGTTGTTGAGATAAAGCGACAACCAATACCTTCGGTAGAAGCTTACATCACTTAGCCTTGTTTCGTCTCCCATGATGTGTATATTGTTTTCAGAGATAGCTCTTAAGGATGATCATATTATGACACAGTTCCACATTGTGCTTATCGGTGGACATGATCGTCATACATATTTTAGGAAATCACTTTGACATAGATACTGAGCATGGGAATGCCTGACTCAGGACATGATTTTAGGTTATTAACATATGTCGTTATATTAGGTTTCTCGTAGTCCTGAAGCTCCAATCCTCTCTCTCTTTTTTCCAAAAAAATTCTGAAGTGTTTCGGCTATCGTCTTCGTCTCTGACCTCACACTTTAGGGGGCACCTGTTATACATGAAAGTGACCAAGTTCAAAGGCCTATTTGCCAAGGTAATGCTCCCTAGGAACTAGCAAGAAGAGTTAGAACACTCCCCATGCATAAGCCAAGGGCGTTAGTCCCTAGTGTAATTCGCTGTGTTTCCTAATGGACAACGTTAGCCAAGTTTTGTGAGATTCAGGAGGTCAAAAGAGTGGATTGACTGACTAGTATTCCACTTTTTACTCAAATGTCAGCCCAAAAAGTAGGAAACATCTACCTTCGACTTGTTTAAGGATATTGCCATTCCTAATGATGTCTAATGGAAGGGGAAAGAGGAATAAAGAAATGAAATATCCTAGCTTTTTCCAAAGGGAACTCGTGAGAGAGTTGGCAAGGATAAGCCTCTCATCGTCTATATATTTGAGGCTTGGGCATTGTGAAAGAGGTCGAAGGCTTGTCAACTAATTTCCGAAGCTTTGTGTGAGATAATTGCTTTACTACCAAGACATTAAGAAGAGAGAGAGAGAAAGGAGCTGGCGGATTAAGGGAAGCTTGATTCACCAGATGGTTGTAATCATTCTTTCCTACTTAATAATATATACTTGTTGTTGTGTTGTCTACTTGATGGTGCCGATGTCATGATTGTTTACATGTTGATTTAGTACCATTGTTTTGTGAGTAGCTTAGATGCATGTCGTTTTCATATCTTTATGTATTGATTCTTTGATTATTAGAGTTTATATGGTGTAGTATTACTCTTCATATTTTTTATATGTAGGTGTTGATCTAGGATCTAGCAAAGGGGTCTTCTACTCTGCTACATTGGGTTCTCCAGCAAAATTGCATCAAGATCTGAGGTAATCTCTTCCTTCCTGCTTTGAATATCATGAATTAATATGGACATGTATATGCTTCTTTGTGCCAGCTTCAGTTAATCTGAATGGTCTGCCTTGGATCCTGGGAAGATCCTTGAGGGTATTCCAGCCACAACCACCCGTGCATTAATCCATATAGAAACTATACAATAAATAGAAAATAATTTCTTGCCATTGTACATGCTATCAATAAATTCTGGCACTATATTATGGATTATCAATTTGTTTTACATACTAACCACTTTGCCATCAAATTCATTACGAATAAACCTCTTACTAATGCTAGGTGGTTTCTTTTTTTGCAAGAATTTTATATCATTGTTGTAGATAAACCCTACAAGGATAACATCATTGTAGACTTCCTTTCTAGGTTTATCAACAATAGTGATAGTCCATTTGTTGAGAACTCTTTTTCGAACAAACATCTTTTTGCAGTATCCACCCACTTTCCATGGCATGTCGATATTGTTGATTATCTTGTTGTAGCAAGGATTCCACATCACCTCTCTCCTAAGAAAAGCAAAAGATTATTTAGCAGAGGGCTCTATACTCTTAGGTACAAGGTTATCTATTTTTCACTAGGCTATTACATGTAATATGACATTGTGTAAGGGAAGATAAAGTTTATGACATCTTAAAGGCTTGTCATGATGAGCCTTGCGATGGACACTTTGATGATAAAAGAACATGATATAAAGTGCTTTGGATGGGATATTTTTGGCCTACATTGTTCTAGGATGCAAAGAAATATGTACAAAGGTGAGACAATTGGAAATGGATGGGCAAACTGATCAAAGTAGATGAAATTCAATTGCAATCTCAGCTATCCATTGAACCATTTGATAAGTGGTCTCTTGATTTTGTGGGGCCTATTAATCCCCCATCTCACTAAAATTCATACATTATAATTTGTACAGATTATGCAACCAAGTGGTTTGAGGCGCAAGCACTTACCAAATCTCCCGAGAAATTTATTTTAGATTTCTTGTTTGAAGACATATTTGTTCATTATGGAGTGATAATAGGTATAGCTACAGATGGAGCAACATAGTTCACTTCCTAGTTGATTAAGAAGTACATAATTCGCCACAAAATCACCTCACTTTACCACCTGAAAGCCGATGGGAAAATGGAAAAAATCTATAAAGTCATCGAAGTTATCCTTACTAAGACCATGGCAAGTCACCATCGAGATTGGGTTGAGCAACTCCTAGAAGCACTTTGGGCCTATAGAACTACATGGAGGAACACGCACATTTTTTTATCCATATGAGCTTATGTATGGTAAGAATCCAATATTTTAGGTCAAATTGAAAGTCAAGACGCTCAGGAGTACTCTAGAAGTGAATATGGATTTAATTGCAGCACAAAAAAATTGCCTGAATTAGCTTAATAAGCTAAATGAGATGCATTTTGATGCCATCCAACACACTAATATTATTCAGTAACAATGTGCCAAGTAGCATGATAGATTTATTAAAAGGAAGGTGTTTCATAAACGGGATTGGGAACTATTGTATGACTCTAGATTCAAGGATTTTAAGGGGAATCTTTGCACGCGGTGGTTATTTCCTTGTGCAGTGGACAATGTTTTCAACGATGGGATTGTAAGGCTCATAACCATAGATGGATCATAGACTCATTTGTTTCTAACAGACACCATCTTTAGTTATATCATAAATCACTCTCTAAGGATTCATGTTATCACATTGTCTCAGGTTCAAGTCTCAATATCATTGGGATAGGGGAGTATCCCCCCACGTCACCAAACACATTATTTATTTTAGGTTAATAAAATAAAATAAAATACTAAATAACGACGAAAATCCATCTGGGGTGTATTTATAGAAAGTTTCAACTGAAGACCAACTCTCTGGAAATTGGCAACCTTTTATCTGTTTTAATATATAAATCATTTTTCCTAACAATTGCATTGACTATTTGCTAGTAATATATGTTGCAGTTACACTTGTTGTTGTTACACTATTTGCTAGTAATATATGTTGCAGTTACACTTGTTGTTGTTACACCGATTCTAGTTACACTCTTTGTTGTTACACCAGTTGTAGTTACACCTATTTTCATTACAACAAATGAAGTTACACCCGTTGTCGTTAAACCAATTGCAGATACACCTATTGTCATTACACCAATTGTGGTTACACTCGTTGTTACACTAGTTACAATTACTTTCGATTATTGTTATTGTGCATGTTGTTTAATCTGTTACCACCACACCAGATTATTCGTACTCAAAATGTAGTTACTCCAAGCTATTGTTACCATGCTTACCATTGTCTCTGCTATTATTACTATTGTAACCATGCAATGGATCCTATTATTTCCCACCAAAAGGGGTCTGTCAAATGTCACAAAATTTTCTAACCCTACAATAGCCTATCACATCAACATTACAGAGGTCATATTTTTCATTTCATTTGTTCACATGACACAATAAATTCCCAATAGGTACGTTCCTTTTCATTTTCTCACATAACTACGGATCAAGTGACATATACAAGTCAGTTTGGCCCCTTTTCCATACTGGCCAAGGACGATCTCCACTTCAATTGGGGGGTGTATCACAATATCATTACTTAATGCCACATCACTATTATGACTTGGCATGCCACTCGTAACAAACAGCTTATGGGTTTCCTTTCATGTCATCTCATCATTTACTACCTTTCCCTATTTCACTGCTATAGTCCTAACACAAATCTATTGTAAATGTTCCATCCGCTTGTCAATGTTTCCATTTATGGAATATGTTTCAAATCATACTCCTACCAAATTGCTGCCTTAATTCCTTAAAATACAACAACCCTCCCCACTTAATTGCATGATGTTCCTATTGTTGTTGTAAATACACTTGAACTTTTATCCACGGGAGGAGTTACTATTATAAATGAACCAAGCTCACTCGATTTATTGCAGAACCACTTGGAGGTTTATCATATTTTTCAGGACACAGGTTGGCTAATATACTTTGAGAAACTATAGGGGTTTGGTGATACATGTTTCCCATTAGTATGCTCAAAATTTGACTGAATAGAGTTCGATAGTCAAGGGGATGAGGATTGTTGTTATATGAGAGGTAGTTTCTAGGGTGATTGGTTTTCCACAAACAAGGATGAAATGATTTAGTAAAAAAGCACCAATCCCTCTAGTGAAAGCTAACTTCTTGCAAGGGTAATAATAGGTAAGAAGTAAAGGTAGAGGGGTAGAAAGGACTTCTTTGCCACCCCTATGAGAAATGTTGCTTATTTTGTACACAAATATATTATTTGTGAAGGTAGGTTTGGATTTGTTTTCAATTATCACTTTATATTGGTATCCCACCTTCACCATGGGAAATTGGTCAATCTTCCACATTTTCTATTGGATTCATTAAAACATGGATAATGCGATTCAATAGTCGAAGCACCCTGAGAGTTGCATGACAAACCACAGGCTGATAAAGCTCCTAGTTTTCAATACATTGGAACAACAGGGAATATTGTGGTTAGAATTTATAACTCACAGCGTGGGTTTGGAACAAGAAAGTGGTAGGGAAAGTCTTAAGGATGAGTAAGTGGGTGAAGGAGAAATAAGGATGGAAGAAAGTGGAAAGAAATGGTCAGACTGAGTGGAGAAGTTGTCGTAGAAATAGAGGATATTTGTGTTGAGATATGCGTTGAAGGCTTTCACATTGATACATTAGTAGAAATGACCAATGGACAATCTAAGAGCCCAAAAGTTGAGGCTTGCCCTATGGAGGAGGAAAAACAACAACGATAAAAAAGGATAAAAAGTGACAATTAAAAGAGCCTTTGGCTAGTCATTTTTTGAGAAGAAGGACTAGATCCTATGTAAAAGCAACAACACCTAAACCATCTAAAACTTGAAATGTTGTTGAGGAGTTGGTGGACTGAGCTGCTATTGAGAAGAAGAAGCTTAAGAAGAACAATGCTAACAAAATTCTGTCTGGTAAGCGTAAGGTTGAACCTATGTATAAACAAAATGATTATTTAAAAGAGGAAAATGTTGTACTTAAGAAACAACTTGCAACCTTGAAAAATAAATCTTGAGATGAGAAACCCCTAGGATTAGTAGTCATTGTTGAGTTGGCCCTAATGATGAATATACCTTCCTCCTCTTGAAACCGAGAAATGTAAACCCAAGGAGTATGGGAATAACTTATGCATGGTTTATGGAGAGATTCTTAGTGAGGTTGGATATGTGCAGGAAGGAATAAGAAAATTAGAACTTATCTCAGTTGGAGTACGAACAGATAAATGGAATGACACTGATACACAAGAACTAGTAGCACCTAAGGACGAAAATTCGGTTGCAATAGAAGTTGATGATATGGAGGGGAAAAATAATGGAAGAGAAATGCAGGTTGAAACACAAGAACCTATCGATGATTTTGTTGTTACAAAAGTAATGGTAGCTAAGGAAGCATAACCTAAGGAAGATAAGATCACGGTGGAGCCTATTAATAATGTTGTTGACACACGAGAAATAGTAGCTAAAGCGATTCAACCCAAGGAAGGACAACCTATGGTTGATACACAAGAACCTACTAATGAGAAATCTCGAGATGAGAAACCCTCAAGATTAGAAGCCCTTGGTGAGTTGGCCCTAATGATGAATACATGTCCATCCTCCACTCCTAAAACCGAGAAATGTAAAACCAAGGAGTCCGGTGGGAATAAGTTATGCATGGTTTTTGGAGAGATTCTTAGTGAGGTTAGATATGTGTAGGAGGGCATAATAAAATTAGAACTTGTCTTGGTTGGAGTACAGAAAGATGAATGGAATGACGCTGATACACAACATTAGTGGAAACTAAGGAAAAAACTTGGTTGTAATAGAAGTTGATGATATGGAGGGGAAAAATAATGTTAGAGAAATGTAGGCTAAAACACAAGAACTTGTTGATGATGATGTTGCTAGACGAGTAATAACAGCTAAGGAAGCAAAACTTAAGGAAGTTAAGATAATGATGGAACCTATCAATTATGTTGCTGACATACACGAACTAGTAGCTAAAGCGATTAAACTCGAGGAAGGACAAATTATGGTTGATACACAAGAACCTACTATTGATGTTGTACATAAGGACCAATAGCTGAGGTAGTTCAGCCTGTAGGAACAAAAAAAACTTGGCCTGACACCCAAAAACCAGTAGCCAGGAAGTTTACCTTGTGGTGGAGGAAGAGACCTTGAAAGATTTATAGAAAATTTTCGATGATATTTTTGTTACTCAAGTAATAACAACTGACATAGTCAACTCTAACATTGATGCTTTGGTCCCTAAGAAAGAAGAATCAAGGTAGTTTGTCCTATCATTGCAGTTTGATGTGATTCCTTTAAGTGAGCATAGAAGAATTATTCATGATCTCAGGGAGGCTTGGGAAAAAGAGCTTACATTCCAAAAGCTTACGTGGGAAGATATTAGAGAGGAGAGAAGGAAGGAAAAACAACAATAGAAGGATCTTAAGGATGAAGTTCAGGCACTGCAACAAGGAAAGGACAAATTATATGACCTTGCACATTAGTTGTTGAGCTACACAAGACCTTCTCTATCCTACCCCCTATTTCTTCATGAGTAGTATGTTCTTTTTTGGAGGACAATGATAAAAGAGAAGAGACCCTATGAGTTGACCACCACTATGATATTTTTAGATACTTTTTCTCAAAGTACCATTGCGGGAAACCATTTATTGTATGAACTATATATGCATGAATTTCTCTGGTTTGGAGAGAGGAAGATTAACCTCTCACCATACATCAAAGACATCCAACTACAAGCCCTTACCTCATTTTTCAATAACCAGGTAAAATTTAAATTGGCCCATGACACTGTATCAAAAAATTAGGAGAAGAAGAGGTTACTGATTAGAGGAGAGGAAACCCATATTGCTATGGTAAGTAGGACTTGTAGAGATTTTCTTTGATCCCGAGAGTAAGATGCTATTGTGGACACTATTTATTAGAAATTCCTAAATCTTCGATCTCGAACTATTAACTTATAGAGACAAAATGCTTTGGAGGGCAATAGACTTAGATGGGAAACCTACGATGAGAGGTTGAAGAAAAGGGACCCATATTTTTATCCGAATTTTATTCAATCCCTCTCAAGAATGCCAAGTATATCGATTGTATAAGGAAATATGGGCCTAATTGCCTTGGTATTAAATTGTGGTTTTCCTTGATATGGATCCCTATGGTGAAATATTAGTATTATTATAAGTTGAACCCAAGAGAGGTAGAATTTTCGTGGCTAAATTTAAATGTTTCCAATCGCTATAGAGCTATTGTGGATGATACTGTTGCCTATGATTTCCAAAAACTTCATCTACAACACTCCCACTTCAAGGAAGAGTTAGATTGATCAGTGGTTTGCATGGGGACATGCAGTTTCCTCAGTTGGGGGGAGATGTCGGGTTCATGAATTGGCTTACTCTTATCATTATTTTCCTTGTATTTTTTCTTATTTCACTCGTAATAGCCACAAATTTATATCTAATATCCCATATTTTGATTCATGTATGTAAAATATTTATGTAACTCCCATCCATTAAGTTTTGCTTGCATTTGAAAGGAAAATAACTTTTTTAGTTGTTATTAATGATAATATGCTAAAGAAATGTTTACAGGACATTCTAGCTAGCCCATGATGCTACTTATTCATCATCTTCACAATGATGTTACTCTTGATTGGCAGATTGTTGTTACTTCATCATCTTCAAAATGTTGTTACTCTAGGTTGTCTTAATGTTGCTACTCTGAGAGCACACTTTGATTTTATTCCAATGAGTCTAAATTTTCTTGTTTGTAGGTTTTTATGGGTAGAGTTTGAAGAAGAGAAATCTAGAATATGCTCCACAGTTTGATTTTTAAGTTAAAATTTCCAGTCCAGACCAGGACCATCATCATGACAAAAAAGTTTGAGAGAAGAAGGCAAAGGGATGGAGTATAAATCCAAAACTGAAGGAAAGGGAAGAGAAGAACAAAAATATGACAAAAGGGGAGAACCAAACCCTAAAAAAAAAAACTAACAGTCAAATAACACGAATATGAAAAAATATAAATCAATTAATATAATAATAGGTTTATATAATTAAATGTTTTAAGTTTAAGAAATACACTAAAATATTAATATTATTAATGTAAATTATATCTTAATAAATTAACATGAAAGGATTAAAATATTAATAATATATTATATTGATTTATTAGTAAAATATATTCATACAAATACATATTAATAAATTAATGAAATTAACATGAAAGGATTATATTAATAATATATTATATTGATTTATTAGTAAAATATATTCATACAAATACATATTAATAAATTGAGATATAAATATTTTAGATAATATTGGTATGTTTGTAATATAATAATAGGTTAATATATATATATAATTCTTAATGTATTAATCAATTCATACATTTGATAAATTACTTTACAATGCAATGTATTAATAGATTAGTGTATTAATATTAACATACTATATTAATAAATTAGTTATTAATATTAATGTAATACAATAATATATCAATATAATTTAGAATATGATACTATCAATCAATTTTTAAAACTATAAGGAATGATAAACCTTAGAGATGAGGATTAGAGTGAGTCAATTTTTACTTATGTTAAGTTCGTCATCTTGATTGAGGTTGTTAGAATGTTTCATTATCTACATCTTTTCTCTAATTTTTTATTTTATTTTATTTATTTAATATATGTATATATATGTATATATATTCTAATTTTTTATAATATATATATATTCTAATATTCTAATTTTTTATTAGAATATATATATATATATATATAATAAAAAATTAGAATATTATAACTAATATTCTAATTTTTTATTATATATATATTGGTTTTGCATTCAAACCATTAGAAACAATCAAACACAAGATGAAATCAATAAAGGACAAGATTGATCAACAACAACTTAAAGGGGTTTACAAGATCAATTTCTCTCGTATAAGAAGATACATTGGTGAAATTGGAAGATTGTTTAAAATTAGAATTAGGGAACATGGAGTAGACATCAAGAATCAACTCACTCACAACTTTGCTCTAGCTGAACATTCTCACCAGTATGCATCATATATTCTTGGAAGATACTACAATTATCTCAATAGAGGATCAATACTTAAAAGGAAAGTTTAGAGAGAGATAATGAAACATCCTAACAACCTTAATTAGGACAACGAACTTGAGGTAAGTAAAAAATGGCTCCCTCTCATCCCTCGTCTCTAGGGTTTATCATTCTTTATAGTTTTAAGGATTAATTGAGAGTACCATATTCATAATTATATTAATATATTATTGTATTACATTGAGATTAATAGACTAATTTTTTAGTATATTATATTAATAATAATACAATAATTTATTAATATATTCCTATTGTAAATTAATTTATCAAATGTATGAATTGATTAATACATTAAGATATATATATATATATATATATATATATATTAATGGAATGCCATCATGAAAAATTAAGAAATATGATTAACTAATATTGTTTATATATAATTTACCATCCTGAGATAATTTGGAGAAAATTGCTGGTGTGAGCGCCCCTGAACCCTAGCCTGTGCATTGGTGCCTGCGCCCTAGGTCCCCCTGCCCTGCGGCCCCGAGGCCTTGCGTCCTTTGTCTACCTGCGCTCTTCAGTTGAGAGCTTGTTGTGTGGCTTGTTCTGTTGGGAGGAGCTTGCGTTCATGGAGGCCTTGGGCTCGCCCCAGGCAACGCCCCTCCCCCCTCCTTCGCCTTCTTCTTCTGCCGAAGCCTTCTCCCGGCTCTTGGCTGGTCTGCCGGAAAAGAAAAAGAATGAAGCTTCCAAATTCGTCAAGAGGCTCGAAGATATCCCTGAAATCTCCCTGTTGCCGGAGACTTCGATCCAAGTCACCCTGTCCCTGGCTGAGCAGGATCTTGTTGGTCAATTCACTGGACTATGGCCTTCTCCTAAGTCCACTGAGAACTGGGTCAACAAGAACTGGGCTCCTTTGATCAAGAATAGAGTTAAATCTTATTTCTTAGGATGAGGGTTTTTTCTCTTCGAATTCACCTCTAAGGAAGATAAGGATCTGATCTTCCAGAATGGCCCCTATTTCATAGGCCCCCAAGGCCTCTATCTCAACAAATGGACGCCAGATTTCAACCCTGCAGTCAACATTCCTAAGGTTATTCCGGTGTGGGGCAAGCTTCCAAACCTCCCAGTGCATTGTTGGAATTGGGACTTGTTGAAACACATCAGCAACGCCCTTGGGAAATTCATAGACGGGCAAACAACAAAGACCAATATGACTGTGCCCGAATCTGCGTAGAAGTAGACCTAGAGGTGGGACTTCTAGAAGCCATCAAAATCAAAGTAGGAAGCTGGACTCATTTGTAGAAGCTCGACTATGAGCAGTTGCCCTTCAAGTGCCGAAAATGCCATGTCTACGGCCACTTCGCCAGAGGATGCCCAACCAATGCCGAACCAGATAAGGGTAAAGAAGAAGGTTGGAATCAGGTCAAGCGAGCCAAGAAAACCCAAAAGCATGCTGGTACAACCAGAAGAGGCCCTCATCATGCCCCTTCTCAACAACCCCCCTCCAGAATGGAGCAAGAAAATAAATTTTCCCCTCTAAGCTCACAAATAGAGGAAACTCAAGAAGTAGACATCCAAAAATCAACCCCCCTCATAAAAGGTACCCCCCCTTCTCCCAAAGGGGCAAGCCTTGCTGAGAGTTCCAAAGGAAACACTGTAGAAGTCGAGGAAGTTGAGCAAGAATCTGAAGGCTCGGAGGAAGAGGGTGAAATAGGAGAATTCCAAGCCTCGACAAGGAGATCCACAAGAGGCCGCAAAACAGATCGGGAAAAAGGGAGATGGAAACTTTTGAAGACAAGATCCAAGGCAACCAACCAACTCTTGAGAAGATATTAGCGACAAATCCTAAGATGGCGAGAAATCAGCCCCAAGGCTCCAAGGGAGCCAACTAGAAATACAAATGATGAAGATTGTCTCCTGGAACTGTAGAGGTATGGGGAGAAGAATCAAAGAAGAAGCTATCAGAAGTTTAATAAGAACAATAGCTCCTGACATACTCCTCATCCAGGAGACCAAACTGAAAGATTCTTTCTTCCTCCAGGCAAGTAAGAAACTTTGGAACAAATGTGAGGCGAAAGCAATCTCAGCCTGAGGGGCATCCAGGGGGCTGGGCACTCTCTGGAAATCTAGAAAATTCTCAGTCATTTCTAAGACCCTCAACACTCACTGGCTATTCTTAAAATTGCAGCATTTAGATTCAAAAGAGATTATTAGTCTCTTTAAAGTGTATGTCCTTGTGAACGTTGGGGAAAAAAGATCTACTGGGAATCCATAAGATATCAAGCAGATTTCGTTAATCTTGAGAATATCATCATCGCAGGTGACTTAAACCTCACTCTCTTATCAGCAGACAAGAGAGGAGGCAGCATTGTTTGAGATCCGACAAGGGAATGGGCAAAGGACCTTATGCAGGATTGGGATCTGCTGGACATCAAGACAACCTCTGGTAAGTACACTTGGACTAATAAAAGAATTGGCCCTGGTCACATTGCTGCCAGGTTGGACATCTGTTTTCTTCAAAGCTCCTTTCTTCTGCTTGGATTAGAGGCTAGAGTCCATATTCTCCCATGTAGTACTTCTGATCATAAACCCATCAAGCTGGAACTGGTGTTTCAACATGACCTCAGAGCAATTCCCTTCAGATTTAGCCCACTCTGGGCTAAGGATTCGAACTTTATGCAATTAGTTAAGGGCATCTAGATGCAACCGGTCAAAGGCTCCCCCTTTTCCTCTGGGAGGAGAAGCTCAGAAGAGTGAAAAGGGCTTTGAAACACTGGGCCAAATCTCTGCCTAATCCATCCAATGAAAGGAAAAAACTCCAACGCATCCTGGAAATTCATCACCTCTAAGCTGAAACAGCTGACATAACAAAAGAGATTCTAGATAAAGAAGCCCAGCCCTAGCAAAACTATCACAAGGCTTGTCTAGCTGAGGAAGAATATTGGAGACTTAAGTCACACAGTTTTTGGCTTAAATTAGGGGACATGAATTCTTCCTTCTTTCACAAACAAGCTCAGGCAAGGAAATGTACCAACTCCATTTCCAAAATCAAAGATGGCACTATCATTCGCAAGGACAATGCAAGCATCAAAAAAGCAGCCTCCCTTCATTTTAAAAGCCTGTATAGTGAAGATATTAACCTAGACCAAAACTCAGATATGATGGACGCGGTCCCCTCCTTGATTACTGTTGAAATGAACCAACTTCTTGAAGCTAAAGTCACCAAAGACGAAGTCAAGGATGCCCTCTTTGCCATGGACCCAGACAAAGCTCCTGGGCCGGATGGATTCTCAGCTAGATTCCTCCAAACTTGCTGGTTGATTGTGGAAAAAGACCTTTACAAAATGGTTATTAAGTCCCAAGCTTGCCAAAAAATCGGAGGCAGCACGAACTCTACTTTTCTTGCTCTCATCCCCAAAGAGAAAGGTGCCAACTCCTTCAATAGGTTTCGCCCGATCTCGCTGTGTAATATTGGTTACAAACTGATTACCAAAGTCATCGCTAACAGACTGAAGCTCATCCTCCCCAAAATCATTTCGGAAAGCCAAGGAGGATTCATTCAAGGTAGACAGATAGTGGACAATTTCATCTTGGTCCAAGAGGCAATCCACTCAAGCCTGAGCCGAAATGAGAAAGGTATGGTTGTCAAACTTGATTTAGAAAATGCCTTCGACATAGTTAGGCACAATTTTCTACTGAAAGTCTTACATAAGCTTGGTTTTGGTGATAAATTTATAAATTGGATTCGGGCTTGCATTTCGGAGCCTTGGATAGCTCCTTTAGTAAATGGCAGAGCTGCTGACTTTTTCAAAGCCACGAGAGGGCTCAGGCAGGGGTGCCCTCTCTCACCCCTTCTATTTGTTCTTCAAGCCTCTGTCTTTAGTTTTTATTTAGATAAAAAAATGACAGATCATGAAATTTTTGGGTTTTGTATAGCAAGAGGTGTAAAAAATATAAATCATGCCCTCTTTGTGGATGATACTTTGTTACTGGGAGTTACTTCTGTCCTTATGGCCTACAGATTTAAAGGAATTCTGGACGAATTTTGTATGGTTTTGGGAAGCAGTCTTAACATTGGAAAATGACATATCTATTGCTGGGACACCACTTTCAGCTTACTCAACTCCATTTCCAGAACCTTTGGTTTCACTGGCTCTTCAAATTGGTCTTCCTTCAAGTACTTAGGCCTTCCTGTATTTCTAAAAAGAGCCTACAATAGAGATTGGTTCCCTCAATTGGAGAAATTCAAGAACAAGTTGCTAGGCTGGGGCTTTTCCTGGCTTAACATTGCTGGTAAGTCCGTTCTCATTAAATCAATCCTTAACAATCTTCCCTTATTTCAATTTTCTATCCTTCTTGCTCCCTCTGGCATTCTCAGAAAAATGGAGGAGATCATTCGAATTTTTTTTTGGAAGGGGCAAGCAAAATGAGAAAAAGATTCCGCTACTCAATTGGGAATCCATCTCCAAACTGCTGTTGGAAGGAGGATTGAACTTTAAAAATCTTGGCTATCATAATATAGCAATGGGAGCTAAGCTTATCTGGAGAATTATTACACCTAACCCTGGATGGGCGCAATTAATTCTCTAGAAAACATACTTCAAAGGCCGATGCTCCCGCTATCTGAATCACCCTCTGATGCATCCATACTCGCCCTTTCTGAAGCTCTGTACCAAAGCCTCTCCGCTTATTAATGCTCATTCTTATTGGGTCCTCGGAAATGGAAAAAGGATCAATCTTTGGACAGATAGAATTATGAACAACGATCTGCTGGGTGACTATCGCTCCCTTCAAGCACTGTGCAAATGGATGAATGAGGCCGGTCTGCAGTCCTTGTGGGACATATCCGTCTAGCAGGATTCTTGCTGGGCTGGCTGGAATCTTGAAACCCCCCTAGATTTATATATGGAATGCAACATCCTGCTCTCCAAGCTCCACGGTTTGTCTCCAACGCTAATTCGAAAGCGAGACTCAAGAGGTTGGGGTGTGCGGGTTGGTGGTTATACTGTCGCTCAAGGATATGCCAAGCTATGTGAGCGCCCTCATGTGGTCATGAATCCAGAGCCGTGGAAAGGGATATGGCATTATCCCTCCTTGCGTAAAATTGATTTCTTTAACTGGCTGTTATGCCACTCCAAAATCCTGAGAGATGACAATGTTCAGAAGCGAGATTTCCATGACCCTTCAAGGTGCAGCCTTTGTAAGGTAAACTAGGAAATCGTTTCTCATATGATGCTTGAATGTACCTTCACATTGCAGATGTGGATCGAGCTGCTGAGAACTTTGAGTTCCAGCTTCGCGTTTCCTTCCTTCATTCCTGATTTCTTTGATAAATGGCTGCAAAGGTATCCTGGTCCTCCTCCAAAAAACAAAATTATCAGAGTTGCTTGGTCTATCCTCCCTAAAATAATCTGTTGGCAGGTTTGGCTTGAGCGAAATAAAAGGATCTTCAGAAACTGTGAACAAGATGCCAAGCTTGTGATTGTTAAAATAAAATGCCAGTTAAAAGAGTGTTTGAGAGACCATAAAGATGACTTAAGTCTCAGCCAACAAGATATAATTTGGGGCTCTTCTCTTGATCTTCAGTTCCAAAAATTCGCAAAGAGTATCTCCCTCCCAAAAGTTTGGCAAATAAGGGCTACAACAAAAGAGTTCCAACAATGGATTGCAAACCACCAGAGACACTTTCTATTTTTTGATGGGGCTGCAAAGGGCAATCCTGGAAGAGCTGGCGCTGGAGGAGTCATTTTGAATCCAGCTGGTTTTAGGATCCACAGTTTTGCCTGGGGTTTGGGCATTTCTTCTAGTATTCAAGCTGAGGCTTTGGCTCTTTTCCAAGGACTCAAGATTTTGAAAGTGCTGAACATCAAGGAGGATAATGTTATCGGGGACTCTCAGGTTATCATTAACACTACGGTGACACATTCTAAGCCAACGGATCTAAGGCTTGCAAGGCTGATCCAAAGAATTACAGACCTTGGAGACTTTTTCTAGAATTTGAATTTCTACCATGTGTTGAGAGCCAATAATAAGGAGGCGAACATTGAAGCTAACAAAGCAACCCTTCTTACGGCTGGAGCTCTGCTTAGAGGTGGACAGGAAATCTGGGAACCAATCCCTTAATTTAGAAAGTTGTCATGTTTTATTGCCTACTGTTAAATCAGTTTGTTTGTATCCACTATCTTAGGAAAATCACTGATATTGACCACATAGTAGCAGCAAAAAAGAGATGTGAGATAAACATAAATGTCATGGCCTTGCAAGGTTGTACGATATTTCTGGAATTAGATATATCTTTTGTAATCCGCTCTTTAGCATTAAGACCAAGTATCTAATATATCCACTACCCGTTTCTGTATATATATATATATATATATATATATATGATAACCTATTAATATATTAATAACATATTAATATTATCTAAAATATTTATATATTACTAGTAATATAATAATCTACTAGTACATTCTATAATTATAATTTATTAGTATGTATTTTTATGAATATATTTTATTAATAAATCAATATAATATATTATTAATATTTTCGTGTATTCTTAAACCTAAAACATTTAATTATATAAGCCTATTATTATATTAATTAATTTATATTATTCCATATCTGTACTATGCGACTTCTAGTTTTTTAGGCTTTTAAGGGTTAGGTTCTTCCCTTTTGTCGGATTTTTGTCCTTCTCTTCCCCCCTCCTCTTTTTTTTTTTTTTATATATATATATATATATATATATATATATATATATATATATTTATACTCTATCCTTTGCCCTCTTCTCTCAAACATTTTTGTTCCGATGATGGGTCCTAGTGTGGACTTGAAAGGTCAACTTAAAAATCAAATTGTGGAACATATTCCAGATTTCTCTTCTTCAAAATCTAAATGTTGTTATTCTGGCATGCCATCACTGCTACTTTAGGGAAGATGTTATATGCATCATTACTTAAAATGGTTAATGAGGGTTGTTATGTGAGCATAGACTCGATTTTTCAAACAATGTGGCAAGTTTGGCCATGGTAGTTATGATTCCCTAGCTTCAGAACTATTAGATAATTTAGATAGAGGAGGATAGACCTGTTATAGAGTTTTATGAACCCAACCTTTCGGGCTACCAAGTGAGTCCATCATGAGGGGATGTGTCAATAGATTAAGAAGATATTAATGATGTGTCCAGGAGCTAAATTTGAGAATATATATATGGATTATGAAAAGGGATAATGTAAGAGTTTTAGTAAGCCAAAATATGATTAATTTGTTAATATATTGAAAAATTGAAATTTAAAACATTAGACATATTATTTAATTAAATTCACTATAATATATTTGTATGTATAAATTTTGTTGTTAATTTAGTTGTGATATGTTTATAATTTGAATTATGAAAGCTTTATTACTTATTTGATTTAAAATAAAGCTTTCATAATTCAAATTATAAACATATCAAAACTAAAAAACAATAGAATTTATACATACAAATAGATTATAGTGAATTTAATTAATTAAAATCTCTAATGTTTTAAATTTCAATTTTTCAATATATTAACAAATTAATCAGATTTTGGCCGACTAAATCTCTTACATTATTCCTTTTCATAATCCATATATATATATATATATATATATATATATATATATATATATATATATATATATATATATATATATATATATATATATATATATATATATATATATATATATATATATTCTCAAATTTAGCTCCTGGACACATCATTAATATCTTCTTAATCTATTGACGCATCCCCTGATGATGGACTCACTTGGTAGTCTGAAACGTTGGGTTCATAAAACTCTATAACAGGTCATTCCTCCTCTATCTAAATTTCTCCTCACCTGTATGGATTCATTATTTAATAATATTAGATAATTGACACATGCTCTAACAGTCACTTTATTTGTAATCAATTTATTGTAACTCACCATTAAAGAACTCTAAGTTAATTATTCAAGCATATAGAGAATTGAAAGATTCTCAAAGCCATCCCTGGTTTGACCTATTTCTAGAATTGGGTGTAGAAGGAAACCTATAAAAGGGGATCACCTACCTCAAGACTAGCTAGCTAGAATTCTTTACTCTCAAGTTGTGCATCTATACATTTCATCATTAATGCAAGGATCAACAAGTTTGTTGCTCATCTTCATGAATTAGTGTGTAATTTATATGCTGTGAGTTTTCCTCTAGCTCCTTATTAAAAAGGATGGGCCCTCTTTAGAAGGGATTGTTGTGACTATACAAAAATGACATAGTTGTTTGTTTCTTTAGATTGTGAGTTGGACCCCTGGGATTGAAATCCACTACTGTTACTAAGAATTTGTGTGATTAGCATATCATTGTTACTCATGATGATTGTAAAAAGTTCTTAAATACAAATTTTTGTCACTCGCCTATAACCAATATATGTTTTTATTGAATAGAATCCTTATTGTTGTTATAGATTATTATGGCCTATTGTTGTTACGAAGTACTATCTAAGTTGTTGCTACATATTAATGATTATTGCTTGATGTTACTTGAATCTTGTTACTGAATATTATTACATGTTGCTATTAAGTAATGTTGTTACATATAGTTGATACAGTTTGGTTATTTGGTCTTATATTGTTTTCCAACCCAATATGATTGATGTGGTCATAATAGTAACACCCTAATTTAATTGATTGGTTATGTTACCTTGGATTGGTAAATGATTTCCATTTGATTTAGGTGATGAAAGATTTCATTTAAGTAAATAATTCAATTGAGTGTTATTTGCTTTTTCAAAGAGTGATTAAGTGATTTTCTTTCTGCAAAAGTGTGTTTGGATGTTGTTCCTTGAAGAGTGATTTATTTCTTGAACTGAGTGCAATGTTTTTATTTTTTATGTAAAAGAAATTTTAGATAGTAAGATTTTAATTCTAGAACTGAATGAAGTGTGTTTTTGATTCTTGCAAGTGTGAAACAATTTACAATAAGGCATCGGGCTTTGATTGAGGGTTTCTTGTTGTTGAGGAAGGCATAATAGGAAACTTGAGGAGATGACATGCGACACCTATTTTAGGCAGTTTGGGTGGCTAAATTGGAAAAATGGTAGGACGTAGGACACGTGGCAAGCCTAGGACACATGACATGCTCTGGTTGGTTGATACAGGGGATGGTAGGATACATGGTAGCAAAGATAATAGGTGATGTGGAAATATTGGTCCCAAATTGGGCCACAGGTCATCGGTATCAGGAATTTGATCATTAGAATGCAAGGGATGTGGATAATGTCAAGTTGATTATTTGATATTCGACAAGTCCTTGGTCACAACCCAAGGTCACAAAGGGCCACAATATAGTGCCTCTAGAATGAAATCCCATTAAACAATTGGGCACTAGGCCATTGACCTTACTTCACAAGGCAATCAAATGAACTTGAACACTACAATAATCTGAGATCTCAGCACATGTGGTGTGATAGCGACACAATTGATATGGATCTAAGTGGATGGCACAATAGAGTACACGTGGTAAATTAATGGCATGGTAGCATGTGAGGGTGACATGTGGAATGTGAACTCAACATGTATGATGGGCCAAATGGACTATTGGTGAGTGACACATAGGAGGCACACGTGAGCATGTGGACATGTGGAATGTTCTTATTGGTAGCAACATATAACATGTCAGACACAATGGTAGGTGATGACGTAGTGGATCACACCTCAGGGGATCATACCATTAGAACATCATAATGCAGTTAGATTCGGAAGGTGTTGTCAATACTTGAGATTCGAGAAGCTTCAAACCATAATCATAACTCCTAGTTGTGAAGGGCTTAGTAGAAAGCACTCAAGTTTTCATTGATCTTGGGACTTTGGTTTTGAACTCTGGGGTCCGAAAAAGATGAAAGGATAACCAACGCCCAATATATGATAACATTTGGTTGATCCTGTGGTCACACCCATGTGGGGCCAAGCATTAAGTGGTTAGGACAACTGCAACTAGTGATTTGATAATCACCCTATGAGTGACCTCAGTTGAAGATTTATTAAACAAAGGTATTACAAACTCATGTGATGGTGTGTGTGTTCTGTGTTATTTAAGCAACGGATCGATTAGATTGCCAATACACAAAAAATAAGTGGAAAGCCAGTAGAGAAATGTAGTAAGCAACACAAAGACACAAGCAATTTTTAATAAGGAGTTCACCCTATTCTCCAGGGCTACATCTCCGGTCCAGCTTCAATGGTGGCCTTGTTTTATTGTGTCTTTTAGCAGAGAAATTACAATGCAGGGACTCAACATGAGTTCTCTTGAAGTAGATTTTGCTTGGTAGGGTGGTTCTTGGATTCCCCAAGCCACTCGGAGTACACAGACTCTTGTTCTTCCTACCAGCTCTATGACCCTTGGTCTACAGTGGAAAGAGCCAACTATGATGCTCAATTCGGACAGATTCCTCTATGGGAAGGCTTGAATCTTCAAGCTCTCTGGTGCTCGATGCTGCCTGTGGTCAGCTCGGCCCTCTGTCTCCTTTGCTTGGCTTTACTGCTCTCTGTGCTCAGTCCTCCTCTCAGGGTTCACTGTTCACTGTCTCTCTTGGTCGCTTGGACTCTCTTCTATTCCTCCTCTCTCTGAATATCTATTCCTCTTCTCGATCCATGGCTTTAGCCATTCGATCTCCACGCCTGTTCGGTTCCTCTACCGCCTACGTCGATTCGCCTACCACCTGTGTGCTTGGAGTTCCCTGTTTGGCGTCAGCATGAACCCTTGGGAAGTAGCCACACGTCCCCATCAGAACAACACCAGCCTATCATAGATTCATTTCTTTCTCCACCATGGCGGTCAACGGATTCCAAATCCCCTTAAATCGCGGCTTAATTCCCTGTCGATTCCGCTTCTGTCTATCGGGCGCAATCTCAGCCGTCCGATCTGGGCTCCTTAAGATCCGATGTCATACGCACGTCGAGTGCGGTTGACTTACTCGACTGATAAAGCGCGATCACGGTGGCTTTTCTCTCACCTCTGCTGCCATGCGTCGATTGCTGAGTGGGATCGCTCCGCTCTCCTCCAAAACCTCTTACCGTTCAAGGGTGCCCCGATCAAATCGCTGGTTTCCAGGTTGTGGGTCCCATTGTCGTACATTGGTGCTTTTCGTTTCTCCGCCCACGGTCCTCTAGCTCCCAACGTGACCGAGTGCTTAAGGCTCTTCCATTTCGGCCCTGTTCGCCCAGCGATACGCGGTGCTAATCGCACATCGAAAATCAGCTCCTTTTCCCATTCTGGGTCTCCCAGGGGCTACATCGACCTCCTGCGTAATCTCCATGGGCCTCGGTCAGTGCGCTTTGACCGAGGTCCTCGTCATTCTGTGCTGGCTGCCATGGCCAATGGTTCAGGGTGTTTTCGATTGCTGTTTTGGATTCTTAAAGGATTTGTTTCGTCCCGATACAGTCATGGTTCTTTGACAGTCATTTATGGATCCAATTTGGATCACGACCTCCCTATTGAAAATCTTTTGGACCACCAAAAGTTGGTTTTCTTCAAGCATTGTCTAAGTGAGGAAACTGCTGTCTCATTTGTCCAATCTCAATCCACTTCACACTGCTCGGCTTCGAACCTTTAAGCCCAATCTTGAGGTATTCCACTTGTCCACTACGCGTCGTCCTTACCTTCCTGTCCAGCACTGTATCTTCCTTCAACTCATTAAGATATTCAGGTAGCAGGTCATCAACAGAAGGTAATTGACTCTGCTCTTCAGGGTCCTTAATCATTGAAGGTTCAAACAACCTTAAGCAATCTGCGTTCACGACTGAGTAGATGTGCATGTAAGTTGGAAGATCAAGGCGAAAAGCATTTTCACCAATCTTCTCAAGTATCCTGAAGGGTCCATACCTGATATGTTTTAGCTTTTTACCTTCACCTTACATCCTGTCCTTGCTGATATACAACTAGACTTGGTCTCCAACTTGAAAACTATGCTCCATCTGATGCTTATCATGCCTAGCCTTGTACTTGGCATGGCTCTTTTCCAGCTGTTCCTGTACTGTCTAGTGGATCTCCTGGATCTGTTCAATGAACCTAGTTGCCTTGTCCACATCACTGTGTCTATCAACCATGGTATCTTTACCAAAGACAAAATCCAAGGGAGACCTTGGCATGAAACCAAAGCAGGTCCCAAAAGGAGATCTATGGGTAGAAGAGTGTTTGGCTCTATTGTAAGCACGCTGCACATAACACAAGTGTTCATCCCAAAGCTTAGGGTGTTTGCTGCAATATCCTCTCAGTAACTGGATCACTGTCATGTTAACTACTTTTGTCTGGCCATCTATTTGTGGATGAAAAGCTATGCTTTTCTTTAATTTGGTGTCCATTAGTTCCCACAGACTGGACCAAAACTTTCCCACAAATCGAGTGTCTCGATCAGATATAATAGAAGTGGGTAATCCAAAATGAACCCATACATGTTCAAAGAATAATTTTGCAGTTTGTTCAGCTGTAATATGTTTACTACAGGGTATCAAAATACACATTTTACTGAACCTATCCACAAAAACATATAGATAATCATGACCTTTCATAGATTTTGGAAATCCTCCAACAAAATCCATGGAAATGCTTTCCCAAGGGTGAGAAGGAACTCGCAATGGAGTGTATAAGCCTAGTTTTCTGTTACTGGGCTTGCTTTTAGCACACATAGCACATCCCTTTACATATCTAGAAACTGTCTCACTCATTCTTGGCCAATAACAAAACCTTTGCAGTTGTGCAACTGTTTTACTTACCCCAAAGTGACCTGATATCAGAGAAGTGTGTGCTTCTCTAATTATCTTTGCTCTCTCAGTTTGTGGAATGTAGAGTTTCCCACAATGATATAAGAGTTGGTCCTTTACATGATAGTCCAATTCTTCTACTCTTTTTCCTTGACTCAAAGTTGCATATACATCTTTAAAGTCCATGTCCTGAGTATACTGTTCCATGTAGCTTTCATGCAGCACAGAATTATGCTTAAGTATGGTAGATGCATTTATAATAGGTCTAGATAACATGTTTGCAACCTTGTTATGTATGCCCTTTTTATATCTAATGACTAAATGAAACTGTTGTAGAAAACCCATCCACTTATAATGTCTTGATTGTTACAAATTAGTTTGGGAGTGTAGGTATTGAATTGGCTGATGATCAATATGTATTACTGTTTCTTTGCCCATTAAGTAATGTTTCCACTTTTTCACACTCTGAACTAATGCATACAATTCCTTATCATATGTAGGATAGTTGACTACTTTAGGATTAAAAGTCTTAGAATGATAACATATGGGTTTACCGTGCTGTGTCAACACTGCTCCCATGGCATAGTCATTGGCATCAGTTTGGATCTCAAATGGTCTTTGTAGATCTGGCAGTGCTAGTACAGGTGCTGTACTAATTTTTTCTTTCAAGGTGTCGAAGGCTTTCTGCTGCTTGCCTCCCCACTGAAACACCTTGTTCAATCCTGTCAAAGCATGTAAGGGAGCTGCAATTGAGGGAAAATTTGAAATGAACTTCCTCCAATACTGTGCTACTCCTAAGAAGCTTCTCACTTCTATAGCAGACTTGGGTTTAGGCCAGTTTACAATGACTGCCACTTTAGAGGGATATATTTTCAATTCACCTCCCCCTACTATATGACCCAAATAATTTAGAGAGGTTTTGCCAAATTCACATTTGGAGAGTTTAACATAAATTTTTTCTCTTATCAAAACATCTAATGTCTGCTTAACATGCTTTAAATGTTCTTCCCACTTTTTACTAAAAATCAGAATGTCATCTAGATACACAATAACAAAATCATCAAGAAAAGGTCTGAGTACATCATTCATTAATCTCATGAAAGTAGCAGGGGCATTGGTCAAGCCAAAAGGCATAAACAACCATTCATACAATCCCTGCTTTGTTTTGAAAGTAGTCTTCCATGCATCTTGCTCTGCAACTCTGACCTGATGGTATCCACTGTGCAAATCCAGCTTGGTGAAATAAACAACTTCCTTTAGTTGATCTAAAATATCATCTATGCGAGGAAGGGGATAACGATTTTTGATTGTTATCTTATTCAGTGCTTGGTAATCAATGCACATTCTCCATGAGCCATCTTTCTTTCTCACCAAAACGATTGGTGACCCACATGGTGATGTGCTAGGCCTGATGAACCCTTTCTCGAGCAACTCCTACACCTGCTTCTTGATTTCAGCATTCTCTAAAGCAGATAACCTGTACATCCCAATGTTAGGCAAAGGAACATCTTGTTGCAAAGTAATATCATGTACTATTCCCTTTTTGGGTGGCAGACCTTGAGGTTCTTGAAACAAGACATCATACTCAGAAACAATCTTTTCTATATTAGCTTGATGATCACAATTACAACCCTCAAATACATTGTTTTTATCAGTTTTCTTTTCCTTTACAACCATTAGTAAGAACTGTTTGCATGAATTTATCATTCTTTTCATCTGTCCTGAGTTTATGAGAGTATAATTATTCTTGAGCTTATGAGCTCTCACAAAGTATTCGATTCCATCTTTAACAAGTAGATACTTGTTCTTGGCTCTATAGAAAATAGCCTTTCTATCATACAAGTAAGGACTTCCTAAAACAATTCCACATATATCCAAAGGAATTACATCTAACTCATCCTCATCTACAAATGCTCACCCAAAAGAAAACTTGAGTTTGCACTATCTAGTCACTTGTAGTTGTGCTTTATCATTCAACCATCCTAATGGGTATGGCTTCTTATGAGGTGTAGTTGCTAATCCCAATTTCTTCACAATTGCTTCAGAAATCAGATTTACTTGTGAGCCACTATCAAACAAAGTATCAATATTTTGATTTTTGGAAACAACTCGAATATGGAAAATCTCATGCCTTTTTCTCTCATGTTCTTCATCAATAACAAATTGAGCAGAATTACTAGTAGATGCTTCAGAATTCTTACCTTTTATACCTGTGGCTGCAATGATTGTTTCATCTCTCGAGTCTGACCCCAAATCTTTCTGAATAGCTGCAACAGTCTTCTTCTTCTTGCCCTCGGACTTCTTAGGTCTCAGCTCTGGATGCAAAATCCAACAGTGCTCATCATCATGCCCCTCCTTTTTACAGTGAGTGCATGAAGCTTTGCCTTTCTGTGCAGTGTTAGCCTTCCTTCCTTTCCACTTCTGCTTTCTTTTCTCCTTACTCTTGCTTATAGTGGGTTGGGATGGTCCCCCAACTTCTGGATTTCCATTCTTTCCTCTAGCTTCTAGATGAGTAGCTTGTACATATACCTCATCTATACTAGTGGGATTAAACATGAGGATGGTATGCCTCATGTAGATGTGTAGACCACCAATGTACTTCAAAATAGTTTCTGGTGAGTCTAATGAGATAACCAACATCAATGCTCTCTTTCGGAACTCTTCAGTATACCCTTGTACACTTTTCCCTTTCAACTGCCGAAGAGTTTGCCAACTCATCATGGCTTGTTGCATGTAGGCCAATGGATAGAACTATTTTTTGATTGCAGTAGCAAATTCACTCTAGACAGAGATGGTCTTACCATGCTTCCTCATATCAGCTTTGGTTTTGCCTTCCCACCAAACCAAGGCAGTGCCCCCTAGGCGAAGGCTTGCCAGCTGAATCTTGCTCTTGTCTGAGTCTATATTTTGTACTCTGCAATACACATCAATTTGTCTAATCCAATTGTCCAACTTTTCAGCATTTAGCTCTCCATCATATATAGGCAAATCAAATTTAACATCTAACTTAATCAAAGATGCCTTCTTATTATGCACAGGGCTACTAGGAGGTGTAGGGAAGCTTTCTTCTTTCCCCTTTCCTTTGGAGTGGTCATGGGAATGAGATTCATCTTCTTCTTTATCTTGCTTAGAGCCTGATGAATCTTCACCCTTATGCTTTCTAAAGTCCCTATACATTTCTTCTACCATAGACTTTATAGCTAGGAAACTTTCTATGAATTGAGGGTCTGGCCCTATAGAACCTTCTTCTGACATTGTCTTTCGAGAATAGACTCTCCCAATTTCAGGATTAGTTTCCACCAACTCTCCTTCTCCTAATTTGAGCTTTGATCTAGTGAGCATTCACAACTAAACCAACACAAGCTTGTCTAACCTTACAACCTAGAGCTCTGATACCACTTGATCTAATAATCACCCTATGAGTGACCTCAGTTGAAGATTTATTAAACAAAAGGTATTACAGACTCATGTGATGGTGTGTGTGTTCTGTGTTATTTAAGCAACAGATTGATTAGATTGCCAATACACAAAAAATAAGTGGAAAGATAGCAGAGAAATGCAGTAAGAAACACAAAGACACAAGCAATTTTTAATAAGGAGTTCACCCTATTCTCCAGAGCTACGTCTTTGGTCCAACTTCAGTGGTGGCCTTGTTTTATTGTGTCTTTCAGTAGAGAAATTACAATGCAGGGACTCAATATGAGTTCTCCTAAAGCAGATTTTGCTTGGTAGAGTGGTTCTTGGATTCCCCAAGCCACTCGGAGTACACAGACTCTTGTTCTTCCTACCAACTCTGTGACCCTTGGTCTATAGTGGAAAGAGCCAACTATGGTGCTCAATCCAGATAGATTCCTCTATGGGAAGGCTTGAATCTTCAAATTCTTTGGTGCTTGATGCTGCCTGTGGTAAGCTCGGCCCTCTGTCTCCTCTGCTTCACTTTACTGCTCTTTATGCTCAGTCCTCCTCTCAGGGTTCGCTTGGACTTTCTTCTATTCCTCCTCTCTTTGAATCTCTATTCCTCTTCTCAGTCCATGGCTTTAGCCATTCGATCTCCATGCATGTTCGGTTCCTCTCTCTCCTACGTCGATTCGCCTGCTTCCTGTGTGCTTGGGGTTCCCTGTTTGGCGTCAGCATGAACGCTTGGGAAGTAGTCACGCGTCCCCATCGGAATAGCGCCAGCTTGTTTGTCGATTCGTTTCTTTCTCCATTGTGGCGGTCAACGGATTCCAAATCCCCTTAAATCGCGGCTTAATTCCTTGTCGATTCCACTTCTGTCTATTGGGCGCAATATCAACCGTCCGATCTGGGCTCCTTAAGATCTAACGTCATATGCATGTCGAGCACGGTTGACTTGCTCGACTGATAACGCGCGATCACGGTGGTTTTCTCTCACCTCCCCTGCCATGCGTCGATCGCTGAGTGGGATCGCTTCGCTCTCCTCCAAAACCTCTTACCATTTAAGGGCGCCTTGATCAAACCGCCGGTTTCCAGGTCGTGGGTCCCACCATCGTACTTGGCGCTTTTCGTTTCTCCACCCACGGTCCTTTGGCTCCCAACGTGACCGAGTGCTTAAGGCTCTTCCATTTGAGCCCTGTTCGTCGCGCTAATCGTGCATCAAAAATTAGCTCCTTTTCCCATTCCGGGGCTCCCAGGGGCTACATTGACCTCCTGTGCAGTCTCCATGGGCCTCGGTCGGCGCCCTTTGACCGAGGTCCTCGTCGTTCAGCGCCGGCTGCCATGGCCACTGGTTCAGGGTGTTTTCGATTGCTGTTTTGGATTCTTCAAGGATTTGTTTCGTCCTGATACAGTCATGGTTCTTTGACAGTCGTTTATGGATCCGATTTGGATCAACTAGTGATTTGGGCACCAGATATTAAAAAATAGGTGGGAACTAGCAATGTGATAGAGCTTTGCATCTATAAAAGAAACAAAACAATGTGATATGTGTGGTTCTCATGGAAATCAATAACGAGGCTACAATGGACATGTAGAACTACTAAGTTAATGGTTGAATAATGAGAGATGGTTGCATTGTTGCAAAGTGAATATATATGAGGGCCAAATCAAGGTGTTGTGCAGATGTTGTGAGCAGAGTTTAGTTGAGATTTGAAGTTGTTGCATAAAATAATAAGTACATATATGAAGATGTAAAGAGCCAAGTGTCATAGATCTAATATAGATCTTAGTAAAAGTGTTTTAAACAGAGGCAAAAAGTAATAACAACAAAGATCTAGAATTGTTTTGTGAAATAAATGAGCATATATGAAAAGTTCGAAATATATATCTAGAGTTAGCAAAAAAGAGTTGATGAGTTGATAAGAAGAATCATAAGGAATTTACTGTGATGTGGTGTAAATTTGATTAAATTGGAGGAATTAGAAAAAGAGAGATTTCTACTAGTGAATGATCTAAAAAGAAGCAAATCTAAGAACAATAATAGTTGTAAAAATGAACTTTGATTAAAGGGTGCCATAGATATGAGTCTTAAAATGTATGAACGAGTGATATGAGTGGTTGAAGTAAGTCAGTGCATGCATATTAGGGAATTAGAGTCTCCTTCAGGTTGGTGCCTATAAATATTAGGGAGTTGGTACCTATAGCAAGTTTGTGCCTACAAACAAGTGGGATTTGGTGATTCCAGCAAGTGGGTGCTTGCAAAGAAAAGGGGGTTGGTGCCCATGAATGAAGATTGAACATGTTATAGATTTTCGATGGGCTCCAAGAATATTTAATATGCTAAGTTTAGATATTTAGTTTTCCTTCGGAGTGTTGGTCTTTCAAGCTTTACCTAGGTGTCGCTTGGAACAATGCTTACTTGTGATCTAAAGTCAACAACAACTTGTGCTATCATATGTCCATTTTATCTCAAGGTCAAATTGAGGATCATAGTCTTTGAAATGTTTTCCCTATGACAATTGTAGTGATTTTTTAGTCAACCTTTGTTTTTCTTTGTAATATCTAATTATGAGAAGGAGCTCAATTAAGTGACCAATTAATTGTTCACCTTTTAGCAATTCTAGAAATTCTTCTATGATATTATCTCTAGTCGATGTTTTATTTCGAGGTTCATTTATGAAGAAGTCAATTGCTTCACTTATGAGATAACCATGATGCTTTAAGTTTGGGTATGGAATAATGACTTTTGTTGTTTGAATCGTTTCCTTTATTCTAGGTATACCTTCTTGTCCCGCTCTCGATCTGGTGATGACATGCAATTTTTTTCGAATTTAAAGATTCTTCTTTGGTTACAGATTGGAGTATATCGTCAACTCTTATATTCATTATCTTTTCTAGGATTTTATGCCAATCCTCCAAAGACAAATCACCCAATATACAAATGTTGCAGAAGCATAGGTCAGTTTTTTCTTTTAATGGGAAGTCGGGTCCCATGTGCCCCCCCGCTGACAAGTATAACAATAAATTCATCCTTAACCTCAACCTAATCCTTGTCCAAATATTCCATTGAGACCAACTCAATTATTTTAGTTCCCTTGATATCCTTTGTGGCCTTGGTATCCATTTCCTCTTTCCTAATACATGTTTTCTCTTCCAAATTGGGTTGTTTGACCAATTGATTGGTCGATTGATTATGTATGGTAAATGGTATGTTAGTTGGGTGTATTTCGAAGATTTAGTTAACATTCATGAGGAGAGTGGGTGGCTTCCTTAGATATAGCACACCACTTAGTTTTTACATTATTTAGATTATACTAGCTTTCTCTTGTGGTATGATTTGATGTGACTTGGAAAATGTCACAATGCATATTTGTTTATACACATAAAACATACTATTCAGTATGATATGTGAATTTGCAACTATCATTAGTGTGCCCTTCATGATGGCAATTGGTGCACCATAAATCATTACATTAGAGAATGAGATTTATGAGATATTATTGTAGTTGCTCAAAATTTTCTTAAATTTTCTTTTCTGTTGATGAGGAGGTCAACAACTAGTCGTTTTCTTTCAATGTGTGGGCCTTTTTCAGAGCTTCTTCACATGATGTAATTTTTTGCATGCTTAACGACCCTCTGATTTTTCGTGAGAGTCCAACAATGTACCATTGTACTACGAGAGCATCATTGATCACATATGGTATTAGAGTTAGCAAGTCTTTAAATATTTTATTATATCCGCGAGCTATCTCTCCTAGATTTTGCTTAATTTCTTTAAGTTTTCAGGCTACAAGATTCTTAAATATTGAGCTTTAAAGAATGCGATGAAACTTGTCTTAATATTGTTCTTGGTTTTGGCTTAATTATCTGTAAAGTTCATAAACCAAGCGAGGGCTCATTTTTTTGAGGACATCGATGAACTAGGCCATTTGTTTAGATTCATCATTAACATCATTGGTGTCCCATAAATTTTCACACATAAAAAAGTGCTTCATGGGGTCTTTGTTACCCTCATAAAGGGAATTTGACGTAGTCCCATATTTTCCTTTTTGGAGGATCTTGTATTGAAGTTCCTAGAATCAGAGGTGGTATGATTGGACTACTTCATTGTATCAACTTAGCTTGTTCTATTGTCATGTCATCTTCTACTTTGACAGTAGACTTTTGTATAATTTTGAATGCCAAGTCACACTTTTCATTTTTGACTTCAGCAGTCAAAGTTGTCAATTGGATATCATCCATTTGACAAGTTTTGTCTAAAGACCCAATGAACCAATTTGTATTAAGATGTGACAATTCATCCTCTTGCCTTGAATCATCTTCTTCAACAATTACTAATTTTTGTAGGGTGTATGTTCATGAGATCTCTAATTTGGAGAAGCATGTTGTCATTTTCCTCATTAAATACCCAAGTCTGCTTGACTATTGGGATTTCTATTATGAGATTATCTTTTAAATTTCCTTGATCATCTCTTTTATACCAAATAGAGGAAGGCTATGAGTCGATATGGAGCCTCTAGTTTAGGAAGTTACTTACATTAAGACTTGTTATATTTGTTATGGGAGATAATGGTATTGTAGGTACAAAGTTATCCACTTCCATATTGGCCACATGCCTTCTTGGACTAAAGCTTAATTGTAGAATATCACTTCTTGTTGGAGTTGTCAAGTCTATGCCTCTCCAATATAGGTGCTCCTTGGTAACCTTAGATGAGTCTTACACTTCCTCAATCTATAGCTCCAAAGTTTTTTTAGTTTGACTGGTGGAGGTTTCTTTCCTCATGCATCTCATGTTGTTTCTTCTATCTTTTGTCCTATTCAATTTTCTATATGTCAACCAATCATTTATACTAATGCATTGGACATTGGGTTTTTCCCTACAACTCTTCATCAAGAGTATGCCCCCATACTTTTCCGACTAATCATATTCCTATCATTTCTGCTCCTTGACTTCAATCAACTTATTTTTTCTCTTTTGTCTCCATTTTACTTTTTCAATTCATCTCACTAATGTTTACCCCCTCATCATTGTCCCTGACTTATTCTTGGTCGGTGTTTTGAATTTTTTACAAATAGATTCATTTGGTTAAAAAATAACCCCACACTTCTTTAGTATCTTTACAATGAGCATCAAGAAATTTCTCCTAGTTGGATTGGTACTTGGCACGGTCAAACTCTGGTAATGTTTCTAAAGGGACTCTATGTTTGATTCCCTTCTCAAGGGAAAAATTGTTTAAAAAGGTAGGTATAGTGAAGAAAAAAGCTTCATGTAAATCCTCATGGAAACTTTCCTGGATTTTGGTGATTGAAATGTGTCATTCAATTGCTTGCTCCTCACAAAAATTGTCAAGTATTTTTTTGACCCATTCATGTAGATTTTTTCTTAATTTTAATATTAACCACACATAATTGTTGGGTTGGCACATTAGATGGCTAGTCAATGTATGCCAATGTATTTATTTAATTCTATGGGGATTTATTTGATGATTTTTTTTAGGATTTTTGTAAAAAAATGCGACCTAACTTCTGCTAGTGATAGTTAGTTTCTTCGAGCATAGTTCTTCAGGTAGTTATTTTTCTCTACCACCTCTCATGTATCTCTTCCAAATTGTCATTTAAATATGCATATTTGATGTACTTTGGTCCAAAGATTGCTAACAACAAAACCAATATTGTAATCTATGGAATATCATGCATTAGTTACTGACATTCTGTACATCAAGCAATCTTATACAATATACATAATGAGGAAAAGGGGAAGAGATAGCATAAATAGTGGAGATCCAACAAAAGCACCCATATATTATATACATTAGCAAACAACAATCACTTCACCATGTCGAGTACATACATATTTATATTGCCACTAGAAATCTACAACAATTATACTAACTAGCCATCTCTATCAACCAACTTGACAAGGAGTCTAATGACTTAAAATATAGACCAAGACTTAGTCGGATATGTCGACTTGACAAGCCCTCTAACAAGGGCACAATTTAAATCTCCCTAAGTGAGGTGCATCAGTTTACATCAATCGGTTTTCTAGGGAAAACATCCATGAATATAAGTAAACGTAGATTGAGTCTATATATATATATATATATATATATATATATATATATATATATATATATATATATATATAGATATCCTCTTTAGTGGTTATTTTGGCTAACAATTGCATTATTCTCCATCTAGATATTTTAGAAAAGGCAAGGAGGATCATGAAAAAATGGGTTAGCTCTCTCTCTCTCTCTCTCTATATATATATATATATAGAGAGAGAGAGAGAGAGAGAGACTCTTTAGTGGTTATTGTGACTAGAAGTTGAGTTATTCTCCAACCATATATTTTAGAAAAGATAAGGAGGATCTTGTGAGGTAAGTTTCCTTGGAATATAGACACACACACACACACAAAAGGGTTAGATCAATCTCTTGTTACTATTGTTCTAAGGAATTTGGCTAGCTCCATGCCAATAGGTGCTTGATTCAAATTCCTCTGGGTGAAGCACACTAATCTATAGTGATAGATTTAGTAGGGACACCATTCAAAAATATGGGGAAGCATCCATTGAGTTTCCTTACAAGGTTTTCCTCTCTCTCTCTCTCTCTCACACACACACACACACAAACATATATATAGGAATTGGTAGTGTTAGAGTCCTCTATCATAGTAATCAATTCAATTTGGTCTTTCTATGTATTTTGGTCAATTTGTAAAGTTTAGCCATGATATTATAAAGATCAAAGTCTAAAGTGTTACTTTATAATAAAGGGTCTAAGTCTAACTCTGAATGGTCAATAAAATTCAAGGTGTCAAACTCTTGAAGGGGTCTAATTTTAGCAAAGTCTAGGGTTTTGTATCATACAAGTCATGAATAAAGCAAGTAGTGGGGTTATTTTTCCATCATTTGATGAGTGAGTGATGTATTGTCGTGGGTTAGTGGATGAGTTAATGGAGGATTTAGGTGTCATGAGTCAATTGCAAAGATCATGCCCTTACCATCACAAGAGGTGCTGCATTTTTCTAAATGTGTTGCGTTTTTAAAAAGTAGGTCATCATTGCAAAAAAAGGAAAGCTATAGATCATTTGGAGGATTAAATAGGCACATTTCAACTTTAAAAAATCCACCAAGTTCATTTTTCATCCTACTCAAACACTCCAGACATCAACAAGGGAGTAGTTGCACTTTGTATGCAGGGGTCGCTTCGTTTCTGGACAGTTGTTGTGCTTCTGCAACCTGAGGGCGTTCTTCATTATCATGACCATATGCAGGTTTCAATATTCCTATTCTAATATTTTTCATTATGTATGAAGGTTGACTCATCCTTTGAAACCAAGCAGACCACTTAGATTATCCTCTAACCATCAAAACCTGCAACTTGGTGCGCAATTGTGTTGCGTTTTTGCTGCAAGAAGGTTTGGGGTTTGAAGTTTTGTGTACGACCTATAATTTTTCTCAAGGGTTTGAAACGTTGTATGGACTATTCCATGCCATCCCATTACCCTTAGCATGTCAGATGATGGCCAAGGATAATATAACCTTGGAGCGCTGCGTTGTGCTTTCACATAGTCACAATATTTTCACCATATCTCTTAAACCTTGTACTTGTTTTCCACGAAATTTTTATGGTAGATGCATGGGGCTGAGATGAATAACCTCACTTAATTTCAGGTCAAAATTCTTCACGGTTTTCGAGAAACGAGTCACCGCCATCTACAACAATTTTTGGATTTTCTCGAGATCCATGAGTTGGATTTGGCTCAAAATTTGTGTGGAGAAGGATTATAATGATATTAACTTGATGTAAAAAAAACAAAGCTCAATATAGCTTATCGTTTAGGAGATATTCAAAAAATACAAGTGTTGCGCTTTTCTATTGAACTAGGAGGTTGCGTTGCGCTTCCACACAATCATCCTTTTGACCAAGATTTTCATGCCTAAACTTCTTGTAATATGTTTTTATGCTCATGGTAAATGTTATGAGGCATATAAGGACTTATAAGATCGATTTAGACATAGTATTTAGTGTAAATATTCTTAAAAATGATTTGGTCAAATAGTTCCTATTTTTTTGGAAAAACAATTCTATATTCTCTGCATTAGCTAGAAACAGAAATCCTATTGAGGAATTTGGTTCCTAGAGGTGGGAAATCATTTATTTTAGTTTAATTATGTTTTAATTGTTATGAATCAAAGAGTTGGTCAGGTTCACAGAAGAGACATTGTGTACTACACTCTTTTGATATATATTTTTAGTGAATGAAAAGACAGAGGCCTAATTTTATAGGAATTCTTTTGTTAGTTTCCTTGGAGATGTGCTTCTTTATTTTGTAAGTTATCTTCTGTTATCAATAATGATTTGAAATGTGTCTTCTTGTTTATTTGAACAAATATTTGTCTCAGAATTCGCTTCAAAAGTGCTTTGTTTCAGTTTGCTAAACATTTATGTTTTCCACTTGAATGGAATTTATAATTCATCTTGTTATTTGATGCTTTGTATGTAATTTTTCACCTATCTTATACTCACCCTCCTACAACGAATCTGACTGAAAAACCCCAAAAATAATACCTACCTTGCCCCTGTAGAAAATCCGTGTTTCTCTTCATCCTATCACTGGAAAAGAATAAACTTATATTACCATATTTCCCAATGGATCTATCTTTTCCCTTGCCAACAAACCTTTAAAATCTATATCCCTCTAAGCACCATATCTAGCCTAAGATCTAAGTGACTGAAGATTAGACACAGAGAGCCCTCTATGAATATGGAAGGGTTATATTCCAAGCTTCCAAGTGGTTTGTGGTTACCTCTAGATTTCCTTCCTACAACCTAGGGAAATTACAGAGTGCTAACAGGTAGGAATGAATCATGTGACCTTCAATGGAAAAAAGTGTTGAACCAACTAATTTATCCTATGGGGATACTCTCTCTAAAGATAGAGAACCCCCATAAGATAACTTGGTTGGTTTAACACTTCCTAAAGGTGTAATTCCAAGTAAGGTCACATGATCCATTCCTACCAATTCCTACAAGGTTAAAATCCTCTATTGCAATGATCAATTAATAAGGTTTTCAATTTCAAAAAATTAGGGAAGAAGAGGGGAATCTATAGGACATTGAAAAGATACCAAATTTCATGTTTGAACACTTAATATATGGTAGGGTGAGGGTAACTTATTTCTTTAATACATATAAAGAATTTTTTTTTTTAAATACTTTCTATGTTTCACCACTTTTCCTCCATGCAGGAAGGTGTCAACCACTAGTGTCCAATGGAATTTCTCCATATTTGAACTCATAATCTATGACCTTTCCAATGAGAATAGGATTTGGTGGATGGTTCAAATGATAGAGCTAACCCCTAGGGCTGTTAACATTGAAGGACATAGAGATGAACTTTGATCTACTTATATGTGCATGGGTCACATGATCATTTTGAAAAATTTCTTTAAGTGCAATAATATGTGGACCATTACCTCAAGGTGACCTTGTGGCTGTAAAAATATCTCTCTTGGAATTAAATCTTGCACGCAAGTGAAAAAATCATTCTCGCTAATAAATTCAATCCTTTTGGACATTTATTAAATAGTTGTCTACAAAAACATCATGTGTGTGTGTATTAATAAAGAAAGAAAAAAATGGAAAAAAAGAAAAATGAAGTCAACCAAAACAATCACTAACTTATTAAAGATAAGAAGTAAGATGACTTTAATATAAACTATATACAATAACCATTGAATAAATTGTCATTATATCAAAATATATAAAATGAATATTGATTAAAATTGTTTAATTAGTAATTGGAAATTAATATTATATAAAGTATTAAATGTGTTTCACAATAAGTGTACAAATAGTAATTGACTTATGTAGTACTCAAAAGGCCTAATTCCTTCATGTAGATTTCGTCCTATTCCAGATGGCTGTAAAAAGCCCGCAGTCATGGAAATGCACAAGTTATTTACTCTGATGAATGGCTGCTTGAAATCATAAATAAGTTCTAAATCAATGAAATCCATGTTGAACTGGGACTTATTTACCAATCCAGAAGCAAAGCAATTTGGCCTTAGTCATACTATTGAGGAGAAGGTTAAATTATTTGAAGATTGGAAACATTATATGAAAGTCACAAATTCTTGGATTTCCTTTTATGAATGGAAGAAAAACGTTTCCCCTGAAGTTGTGCTGACAGGATCATCCTCTTCATCATCCACCAAACATGCTTGGACTACTTTAGATGGCAGTAGAGTAGAGACTCCATCTACTTTTCCTCCATACAGAGGAATTATCATCGACGAAAATCAAAATGCAGCAAAGGCAATTCGTTTGGTTCAAAAAGATGATAATGCATTGGAGATAGATGGAAGGATTCAAAAGGCTAGTGAACAAATCAACTGGACTAATACAACAATAAAGGGTCTGGAGATAAATACAACAAAGGCTGTAGAAATAAAGGAACAATTTGACACTGTTCAAGTCTCACTTAATGAGGTTAACAAAAACCTCAACGATGTATAAGATACTTCATCTGTTGTTAGATCTTATGCCAAAGAATCTTTAAATAAAATAGAGGAAGTGGAAGATAAAATAGTAGATCATCTTGATACTACTAAAAATTTGATATCTAGTTTGACTGAGAGAGTTGAAAAAATAAGTTTGTCAAAAACTGACAAACCAGTTCCCACCTCTTTTCTCTACAAAAGAAATATAAAGATTCAAGATCCTGTTAAGCCAATCAACAGGTTCCCAGCACTATTTCCCAAAGAAGTAGCCACATCTTCAGCAGAAAAACCAGAGTCTACAGAAAAAGTCACCATTGCTTCCTTATTCAAGGAAGAAGAATATGAAAAGAAAGAATCCGAGTCTAAGATATTTCCCATATATGAACCACTTGAAAGTAGGTTTCAATAAATATCCTGCACCTGATCTTGAAGGCAAAGGCAAGCTTCTTGAAGCTCATACATTTTTCCCTGAATCACACGGAGAGTGGAATATTGATAATCTGAGTGTTGGTCAGATTAGACAATTAATTGATATGATGTTCACATAATATAAACTCATGTGTCTTAGAGGAAAAAGTGAAATAGAAGCATGCAAGACTATTATTTAGTGTTTTACAGGAACACTGCTCAGGTGGTGGGAGACTGAATCATCTCCAGCACTATTGATAAAAATGGAAGCAAAAGTGCTTAAAGATGAAGCAGGAGATGTAATTCACAATTCAGATGGCTCAACTACAAGCAACATGATAGGAGCTCTGACATCTATGATCTTGGAGCACTGGTGTGGCAGTGAAACAAAGATTGCAGATAAGAATGAAGTTATTCTCATGAATCTCAAGTGTCACAAGATGTCATAATATGAAGACTTTCATAGGGATTGGATGCAAAGAATCTATGAAGTGAAAGATTCAAAAAATCTGCTATGCAAACAGGTTTATCTTGCTGCTCTTCCATCCAGGTTTTTTGATTATATCAGGTTGCAAGATACTTTTCAGTTGCCATTTGAATCATATACTTGGGGTGAGATTTATTCTCACATTACAAAAACATTAGTGAGCTTATGCACAAGTTCCAAAGTAAACAAATCTTTGGAAAAACTTTCAAAGCTCCCAGACAAGAAGTCCATTTGCAACAAATATGGACTCACAGTCGATGACCCTTTGGTCAAGAGAAGAAAAGCAAAGAAAAGGGATAAACAGGAGTATAAACAGAATGCTAAAGGCTATGAAGACAAAAGAAAGCATACCCAGTGATCTAAAGGTCACTCCTCCAAATCCAGAAAAGGCTACTATAGGTATGTCCCCAAGACACATTATTATAGACCCTTTGGCATTCATCTGCATACATCCAAACAAGAGAAATGGAACAATCTCACTTGTTGGTTGTGTGGCAAAACTGGACATACATCCTCAAGATGTCCAGAAGGAGAAGAATCTAAGAAAAAACATAGGGAAGAAGTCCCAAGCCTCTTTTCAGAGAGGTAAAAATATCAAGCAAGAGGGACATATACAATGCATGAAGTGTGGTGCCCGCTCTCACAGAATAGAATGCTGCCCAAATGTGGTAATTAAAGACCAAATTCAGCAGCAACAACTTGAAGAATCATCTTTTGATTCTTTTAGTTCTTCGTCTCAAGAAGAATTACAAGCACACATGCAAGACTGTTCAGATTCTGAAACAACATCTTGTTCTTGTCCTGAATCGGAAGAATGTGCTTGTCAGATGCATTATGATTATGATTCAGAATCATATAATGATTCCAACTCTGAAGAAATATCCTTCAGACCACATAAAGAGAAAATCTTAATGGATGCCACAGAAGAAGATGAGATAAAAATTCTTTCTCAGATTCGAGCAATGGAAGATGGAGAAATGAAGAATCAGCTAATAGAGGCATTCATGGACCAGCTCAAATCCAGTTCTTCCAGAAATACAAGTAAAAAGACATTATTTGTTGATGATTCTTTTGAAATGAATACCAGATCCTTCCAGCGACATCAAGAGAAGCCAGACAAGGTGCGTTCACTCACCTTGGGAGAAGCAAGTAGAGAGATCCATAATATTAAATTTGAAACCTCTGCCTTGAAATCCCATATTGCTGAAATAAAGAAAGGTAAGCAAGTTGTAGAAGAAAATTCTCATTCATGGGACACAACAGAATATGCCAAAAATCTTAATCCAAAGCTTGAAATTGTTGAGGGAAAGAAAGACCCTGTCTTTGGATTTCAAGAAATGAGAATTATCGTCATCTCCTACTAGCAACATCATGTAAAAGTGAACATCTGCATAAAGGGAGAAATGTTTGAACTCACAACACTCCTTGACTCAGGAGCTGATGTGAACATTTTAAATAAGAAAGTGATACCGACAAAATATTGAGTTTCTGCAAAAAGAAATGTTGTAGGATTGGGTAATAAAAAGCTCAAGTATGAGGTTCCTAAGGCTTCTATTTGTTTTGAACATCACTGCATCAATTTGAAATTTGCAGTAGAAGACATCCCAGTTGATTGTATTCTAGGAAATATATTCCTAGCAGATGTTGAGCCACATGGGACAACCAGATTAAAAGAAAACAAAGCTGGTTACTTTATTTTTGTTCCTACTTCGAAAGGAATAACAAAAAGGATTGAGTTGCCTTATATCTCAAATCCTAGAGTCTCTACAATGGTCTAGACTGTCCAAGATTTGGACAAAGCAGAAGCCAAACTGATAGATCTGAAAGATCTAAAATCTACACTTAAGGTAGAAGAACAGTTGAAGGATCCTCAGGTTAAGAGGAAAATTTGGGAACTGAAGAAACAAATTGAAGATGAATGCTGCTCAGAAGAACCAAATGCATTCTGGCACCGAAAGCAGCATACTATTGAGCTCCCATACAAAGAAGGATATACAGGTAAGCCCTGTAAAAGTAGAGCTATTCCTATGAACAAGGAATATAGAGATCTCTACGAAAAAGAGATCAAACAACTCTTAGACAGAAAGCTCATCAGAGAATCTGACAATCCCTGGAACTGTTATGGATTCTATGTCAACTAAAGAGAAGAACAAATCAGAGGTATCCCAGGACTGGTAATACATTTCAAACCTCTAAATTCTGTTCTTGCAGATGACACCTATCCGATTCCTCACAAAGGAGATCTAATGAGTAGGATAGTTGGAGCTAAAATATTTTCAAAGTTTGATTTGAAGGCAAGATTTTGGCAAGTTTCCAAAAAGATAAGTTCAAAACTGCTTTCAGTATTCCGGCAGGCCACTATGAGTGGAATGTCATGCCTTTTGTTTTAAAGAATGCTCCATCAAAATTCCAGAAGGTAATGGATAAAATTTTTAAGCCATATTTTGATTGGTTTATAGTTTACATCGATGATGTTCTAATATTCTCCAAGAACATCCAAGACCATTTTAAGCATGTTCATACATTTAAACAGCTGGTAATGGTCTAGTTTTGAGTAAGAAAAAGATAGAAGTCTTTCAGACTACTATCAAATTTCTTGGCTATACCATATTCAATGGCCAAATCTCTCTGCAGAAGCATGCACTTGAGTTTGCTGACAAATTCCAAGATGTTATCACAGACAAGAATCAACTTCAGAGATTCTTGGGGTGTTTGAATTATGTCAGTAATTTTTACAAAGATTGTGCCGCAGACAGAAGTGTGCTAAATCAAAGACTTAGAAAGGAGCCACCTCAGTGGACAGGAGAACACACCAAGGCTGTTCAGAACATCAAAGCCAAGGTAAAGTCTCTTCCCATTTTATATGTCTCTGATGATAGTGCATTCAATATTGTTGAAACAGATGCCAGTAATATAGGATGGGGAGGTATCCTAAAACAAAGAAAAGATGGCACTGAACAAGTCATCCAGTTTGCATCAGGCACCTGGAATCCTGCTGAACAGAATTATTCCATGATTGAGAAAGAAGTAAAAGCTACGTGGAACTGTATCAACAAATTTGATATTCATTTAATAAACAAACAGTTCTTGCTTCGAACTGATGCTTCAGCCTTGCAGAAAGTCTTAACTAAGGTCATCAAGAAGCTAGGAGAGGTCAAATTTGCCATATGGAAAGCACTCTTTGCTAACTTCGACTTTCAAGTTGAACATATAAAGGGCACAAAGAACTGTCTCCCAGATTTTCTCAGCAGGGAGTTTATCCAGCCACAAGAACATATCATGGTCATAGTCACAGAATGGGACCAAAATCAGAAACAAGAAGTCCTGCACACCATACCAGACAAGCAGGACTGGGAAGAATACAGGGACAAGTGGGAGCCAACATGGCAGTTGAGAAATACCAAGGTGTTAGGTGCTAATCTGCAAGCACATACTAACATTCATCATCTTGTACCAGAAAGAAGGGTGTATCCAAAAGGGAGTAAATGGATACATGACATGATCTACACAAAAGCCAAAAGGGATGCATTATATTTAGAAGATGCTCTTCAAAGAGACACTCCCTTTTGGATACACCCTTCTTTCTGGTACAAGATGCTGAATGTCAGTATGTGCTTGCAGATTAGCATCTAACACCTTGGTATTTCTCAACTGCCATGTTGGCTTCCACTTGTCCCTGTATTCTTCCCAGTCCTGATTGTCTGGTATGGTGCGCAGGACTTCTTGTTTCTGATTTTGGTCCCATTCTGTGACTATGACCATGATATGTTCTTGTGGCTGGATAAACTCCCTGCTGAGAAAATCTGGGAGACAGTTCTTTGTGCCCTTTATATGTTCGACTTGAAAGTCGAAGTTAGCAAAGAGTGCTTGCCATCTGGAAAATTTGGCCTCTCCTGGCTTCTTGATGACCTTAGTTAAGACTTTCTGCAAGGCTGAAGCATCAGTTCGAAGCAAGAACTGTTTGTTTATTAAATGAATATCAAATTTGTTGATACAGTTCCATGCAGCTTTTACTTCTTTCTCAATCGTGGAATAATTCTGTTCAACAAGATTCTAGGTGCCTGGTGCAAATTGGACGATTTGTTTAGTGCCATATTTTCTTTGTTTTAGGATACCTCCCCATCCTATATTATTGGCATCTGTTTCAACAATCTTGAATGCACTATCTTCAGAGACATATAAAATGGGAAGAGACTTTACCTTGGCTTTGATGTTCTGAACAACCGTGGTGTGTTCTCTTATCCACTGAGGTGGCTCCTTTCTGAGTCTTTGATTTAGCACACTTCTGTCTATGGCACAATCTTTGTAAAAATTACTAACATAATTCAAACACCCCAAGAACCTTTGAAGCTGATTCTTGTCCGTAATAACATCTAGGAATTTGTCAGCGAACTCAAGCGCATGCTTCTGCAGAGAGATTTGGCCATTGAATATGGTATGGCCAAGAAATTTGATAGTAGTCTGAAAGACTTCTATCTTTTTCTTACTCAAAACTAGACCATTATGTTTTACCAATTGTTTAAATGTATGAACATGCTTAAAATGGTCTTGGATGTTCTTGGAGAAGAGTAGAACATCATCGATGTAAACTATAAGCCAATCAAAATATGGCTTAAAATTTTTGTCCATTACCTTCTGGAATTTTGCTGGAGCATTCTTTAAACCAAAAGGCATGACATTCCACTCATAGTGGCCTGCCAGAATACTAAAAGCAATTTTGAACTTATCTTTTTTTGAAATGGCAACTTGCCAAAATCCTACCTTCAAATCAAACTTTGAAAATATTTTAGCTCCAGCTATCCTACTCATTAGATCTCCTTTGTGAGGAATCAGATAGTGTCATCTGCAAGAATAGAATTTAGAGGTTTAAAATTTATTACCAGCCTTGGGATACCTCTGATTTGTTCTGCTCTTTCGTTGACATAGAATCCATAACAGTTCCAGGGATTGTCGGAACCTTTGAAGACCTTTCTGTCTTAGAGCTGTTTGATCTCTTTTTCGCAAAGATCCCTATATTCCTTGTTCATAGGAATAACTCTACTTTTACAGGGCTTACCTGTATATCCTTCTTTGTATGGGAGCTCAATAGTATGCTGCTTTCGGTGCCAAGATGCATTTGGTTCTTCTGAGCAGCATTCATCTTCAATTTGTTTCTTAAGTTCCCCAATTTTCCTCTTAACCTGAGGATCCTTCAGCTGCTCTTCTACCTTAAGTGTAGATTTCAGATCTGTCAGTTTGGCTTCTGCTTTGTCCAAATCTTGGACAATCTGGACCATTGTAGAGATTCTAGGATTTGAGATATAAGGCAACTCAATCCTTTTTGTTATTCCTTTCGAAGTAGGAACATAAATAAAATAACCAGCTTTGTTTTCTTTTAATCTGGTTGACCCATGTGGCTCAATAGCTGCTAGGAATATATTTCCTAGAATCAATTGGGATAGTTGCTACTGCAAATTTCAAATTGATGCAGTGATGTTCAAAACAAATAGAAGCCTTAGGAACTTCATACTTGAGCATTTTATTACCCAATCCTACAACATTTCCTTTTGCAGAAACCCAATATTTTGCTGGTATCACTTTCTTATTTAAAATATTCACATCAACTTCTGAGTCAAGGAGTGCTGTGAGTTCAAACATTTCTCCCTTTATGCAGATGTTCACTTTTACATGATGTTGCTGGTAGGAGATGGCGAGAATTCTCATTTCTTGAAATCCAAAGACAGGATCTTTCTTTCCTTCAACAATTTCAATATTTGGATTAAGATTTTTGGCATATTCTGCTGTTTCCCATGAATGAGAATTTTCTTCTACAACTTTCTTACCTTTCTTTATTTCAGCAATTTGGGATTTCAAGGCAGAGATTTCAGATTTAATATTATGGATCTCTCTACTTACTGCTCCCAATGTGAGTGAACGCACCTTGTCTGGCTTCTCTTGATGTTGCTAGAAATATTTGGTATTCCTTTCAAAAGAATCATCAACAAATAATGGATTTTTAATTGTATTTCTGGAAGAATTGGATTTGAGCTGGTCCATGAATGCCTCTGTTAGCCGATTCTTCATTTCTCCATCTTCCATTGCTCAAATCTGAAAAAAGAATTTTTATCTCATCTTCTTCTGTGGCAGCCATTAAGATTTTGTCTTTATGTGGTCTAAAGGATATTTCTTCAGAGCTGGAAACACTGTATGATTCTGAATTAGAATCATAATGCATCTGACAAGCACATTCTTCCGATTCAGGACAAGAACAAGATGTTGTTTCAGAATCTGAACAGTCTTGCATGTGTGCTTGTAATTCTTCTTGAGACGAAGAACTAAAATAATCAAAAGATGATTCTTCAAGCTGTTGCTGCTAAATTTGGACTTTAATTACCACATTTGGGCAACGTTCTGTTCTGTGAGAGCGGGCACCACACTTCATGCATTGTATCTGTCCCTCTTGCTTGATATTTTTACCTCTTTGAAAAGTGGCTTGGGACTTCTTCCCTCTGTTTTTCTTAGATTATTCTCCTTCTGGACATCTTGAGGATGTATGTCCAGTTTTGCCACACAACCAACAAGCGAGATTGTCCTAATGATGGACCCCCGTTGGGGTTTGAAACGTCGACAGACTCAACTGGAAACTGTGGATAATCCGGAACATGAATCTACAAGCGAGATTGTTCCATTTCTCTTGTTTGGATGTATGCAGATGAATGTCAGAGGGTCTATAATAATGTGTCCTGGGGACATACCTGTAGTAGCCTTTTCTGGCTTTGGAGGAGTGACCTTTAGATCGCTGGGAATGCTTTCTTTTGTCTTTATAGCCTTTAGCATTCTGTTTATACTCCTTTTTAGCCCTTTTCTTTTCTTTTCTTCTCTTGACCAAAGGGTCATCAACTGTGAGTCCATATTTGCTGCAAATGGACTTCTTGTCTGGGAGCTTTGAAAGTTTTTCCAAAGATTTGTTTACTTTGGAACTTGTGCATAAGCTCACTAATGTTTTTGTAATGTGAGAATAAATCTCACCCCAAGTATATGATTCAAATGGCAACTGAAAAATCTCTTGCAACCTGATATAATCAACAAACCTGGATGGAAGAGCAGCAAGATAAAATTGTTTCCACAACAGATTTTTTGAATCTTTCACTTCATAGATTCTTTGCATCCAATCCCTGTAAAATTCTTCATATTGTGGCATCTTGTGACACTTGAGATTCATGAAAATAACTTCATTCTTATCTGCAATCTCTATATCACTGCCACACCAGTGCTCCAAGATCATAGATGTCAGATATCCTATCATGTTGCTTGTAGTTGAGCCATATGAATTGTGAATTACATCTCCTGCTTCATCTTTAAGCACTTCTGCTTCCATTTTTATCAATAGTGCTGGAGATGATTGATTCTCCCACCACTTGAGCAGTGTTCCTGTAAAACACTGAATAATAGTCTTGCATGCTTCTATTTCACTTTTTCCTCTAAGACACATGAGTTTATATTTTATGAACATCATATCAATTAATTGTCTAATCTGACCAACACTCAGATTATCAATATTCCACTCTGTGTATGATTCAGGGAAAAATGTATGAGCTTCAGGAAGCTTGCCTTTGCCTTCAAGATCAGGTGCAGGATATTTATTGAACCTACTTTCAAGTGGTTCATATATGGGAAAGATTTGAGAATCAGATTCTTTCTTTTCATCCTCTTCTTCCTTGAATAAGGAAGCAATGGTGACTTTTTCTATAGCCTCTGGTTTTTCTGCTGAAGATGTGGCTACTTCTTTGGGAAATAGTGTCGGGAACCTGTTTATTGGTTTAATAGGATCTTGAATATTTATATTTCTTTTGTGGAGAAAAGAGGTAGGAACTGGTTTGTCAGTTTTTGACATACTTATTTTTTCAACTCTCTCAGTCAAACCAGATATCAGATTTTTAGTAGTATCAAGATGATCTACTATTTTCTCTTCCACTTCCTCTATTTTATTTAAATATTCTTTGGCATAATATCTAACAACAGATGAAGTATATTGTACATCGTTGAGGTTTTTGTTAACCTCATTCAGTGAGACTTGAACAATATCAAATTGTTCCTTTATTTCTACAACCTTTGCTATATTTATCTCCAGACCCTTTATTGTTGTATTAGTCCAGTTGATTTGTTCACTGGCCTTTTGAATCCTTCCATCTATCCCCAATGCATTATCATCTTTTTGAACCAAAGGAATTGCCTTTGCTGCATTTTGATTTTCTCCGATGATAATTCCTCTGTATGGAGGAAAAGTAGATGGAGTCTCTACTCTACTGCCATCTAAAGCAGTCCAAGCATGTTTGGTGGATGATGAAGAGGATGATCCTGTCAACACAACTTCAGGGGAAACATTTTTCTTCCATTCATAAAAGGAAATCCAAGAATTTGTGACTTCCATATAATGTTTCCAATCTTCAGATAATTTAACCTTCTCCTCAATAGTATGACTAAGGCCAAACTGCTCTGCTTCTAGATTGGTAAATAAGTCCCAGTTCAACATGGCTTTCATCCATTTAGAACTTATTTCTGATTTCAAGCAACCATTCATCAGAGTAAAGAACTTGTGCATTTCCATGACTGTAGGCTTTTTACAGTCATCTGGAACAGGACCAAATATACATGAAGGAATCAGGCCTTTTGGTTGCTCAAGATAGCCTAGTCCATATTTGGGCTTGGCTGGCCTCATTATACTGAACATTCTGTCAATATGGGATCTTCCCCTTCTAGAGTGATAATCTCATGCATCATTAGAACATGGTCAGACTCTGGCTCATGGGGAAAAGGGATGTTTGAACATTTTGGGTTCGGGCATGGATTAACTGACGTGGAAGGAGGAGCTTCTCCAGTTCTTGGATGGTGATTCTCATGGATGACAGATTCAACAAGGGTACATAAATTTACAACAGCTTTACATTCATGACATGTAACTTCGAGGGAATTGAAATTGACTAGCTAGGCAAATTAAAACAAAGAAATATGTTTACAAGAAATTGAGCTAGAACAAGCGGTATCAACAATGGATGGATCTTTATAAAATCTGGAACTTTTGCAGGCTCTTTCAATTCCTCTGTAATCAATAGTAGATATTCTAGGGAAAGACAAAACAACAGAGGATTGGTTCTCTTGGATATCAGTAGCGGTTATTTTTTTAAGTGCTGGAGGCTTGGGATTAGAAACTACCCAATGTTTAGGGAATGTAAGATCTTCCCAACGAATTGTCTGATGTTCTATTTTCTGATTCTTTGAATCTGTTAGAACAACGACACTTGCTTTTGAATCCCGACTGGGTGTATGGCGTATGGCTGGCCATAAGGTATTTGTGTGTCGGAAACATCCTATGGATTTTATGGCTATGTTATGTCTTTTCTGGTGCATATCAAACCCTGAAGTTTAGCTTTGCAACTGTAGGATCTGATCTATTGTTTCGTCAAAGACATAAGCTGAAAAATTAGGAATCGGTATACTTATTATGAGTAAGATCTTAGACTGTGGCTAGCACAAAAGTATTTAACCCTTGATGAGTCAAAGGGTTGATCCTGATCCTTATGCATCCTAAGTGCAAATATTTTGTTTTTAACCTTTTAGCTTCGGCTTGTAAAGTTTTTGGATCCAGAAGAGGGATAAACTGAATATTGTCAGAATTCTCCTGAATCTGACTAATAGACTCCTTTATACTAATTCTAGTGGTGGCTTTTGATGGAATATAGACAAATCATCATAAACTTCTGATGTAGAGATACTAGGTAATTGCCATCCAGCAGATGGTTGTGGCTCTTCATATTCAAGTTCTGCTTGTTTTAGGACTTCACTAGAACTTGATGCAAACATATCCCTAAGGGGATTCTCTATAGCGGATGACTCTCTGTCTTCTAATTCATGGAATGATATAGAATTCCTGAATGGATCCATTAATATGAGTGATGATTTAGAATACCAACCTCTTGAACCAGACGTTACTGGCTTTGATACCAATTTTCAGCAGGGGCTTTGGGCTTCCGCAAAGCTTGCTACAGTGCGCGCTCTGCGCGCTATGCTGTCACGCTCTGTTGTCTTGGCCTGGCTGTGTCTCTTTGTTTGTCTTCACTAATCGACCTCTGGTGAATTTAGCGCGAACCTACTCGGATCTTTCACGCTCTGCGACCTTACACACGACTTCCTCGCCATTCAACGGTCTGGCATCTCTTCGAACCTTTTGCGAACCCCTAATGAACTTAGAGTGAAGATTATGAGACAACTACTACATAGTAGATGATTTATAAAAGTGCACAAGTATTCAAATGTGGAAAATGCCTTCTCATATTATTTCTCAGAAATGGATATAGATTACATATTACAGAGAGTATTCTTTATCAGAGATAGACTATTGCTGCATTTATGGGACTTTTGCTTTTCACAGAGGAATAAGCATTACCGAAGGCTTCCTAGCAACAGATAGGCTCTGCCTCAGAATATACAGACTCGACTCATATCCAGACTTGACTGACTTCAGACTGCTAATAGATCTGGCCACTTTAGGTTCTTACCAGTGCTGAGCACACTGATACGCAGGCTTCTCAGATCTCTAAGACTCTAAGACTCTCCAAATGTGAATGCCTCAAGAATGAGCCTTACCCTCAATTTATAACAAATGAGAGGGGACAAACATTCCTGTAGAGTATCAAACAACTGGATGGAATCATTGCTTTCGGGTAACACCGAGGTTACATCCGCACAAAGATTCTAGTATGGAAAAGGAAATCCTACGGGAAAATATGCTGTCTGTATTGTTTACGTAGTGGATGCTTTTGTACAACAAAGCCCAAACAATAAAGCAATTAAACGTAGATTAAGTGATGTTAAAGTCATTAGTTTAAAATATTATAGTATGCTTGCTAATTGCACCATTTATATTCAAATTTGCATTTCATTTTAATTTATGATGAAAATTATCATTTTAATTCTCTTATAATAATAATAATAATATCCATTTTTAAGGTCACAGCCAAGCCAGACACCAAATTGGTGTATGAGACCCCCTTGTTTGTGGGACAAGGGACCCACCTCCGTGCAGTGATTTGACTGCTAAGTCTACGAAGGCATACATAATCTACCCCCCTCTGGTTTTGAACCTGTGACCTCTTAAGAGGAAACACATGCTCTTAACCATTAGGCCCACTCAAGCTGTTCAACCTTGCACACCATTGTCGTAGAATGGTTTTTTTATCATAAACTTATAAAGGAACAAGCTATTGGTGAGAAGGAATGGGTTGATTGGAGAAATTTTTCTGGAGCCTCGACCCCACCCCACACTCCTCCTCCTCCCGTTACCCTCATCAGGCCCCACCGTCCACGGTCTCCCCGAAGCCCCTCATCTGCCACCCTATCTCCTTCCCACACCCTTTGCCACCATCCCTTGCCCAGGAATGGAATGCGACACACTACATTAAATTGCATATTTTTAAATTGATGAATAGGTGAATTAAAAATTTTGCGCTTCCACTCACACCAGATGCCTTAAGGGAGTGCTCCTTCGTGAATGAGAACTGCAATAGCTAGTTCAGATGTCTCCACTAGACTGGACGGTGCTCTCCTGCGCTCCGACTAATCCCCGGACCTGTAACTATTTAGGGTGAATTTTTGTTTAGGGACCTGCTCTGATATATCCATTTACTTCCAACTTGACTCACATATCATAGTCATCAGATATCTTGTTCTGTAATAATTTCTATATATATTTTTAATGTATTTTTGTCCTTATTAAATTTGTTTAAAATATTCATAAGTTCGAGAAATTTACCAATTGATTACTTATCTTTGAGAAGATGGATGATTTCTTGCATAATATCTCCATATAGATTACTTATCCTTGAGAAGATGGATGGTTTCTTGCATAATATCTCCATATAGATTACTTATCCTTGAGAAGATGGATGGTTTCTTGCATAATATCTCCATAGTTTACATTGCTATCTTACTCTTTATGCCTAAGGGTAAAACTCGATTTTATGGGTGAATGTTTGTAGGTGACTGTTTGAAGACTCTGGGCCATATCTTGAGAATTGTAAGACATTTGTAAAAGTAGTTATGTAACAGAGATCGTTTTGTTCCATATCATGGATATTCCATTCCTTTCCTTGGCTGACTTCAATAAAGGTAATCAAGTGTAATAAATGCTTATTCTTAACATGATGACTGTTTTGAAAAAATATTAAGTATATCCTCTCTTCTGTGTTTCTTGAACGCATCCATTTCCTTCCGAGTTAAATTGGTTTGATCTTTACATTTCACATTATGCAGTTCCATTCTAGTAGCTCAGACATCCAAAATTCCGACATCCAGATTTCCATGTCCAGTAGCCTTTCTGTAAACAAAAGTACAAATTCAAAGGCCATTGGCACATCACTTAACGAATTGGACCTGATATAGACAATTCTTAAAAGGTTGGACATGAAAACACCCTCTCAGGGACCTGGACCCTCCTTTAAGAGGCATAAATATGAGACCATCTAAGCATGATCCTGCAAACCATTCTTGTATAGGGAATGGCTTGAACTTAGACATGTTATCTTCAAACTACATGTAGTTAAGAAACATAGATACAATTTTCTACAAGGGTTGGTTGGAAGAAACAAGGTTTTTTTGGCAAGAATTGCTTGCAAATGACATTGTTAATAGACACACAATGAAAACCTTCACCACCATGAAAACAAAATACCAAATACAACCAAGCATTTATTTAACAATGTTTCAAGGGAAAAGGGCAGGGGATGACCGAGGGGAAAATTATAAGGAACTCCATTAAATGTTATGAAGACTACTACCCAACTTAAAGAAGACCAAGTTCCCAACTAAAAACTCTACCTCCATTTTATCATGTTCTACCTAATATTTCATCCTTTCTAGTACATTTTTCAACTAAAAGTGAGTCATCTCCAATTTTTCCTTCCATCCCTCCTTGAACCTTAAGGTTGATGGTTTGATGTCATAGTATCCTTGAAAAACTATGTGGGGTTACAACAATTGCTATCCATTTTCCAACACAAATGAACTATAACCTACTACATAACTCTTCAACATGCTATAGCTAAAGTAGATTGCATCCAAAAACTCTAGCAAGTTCATTTGATATACATGAACAAAACGCCCTAGGTAATCCTCTAAAAAGTCATTGATATGTTCTATCTACTCACTGATTTATAGATGATAACTTGAATTAATTAATAGCTTGGTTCCAACAAACTTGAATAATTATGTCCAAAATCATCTCATGAACCTTACATCTCTACATAATGTTGAATGGGGGACCCAAATACTTCACAATATTCTTAAAGAACAAACTTGCAACCTATTCCATAATGTAAGACACCTTTGTTGGAATGAATATTGCATACTTGAAAAAAAATTTCAACCACAATGAATATCCTAGTATATACTTGTGAAACTAAATGCCAAGTGATCAAGTCCATAATGACACTTTCCCAAGGTCTTTCTAGCACTAGAAAAGTTGGAGTGTACCAACCTTCATTTTTGTATCCTCCTTGTCTTATTAGCAAATAAGATAAGTTTGGAAATATTTTTCCATATCTTGACTCATACATTCCTAACAGTAGCCTCATTCCAGCAATGGCATTTCTCTTCATTATCCTTGGTGGCTTGCCTAAAGAAAACCATTTCACTTTTAAGAGTTCCCTTTGAAGGTTAGATAACTTAAACACATATATGCAACCACGAAAGTATACAAATCCACTATCCATCTAAATATGTTAAGGTCTACGGGATATGTGTGCACTATCTATCCTTATTCATGGTGTTAAAGGCTATGGGATCCATGTGCACTCCCTCTTTAATATTCTCTTTAAATCCTATGAAATATTACATTTTATTTTACATATGCATTGACAACTCATCCTCCTCTAAGGTTGCAAGTCGCGCCTTCTTACTTAAGCCATCTAATATAACATTTAACATGCCTAGTTGATAGTCAATGGTGATGTTGAAATTTTCTAAGAAGTATTTCCACCATTCCTACTTAGGTGATAATTTTGGTTTAGTGGCAAAGCAAATATTTGTCACATTATCCATATTTATAATGGATGGTTTTCTTGAAAATTAGTGCCTCCATGCTTCTAAACAATATACATTTGTAACCATATCTTTCTTATGGATAGGGTGCCTCCTTTCATTATCATGTAGCTTTCTACTCTCATAGGACACTAGATGACCTTCATATGACAAAAATCCTATAATGGAAATTTTAAAGCATATGTATGCACTTCAAATGGCTACTCAAAGTCTGGTAGCCTCAACATAATTGTCAACCCAAGTTTGCACTTCTATTGGTAGATTTTTTCCTTGCACTTCCCCATCCAGTTCTGTGATCTATTCCTATTCAAAAAATCACTAAGTCATATCAAAATATTAGAGTAACCTTTCAAAAAATGTGTGGTAGTAGTTACCCAAACCAAGAATTTTTGTTACCTCATGAACAACTCATTTCTTCTAGCCACCAAGTATCACCGACTTATTTGCAAATGACATGATAACTAACTACATTATCCCTAGCAATTCCTACACAAGAATAACTTTATAGTCTGGAAGGCCCTTCCAATAGTCAAATTGTACATGAATTCTGGATGAAACCATAGTTGTTTCCTTACCCTTGGTATTGACTATCTTAACTGAAACATTACACGATCCAACTCTAAGTTCAAGTTCACTTGCTAAATACTTCTTCAAGTTGTGTATGGAACCAAAATCAACCAATACCTATATTGTTCTTCCATTTCTAATCAAATGCAAATAAATACAATAAATTCAATGTTGATGAAAAATTGAGGTTACCTATTTTGTTTTCAAATATGAGGTTACAAGTCTCAAACCCTAGGGTGATTTTTGTAACCTTTAGATGGAAAGATGCTTAGAGAATTTGAATATTACGAGAGTGACCAATCAAACATGAATTCTAGTTCATTACAAGTATATTCCAATACTAAATATACGAAGATATGACCAGCAAAAAGGAGAACAACGTAGGAGGACATAAAAAAAAACTAGTAATACATGAATCTTTGAAACCTTTCAAACTTTTTCAGAGAGAAAACTATATTGATATTGAAAAGCCCATAATACAAAAAAGTTTTTTCCCAGAGATTTATGAAGCCTTTGTCCTTATCTTGCATACATTATATATCAAAATGTACAAAACTTTAAGATCCATAATATTCGAGAAAGAAACCATAAAATATTACAATCTTTTTATGATACAATTTACTAAACAAAGTCTATCCCTATTGATAAAAAAACCTTAGCAAAAAACCCTAGGGTTGAAACTTTGAGTTCCCTGTTCAGTTTGCATTGGTCGTTGCTGCCTCTATAAGGATTCTTAGATTGTCTTGTTTTGTGATTTCCCTTGTGGCGCTTTTTTTTCTTCTATGGGGTCTTCTCAACTACTGGAGCTTGTGGCATCGATTCTGCTAACAACCCCCCCTTATCTCTATTAGGCTCATCTTCCTTTTCATCTTCAATTAAAATAGGCTCCTTAAGCTTGGGATTCAATTTATCTTTAAACCCCGACCTTAGTTTGTTCATGGGTATGGTTCCTGGCCTCCTTGCATAATTTTTTCTAAGGTCATGTTCTATAGGATCCTCACCCTTATTTTGGCCTTCCTCCATGGTCTCATCTTCCTTAGTCTCCTAGACTTATGACTGGTATCCTCTACTCCTTCTATAAACCCTAGAAACCTAACATTTTTTTCTCTTATTAGGTTTTTTTGTTGTTTGTCTAGCAACTTGTTGACTGCCCTCAACCTATATAGCAACAATTTTCTTATTCTTACTCCTTCTGGAAAAGGGGTGTCCCAATGTCCTCCTCAGTTGTTGTGCTTTCTTATTAATTTCATGGGTGTATAACATCTTGATCAAATAGTGGTGGTATACATCATGCGGGTACCAAACCCTCCTTTTTCTTGCAGAGGCCACCATCTTAACCAAACTTTGATGAATGTAAAAAAGGCAGGTTCATCTTGTTAAAGCCAACAAAATGTATAAGAAATAGTATATGGTATAAGAAAAAATTGGAGAAACGACCATCACATATCAGATAAAGTTGAATCTTCCTCATATGTTCAACCCATTCTGGCTTTAAAATATTGATGTGCACCCCAATGCTCCAATGAGGATAATGTCTATCATCCTTCAAGAAATAATTTAGATTTACTCCTTGCACCATCTGTATCTTAAACCATATTTTCCCCTTAGTCGGTGTTTTCGTTGCCTCAACGACGCATTCTTCTGTTACTTGAAATAGAAGCCCCTGAACCCTAGCATTATTACCATCAAACAAGTCAATGAAATCAAAGGTGAGATTAAGATCATACCTGGTGAAGAGTGGAAAAATCGGCTCCCAACTCGCTTCTCTGAAAATTGCAAACGTGTCAGCCCCATACACCTATAAGAGCATTGAACCATCTAGCTAATATTGTTTGAGGTGACCAATTTTTCCCATCTATCCAGCTAGCAGGTTCCAAGAATTGAGCGGTTTAACTTTTTCCCCTTGTGTGCTCCACCACCTTGTAACCAATGCCTCTCAAATGGTTGCCATTGCCTCGGATTTGTTAAACACTTGATTTTCATGCACTTAGTTGTCACTTCATGTAGTTGTTGTTCATAAAACATTAATATATAATTTACCAAACATTTAATTTACCAACATGTACAACACTGTCGAAAACTCATTTTGCAGCGCTTTTTTCTCTTCAAATCTTCTTAAATCTCTGTTAAAGACGCATTATGATATGGGATAATATCAGTAAGTACCTCTTTCCTCACTATTCCCCTTTTGGTTTGTGGTTTCATTCAAGAACATGGTGGCGACTCCAATCTCTTGCCACTCACTTATGGCTGTAGTTGGGTTTAATTGTCTTTTATTCCAGCCTTGGACTTTACTAGATTTCCCATTTTGCTCTCAAAAGATGGGAATATTTGGGCATGCATCCTTTAAATAACTTATAAAACTCATCAAAAAGAAAAATCAATGTCCAAGCACATGTTGACACCACAAATAAAGGGGTATATCAATTAAATGCACCCACACAACAATGCTAGTTATAGTCATGGTTGTTGGATTGGGTTATGAGAACCTAGGTGTGATGAAAACACCCACTTTGCCAATAAACCATGGTCCTTCTTGCAAGGACATATGACATGGGGCCATGAAAATACATAATGAAAAAAACCTTTAAAACATAGAAGAAGGTTAAAATTTATGGACCATGTTTTCATAAGCCAATCATGAAGAACTACAATGAAAGGCTACAACCCATTACATATGTATATGAGACCATGGGTTTTGTAATGAATAATGTATTCAATAACCCCCTATATCTATAATTTTAACACTTAATTAACATTGAAAACTCCCATGTATGGAGCCAAAGGAGAGGAGGAATTCCATTTCTAAGGGTGTGCCTCTCCTCGACACACCACCACATTGGCATAACAATGACCACATAGTGGATTACTCATAAATAATATATTATCTTATCAAGATGCATTTAGTTGCTTTCCAGTAAATAGGATATGTCGGTGGACATGAATCCTCTCCTTAAACCTAGGTCTGCAGTTGTGAACTAGTAATAATCTAAAGTAGTCATGAACAAAATGATAGTCCTTTGGGTTGGTGTTCTCATGACGATTGGAGAAAATGTGGTCAATCCAAACTAGAGTTTTGGACTATGATTGGTCCTTCCCTTGTTTCTCTTTTATTGGCATGTCAATTTTCCTTTTTCTAACTCGTTTATTCTCATTGAATTTTCCTGTAGATATTGATAATGATCAATATTTATTATCCCTCTACTTTAAGTTAATCAATATACATATACGTCCTTCATAACTGTCATTTTTCTCTTAGTGTTGGTGAGGGGTGATGCAACTCACTTGAAACATTAGACTCCAAAAGACATCAAGACATGTTTATCTAGAAGCACTTTAATGACTCCTTAACTACAATAATAATGTTTTTTCAAGGTTCCAAAACTATAACTTTGCATTGACACTTCAATATCATCATTTTTTAGCATTGCTGTAGGCGGTGGAAAATGATTTTCTAGCGCTCCTGTTGGGGCTGGAAAATGATTTTCTAGTGCTCCTGTAGGCGTTGGAAAATAATTTTTCAGCGCAACATAAATTATTTTCTAGCATTTTTCTGAAGGAGGCTTGCAAATTTTTTTGGAAGTTAAACTTGTAACATTACAAATCAAATGGATGTTTGACTAACCTGAAATGTAGGGTATGAATTTTCAATGGTCAATGATATTATTACTTTGGATTTTGCAAAAGTTTGATGTATATGCCTCAGGTTTATAACTTTAACACATTAAATTCCAAATTGTGATATGCAAAAGTCAAATGATTACATGATAATCTCTATCTTGAGCTTCATGATAGGTGATATTCTCCAACTTAAATTTGACACTCAAATCTTTTCAGTTTTGCACCAAAATCTTTCAAACCAAGAAATCCTTAGATTGTAATTTTCATGTTTTAAATTACAATTTTAATATAGATTTATACTACTCATGAACGTATGAAATCACAAGTCTAAGGTGGAAAGATTGTAAGCTTGAAGTGTTGACATTCAAATTGTTGGATTAAAGCAAAGACATGACTTCAAAATAACTATAAAATCCCTGCCAAAGGGTCATAAATCTTCAGAAAAAAAGGGAAAAAATGGTAGTTTGAATCTACAACGTGGTGGTTATGTTCAACGTTGTTTGAGTTTTCTGAATAATCGCATTCAATACATGTAGGAACCAAAAAAATTCTAAATTTAACTTAGGAAGATGAATCCAACAACCTCAAAACCCTAACAATGGTATGCAACAGGAAAGATAGTGTAAAAATTAAATAGCCATTTCATTTCAGTGGCCCATATATACAAATTACTGCTTAAAAGTATTGATAAGAAATATGATCAACCCAACTATATGTTTAGCAAAAGTATCAAGACTAGTTCCATTTGCAAAAGCATGGCCCTAAGTGCCTGGCAGTGGGTTATCTGTTTAGAATACACATAAATATGTGTTTATAGGGTAGATAGTTGATATCTTTTCCATCATTCAAGCACATTCTAGTGTTTTTCCAAGGCCCATCATTCAAATCTACATGAGTTTTTTTATGAATACATTCCCAGACAAATTTAAAGTTTAGAGAAGTTTCTATGTCCAGCATGCAAAGTTCTCTTATTCCATACATTCTAGAAAATAGAGAAGAGTCAACTGCCCTTTGTGCTATTTCTTTGCAAGCCAGAGTGCAATATTTTGAACATGATGTGAGGGAGTTGGGTTCATTGAATTTTTTACTTGTAAATGTTCATTGGGACAATAAGATTCCTAATTTGTTTCCACATTTTTTACAGATTGTGAGAGAAAATGGAAAAGAAACGGAAGACTATAAAACTTCGTAGCAAAAGAGTTATAGTGAACATTCCACGATAACTGTTTTAGATGAAATTCTGGAGCTTGCAAAATCCCTAACCTACTCAGATCATATCTCTGAAAATATAGCAAGACAAAATCTGAAATTTGGATCGGAGGTTCAACGAGATTTAGTCTCAAATGGGTTTTTTTTAGCTTCTGAAACATCATAGAAAAAAGTTATAGAGAAAATTCCACGATGACCTGTTTGAAACAGTGAAACCCTAGGATCCAAAGCTCTGATACCAAATGTTATGAAACCAGCTCACAAAAAGATAGAAAAGATAGATCAATGCCTTAGAATTCAGCCTCTTCGAGGGAGCAACCTCCTTTACATTATACAAATGAACAATTCTTGGATGATTCAAATGACAAAACCTCCTTTCTATATATAGGAGTCTAAGGGGTCACAATATAACCAAGTTGACCTAACAATAATAATATAAAGGCATAAAAATAACAATAGAGGGATTCTATGGGGCACAATAATAACAATATGGGGACAATAAGGGCACAACAATAACAATAATAGATACAACGACAGTTGTAATGGGGAAATCACTAGTATTATAGGGATCTAACAGCTATAGAGGAGCCAAACCTCGATACAGATGTCGACACAACTATCATGGTTGATAACAATGTAGATCCAAATGTTTAAGAACTTCAGTTGACTAGAGAGGAGTTGTTTGGCTACATAGACATGTTGAGGAATAAACCTCTTGCTACTTCGAGCAAGACAAAACAATTGATAGGTTTGATTAAAAAAATGATTGATGATGCCAATGATCTTCATATTATGAACTATGACTTCAACCTTGGGTTATGTGCTTATGAGTAATATTTGAATAGAAAGAAGAGTTTCCTTAGCCCTAAAAATAAAAATAAAAGAGGCAAACAAAGTGGAAACTTGGAAATTGATTTAAATGTCCCTACATCCAATTATGAACCATTTCAGTTTCAACATCTCAACAAGCGAGGTCATCCTCATTCCAATAATGCATCCTCTATTGTCCCCGGTAAGTTCCATAAAGTGACGAGATCAACATGTTCAAATTAGCTTATATATACATAACCATTTCTTAATGACATAGTGTGTAAATGTTTGCAATGACACAACATCGCACTAGTGTGTTCACTCCTATGGATCATCCTCCATTGGAGCATGCTTCATTGGTTGAAAAGTGCCTAATTGGTGATTTTCCAGGTTTGTTGCTATATGTTCCCTATTAATTTTCTCTTAAATGTGTGTACTAGAAGTTATTGATGTTATTAATGTAGTGTATGAATGTTTGCAGAAGTGCGACATCCCACCACTGCGCCTGCAATTCAAGCACATAGACGGATGCACCGTCGATCTAGTTATGACACCATTCAAGGTGCATTGGATGGGATTCCTAATTCATGTAGTCAATATTATGATGTATGTAGTACTTTACATGTCATTATTTTCTTTGATGAAATTTGCATTGTTATCTTATAGATGCAAGAGCTTCTCATATGGATCATCCTCCATTGGAGCATGCTTCATTGGTTGACAACTATACAATTGGTGATTTTCTAGGTTTGTTGCTATATCTTCCCTCTTAATTTTCCCTTAAGCTCACCAGCAATCAATAGTGGATATTTATCTCCCTCTCCTAATGAAGTAAAACATAAGGGGTGTATGAGCAAAAGGTGTGTCAGAGAGTTATAATGCTTGGTTTCCAAAATTACAGCCAACACAACATAATGGATGTCACATGTTTATTTTGTTTATCAATTTTCGTTCATTGAAGCTCTAATCTAGTTATCAAGCCTGCAATAGGTTTATGTTTCATTTGATTCCAAATTCTCATCTTGGGAGCATTGTTCCTAGTATAATATTGGCAAGCATGTATTGAAAACTTGTGACGTGTCTCAAGAGTTGGTTATGTTGTGCAGGTCATTTTCCCGATATGCTAACAACATGGCAAAGAGAAAGGTTTGGAAATCCAAACAAATGATTTTGAGATAACTTGTAAAAAAACATTAATGTATTCTGATTCCTAGTTCGAAAGCTCAGCATGGAATACACATAATTTTGTCAATAGGGATGGACTTTGTTTAGTAAATTGTATCATAAAAAGGTTGTAATAGTTTATGTTTTCTTTCCCGGATATTATGGATCTTAAAATTTTATACATTTTGATAAATAATGTATGAAAAACAAAGACAAAGGGTTCATAACTCTCTAGGAAAAACCTTGTGTGTATTGTAGGATTTTCAAGATCAATATAGCATGCTCTCTACAGAAGTTTGAAAGTTTTCAAAGATTCATGTGTTACTAGTTTTTTGTATGTCCTCCTTCTATGTTCTTGTTCTCCTTTTTGTTGCTCATATGTTCATATCTTCAGTATTGGAATATACTTGTAATGAAATATAATTCATGTTTGATTTGTCACTCTCATAATATTCAAATGCTCTAAGTGTTTTTTCATCTAGAGGTTACAAAAATCATTGTGTGGTGCTTTGTTTTTTTTAGATCAATATGTTATTCTTCTATTACATCTTGATTTTTACAATCTGAACAAAGAAGCCAATACTTGTCTTGCCTCTGGTAGATTTTTGAAGGATTTGCAGCTCTTACTCATTTTTGTAAGCATAAGCACACATATGAGTATGGACATGAGTTGGGATGTTGCTTCCCCTATTTTCAAAATTGCTTCCTTTTATATGCTCATAAAATAATTAGAATGTGTTTAGTCCAAATATTGTAACATGTATTTTATAAAACATGACCCTATCACTCTTTAATCTTTCATGACTTAATTCGCACAATAATTTGCACAAAATTTCTTGGTTTTATGATTTTGCAGCATTCATGTAGGCGCTTGAAAATGATTTTCAAGTGCTCCTGTAGGCACTGGAAAATGATTTCCCAATGCTTTTCTGAGGCAACCTTTTCTCATTAAAACACCTCACCATCCCAAACCCTTAAAGCATGGTAACAAAAGGCATAAAATTTAATGGAGTGCCTTATAATTTCCCCATCAGTCATCCTCTACCCTTTTTCCCTTGAAACTTTGTTGAATATATGCTTGGTTGTATTTGGTATTTTGTTTTCATGGTGTTGAAGATATTCACCGCGTGTCTGTTAGCATTTTCATTTGCAAGCAATTCTTTCCAAAAAACCTTGTTTCTTCCAACCAACCCCTGTAGGAAATTGTATCTATGTTTCTTAACTACATGTTGTTTGAAGATAACGTGCCTAAGTTCAAGCCATTCCCTATACAGGAATGGTTTGTAGGATCATGTTTAGATGGCCTCATCCTTATTCCTGTTCAAGGAGGGTGCAAGTCTCTGAGAGGGTGTTTTCCTGTCCAACCTCTCAAGAATTGTCTATATCAGGTCCAATCCATTAAGGGATGTGCTAATGGCCTTTGAATTTGTACTTTTGTTTAAGCAAAGGCTACTGGACATGGAAATCTGGATGTCAGAATTCTGGATGTCTAAGCTATGAGAATGGAACTACAGAATGTGAAATGTAAAGGTCAAACCAATTTAACTCAGAAGGGAATGGATGCATTCAAGAAACACAAAAAGAGAGGATATACTTAAGAGTTTTTCACAATAGTCATCATGTTAAGAATAAGAACCTATTACACTTGATTACCTTTATTGAAGTCAACCAAGGAAAGGAATGGAATATCCCTGATATGGAACAAAACGATCTCTATTAAATAACTATTTTTACAAAGGTCTTCCCGTTCTCAAGAGATGGCCCAGAGTCTGCAAACAATTACCTACAAACATTCACCCATAAAAGTTGAGTTTTACCCTTAGGCATAAAGAGTAAGATAACAATGTAAACTATGGAGATATTATGCAAGAAATCCTCCATCTTCTCAAGGATAAGTAACCGATTAGTAAAATGCTTGAACTTATGAATATTTTAAACAAATTTAGTAAGGAAAAAAAAAACATTAAAAAATAGATAGAAATTATTATAGAACAAGATATCAGATGACTATGATCTGTGAGTCAAGTTGGAAGTAAATGGATATATGATAAAGTAGGTTGCAGTCAATTTTGGCTCCTAGTTAAACATCCTTTTGAGAGAAACATGAATCAGGCTCAAAAGATAACAAGCGATTCATACAATTAATTATGTAAAGCTTAGATATAAAAGGTTTTTAAAACCCATTGGTTCCATATGTAATATTCAAACTATCATATTGGGTATTATGATTGAATTTTATTTTGAATTCATGGACTTAGTCGAAGGAATTCCATCATATCTAGCATTGGTCAGTAGACCTTGGGGATGAAAAATGAAGGCTACTATGTCACTCAAGAGAGATAGGATTAAGTTAAAAGGAAAATACCATAAAATTGTTATTCCTCCTTATCCTAGGGATGGAAATACTTTGGGTATAAACATTGCATGAAGATAATGAAATCAGAAAAATTTATAGATTTATGAATCACGACCAAGATACCATTGAATCCAATACATGTGGAGAGATATTACAAGGTTCACCATTGTCCATTGGACACAATTCAAAAACTACACTATATGAATGGTAGATAGGAAACTATGAATCAAGTGAAAAATAGTGTTAGTGAATTAAGGTCATCCCCATCAAATTATTCCATTCATGTTTTTTTGTAAAATTGGCACTAAATGTAGATGAGAAAGGGAGCAGACAAACACCCATTCTTCTCCCATAAAATTTAAAGGAGGGACCAATTCATCTAGTGATATTTAAGGAAATAATTCCTTTTATTTTATGCATTGTGTGCTATCTCTCTATCATTTCCTGTGGTGGTTAATTTTTGCTTTATTTATTGCGCAATTTGTATTTTTCATTGCTCTACTTTTCCTACAATATCCTGTCTCTTTTTTAGAATATTTTACATGTCAGTTTATTGGCATTCATATTCATGGTAAGTAATGCTTGTAAAAAATAGTGCTTAGGTAGTTGTCTATTACTGACCACTGATAGGTGATGTAAAGAAGGTATTGTTGTGATTCTTCCAGATTTTAATGCTTCGTTTATTGCTTTTGATTTTCTGATTATTAGGCAACCATCTTAGACTTTTGAAATTGCAAGCAATATATTTCTTGTGTTTGAATTTATCATTGTATGCAAATTTGTCGTAGTAAAGTAAGTTTAATGAGGATTCTATTATAAAAAGTATTCGTTTTGTTACTGTCTGTCTTTTTTACATGTAAAATCTAATCCTTGGATGAAGAGGGACCATGCTAGTTAGGCCATTGAGTAGTTATGCAGTTGTCAAGTTGAAATTTTGTAGCGGTCATAACGAGCCATTATATTCCTCATGTAATGAGATGAGCATCTAGGCAACATCTTTGGTTAATTTGAACTGCAATTTATATTCATTGAAATTTGCAAGAAAATATCTAAAGACTAATATGGATGTTTTGAATAATACATAACATTTGGATAAATTAATCATAATAGTGCTTACATTCACATATTAATCCTGTTTGTGTTTGAGACAACATGAGCTATACATTTTCATGGCCACTTTCTTACATTTCACGTGTTTCATTTTTTTTTTTTGGAAAAATATATAAATAAAATTCTCATACAAACCCACTAAAACAAGAGATAAAAACATTTAAAGCAATCTTTCATGCAATTTGCAAATGCCAAGGAAACATAACATACTGCAATGTGAAAATTGAGACTAAACCTAGATTGTGAGGTTTAACCTGTACTTCACAGATAAAATTTCTAGATTGAAAACTTGAAGGTAAGACTACCCTCTACTCTATGGATAAAATTTTGGATTTTCAACTTGAAGGTGAGTATAAGCCTGTATTTGATAGATAAAATTAAGGTTTGTAGAATGCAAAAGTTGTGCAAAATCTAAAAAGAAGGTTTAAATGTATAACATAATCCCCACATTCTGTTCAATTTTATGGATCTGAAAGTCATTGGATTTAATGTTTTTGATATTGTTTTCTTGTTTATAATTTAAGCGTAGTTTTCCAATTCCAATAAAAAACATGAAAGAGGGCGATGGAGGTTGCTAGGTGTTATGTTTTAACTCACAAAAATAGAACATTTTCACATTAATGTTGTTAACATTTTTAGGCCCCTTGACTAATTTAAACTTTAAATCTGGACATAATTGCCTCAATGCATTAGAAATTCAAATCACTAACATGGTAAAATAACACAAAATAAAATATTTATAACCTCAACAACATTCAATTATTTATTCACAAACCATGCAAATATTACATTTCTCCATATACATGAAATATATCACATTTGTCCATATACTTGTCACCCATACAAGATAACCCAATCTTTGCAGGTTATGGTGAAATAGTACATTAATGGGTTCTTCTTTAATGAAATAACCATGCCATTACCGTCCCCACAAAAATGACAACAAACACACATTCCCATAATGGGGACTTGTCTTGTTGTTGCTCAATGACTTCTGGTGTCATAGATGATGATCCTATGTCATCATTGATAGCTCCACACAGTAGATGAGTGGGCAATTTTTTGTATATCTGCATGGTAATCTATGTAAAAGATTGAAATTCATAACTCCAGATTTTGGCTTCCTTGTAAAGGGCTTTTAGATTGTCCTTTCAAACTTGATATTTGCCTTTCATCTGGTTGCATATTAACTTTGAATTTGTGAGTATGGTGATATCATTAACACCAATATTGTTTACTTCTTTCAACCCTTCAACAAGGGCAATGTAGTACGCCTCATTATTTGTAGTCCTTCCCTGCACTTCTTTCTTTCTATGCAAAACACATTTCGTTGCACTATTGTAAAGCACAAATTGAATTATTGCTCATCCCGGATTAGGATAAGAGGATACCTCAATGCACATGATCCACTTTTGCACCATTTTTATGCTTACAATATATGGGAAATAAGATAACAATAAGAGCGGAATCGATCGGCTGCGAGCTCTGAAGACAGCGATGGCGATTTGAATCAGAGCTTCCCGCGCCCACTGTTTGGCCTTGCCCCAGGCCCCTGCCTGGCAGGCCCGCTGCTATCTGCACCCCTCTGGGCCCCTTTCAGACTTTCTCCGCCCCTCGGGCCTCCTGCCCGTCCCCAGCGCTGGGGTCCTTCCCTTCTGCCTCGTTCCTTTATCTGAAGCGCCTGCACTCTGGCTCCTCATCGCCTTAATGGCTGGGTCTGATTCCCCCCACTAGATCTGGAAGATTATGAAAAACTGTTTGCATCTCTCATCCCTGAGAGTGCATCAACAAGAATCCGTCCATCTGCGACAAAGTTCGTCAAAAAATTGGATGAAATCCCTGAAGTTTCTCTTCCTCTTACCCTCCCGAGGAAGGCAGCAATCGCCTTAGCTGAAAGAGGCATTGTTGGCCAGTTCACTGGCCTTTGGCCCTCACCCAGATTAGTCCAAAAATGGGTAGAACGCAACTGGAATGCGATGATACAAGGAAAAATAGCTATCAGATTCTGTGGAAGGGGCTTCTACACCTTCCTATTTGAATCAAAAGAGGACAGGAACCTCATCTTCAGAAATGGTCCTTATTTCATGGACTCAAGAGGCCTCTATCTGAACAGATGGACTCTAGACTTCGATCCGGAAATGGACATCCCAAACGCAGTCCCGGTTTGGGTTCGCCTGCCTCATCTGCCGCTTCACTGCTGGGGAGACGAATCTGTAAAGGCTATTGGGAATGCAGTCGGCAAATACATTGACAGATCTGAGCCAAAGGAGAACATGCATGCGTGTGCAAGGATATGCGTCGAAGTCGACCTCGGGAAAGGCCTGCCGGAAGCCATCAAGATTAAGGTAGATCAATGGACACACATCCAACAACTAGACTACGAGCAGCTGCCCTTCAAATGCAAGGTATGTCACGAATATGGACACTTCACAAATAGATGTAGCAAGTCAAAATTAAATGAGTCTAACGGTAATGCAGAAATCTCTGAAGGTTCTTGGGAACAAGTTAAAAAGAAAAAATCCACCCCCTCACAAGGACCAAGCTCCAAACCCCTTCCAGAAATCCCCTCCCCTCCTCCTCCTCCCCCTTCCAGTTCAGCCCCCCCATTCCCCTCTTCCTCTAATCCCTTTGAATTTTTGTCAGTTGAAGATCCCATATCCCCTCCCCCCTCCCCCCGAGACACTGCCCTCGCAGTCATCTCCTCCCCCTCGAAACCCCCACCCTCACCCCCCCCAACCATCGAGCGAATACTCACTCGAAATAAATCGAAAGAAGCGGGCCTCTCCTCTGACCCTCCGAGAAAGGCAAGCAGGAAGTCAAACAAAGAGATCAGAGATGAAACAACAGCGAAAGAAATGGCCACCGGAACCCAGCAACCCATGGACACATATCTAGATAGACAAAAAGGAAGTGGAGAAAAACTAAAGGAGAAGAGCAGGCACCAATTAAAAATTGGAAAATGATGATAGTGGTCTCTTGGAATTGCAGGGGGTTGGGCTCCTCCTTAAAAACAAACGCAGTCCGGGATATAATTAATCAGGAGCAACTAGACCTTCTCCTCATCCAGGAGACCAAAATTTCTGAGCACGATTTCCAAAAGCATACCAAAAGATACAAAAATTTCTCAGGTACATCAATAGGAGCAACAGGTGCATCAGGAGGTATAGGAACTCTATGGAATAAGAACAAGTGGGACCCCATCAATATAAACTCTTGCAATTGGTGGGTAAGATCAGATCTTAGAAACAAAACTTCAAAAGAAATCTACACTATATACAACATCTATGCTCCGAATCACTACAGGGATAAAGCTCTCTGCTGGGACTCTTTAACCACAGACTTACAATCTGTTCAAGACAGGAACATTTTACTAGGAGGAGATCTAAATCTAATAAGAAATGTCGAGGAGAAACTGGGTGGGAATTTCCACGCAGACCCTTCAAGAGATTCGTTGGAATCAATAATCCAGAATCACAATCTGATAGACATTCCTCCTTACAACGAGAAATTTACGTGGAGTAACAAAAGAATCGGCATCCACAACATCAAGGAGAGATTAGACAAAATCCTTGTTCATGAAAGAATTGTTGCAGGCTTTTCCTCTATCAAATCTAAAATTATTCAAGCCTCGGCCTCAGACCATAAACCAGTGGTCATGATGCTAGACAAGGGAAGAAATCTGGGGCCCCTCCCCTTTAAATACAACAAAATCTGGGACGCTAAAGAAGACTTCCGCAACCTCATTCAAGTTCAGTGGGCTAAGGAAGTCATTGGCTCGCCTCATTACATCTGGGAAACCAAGCTAAAGTCTCTAAGAATAGCCATAAAGCAGTGGGCAAGAGAAAACGCAGCTATGGAAAAAAAAAAAAAAAAGCAGATCTTCACAAGCAATTGGAGCAGTGGAGCCAGGAAAAAGAGAATACTCAATACAAAAAGGAGGACCAAATACAAGAAAATGAAATGTATAGGGAACTTTATAGACAAAACAGAGTGGAGGAGGAAGAACAAAGGCAGAAATCGAGGTGTTTATGGCTAAAGGTTGGAGACAAAAACACCTCCTTCTTCCACAACAACGTAAAGCTCAGACGTGCCGGTAACCAAATCGACAAAATCATGGTAGAAGGGAAAGAGATCAACGAGCAAGAAGCAATCAAAGAGGTAGCACTCAGGCATTTCCAATCCTTATTAACAGCAGGCCCCCAGTCTTCGGACAACACGGAATTCCTCAGACCAATTGAGAGCAAAATTTCAGATATGCAAAACAGCGAATTGGACAAGGATGTTTCAGAGGAGGAAATCAGGATGGCAACCTTCAACATGCAACCGGACAAGGCCCCGGGCCCAGATGGTTTCACTGTCGCCTTCTTCAGAAATCACTGGGACACTATAAAAAAAGACTATGTAAGGATGGCAAAAAATGTTTTCAAAAATTGCAAGATGGGGGAAAACACTAAATCCTCACACCTCGTCCTCATTCCCAAGGATATAAATAAATCCCCTCTCCTTCGATCGGTTCAGGCTCATCTCCCTATGCAATGTTTCTTACAAGATAGTCACTAAAATTCTAGCCAACAGGCTTAAAATGCTCCTCCCTACCCTCATTTCTGAGAACCAAGGGGGATTTGTACCTCAGAGACAAATCATGGATAACGTCATTTTGATTCAGGAGGAAATACACAGCAGTATCAACAAGAAAGAGCGAGGTATGATCATCAAATTAGACATGGCAAATGCATTTGACAAGGTGGACCATCTTTTCCTGATAGAAGTCCTTAGAAAATTCGAGATCTCCAACAAATTCAAAGCATTATTATGGAATGCATCTCTAACCCCTGGACTACCCCCCTGATCAACGGTCGTCCGAGTAGCTATTTCAGAAGCACTAGGGGACTGAGGCAAGGCTGCCCTCTCTCTCCTTTTTTATACATCATAATGGCGGAGACCTTGAGCATCCATCTAGAGAAACTACACAAGAAAAAAGAGATCACCGGGATCAGTATAGAAAGAGGGATCAAAGAAATCAATCATTCACTTTTTGTGGATGACACCTTACTAATCGGGGGAGCCTCAAGTTTGATGGCAAAAAGATTCAAGAAAATCTTGGATGCCTTCCTAGCAGCCTCAGGGGGAAAGCTAAACAATAAAAAATTTAAGATATACACCTGGAATACCTCTCTCCAAATCATGCAAAGAATTTCCTTGATCTTGGACATTTCAGTGCAAAGGAACTAGAGCCACTTTTCTTATCTGGGCCTGCCTCTAGCAAAAGAAACAGTCAAGTCCGGAATTTGGGTAAAGCACATAGAAAAAATGAGGGGACTCCTTCAAAGCTGGGGACTATCTTGGCTAAATTTGGCTGGCAGAACTACCCTCATCAAGGCCATTCTCTCCGCTCTTCCCATCTACCAATATGCAGTAACCTTGGCCCCTGCCAGCACCCATAAGCACATGGAATTAATTATGAGAATTTTCCTCTGGCAGGGAGGGAAGCAAGACTAAAAAAAGTTCAGCCTTGTCAAATGGGACCAAGTTATTCTCCCTTTCGAAAACGGAGGCCTAGCCATCAAAATCCCGAGCCTCTCCAATAGAGCTATGGGATTCAAACTGATCTGGAGAATGCTAATAGGAAAAGGCTCCTGGTGGGTGGAAGCTATGAAAAGAAAGTACCTCAATGGCCTGAACTCTAATATTCTCTCCGAAACAATCACTGAGAGATCGTGCACTCCTGTTTGGAAGCTCATCAAAAAAGTTCTCCCTCAATTCAGAAACCACATTTCAAAAGTGCCTGGCAGTGGTAAAGAAATAAATCTTTGGTCTGATAGAATCATGGGAGCAAATCCAAGAAACCTTATTCAGAACTTCAGACCCCTGCAAACCTGGATGGAAGCAAAAAATCTGACCTCTCTATTTGATATTTCCATATGGGATCACAACAGTTGGCATGATTGGAAGGGCCTCCCTATCCCAAATGCTCTCAGGGATCTGTGGACCGATCTTAAAACCTCTCTCTCAGGTTCTGCCCCCACAAACAAAGGGACAGACGACAGGTACATATGGGACCCCAGCGGAGGAAACTTTACTGTCAAAGAGGGATACAAACTTATACAGGCAAATGGAATCTATATGCAACAGTGTGGAAATCAGAGTGTCTAGCAAAGATCAAATTCTTCAACTAGACACTTATCAAAGGCAAGATACTCACAGCTGAGAATCTCAGGAAAAAAGGGATACATGGCCCCTCAATCTGCTGCCACTGTCGTGTTGAGGAAGAAAGTAGTCATCACCTCTTCTTTGACTGCCCCTTCGCTCAAAGTTGTTGGACTCAGCTCATCAGTCCTCTGAAAATTAGAGAGACCTTTGACCAGCTTCCCACTCTACAAAAAAATTGGGAGAAATGCTATCCTTTCCCCAAGAAATCCAAGAGCCCCATCATCCGCATGTGGAAATGCATCTCAGCAACGCTTTGCTGGCAAATCTGGCTCTCCCAAAACAACTACATCTTCAACAACCAGAAGCCAAATCCAGCTCGCATTTTGGCAAAAACAATGTCTCTCATATCCAAAACAATAAGTGCCAACACTGTCTTCCTCCCAGATCGAACCAGTTGGCACAAAGATGGGAAGGACTGGCTCAACAAATTCTGTCTCAATTATGCCAAGCACAAGCAAACTCATCCCACAGCAGACAAGAGAGGTAATAATTGGAAGCTCAGAGGCACCAAGGAAGAAATAAGACAATGGATTCTTGATCAAAATCGAACCACTCTACATTTTGATGGGGCCTCTAAAAACAATCCGGGGAAAGCCGGGGCAGGGGGAATTATAAAGGATCAGCATGGAAAAGTTCTTCTAACCTACGAATGGGGTTTGGGACAAATGTCAAACAACATGGCCGAGGCCTACAGCCTCCTCCTAGGCACTACCATTCTGAAACGGATGAGAATCCAGAACCCAATCATCCTGGGAGACTCAGCTATCATTATTGCAGCTATAGCTTCAGGGGGAGACTTTAAAAAAGCGGCCCTCAACAATCTAAAATCTAGAATTATGGACAACATCAGGCATTTGGGGGACATAACATACAAGCACGTTCTAAGGGAAAACAACTCAGAAGCTGATTCATTTGCCACAAGGGCATCCAACAGGCCTATTGGACAAGCCAGAGAAAATGATTACATCTATGACAAATCGATCCCGTAGCAGGTTCCATCACTTCCCCAAAACTCTGAAATCCAGTCATCCCAGCAATCATAACATCCCTCCTGCTCGACATTCTAAGCTTGTCAAGCCGCCTCCAGCCCGCATTCTCTCTGACACCGTGCCTCCCACCACCTTGAATAGCGCAAACGATATCTCGTTTGACAATAAGACCAGGTACGGGACCAAGAATCCTCAGCTCTCCCGTGACACCTCCGAGCAGAAGGTAGGCCTCCGTCACTTCATAATCCTCATCGACTGCAAAAAAAAATTAAAATCTGATCTTAAGATCAGCCAAATCCCAGAGGATCTCTCGACAGAACAGCTGGCTCAGCCTCTCACTCAGCATTATAAGAATCAGAGTCCTCCCTTCTTAGCGCATCTCAGAATTCCATTCCTTCATTTGCATAAGAGCAAAGGATCACCCCCCTTTACTCAGCCTTTGGATAGTATCAGAGACTGCATTTCGCTCAGCTCAGTCGGAAGGCTGCTCTTAATCGATCATGGGGGTAATTTTTGCAGTTGTATAGTTCTGTTAATTTTTCCAGCTAACTGCTCTGTTTCCTTGTTTCAGCGCCATCTTCCTCCAGCTCCCTTCAGTTCTCCGATTTCACCTGTCTCGCAGCTCTCCTTTCATTCCACAGCCTCCCTCAACGCAGTTTCAGTTCTCTTCCTGATCTGCGCCCCCTTCTCCCCTTCATCCCTTCCCCTTTCCTTTTGCTCCCCCTATTCTTTCTCATCAATAGCTTCTAAAGCTCTCTCCACCCGAGTCTCAGAAATGGCCGAGATCCCAGAAGATCGTGACCCAACAGTAAATCCTCTAGAGCGCGTTATTACAAACAACGAATGTACCTTATGCAAAGCACACTGCTTTATGATAGCAAGATTTGTTAAGCACTTAAATGAGCTCAAGGAGGAATTCCATGCGGATAGAAACTCCAAGAGGAAAAAACTGGAGAAGCAAAAAGCAGAGATTGAAAGTCTCAAGGAGAAGTGCAACCACATGGAAGAAGCAATTTCTCATATCAGTTCAATAACCCAGAGCATGCAAGCGGAGACCTCGACTAAAGTCAGCGCAAAAAAGGAACCTCAGCTTGATGATTCTGTTAACCAGCAACAGTAATCTGTTTAATGTCTTGTAAATTTTGTTTATTAGCAGGCTTGTTTGTACGACAATATAGCCGTTATCTTTTTCAAACTGTTTCTACTAAGTCCACCAACAAGGATCAAGGGTCTGCGCACCCATTTTGGATCCTCCCCTCTCAGCTTTCCCTAAAATATGTAACAGGCTTTGCCTTTTGAAGTTTTTTATAATACACAAGTAACTGATCTCGTTAAAAAAAAAAAGATAACAATAAAATGATATTAGAATTAGGCATTTAAATTTTAACATTAAATAACGTATAGTGCCAATAATAAATGAGGATACAAAAGAGAAAAACATACAATAAAATTACTAGTCATTTAGAAGTAGCACTAAGGCTAGGGTAATAACATAAGAAAATCATTCAGGAAAGCATACATATTCAACAGAATCTGCTACATAACTATAGAAAAATTCCAGTAAGATGGTTCTGGTTGTATGCATGTTCTCAACTTCGCACTGACCATCTTTGTTATTTCTTGATATATGATTTCCCCATATGTTCAAGACCCCTCAAAATAATACCTGGGGAAACTAGTTTTGTATTTTCTTAATGATTGATAAGTTAATGGTGAATTCATCACTAGTTGATAGGCTGCTTATGGAAGTAGTATGGTTGTGAAGGAATAGAATAATCCAGTTTAAAACCTAATTAATTCATAAATCACAAAGAAGGTACACTGATAACTTGATAAGAATCAACACCAATGAAGCAGTGGATTAATGGATCACTTAAGATCTAACATAATTTTTCCATTTAGACCTCTAGCTTAGTGGATAGAAAGGGAGATTAGCATGCCTTTGCTATAAAAGATGTCATATACAATTGTCACATTAGTAACCCTGTGATTTTGAATTTCCTTTAAGTGTTCATTCAAGCCTCTTGACAAGCATGATCTTTGTCTATTTTCATAGTTTTTGAACTACACTCTAGAATTGTAATATTGTGCAATGATTAGTTTGGCAAAGAATCAAAATTTACAAATGGCAGTGTCTATTGTGACAACAGACTATCAACTAGGCAAAGAGGAGAATTCTCTGAATGCAGGTCTCAAATTCCATCCTCAACAACAACACATTTGCAATAGCCATTAACCAAGCAGACTGTCATTTGGATATCATGATTGGAGTATCACAGAGATTATCCAGGCTAAAGAGATAAATTGGTTGTTTTCACAATCTTATAGCAATGTTGTACATCAACTAGTCTGGCTATCATTTCAATTTTTTGTTCAGAGAGTGACTGCATTATCCAACCTAAAGAGATAAATCACTGGTGGCAGTGAATATCAATCCATACTAGAGAGAATATACTCTGGATATAGGTATTAGGTTCCATTCTTGTAAGCAACATACTAGCTACTGTTGGGCTTCTTGTGCATGGTTGTCATTTGGAATTGTGCTTGGACAATGAAAGTGATTTGTCGAGGCTAAAGAAAAAGAATAACACCAATAACCAGTCTGGCTTAGGGCTATTGTTTGGATTTGTGCTCAAAGGGTGGCATCGTGGCAGTGATGATTGAGGTTAACGAGAGAATTATGTTGTGGACGATGGTAGTGATTATGGAGGCTGAAGAGAGAATTATCTGGATGTAGGTTTCAAGTTCCAATCTTGACAACAACATCTTGACTACTTTTTGGATTCTCTATTCCTTCACAGCTATACTACTTCCAATAAAGGAATTGTCTAGGTTCCAGAACTCTAGTGTCCAAGCCTATATCATAGTCAAGACCTTTATAACATGTTTCTTCCCAGATCTAATTCCACTAGATCTAAGAGATTAGTTGCAAAGTTTCTTCTTATTTCTTCCACTATTAATAATAATTGTCAGAGTTTCTTATTCTGTTGGTATGATATCCATATAAGTGTTAAATACTAGTTGTTAGTGGTAATTAGTATCTTTGTCTTTTCTATTGGGATGACATGAAAATTGATCGTCAAGTGATAAAGTTAAAACCATGGTCAAACTGACTCAAACAGTGATGCAAAACTTCATAAAGGAACAAACTATACATGGCTATACAAACTCAAGATTACCTTTAGTGTTGCTTTGAAGAAGAAAAATGCAAACCTGCCAAGCTGGAGTCGTCCGAATTGCAATGGTCATTTGTCAAAACGCAGGGGAGGAGTTTGAATGGTGAATGCATATTGAATGTTAAGATGCAAAGTTTTTAAAGCCATCTGAGTGTGGAAGGCGTGCAGAGCTTGAAAATTTGAATGTGGTAGTTAATGGATGGGAGGAGGAGATAATGGGATGGGGAGGATGCGGGCAGGGAAGGGTGGTGGAGGGTGTGGGTAGGGGAGGAGGGTGGTGGGGGGTGTGGGTAGGGGAGGAGGGTGGCAGAGGAGAAGAGGCTCCGGGGAGTCTACGGATGGTGGGGCCCGACAAGGGTTATAGGAGGAGGAGGAGGGTGGGGCGGGGTCGACAGTGGAGGAGGAGGGAAAATTACGTGATCACTGATGCTCGAGGAGGGGACCGGAAGGGTTGTCAAACCAACCCATTACTTTGCACCAATAGCCTATTCCATTTATAAATGGATATTAGAGATTTTACGATGAAAATAATTATGAAAATAAAATGGTGAATAAAGGTTACAAGACATAATTTAATAATTATTAAATTAAAATGATTTTAGTGTGTACAATTGTATGTGAAAGTCAGAACTTAATGAAGATATTTTTAATGATATAAATAGTAATTTAAATTTATTAGATAAAGTAAAAAAAAGTTTTATAAATTATTTAAAAAGATGAATCAGAAGACACAAGTAGCGAGTTCAATTTGTTATCCATATAATTATAACTGATTTAAACATGTATTATTATTATATAATTTATATTAACTATGGTGGTGATGGAAATAAACATGCACACACAATAATTTTTCCAAATGCTCACAACAAATATCTAACCACATGCGTGGTTTATAGAAATATTATCATCCAACCACACAATTACTTATTAGAATATAAATTTCATATATATTATCAATCAAACATGGTAAGATAATAACATAACATATATAAAACAATTCTACTAAGAAATTAATACAAATTTTTTCTTGGCTTTGGCATCATCAATTATACCCATAAAGCCATTTCCATACAATTGACATGATTGTACCTTAAATTACACCTACATATATATTCCTCCAATCTTCAATGAGAATTGAAGATTGTAATAACCTTAAAATCTATAATTGAGTATCTTTCCAACAACCATTAAGATTTCACTAGCAATTTACCTATTTAGAGAAAAAAACTTCATAAACAATAGCAATCAACATAATTAATTATATGCATCTAAATATTTGGGACAAAATACTTATATGTTAATGAATCCGCTTAAGGAAATATCTCTATAGGAGTTATTTTATTCTTAGTCATAGGCACCAACTTGTGTAGTGACACCCTCAATTCAAACAATGAAGCAACAAGGGTGAATTGGCAACTTGAACACTCATTTACAATTTCCAATCCAATTTGCAACTGGACTTCGATATTTCAAGATATGTAGTTCGAGCACCTCAATCTATGCTCTAACATTGTAAGCACCTCTTCCTTCCAAAACAACGCACATAGACATCACATTTTTATGTTAAATAATCTCTTATGAAATGTATTCTTCCCACTGAATTTGTTGTAGGAAGATTTACAATGTAATTTATCTTGCTAGGAATCCTCACAATGATTTGGAAATAAGGACAACATGGTATTCAACTCCAAGGATCTCAACAATGTTATGTCTCTCACAATCAACATCGAATTCACTATGCATTTCCTCTCATCAACATGTTAGCTGAAGGAATGGAGCGAAATCAACTCCCTCTTCTTCCCTAAGAATGGCCCCAAAATAAGGAATGGTGGATAATTATTCAATTTAATGCATAATAATTTCTCATCTCTTTTTAAAATGGATAAGAATTTTCCAACATAGCCCTCAAATGGTGACGAATGATCCTCAAACTCAATTTCAACATCTTTCTAGAATGCTCTTGCATGCCTCTATGAGGTGGATATTGTTGAGTAGGTTGATAGCCAGTTGTCATTGATGTGTTCAAGGAAAGTTTGTTGTGCTTAATTCTCTATTCATAATATGTTGATTTTGGGATGCCTTGGTCATTGGTATGTAGCCTATCTTTGAAGATATTTTCTTTGTAGGTGATTTGCTCAAAATCACTTGAAAAGTGCCTAGTTAGATAACTCTCTCTAAGGTTGTAACACCCTCATCCCACATCTACCCAAGCAACTGACCAGCTGGGGTAAACATGCGGCGAGAGGCCACTATGATATGATTCGACCTCTTAATCCATGTTAAGGAAGTGGAATCGATGGAAACACACCATACAAACATTAATTATTAGCTACAGGACCCTTAGGAACCAATCCAATACTTTAGATAACTTGCCTTGGGGTCCCACTTAGATTTTGGACAATTTAAGGCTCAGTCGCTCCCATGCTATAGGCATGACTACGACTAGCAACCCAAAGTCTCTCTCACAGGCTTGCCTGCCAGCGACCAAAGACCAAAACTGTTAGTGCTATGCCAATGACTCCATGATTTGAGCCACTTTTTCAGGCCCAAAGCCCAGGTCACTGCTCGGAATTGAAACATCTCTTTAGATCAATAAAGTAATATGGAAATGATAGTACTAAAGAAAATACTTGTTTAAGACCTTGACTGGACCCCTACTGGCCATGACAAACATTTCGTCAAACATAATGAAAATGTGTAATCTAGAGGGGTAATTAATAGTTCTGAGCATAGGTGTCTCATACTTAGCTCAAAATTGCTAAGAACCATTGATGCCTCAACACATCAACTTCCATTTCATCCATTAGGTCATAGATACATTCAATTACAAGTAAAAACATGAGGAAAGGCATACATGGCTATTGACATAAAATACATACATAACCACATAAAAACAACATTAATACTCATGAAAGTACAACCATATAGACCACATATAATCCATCAAAATGCTCATAGAAATACAAGGAGAAATACCCTTTCATTAATGATGCAAAATCCAAACCTGGGATGGGACTTCCCTATTCCACCCGATCATAGAGTGGCTAAGCCAAATCTCTCTTCAACCATTCACCTCTGTGCCATATTCCAAGCATGATTGTGGGATCTCATATAACACATCAGTGAAAAATCATCCAGAGATTCCAGAGGCCATCCACCTCAAGCCATCAAATAGTGATTCCACCTCACGGTTGGACATCACAAAACCATCATCCGATCGGTCTCTATCCCAGCCATCTAGGGCTCCAGAGTTTCAACTAAGGCTCCAGGACTAATAACTCAACCCACAATTGTTGCCGGGCTCTAGAGCGTTTGTCCAACCAAGGCTCTAGGACTAGTAACTCAACCCACTAAGGGCTTTAGAGATTTTTCCAACCAAGCCTACAGGACTAGTAACTCAACCTAACTTGCTACAGGGTTCTAGAGCATTTGTCCAACCAAGGCTCCAGGAACTAGTAACTCAACCCAAGCTAAGGAAACATGAGAACCAACAAAAAAAATAATGAAAGTAAACTCACAATCACCATGGCTATCCAGGAAATGGCAAGGCTAGGCAATCCACTATCAATCTAGGTAATCCTCCATGCCAATGATAGATCACAGCCAAGAAACCACAAGCATGCCAAAACTAGTGAAGGAAACATAGTTGCTGATCCTAATGCCCTCTTGTGCTTTCCTACTCTTCCTTTGCCTTCTTGCTCCAAAAATCCAAGTATGCCACACCCTCCAAGAGTGCTCCAAGAAAACTCTAAGTATCCAAGAGTATGAGAGAGAGAGAGAGAATAGAAGAGAGATCCAACACTGAACTGACAAAAGGTTACCAACTGATCCTTTAAAGCCTTTTTATGAATGAGGCCTCTATTTTCTTCATTTTCCATTATTTTCCTTCATTTTCCTCCTCACATGCAACCCGTTACCTTTCACCTCCATTTTTTCTTAATTTCCATTATTTTCATAAATAAATGTGCCAAAATGCCAGTTTGCCTTTCCAAATCCTTATCCATTGCCTTTACTAATTTCCTTAGCCATAAACAATCACAAGTGATCCCCATCACTAGGATTCTGCCCAACATTAAGCTTGGAATAAGTGTCCCATCAACCGTGGTTATTGTTTTTCCTTTATTAACTTTTATTACATGGAATTTTCACTAGGGCTATTACAGAACCTTCCCCCTTGGGGGACACTATCCTTGGTGTTCAATCACACATATACCTCAACAATATATTGAAAGAATACATACTTCTGATGGAGCTTTATAACACAACTCGATGCAGTATTTACAATGAAAGATCTGCTCAAAACAAACATGACAACATGATAACATATTGCATAGTGGAGCTTTATAACACAACTCATTACAGTATTTACAATGATCATCCTGCTAAGTTCCAATCCACATGACATCATAACATTATGATAACATAACCACATGATAGCATAGTAACATGACAACATAATCATAATGACATAACACCCATACCACATAGTAGAGATTTATAACATAGCTCATGGCGGTATTTACATCCATATACATGTGTACATATTACCAAAAATATATACCAAAACATATACCAAAGCTTATATCAAAACATGTATTACACACCATATCTAAGCATATATCAAAACATCATAAAGCATATATCAAACCATCATAAATCATATACCAAGCCACCATAAAGCATATACCAAACCACCATATTGAAGTTTTTTTGACTAAATGAGGAAACAAGGAAGGATACATAGCCTACATATGATCTGCCATCTCCCATGTAGCTTCATTGGGCCCAAAGTGCTTCCGTTGTACTTTAACTTTTTCAATTGCTCAGTTTCAAAGCATGAACACCTTTTTCTGCAATATACACTGAGGCTCTGGCTGGAATTCTCCATCTGGTTCTACTTGCAATACAGACCAGTCAATCACATGATCAACATCCTTAACATACTTCTTAAGCAATGATACATTAGAAACATCATGGACTTTCACTGTCTGAGGTAGTGCAAGTCGATAGGCTACTAGCCCAATCCTCTCAATTATACTAAAGGGTCCACAAAACTGTGGTGCCAACTTGGCACAAGATCTAATCCACAAGGAGACCTTCTTTGGTTTTATACGCGAGTACAACTATTCCCCAACTTGGAACTACTTGAACAACTTGTTCTGACCTGCATAGATTTTCTGCCTATCCTTTGTTGCCTTTATTGAACACATGCATTTCCTGTTCCATTTCTGCCAACATTTCTAGTCCAATCGATACCCTGCTAACCGAATCACTCCAACTGGTAGGAGTGTTACAACTTCGCCCATACAATGCCTCAAAAGCACTCATCCTCAATGACTCCTGATAACCGTTGTTGTATGCGAACTCTACCAAAGGGAGATACCCTTCCCACTTCCTTTGTTGATGCATCACATACATCCTCAACATGTCCTCCAATATCATGTTGAACCTATCTATATGTCCATCTGTCTGTGGATGATAAGTTGTGCTAAAGGCCAACTCTGTGCCCAAAATTGCAAGTAAATCCTTCCAGAACTTTGAAGTGAACTCTGCATCCCTATCTGACACAATCTTATTTGGAACACCATGCAGTCTAACTACATCTCTAATGAATACCTGTGCCACATCGCTAGCTAATAATCTAGACTTTAATGGAATGAAGTGTGCAACCTTTTTTGACCTGTCCACAATCACATGATGGAATCAAGTTGCTTCACTGTCTTAGGCAACCTTGTGATGAAATCCATGGAAATAACCTCCCATTTCCATTCAGGGATTGCAATCGGCTGTAGCAGTCCAGCTAGATGTTTACACTTTGCTTTCACTCTCTCACAATGAAAACATCTAGCCACAAACTCTGCTACATCCCTCTTCAAATTCAGCCAATAGTAAAATCTCTTCATTGCAGTTAATGTCTTTTGATAACCTAGGTGAACCGAATATGGTTTCACATGAAACTCCCTCAAGACCACCTTCTTGAACTCACTGTTATCTGGTACATATATCCCATCTCAGAACCTGACCAACCCATCTCCTGTGAGACAATAATCCATACCCTATGCACCTGCACTTATACATGTACCTATGCTACCACATGTACTTGTACCACTACCTGTACCTGTACCAACATCCTACTGCAACCTGTGCACAATCTCCATATACCTGACATCCTGCTGACATGCCTGCAAGATTAATCTGAAATGATCATAGATTAAAACTGATGTAGAATTGATTAACCATTAATGATTTGAATGTTAGCTCAAAGCACGAAAATTGAGGAAAAATTCTTGAGAAGAAGACTTTGCGATAGCTGATTAAACACAAGATAGATGCATAACAGGAGTGAAAACAGTAAAAACACAGCAATACTAGACAACAAAATTGATTATGGAGTTCGTCCCTGATGGACTACATCTTCGGGTTCGCTTTCAAGATGGGCGACCGCTTTATTAGGATTGAGAGGTTGATTACACAAATATTTGATCAGTCTGAATGTGCACATAGGCACTTCTAATGACTATCAACAGATAGCCCTCTAAACTAGCTTTCCAATGCCTGACACGATTCCCAATTCCAACTCTGGATGCTCCTGTTACACTAAAAAAAAATTGCCTATGACCTCCAGAATTTGCAAACAAAAGTCAAAACCAATCTCCTCCTAACCAATGAAGGAAATCTACCTCTTATAGGCCTATAGGTACATAAAAACCACCTTAGGCTAATTTTAGGATGAATTGGTTGCTTTAGGATGTGTTTTAGAGCCTTGGTCTAGTTGGCATTTTACACTTAGGATGGTTCTAAGGTCATCGCATTAGTTTGTTGACAAAACTGTTCAAAAAAACCCAAAATAACCATAGGATAAGCCACATAACCAATGGTGGTCAGCTAACCGGGCGGAGGAGGTTTAGCGGTTGCGTGTGACTAGCCACAGTCTAGCCATAGGTTGCGACCTCTATGGTCTTCCCAGGCGGTTCCGGCTACCCTCGCGGTGACTATTGGCACGTGTCCGCGTTCTTCCCGCGCAGTTGACTCTGGCGGCTTACCTCCAATGCAGTTGCAGTTCTGGTTAACCATACAACGTTCACATGGCCTGTAATTTCCGTCGCGGTTTGCTAACCCTTGTGGTTTGGACTATGGTTACAAAGCCCTCGACGGTCTATCAATCCCCGTTCACATGTGACCTTCTCCGATGCGGTTTGCACTGACGGTGTAGGCTGCGGATTGTTATTTGTATTGTTTTACAATGTTTATAACATAGCTGAGAGTTAAACATGTTATAGTTTAGAACTAGGGTTAGGTTTGATGTTGTTCAACTCATAGTTTGGTAATGCGATGGTTTGGAACATAGGTTTAGGTCTTTAGAATTAGGTTTTTTAATACATTTTTCAATGCATTAAGGTTTATGACTTAGGTGATAGGTTTGATAATGCATTTGGTAGGTTAGGATTATGTGTATTAGATTAGGGTTTACATTTTGTTTTTAAAAACTCGTGTTGTCACAATGTGACAAAACCCAAATACACATCGTTGACACAATCTATAGTTGTGAAGACAACCTTGATGACATATCAAACCTTTGCCACGGATGACACCCATGTCGACACCAAAACCTGCAAAGGCGAACAACAAAACACATGTCGTCGACCAATCCTGGTGGAACTGTCGATGAACACAAGTCGACAGCTAGGTACTAACCCATATCAACTAAACGCCATGAAACCATAACATTACCTGAACAACCTGATCCATAGCCAATACTGTCAAATTTGATGACACCGAATTGAATTGATGACGACGCTGAAGAATGACGATGACACTTGAACACCTGTGCAACTGATCTGACAAGATCCTCCTGGATCAATCCTCTCCACTTGAAAGCTTTTGGACCACCAAAAGTTTGACTAAACAAATAGTCGATGAGGGTAGAACTCCCTCTCTTTCCACCTTGACCTGATGATGTACCAATACATCTGATCAATCACCTGTAAGTGATGACCTTGATGATGCTGACCATGGCACATTTTGATCCGGTGACCTGTTCTCTCCATCTGCAGTATAAACAACTTGCGACGATGGGCAAACAACTTGTTATAAACATGGAAATTGAATTCTTTCCATGAAGAACCATGAGTTAGTGATTCATAAACATATTTGACGACAGTCTCTACTGGATGTTGTTTAATACCATCAACATGTATAAACAATCTATTTTGTGGAATAACAGAGACAATCAAAGATACTCTTGACATCAAACCAGCTACTTGATTAAACATACTTTCCTGCTTCCTGATTACTAAGTGAACTTGCTGCAATGAACCTATCAAACTGTAAGGTGAAATCTGCTGCAACTTAGTTTGTCTTTGAAAGTATTGAATTAGCTATTGATTTGTTTGAATCACTTTTCCTTCATTTATTAAATGATGTTTCCATTGATTAGCACTTTCCTCTGATGCATAAGTTCCCATTAGACACTTTGACACTGCTTTAGAAAAGGCTTGGATATGAAAACAAATAGGTTTCCTCTCCACTTGAAAAGAGGTTTCCAAACTATTCGAGACATGAAATGGTGACACAATACAAGAGAAATTTAACACTGATTTTCCCCAATATTGACTTGTATCCCTGCAACTGTTTATTTCCAAACTTGGACTAAATTGATTCATTCTGACATTAGGAAGAGGATCTTTAGGCACAAACTGTAATTCATGTTGTAATCCCTGCTTATGAATAAGATGTTTGGTTTTACATAGAACTGGAATAGTTTCTATTTCTTTAATCAAACCATCTTTAAGCTGAGTCTCATAACTTAAACAACCATCATGTCGATTGTTATGTTGTCCTTTCACACACATGATTACAAATCTTTTAGTTGAACTTATTAATCGCTTCATCTGATTAACATTAACTGAATTCAAGTGATTTTTGTTTTGATGTGCCCTGACAATAAATTCAACCCCATCTTTCTTAAGGTGATATTTATGTTCTCTCCTGTAAAACACTGCATCACGATCATAAAGATAAGGACTTCCTAAGACAACTCCACATATGTCTACTGGAACCACATCTAATTCCACTTCATCAATGTAATTAGCTGTAATGGCAAATCTTAATCGACACTGTTTGGTGACTTTTATTTGAGTTAATTTATTTAGCCATCCTAATTGGTAAGGTCTTGGATGATTCCATGTTTCCAAACCCAAACTTTTAACTAAATATTCAGAGATTAAATTCGACTGTGATCCACTGTCAAACATTGTATCTATCTTTGTATGCTTAGAATTTATCCTTAGGTTAAACAATTCAACTCTTTTATCCTCATTTGAAGGATTTATGTTTGATGAAGATGCAATAGTTTTCAAACTTGAACCAATGTCAGAAGTTTTACCTATCATAACCATGCCAGTTATCCTCCTTTCATCACCTGAATCTGAACCTAGATCTTGCTAGATTGTTGCAATGGCCTTCTTTTCATCCCTCTTCTTAAGGAACTTTTTGGGCTTAAGTTCTGGATGAATTTTCCAACACTTAGATTCATCATGACTGATTCTATGGCAATGAGAAAAAGTAGGTCTTTCCTTCTAAGCTATCGCTGATTTATTTCTCTTCGAAATGTTCTTCCCCTCATTGTCATTGTAATCTTTGGTTTCCAACACTTTGGATGACTGCAATGAAAACTTGAATGGTTTGCCACCTTATTCAATATGTATGGCCTGAACACACACTTCATCAAAATCATCATGATTAAACATCAATAAAGTATGATGCAAATATGAATGTAAACTGTCGATGTATTTTAACAAAGTTTCACGTGTATCCAATGAAATACCAAGCGCCAATGCTTTATTTCTGAAATCCTGAGTAAACTCCTGAACACTATACTCTTTACCTTGCCTCAGATGCTGCCAGTCAATAACAACTTGCTGCATGCATCCTAAAGGATAGAATTGTTTCCTAAGAGCTTTTAAAAACTTAGACCATGAAGAGATGACTTTTCCTTTACGCTTTACATCTATCTGAGTTTTACTTTCCCACTAGATTAAAGTTGTTCCCCCCTTTCTAAGTGTAGCTAAATGAATTTTAGTTTTATTGCTAGAAATGTTCTGAATGCGACAATACACTTCTAACTGCTTAATCCATTTATCTAGCTTTTCAGGATTCAGTTTGCCATCATAAATAGGTAGCTCAAATTTTACATCAAGTTTCAAATGAGATGTTTTCTTAGGTTTCTTTTCTGTTTCAGATTTTTCACTAGAAGAAGAAGAAGAAGAAGAAGATGATGATGATGATGTAGGTGATGGTGGTTTATCAACCTTGCCTTTACCTTTGTCCTTCTTCGATGTCTTTGAAGAAGAAGCTACATCTCTCACCTTCTTGTCTTCGTAGAATTCTCCCAACATCTATTGCATAGTCAAGAATTCTTACTGAAACTGTTCTTCACTCATCTTAGTTTCAGTGTTTTCACCTGCATCAGGTCCTAACATGGTCGATTTATGAACGACTCATCGCTTTCCAATTTATGGATCAATCTTCTCAAGGATTCCTTCTCCTCGTTGCGACTTTGACCTGGTTAACATTCAATGGAAAATTCTACAAACACAACTTGCTCAGATACCAAACTACATTATCCGAAATGATCATAGGTTAAAACTGATGTAGAATTTATTAACCATTAATGATTTGAATGTTAGCTCAAGGCACGAAAATCGAGGAAAATTGCTTGAGAAGAAGACTTTGTGGCAGCTGATTAAACACAAGATAGATGCATAAAAAAGTGAAAATAGTAAAAACACAGTGATACCAAACAACAAAATTGATTACGGAGTTCCTCCCTGATGGATTACGTCTCCAAGTCCACTTTTAAGATGGGCGACCGCTTTATTAGGATTGAAACAGTAGAGGTCGATTACAAAAAGATTTCATCAGTCTGAATGTACACGCAGGCACCTCTAATCACTGTCAACAGATAGCCCTCTGAACCATCTTTCCAACGCCTATCACGGTTCCCAATTCCAACTCCAGTTGCTCCTATTACACTGAAAACAAAATTGCCTATGACCTCTAGAATATGCAAACAAAAGTCAAAACCACTCTTCTCCTGACCAATGAAGGAAATCCACCTCTTATAGACCTGTAGATACCTAAAAACCACCTTGGGATGATTTTAGGATGAATTGGTTGCTTCAGGATGTGTTTTAGAGCCTCATTCTAGTTGGCATTTGACACCTGAAATGGTTCTAAGGTCATCACATTAGTTTGTTGAGAAAACTGTTCAAAAAAACCCAAAATAACCATAGGATAAGCCACATAACTGCTGGTGGTCAGCTAACTGAGTGGAGGAGGTTTGGTGGTTATGTGTGACCAGACACAATCTAACCGCAGGCTGCCACCTCCGCGGTCTTCCCTGGCAGTTCCGGCTACCCTCGCAGTGACTGTTGGCATGTGTCCACGTTCTTCCCGCGCGGTTAACTCTGGCGACTTACCTCCGACGCTGTTGTAATTCTGGTTAACCATACAGCGTTCACATGGCCTGTAATTTCCATAGAGGGTTGCTAACCCTTTCGGTTTGGACTGCGGTTACAAAGCCCCTGACGGTCTATCAATGCCCGTTCACATGTGATCTTCTCCGATGCGGTTTGCGCTGATAGTTTAGGCTGTGGACTGTTATTTGTATTGTTTTACAATGTTATAACATAGTTGAGAGTTAAACATGTTATATTTTAGAACTAGGGTTAGGTTTGATGTTGTTCAACTCATAGTTTGGTAATGCGATGGTTTGGAACATAGGTTTAGGTCTTTAGCATTAGGTTTTTTTAATGCATTTTTCAATGCATTAAGGTTTATGACTTAGGTGATAGGTTTGATAATGCATTTGGTAGGTTACGATTATGTGTATTAGATTAGGGTTTACATTTTGTTTTTAAAAACCCATGTTGTCACAATGTGACAAAACCCAGATACACATAATTGAAACAATCTACTGTTGCGAAGACAACCTTGATGATATATCGAACCTCTACCACGGATGACACCCATGTCGACACCAAAACCTGTTAAGGCGAATGAAAAAACACACGTCATCGACCAATCTTGGCAGAACTGTCGATGAACACAGGTCGTCAGCTAGGTACTAACCCATATCAACTGAACGCAATGAAACCATCACATTACCTGAACAACCTGATCCATAACCAATACTTTCAAAACTGACGACACCAAACTGAATTCACGATGATGTTGAACACCGACAACGACACTTGAACACCTGTGCAACTGATCTGACGAGAACTTTCTAGTTCAAAGATCCTATCCTATAAGTTTGTCCCGTAGGATCTCATAGCTGCCAAGTGATGTACTTGTACCCATATACTGAGAGCATCTTCCACCATGTTTTCTTTACCTTTGATGTACATGATCTCGAAATCAAACTTGTTGATCATGGCCAACCATCTAGCTTGCTTGCCATTCATATTTGGCTTGTCAAACAAATATCTCAACCCAATGTGATCACTCCTAAGTAAAAATATCTTTCTAAGAAGATAGTGTCTCCACATCTTCAATGCATGTATGATCACTAATAACTCAAGATCATGCGTGGGGTAGTTTTTCTTGGGCTCATTTGTTTTTCAGGATTCATAACATACCACCTGTCCATCTTGCATAAGGACTCCACCAAGTCCTCTCTTGCAAGCATTTGTGCATACCACAACTCTTTGTCCAGATTTGCGATCTGTAGTATCGGTGCATGTGTCAACAACTGCTTGAGTTGCTCAAAGCTAGCCTCACACTCCTCAGTCCATTTGAAATTCTTACCTATCCTTTATAGTGATGTGACGGGATAAGCAATCTACGAGAAGTTCTTGATGAACCTCCTATAGTATCCTACCAAACCCATGAAGGATCTCAACTCATCCACATTCTTAGGAGCTACCCACTCCATAATGGCCCTATCTTCTCCGAATTTACTGCAATGCCCTCCTTGGAGACAACATGCCCCAAGTAGTGTACCTTAGTATGAAATAAACTACACTTGTCGAGCTTAGCATACAACTGATGCTCTCTCAACAACCTCAACACTGCTGCTAAATTCTCAGCATGCTCTTCCTCATTTTTAAAATATACCAATATATCATCAATGAACACAATAACAAACTTATCCAAATATGGATGCAACACATTATTCATCAAGCACATGAATGTAGATGGAGCATTAGTTATGCCAAATGAAACAACAAAAAACTCATAATTCCCATACCTAGTCCTGAATGTAGTCTTGTAAAGGTCCTCCTCTTTGATGCATACATGATGGTATCTGGATCTCAAATCAATATTTGAGAACATTATTGCTCCCTTCAATTGATAGGATAAGTCATCAATCCTCCACAAAGAGTACATGTTCTTGATAGTCACTTTGTTCAATTGCTTGTAGTCAATGCACAATCTGAGTGTTCCATCTTTCTTATTTATGAAAAATACCAGTGCGCCCCATGGTGATGCACTTGGCCTAATGTATCCCTTGTCCAAAATTTCCTTTAACTGCAACTTTAACTCTACCAACTCAAGTGTGTTCATCCTGTAAGGTGCTTTTGATGTTGGAGCTACCCCTAGCACTAATTCAATAGAAAATTCTACCTCCCTATGAGGTGGAAACTTTGTAATTTCCTCAGGAAATACATCCTTGAACTGCTGCAAAACTAGATACTTTTTCAACACATCTACATCCTAACTTCCTTACTCTTATCACTAGAAATATGCACTGCAAATAACTTACACCTTTTCCTGCAGCTATGCTTTGCTTGCATAGCTGTCACCATTCTAACTGATGTAGCTTTCTTCTTACCATGCAAGACTCGTGGTTCCCCATTGTCATCAACACACTCAATAGATTTATCATAACAGTCTACTTTGGTTCTATGAAGATAGAACCAATCCATGCTCAACAAAATATTGTATGAAGCCAATGGTAATACAATCAAATGTGGTGTGGTAGGCATACCATTCAAGTAAAATGCACAAGCTCTTACCCAATGATCAACTCATTTCTTCGTACCTGTGGCCAACTACACTAACCAAGACTCTGCATGTGATTCCTTACTCAAACCACACTATCCACCAACGTGGGACTAATGTAGCTATAATTAGATCCAGGGTCAATCAAAATAGAAATAAATTGATCACACAACTTAGCGTCAATTTCAATGATGGATGTCTGATACTCTACCTGTTTGTTATCCAATGCTACATAGATATGTGGAATACTCTGACCAACATATCCAACAGTCTGTGCCTCCTACGCACTCTATATCTTAGGCCTACCACTTTGGTACTGTGGACAATCCTTCCTGTGATGATCTCCTCGACAAGTCCAATACCGCACGGGCTCCTTATTCTGATCCTCAGATCTGTATCCATGTCCTCTATTTGATGCATTGAACCTCTTAGGTGGTGAAACATTCTCCTTGTTACCCGAATCATGTGGTCTTACTCGCTTCTTTTCCCATTTTCCCTTGTTCTTTGCATTGCCTCTCTAGTATAGCTTCATCTCAGTTTTGTGCTTCGATTGTTCATAGCAATGCTTCAATTTTTGGATAACCTCCTCCAATGAATTAGGGTCGTTGAACTCAATCCTATTTTTGAATGCAAGCGGTAACCCACTAACGAACCTCTAAATCTTAGCCTTCTCCTCCTTGAGGTAAGGCACATATCTCAGCAACTCCAAGGATCTGATAGTGTACATATCATTTGTCATGGATCCCATCTTTAGATCATAGAATTATTTCGCCCTGTCATCAAAGTATCTTTCTGACAAATACTTCTTCTTTAATAGCAGCTCAAACTCACTCCATGTCAAATCTTCCTCATTTATACCTCTGACATTCTTCACATCTTCCCACCAAATTTCTACTTTTCGATTGAGACTAAATGTAGCCACTCTAGCTTTCATGTTCTCTGAATAGTCATGCAATCTGAATAACTTCTTCATGCCTAGCAACCATGCCTGTGCATCTTGTGATTTCTTTACCTCTCCATCAAAAGTAGGTGCCTTTGTTTCTTAAACTCTTACGGAAAATACCCCTTATCACTCCTCTTGTAAGGATGATACTGATGACGATCATAGTGACTATCTGAATCAAAACTAGAATCATACCTATGTCTATCCCTTCTCCTATCCGGAGAGTCCAACAATCTGCCATATTTGATTGTGTCATCTCTATTTGGTCGATGACCACCATACGATCTAATGCCATATGCCCCATTCGTTCTATCCTCCTGCTCATGGTTGATCCAAAGCGTCCCTGTTGTTGCAAATCTGACAAGCTTTGAAGTATGACTGGATTTACCTTTGCTAACTTTCCTGTGTTTGTATGATTCTGTCATTATCTACCTTACAACTCTTTATTTCTTCCTTTAAAATTCTCAGTGTCATTGCCAAGTTGGAAGAGTTCCCAGCACCACACTGCCTTTCTGATTCATAGGGAGAGTCTTTGTAGTCAACCATCTTGCTAGCCATTTCATATTTCTTCATGCAAGGTGTATCATGTAAGTTAAACCAAATCACAATAAACCAATGTACCTTAGTATAGTTCGGGGAGGATACCTTGTCTACAAGATCAAAAAATCAATTTGATACCTGTATAACATAATAATGATAGCATATAGAAACAAAAAACATAAGCATATGATCATGCAACCGTCATTCTAGCTATGGTCCAGTCATCAATGTATTACCTCGATAACAACACACACCACGACATCATGTATGAAAATTACCATCGTTACGTTAGTATACAGTTGACCACATACAAACATGAACATGCATAAGCGATGCATAACCATCCACACATATGCATAAATACATATGACCAAGCATGAATGAACAATACTTGAAATCAAACCTGCAAGAACGATACACATAACCAAGCATACAAGAATGTAACCAAACATGTAGAAATGTAACCAAGCATATTACAACCATACATGTAAGCGACATAAATCGACATGTAACCAGTCATACACTCACAGCGATGCATTCCACAATAACACCTCAAATTTCACATGACGACATCACTACAACCATGAAAAACACCATTCAAATGCAACAAGCACATGGAACGCAAGGGTGAGAGACACACATACAACTAACATGCATGCATGACCAACACATAGCCCATCCAGTCCGAGGGGTGAACTTTATCAGATACCACTCTGTAACACCCTCCTCCCACATCTACCCAAGCAATCGGCCAGTTGGGGTAAACATGCGACGAGAGGCCACTATGATATGATTCGACCTCCTAAGCCACGTTAAGGAAGTGGAATTGATGAAAACACACCATACAACCATTAATGATCAACTACAGGACCCTTAGGAACCAATCCAATACTTTTGACAACTTTCCTTGGGGTCCCACTGAGCTTTTGGACAATTTAAGGCTCATTCGCTCCCATGTTATAGGCATGAGTGCTACCGCAACCCAAAGTCTCTCTCACAGGCTTGCCTGGCAGTGACTAGAGACAAAAATTGTCAATGCTATGCCAGCGACTCCAGGATTTGAGCCACCTTTTCAGGCCCATAGCCTAAGTCACTACCTAGAATTGAACCATCTCTTCAAATAAGTAAAGTAACATGGAAATGACAGTACTAAAGAAAATACTTGTTTAAGACTTGACTAGACCCCGACTGGCTATGGCAGGAATTTCGTCAAACATATTGCAAATGTGTAATCTACAGGTGTAATTAACAATTATGAGCATTGGGGTCTCATACTTACTTGAGAATCGCTAAGAAAAATTGATGGCTCAACACATCAACTTCCATTCCATCCATTAGGTCATAGATACATGATCATTCAATTACAAGTAAAAACATGAGGAAATCCATACATGGCTACTATCATAAAACATATACATAACCATCATAATAGCAACAAAATACTCACAAAAGTACATCCATATAGACCACATATAATCCATCAAAATGCTCATAGAAATACAAGGAGAAATACCCTTTCATTAATGATGCAAAATCCAAACCCGGGGTGGGACTTCCACGTTCCACCCGACCATAGAATGGCTAAGTCAAATCTCTCTTCAACCATTCACCCCCGTGCCATATTCCAAGCATGAATGTGGGATCTCATAGAACAAATCAATGAGAACTCATCTAGGGCTTCTAGAGGCTATCCATCTCAACCCATCAAATAGTGATTCCACCTCACGGTCGGAAATCATAAAACCATCATTCAATCAGTCTCTATCCTAGCCATCTAGGGCTCTAGAGCGTTTGTTCCAACCATGGCTCCAAGACTAATAACTCAATCCACAACTGCCATCGGGCTCCAGAGCATTTGTCCAACTAAGGCTCCAGGACTAGTAACTCAACCCACCAAGGGATCTAGAGTGTTTGTCCAACCAAGGCTACGGGACTAGTAACTCAACCCAAGCTGTTATAGGGCCCCATAGCGTTTATCCAACCAAGGCTCTAGGAAATAGTAACTCAACCCAAGCTAAGGAACACATGAGAACCAACCAAAAACAAACAATGAAAGTAAACCCACAATCACCATGGCTATCTAAGAAATGGCAAGGCTAGGAACTTTACTATCAATCCAAGCAATCCTCCATGCCAATGATAGATCACAACCAAGAAACCACATCCATGTGCCATGCATGCCAAAAGTAGTGAAGGAAACATACATACAACTTAGTACCTGCAAGAAAATCTGATGTAGTTGCTGATCCCGATACCCTCTTTGCGCTTTGTTGCTCTTCCTTTGCCTTCTTGCTCCAAAAATCCAAGTATTCCACACCCTCCAAGTGTGCTCCAAGAAAATTGTAAGTCTCCAAGAGTATGAGAGAGTTAGAGAATAGAAGAGAGCTCCAACACTGAACTGAAAAAAGGTTACCAACTGATCCTCTAAATCCTTTTTATGAATGAGGCCTCTATTTTCTTCATTTTCCATTATTTTCGTTCCTTTTTTTATCCTCACATGCAACTTGTGACCTTTCACCTCCCATTTCTCCTAATTTCCATTATTTTCATAAATAAATGTGTCAAAAATCCATTTTGCCTTTCCAAAGCCTTAGCCATTGCCTTTGCCAACTTCCTTTCACAAGTGATCCCCATCACAAGGATTCTTCCCAACATTCAACTTGGAATAAGTTTTCCATCAACCATGGTTATTGTTTTGCCTTTATTAACTTTTTTTACATGGAATTTTCACCAAGGCTGTTATAAAGGCCTTTCCAATTGTATACAACACTTGATATAGCTCCAAAGGAGTGAAGAGAAAATCAAGGTTGAAGTTTGGCAGTTGAAGCAAGTTTCCAACTCCTCCTAGTTCTAGTTCGTACAAAATGACAAAAAATTCAGAGCCCCTCCCCCTTGGGTTAAAATTTGCAAAAGTTGGGGGGCCCAAAGTATAGCCATGGCCATTCAATCTGATAAGCCAATGGGTAGTGTGTGGTGTGCTTGGGAAATGTGTGGGAGTTTTAGTCACATATGCGACAAATTAACCCCACCCAACCCCCCCCCCCACCAAGCCTACATTGTTAAATGTCGAGAAGGGGGGGGGGGGGGGGGGGCAAAACAATTCTCAACCTTTAAATAAGCAAGGGTTAAAATCAATCAACAATTAGTAGAACGAGGAGATGTGAAATATGCAGAATGACTGGATAACAAGGCCAATGAGACAAAGACATATGGTAGACGGAGAAAGTTGAGGTGTCATGGATAGGAGGACAAATAGTTGTAGGTAGTAGAGCGAAAGGATCATGATCATAACTATTGGTAATAAGGAGTCAACAAACAATGCTCAAGCGCTTATCAAACTGCCCAATCCATCTAATACATAAACAACAATAAGGGTAGTAATTGATGAGTGATAAGCGATAGGGAAACAAGCCCCCGAATATAGTCCCTAATCACAGGGTGCTCAACTTAAGAACGTGTGTAAAAACCCCAGGTTAAAAGATCATGTAATAAAGTTAGAAAAGGAAATATAAGACCAAGGTCTTGGAACATGTATTCCAAGTTGAATGTTGGGCAAAACATCCTAGTGGGTGTTCATTTGGTTTATTATGGCTAAAGGAAAATAACAAAGGCAATGGAAAAGGCTTTGGAAAGGCAAGAGGCATTAATTGGCATTTTATTTATGAAAATAAAGAAAATTAGGAGAAAATGAAGGTGAAAGGTGGTAGGTTGCATGTGAGGAGGAAATTGAAGGAAAATAGAGGAAATTGAAGAAAATATAGGCCTCATTAAAAAAAAGGCTTCTAAGGATCAGTTCACAGCTTTTGTCAGTTAAGTTTTCAAGCTTTATCTCTATTATCTCGTACTCTTTCACACTTATAGAATTCTTGGAGAACTCTAGCATTGGAGAAAGGAAGTCAAAGGAATGAGAAGAAAGCAAAGGGAAGCAATGTTCAATAAAAGAATAGTTTGATCAAGCGGCTACATAAGGATTACTTGCAAGTGTCGAGTTGCATGTATGATTTCCTTGCTAGTTTTGGCATGCATGGTACATGCACGTGTGTATTTGGTTCTCTTGCTGTCATTGGAATGAGTTTTTCTAGGTGTGACAATCACTTCAACCTTGCCTTGCCCTTTCCAAATATCCATGGTGTGATGGGGTTATTTGATTTGGTTGAAGTGGATTACCAGATGGTTTTGGAATCGGGTGAGGTGGTCTTAGGAAAATTCCCAAAGGCCTAGGAATCCCTTGACCGATAATGGTGGGATACACAGTAACGCGTGAGGGTGGAGACGAGAAAATTCCTCAAGGTATTGGTGAAGAAATTCGAAAGCATCCATGCTTGTTTAGGGCCTAGTGATCCCTTGACTGGTAATGGCGGGATTGTCGTAAAACCTTATAGTGTATATTTCTTTGTTTGGGCCTAGGAATCCCTTGACTGGTAATGGTGGGATACAAAATAAAGCATGGTTATATAGATGAGGGTTTTGGACCTAGGAATCCCTTAACCGGTAATGGTTGGATACATAGTAAATCTTGACAAAGCCTTGGTTGGTTTTGTTGTGAGTCCCACATTCATGCTTGGAATATGGAATGAGGGTGATTGGCTTAAAGAAAGATTTGGTTCAACAATAATCTATGGTTGAATGGTATGTGGAAGACTTGACTTGGTTGGATTTTCATATGTTAATATGAGCTATTTTTCCTCTTATAGTTAATGAGTAAATGTACTTGTTATTATGTGGCTTTGATGGTTGTTCCATCATTGTTATTATTCTGGTTATAAGCATGGTTTAATACAGACTTTAGTTTGGCTCTCATCATGTTTTGATTAGTAAATGAATGGTTAATGAATGTATGACCTAATAGTGATAATGTAACTACTGTGAGAGAGCATCAAACCTTCTTAATGATTCCTAGATAATTACGAGGCCCCTATATTTAGATGTGTATTATGACTAGTACATTACATGTTCATGATGTGTTTGAAAAAATGTTTGTCATGGTTAGGATGGGTCAAGTTAGGTCCTTGTTGAAGTTTTGCATTAGAGGCCTTGTCTCCTTATTATTTATTATTTATGAGAGTTTCATTAAGTTTTAGGCAAAGGCTTGAGTCCTAACCCTATGGCTTAGATCTTAGGGTCACTAGCACAGAACTAAGTGAAAAAGTTTGTAGTCATTGGGATGCAGGCTCATGAGAGTGACTAAAGGGTCTCAACCGCTTGCTTTCCTTTTCATGGGAGAAAATAAGAGCCTAGGTTAGTGAAAAACTAATTTATTTCAGAGGTTGGGCATCTGGAGTGGTTAGTTACCTCTTGGGGGTCTTGTAGCACCTGAGGAAGGTCGGTAAAGTTTGGTTCATCAATTCCACTTCCTTAATTGTACTTAGGGAGTTCAATCATACCATAGTAACTCTTCGTCACATATTTACCCCGGTGGACATATAAGCTTGGGTAAGTGTGGGAGGAGGGTGTTACATATTGGTATAAGATCATGGTTCAACCCTTGGACTAGATGGGCGGAATGTGTTTGTCATGCATGCATGAAGGTTGTATATGTGCTTGATGTGTATGTATGGTGATGGTCATTGTAGCAGTTGTGTTTTCATGTAGAAGTTGATGATGTTGTTATTGGGATGTGTCTGTCATGAATGCATGACGATTGTACATGCATTTATTATGCATTACAATGTATATGAATGCATTGTGTCCAGTTGGTGTTATAGTTTGCGGCATCCTAACTAGGTGATGATTGAGATGATGTATATTTACTATAATGGTTATGATTATACATGTGTTGTGCTTAGCATGTTGATCTTGCAAATGAGATATCCTCCCTTGAATTATATTGAGGTATGTTGGTTACGTTTGTATTTTGGTTTATATTACATGGTATACTTGCAGGAAGAAGAGGATAAAAGATGACTAGCAAAATGGTGGATTATAGTTCACGAGATTTTCCCTATAGATCAGAGGAGCAGCATGGTAATGAGTACTCCCCTCACATAGCAGACACTTTGAGAATCTTGTAGGCATAAATAAGAAGTTACAAAGCAGATAATGATAAAATCATTCAATTACAAGAGAGACTTGCCAGGGCATAGGAGAAACAAGCAGAGCTCAATGCAGTGATTCTTCAAAGTTTTTTAGACTTGCAGAGACAGGGATCACTATCGATCAGTTATGGACAGTAGGACAAGACTAATGGAGCATATGGTAATAGATCTCATGATGGACACAGGTCGGACAAGGATGATACCGTCTAGGATTGTAGATTCTTGGACATGCCTGACAGGAGATGAAATGGACATGAGATTTATTCTATTTTTGGTTCGGACAAGTACCATGGTCATCATTTCTCTCATCCTTATATGAGGAGTTCCAAGGGATATTTATCGGATGATTTCAAGAAAGCTAAGATGTCTACATTTGATGGAGAAATGAAGAAGTCATAGGATGTAAAATCTTGGTTGCTTGGGATGAATAAATTCTTCATATTGCATGAGTACTTAGAGAACATGAAAGCAAGGATAGATACCTTCAGTATTAAAGGTAAATAAAACATTTTGTGGGAAGATATGAAGAATTTCATAGGCATTCAAGAAGAGGAGTTGACTTGGAGGGAGTTTGAAATACTTTTCAAGAAGAAGTATCTATATTAGAGATACTATGATGACAGGGCGAAGGAGTTCTATGAGTTGAAGATGGGGTCTATGACTGATGAGGAGTATACTAGCATATTCTTGGAGTTGTTGAGGTATGTGCCTTGTATTAAGGAGGAGAAAGCAAAGATTCAAAGATTCATCAGTGGGTTGTCGGTAACATTCAAGGACAAGATTGAGTTTGATGAGCCTAGATCGTTGGAGGAAGCCATCAGAAAATTCAAACATTGTTATGAGCAACCAAAGCATATGACAGAGTCTCAGCAAGGTTGAAAAGGGAAATACGAAGAGAAGGGTAAGTGGCCACTGAAGTGAACAATACCTCGGATGTAGGTGAGAAAGAGAATGTTGTTCCTTGCAAGAAGTTTAATGTAGTTGGAGAGGGAGATGGGTCACAACCTGGAGGGTAGCTGAATAAAGGTGAGGGTAAGGGACAATTTCATTGTTGGATATGTGGCAAGGAGCATATCAAGAAGAATTTTACATCGTATCATGGTGGTAGGCCTCAAATCTATTGTGCACATGCATCGTAGATAGTTGGGGATGTTGGACAGAGCATTCCTCAGATTTAAGAAACATTGGATAACAGGCAAGCAGATCATGAGGCATCTATTATCGAGATGGACGGTAAGCTTTGTGAACAAGTTGTTTCTATTTTGATTGACATTGGATCTAATTATAGTTATGTTAATTGTGACCTAGTGGATAAGTGTGGTTTGAATAAAGAAGTTCATGCAAAGTCTTGGTTAGTGCAATTGGATACAGGTACTAAGAAGAGAATTCATCATTGGGTAAAAGCTTATGCATTTGAGTTGAATGATATGCTTGCATCAGCGTATCTAAATGTACTTCTTTTGGGATCATACGCTATGATGTTGGGTATGGATTGGTTGTACATTCACAAGATGTGCACAGGACCAAGGTAGACTGTTATGGCAAGGCTATTGAGTTCTTAGGTGACAATGGAGAACGCAAAATCTTGCAGGGTAAGAAGAATGATACATCAGTTAGAATGGTTACATCTATGCAGGCGAAGCACAATCACAGGAAAGGATGTGCATTGTTTGCAGTGCATATTTCCAATGATAAAGGTAAGGATGTTGAGGATGCAGAAGTTTTGAAGAGGTACCAAATCTTGTAGCAATTTAAAGATGTGTTCCCAACCGAGATTTCAAAGTTGTTGCCTCATAGGGAAGTGGACTTTTCTATGGAATTGATACCAGGGGTAGCACCAACGTCAAAGGCATCGTATAAGATGAGCACTCCAGAACCAGTGGAATTGAAGTTGTAGTTAAAGGAAATGCTTGAAAAAGGATACATTACACCAAGTGTATCATCGGGGGGTGCACCGATATTTTTTGTGAAGGAGAAGGATGGTACTCTTAGAATGTGCATTGATTACAGACAGTTGAAAAGGTAACCATCAAGAATAGGTATCGGTTTCCAAGGATTGATGATTTTTTTTACCAGATGAAGGGAGAAATGATTTTCTCAAAGATTGATTTAAGATAAGGATATCACCAGGTACACATCAAAGAAGAGTACATCTACAAGACTACTTTTCGGACCAAGTATGGGCATTATGAGTTTGTTGTAGTTCCTTTCTGTTTGACTAATGCTCTAACTACTTTTATGTTCTTGATGAATAGTGTGTTGTTTCCTTATCTTGATTTTTTTTATTGCATTCGTTGATGAAATATTGATATATTCTAAGAATGAGGAAGAGCATGCCGAACACTTAGCAATAATATTGAGATTACTAAGAGAGAATCAGTTGTATGCAAAGCTTAATAAATGCAATTTATTTTAGATAGAGGTACATTATTTGGGGCATGTGGTTTCCAAATAAGGCATAGCAATGGATCTGGAAAAGATAAGAGCTATCATGGAATGGTAACCTCCTAGGAATGTGGATGAGGTCAGATCATTCATGGGATTGGCAGGTTATTATAGGAGGTTCATCATGAACTTCTCACATATTGCATATCCTGTCACATCATTGCAGAGGAAAGGAAAGAAATTTGAATGGACAGAGGAATGTGCAACAAGTTTTGAACCATTGAAGTTGTTGTTGACAAATTATCTAGTTCTCAAGATTGCAGACCCATATAGATAGTTTGTGGTGTGTACATATGCCTCCAAGAGACAAATTGGGGGAGCCTTGATGCAGGAGGGACAGGTAGTGTGTTATGAATCAAGGAAATTGAATGAAAACGAGCAAAACTATGTGACACATGATCTTGAGTTGGCAGCGGTCATCCATACAATGAACATGTGGAGGAACTATCTTCTGGGAAGGAGGTTTGTATTGATGAGTGATCATAGTGGGTTGAGATATTTGTTTGACCAGCCTAATCTAAATGTCAGGAAGGATAGGTGGTTGGACACGATCAATGAGTTTGACTTCGAGATAAGGTACATTAAGGGTAAAGAGAAAAGGGTTGTAGATGCTCTTAGCAGAAGAGTGCAGGTAAATGACATAACAACTATGAGTTCATATGGGATAGATTCACAAGATCAAATCTTACATGAAGTACAACATGATGACAGGTATAGGGAGCTTAGGAACAAGTTATAATAGTAGCCCACAGGTGATCATCATGTGGACTACCATATCACAACAGATGGTTTGGTCAGATTTAGGGACAAGATCTATGTGCAGACAACAATGGACTCAAGAAGCTTATCTTGAGAGAATTTAGCCATATTTAGGTCATCTGGAATATCAGAAGACATTGACAATGTTGAAGAAGTTCTACTATTGGCCAAATATGAAGAAGGAAGTGGCAAGGTTTGTGGCTAGATGTTTGGATTGTCAACAGGTAAAAGTAGAGTGTAAACATCCAGGTGGTCTACTACAGTCAATTCTGATTCCATAGTGGAAATGGGAGGTAATTTCCATAAATTTCATTACAGGTTTTTCAAGGACATCTAGACAACATGATTCTATTATGGTTGTGGTTGACATGTTGACAAAGGTAGCACACTTCATTCCAGTGAAGTATACTTTTTCTGCTAGTGATGTAGCACATGTTTTCATCAGGGAGATAGTGAGGTTACATGGTATTCCGAAGAATATTGTGTCAAACGGAGATGTTAAGTTCCCTTCTAGGTTTTGGAAGGATTTATTTGCAGGTTTGGGTACAAAGTTGGCCTTTAGTATAGCTTATCATTCGTGGGAAGATGGATATACAAAGAGGGTCAACAAGATTATGGAGGACATGTTAAGGACATAAGTTATGCACCATCAATGAAATTGGGAATAGTATCTACCACTGGTAGAGTTTGCTTACAACAATGGGTATCAGGAGTCACTAAGGATGAGCTTGTTTGAGGCACTTTATGGAAAGAGTTGTAATAATCCCATCAGTTGGAGTGATCCAGTAAATAGGGTGTTGATATGACTGGACATGTTGGCAGAAATGGAACAGAAAATGTAGGTTATCAAGAAGAATTTAATGGTAGCACAGGACAGGAAGAAAAGTTATGCATATTAGCATGGGGCATATAAGGAATTTTAGGTTAGGGATCATGTCTACTTACACATCAAGCCTAAGAAGAGCTCATTGAGGATTGGGTCATGTACGAAGTTAGCACCTCGGTATTGTGGGTTTTTCGAGATCCTTGAGAGAATTGGACCAGTGGCCTATAGACTTGTACTGCCTCTGACAACGAAATTCCATGATGTTTTCTATGTTTCATTTCTTAAGAGATATGTAAAGGATGTTGATCATGTTATTGATTGGTTTGTATTGTAGGTGGAGCCATAAGGAGAATTCCAGAAAAAACCTTAGTGCATATTACAACGAAAGATGTTCATGCTTTGGAATCGAGCAATAGAGCAAGTTAAAGTGCAGTGGAATCACTTTCGGCCCAATGAATCTACATGGGAGATGGTTGATTAGATGTACACTATGTATCCTTAATTATTTGTCGGTGAAGGCAAATGAGTTTTGGTATATGTACATATTTATGTATGGTTGTTATTGTAAATACCAAAACGAGCTATCTTATAAAGCTCTAATAAGCGATATGGGTGTCATGGTTTTGTGTTTGTCATATTGGTTGCTTTTTAGCAAGTTGGTCATTGTAAATATTGCATCGAGCTAAGTTATAAAGCTCCATGGGCAATATGTTTTGGTTTTCAACAATATTATTGGTTGTATGTGTCATAGAACACCGAGGACGGTGTTTTGCTAAGGGGAGTCGTTTGTAACAACCCCGGGTTAAAATTTCATGTAATAAAGTTAATAAAGGAAAAATAAGACCAAGGTCATGGGAGACGTATTCCAAGATGAATGTTGGGAAAAACATCTTAGTGGGTGTTAATTTGGTTTATTATGGCTAAAGAAAATTGGCAAAGGTGATGACAAAGGCTTTGGAAAGGAAAGAGGCATTAATTGGCATTTTATTTATGAAAATAAATGAAATTAGGAGAAAAGGAAGGTGAAATGTCACAAGTTTCATGTGAGGAGGAAATTGAAGGAAAATAGATGAAATTGAAGAAAATATAGGCCTCATTAATAGAAAGGCTTCTGAAGATTATTTCACAACTTTTTTCAGTTCAGTTTTGGAGCTCTCTCTCTATTCTCTCTACTCTTTCATACTCTTGCACACTTATAGCATTCTTGGAGCACTCTAGCATTGGAGAAAGGAGGACAAAGGAAGGACAAGAAAGCAAAGGGAATAAAGTATGTTGGATCAAGATGCTACAACAAGATACTTGTAGGTATCGACTTGCATGCATGATTTACTTTCTAGTTTTGGCATGCATGGTACATGCATGTGTGTATTTGGTTCTCTTGTTGTCATTGGTGTGGGTTTTGTCGGGTGTGACAGTGGCTTCAACCTTGCATTTTCATTTTCGGATATCCATGGTGTGATGGGGTTATTTCATTTGGTTGAGCTGGATTTCCAGATGGTTTTTGAACTGGGTGAGGTGGTCTTAGGAAAATTCCCAAAGGCCTAGGAATCCCTTGACTGATAATGGAAAGATACATGGTAAATCCTGTGGGTCGAGATAGGAAAATTCCTCAAGGTATTGGTGAAGAAATATGGATGCATCCATGCTTTTTTAGGGCCCAGTGATCCCTTAACCGTAATGGAGGGATAAACGGTAAAGCCTGGTTGTACAGATGAGGGTTTCGGGCCTAGGAATCCCTTGACCAGTAATGGAGGGATACATGGTAAAGCCTAAAGAAGCCCTATTTGGTTTTGTTGTGAGTCCCACAATCATGCTTGGAATATGGCATAGGGGTGATTGGCTAAAATAAATATTTGGTTCAGCCCAATCTGTGGTCGAGTGGTACATGGAAGTCCCTGACTTGGTTGGATTTTCATATGTAAATAAGAGCTCTTTTTCCTCTTGTATTTCATGAGTAAATGTACTTACTATTATGTGGATTTGATGGTTGTTCTATCATTGATATTATTCTGGTTATATGTTGGTTATAAGCATGGTTTAATGATAACTTTAGTTTGGCTCTCATCATGTTTTAATTAGTAAATGAATTGTAACACCCTCCTCCCACATTTACCCAAGTTAATCGGTCATCTAGGGTAAACATGTGATGAGAGGCTACTATGATGTGATTCAACTCCCCATGTAAAGTTAAAGAAGTGGAACCGACAAAACGAAACCAATCTAACCTTTCACACATGCTACAAAACCTTCAAGAGCCAACCAACCCTTCCAGGTGACCAACCCTTGAGGCAACTTGAAATTTCACTGATCTGGACCCCCAACCACTCCCATGACAAGCCATGCATGTGAATGAGGCCTTTTAGTTTCTCCCACAGCAAGGGCATGCCTGTGACCATGGAATTTTTCATCTAGTTCTGAGCCAATGACCCCAGATTATGTGCCACTTTTTCAGGGCCAAGACTCAGACCACTACTCAAAACTTCATGAAACTTCCAGAAATGATAAATGACATTGGGACAAAGGTACTAATGCAAAAACTTGATCAATGAATTTACTGGACCCCTACCAGCCATGAAAATAATTTCATCAAACATGTCACACATATGCAATCTATAGGTCATAACAACGTATCTAAACATAGGGGTCTCATACTTATCTCATATTCGTAAAGAAGCATTGTTGCCATATCATAATAGTTGAATTATCATCTATTAGGTCATGTATTCATTGTACATTCATTTGCAAATCAAAACATGATGAGAGCAATACATCAAGTATGTCATAAAACATACTCATAACCAACATATAACCAACATAAATAACAAGGATATAACATCCATATAATCCACATATAAGCCAATACATTTACACACGAAATACCAAGGAGAAGGAACTCTTATTAATGAATGAAAAAGAAAACCAGGTATGGGGCTTCAATGAACTACTCGACCGTAGATTGGCTGAACCAAATCTTTATTTCAGCCGATCACCCCCGTGCCATATTCCAAGCATGAATGTGGGGCTCATAACCATACCAAACTAGATTTCCTCAGACTTTACCACAATCTCCATCGGATCAGTAGGCCCTAAACAAGCATGGATGCCACCAGATTTCTCCACCTACACCGAGAGGAATTTTCCTATCTCCTAGTCTCTAGGCTTATTGTATATCCCAACATACAATAGTCGAGGATTCCTAGATCTTATCAAGACTCCACCCTTCAAGCTTTATCGTATATCCTGCCATTCACTAGTCAATAATTCCTAGGCCTAATCAAGGCACACACCTCTATGCTTTACCATATATCCCACCATTCACCGGTCGAGGATTCCTAGGCCCGCCAAGGCACACAAAATCTGGCTTTACCATAATCCCAATCTGTTCCAGGGATTCCTAGGCCATGTGTTCTTTCTTTCAGAGACCACCTCACTCAGTTTCAAAACCATCTGAAAATCCAGGTTAACAAAATACAAGAGAACCCATCACAGCATGGCTATCTTGAAATGGCAAGGAAAGGCTGAAGAACATTGTCACACCTAGAAAAACCCATGCCAATGATAGAAAGATAACCAAATACACACATGCGTGTACCATGCATGCCAAAACTAGCAAGGAAATCACACATGTGAATCGATACCTGCCAATATAATTGCTCTAGTTGCTTGATCCTACTATCCCTTACTTGATATTTTGCTTCTTGGTCCTTCCTTTTCTTTCCTTGATCCAATTTTAGAGTTCTCCAAGAATGATCTAATTGTCCAATAGTGAGAGAGAGAGAGCTCCAAAATTGAACTGACACAAGGTACCAACTGATCCTCAAAAGCCTTTTTATTAATGAGGCCTCTATTTTCTTCAATTTTCCATTATTTTCCTTCATTTTCCTCCTCACATGCAACCTGTGACCTTTCACCTTCCTTTTCTCCTCATTTCCATTATTTTCATAAATAAAATGCCAATTAATCCCTCATGGCTTTCCAAATCCTTTTCCATTGCCTATTTCCTTACTCATAATAAACCAAATGAACACCCACACTAGGATTTTTTGCCCAAAACTTAGCTTGGAATATGTGTCCCATGAACTTGGTTATTCTTTTTCCTTTATTAAAATTATTATGTGAAATTTTGACCAGGGTTGTTACAGAACCCTCCCCCTTGGGTGAACACCATCCTCTGTGTTCAATGACACCTACAACCAAAAAAAACTATTGAAAGCAAAACATACTGGAGCTTTATAACTTAGCTAAATTTAATATATACAATGATCAACCTGCTGAGAAGAAAACTAACATGACAACATAACAACATGACAACCATAACGACATGACACCCATACCTCTTATTGGAGCTTTGTAACACAACTCATGACGATATGTACGTCCATATACATATGTACATATACAAAAACATCACACCAAAAAATATATCAAAAACATTCTCTCAACCACCCAATAGGGAAGGATACGTAGCCTGCATCTGAACCGCCATCTTCCATCTAGCTTCATCGGGCCCAAAGTGCTTCCACTGCACTTTAACTTGCTCGATTGCATAGTTCTGGAGCATGAGCATCTTTCTTTGCAACATACACTACGGTTTAGGCTAGAATTCTCCATCTGGCTCCACTTGCAATACAAACTAGTCAGTCACATGATCAAAATCTTTAACATACTTCTTAAGCAATGACAAATGGAAAACATCATGGAATTTCACTGTCAGAGGTAGTGCAAGTCAATAGGTCACTAGTCAAATCCTTTCAAGAATCTTGAAAGGTCCACAAAACCGAGGTTCAATCTTGGCACATGATCCAATCCTCAAGGATGTGTTCTTGGGCTTGATGCGGAAATACACCTATTCCCCAACCTGAAACTGCTTAAACAACATGTTCTGATCTGCATAACTTTTCTTCCTGTCCTGTGCTTCTTTCAGATTCTTCTTGATTACCTACATTTCATGTTCCATCTTTGTCAATATATCTGGTCCAATAAACACCCTGTTCACTAGATCACTCCAACTAATGGAATTATTATAACTTTTCCCATACAAAGCTTCAAACAGACTCATCCTAAAGATTCCTAGTACCTATTGTTATAAGAAAACTTAACCAGTGGAAGATACTCTTCCCACTTCTATTGTTGATGTATCACATACATCCTCAACATGTCCTCCAATATCCCGTTGACCCTTTATGTCTGTCCATATGTCTATGGATGATAACTTATACTGAAGGCCAACTCTATCCCAAAAGTTGCAGACAGCTCCTTCCAAAACTTGGAAGTGAACTTAACATCCATGTCTGACACAATCTTCCTAGGAAAACCATGCAACCTCAGTACATATCTGATTAATACATGTGCCACATCACTAGCTGAATACGTAGATTTCACTGGAATGAAGTGCATTACCTTTGTCAACTTTTCCACCACAACCATGATGGAATCATGTTGTCTAAATGTCCTCGACAACCCTATGATGAAATCCATGGAAATGACCTCCCACTTCCACTTTGGAATCAAAATCAGATGTAGTAGTCCACCTAGATGCTTACACTCTGTCTTCACTTGCTGACAGTCCAAACATATAGCCACAAACTCTACTAAATCCTTCTTCATATTCATCCAATGATAAAACTTCTTCACTTCTATCAATGTCTTCTGGTATCCTGGGTGACCTAAATATTTTTTTGCATGAAACTTTCGCAAGATAGTCTTCTTGAGCTCACTATTGTCTGGCACATATTTCCTTTCCCTAAATCTGACCAAACCATCTATTGTAAGATGATAATCCACATCCTGACCACCTGTACCCTGTTGTAACATGTGCATAAGCTCCATGTACATGCCATCCTATTGTCTTATCTGTAATATCTAATCATGTAAGTCTATTCCACAAGAACTCTATATAAATTCCCACTGTAGATCAATAGATTATGCAATATACTAAACACAATACAAGATCTACTTCTACAACACTTTGCAGAAGCTTAATCAATTTGAGCATGATCAATGAGAACACATATAACTGAGAATGAGAAGCAATCACACATAACACATAAGAAATAACCCGGGGAAAGCGTCAGCCTAAAACCCCAACTCTGTATTATCATACAAGTGGAAATATAGTCTGGATTACAAAAAGAATAATCTCACAAGCTATCATTCTCTCTCTGCAATCCCTTTGCTGCTCATAGATAGTCAAAGGCCTCTCTCAAACCTTCTCCTCTACCCTCCAAGCCTCCTATTTCTTTGCGCAATTTTCCTTGGGGTCCAGTGCAGCCACTTGTGTGAATTGGCCTCTTCACACACTCACTAACCTCTGATCTAACTGCGCAATCCTGAAGGAGATAAATCCTTCTCTGTGGATGAGTTTCCTTTATAGGAAAAATCCATCCAACTGATAGTACACTGTCCCTCCTTTAATCTCAACTGGGTCTCTATCTGAACTAACATGCATGAGTTATTCATGAGATAATATTCAATTATCTGAAGTGCAGCAGTTATATGCAAGCATGCATTAACTAACTGAACTCACATTAATTTAAACAAACTGTTTAAATTAATCTAACTGGACTTGACTCAGTTAACTGAGCCAACTAATTACAACTCAAATTAGAACTCATCCTTATCTCTTTAACTGATGGATAAATTCCTCAATTAATGGAGAAACTATTGCATGTCCTCACATAGACTTCATGTTTGATTTTTCACAACTAATTAACTCATGGTGAATTAATTAATTTATTTTCAAACAGCTATTAAGTTCAAATTCGAATTTTACTTCCTATTTTAGTCCAGGGAATGACTAAAATTGGAATCCATTATGAACTACTAAAAATAGAAATGATATTTTTAGCACTTCCATTTTTCATTCCCTGTTTCTCAATCCAACACTGGTACCCAAACTGCTATTTATAGCAATGCTATTTTTAGCACTTCTATTTTTAGCATTTCTTGTTGCCATTTTCAACACTCCCTCTCAACAAGAAAGGCATTCAACTCGAACCCGATCTTGTACCTTTGAAATGTTCTGCATGCAACACTTCTACCAAGTGTGGTTGCTCCAGCAACTCTAGAAACAAAAAAAACTCCCAACTGACCTCTCTGTTGGGCTAGAAGCATACTTTGATGGTGAAGCTCTACCTATTGCTGACAAGTGCTCTCTCTTTGACCTCTGAGCTGATGCAACACCCCATGCTTCTCGCACCATTACACACCTCTCTGTGCCATCCTGCATTGGTGCAACACTCCTGTGCCTCTCACATTATTGTAGCCTGCTAGCTCTACACAGTCCTGGGACTCTTGCCCTATAGCTATCTCTACCCACTCAGCCATTCCTGCTACTCCTATTTGGGGCTCCTTTAACAAAGTCAAATCAAAGAGGTTGGGTACCTCAAGGATCCTGCCCCTATTTTAGCCTTCTTGGGACGATCACTCCACATCGCCCCACCTCCTACTTGGAGGTATGGATGCATGTGATCCCTTTACCCACCTAGCTCAAAATTTCCCCCTACTAGAGGTGTCTGCATGAGTAGATGTCTCTAATCGATCTCCTCTCAGCTTCTCTAGTTGTGGCTGCTACACAACCTCCTGAAGCTGCTTCACCAATCGTGGCTCCTCCACAATCGTATGAGACTTCTTTTGGCACTGCATGTTGAGGGGTAATGTACTCTCCCTCTCAACCACCAAGTCTCCATTAGTTGCCTTGCTCCTCAAGGCTTTGCATGCATCTTGAACCTCAAGAGCATACAAGTTCTTGACCCATGAAATGATCTTATTCACCTGTCTAGTGATGATGTGTCTAAGGAAAACCTTTCCCTTGCTGAAGACTACATCATAGCCTCTGTCTTCCAGCATCGCGATCAACACCAAACTTCTCTTCAGTCCTCGTACATACTTGACATCAATCAAGGTAATGCAAGCTACATGCTCCCTTTGAAAAACATTCGTGCCTACACTTGAGCCACTATACTTTTCATTATTACTGATCGCTATGAGTATCTGGAGATCTTTATCCTCCAAAGTACTGAATAAACTCTTGTCACTGGTCATGTGGAAAGAAGCTCCATTGTCAAGAAACCAACCACTTCCCACCATAGATGAAACCATGCATGCGAACAGTGTGAGATCCAACTCGAACTGTGAGGCCATTGCCTCACCTTCTGATCCTTCCATGGATCCCTTCTTGGATTTCCTCAGTAGACAATTTGTAGCAAAATGGCCCACCTCATGACAACGAAAGCATCACACTTTCAATTTGTCAAACTTCTTCCCACCTTGGGAAGAACTGGATTGGGAAAGAGAATCCTTCTCCTTCCCCTTTTTTGCCTTACTCGCTAAGGCGTAGTTTTCTTCATCCTCCATGGATGAAGAACCATCTCTGGTGCTTCTTCTTATGTCCTCCTGCATCAGATCTGACCAAAGTCATTCCCAATATGGCAGTTTCTCTCTTCCATTAACTGAGTCCTGGTAGCTATGCCAGCTCTTAGGAAGATTGAGGAGTGCAAGAATCACCATGTCATCATCACCTGTAACGATCCCTACACTTCCAAGCTCATCCCTGCATGTGGTGAGTTTGTTCAGATACGTAGAGATTGTGTCACCCTTTTCACACTTGATCTTTCGAAGCTTGTCCTTCAGCGCCAGCTTCCTCTAATCGTTGCTTTCTGATATAGATCTTTCAATGTTTTCCACATTGAAAATGGTGTCTCCTTCCCATGGAGACTCAAGACTATGTGGTCTCGAACTCCCTCTAGAAGAATCCTCCTTGCTTTAGCCACACATTTCCTCCATTCTACCACAGTAGCATCAGTTGGCTTGGGGACTTCTTGATCAATGAAGTCCTTTAGATCGTTATCCTCTAATATTGCTTCCATGTGATCCTTCTAGGCTATATAATTTGAACTACCATCAAGGGCATATTCGAGTCTTAAACCATTGAATGCCATAGGTGAAATAGAGATGTGATAAGAACTCGATTTCTATATTCAGGAACCACAAAATTCGAACTTCTCCCTTCTTTTATACTATTCTTCCTTGATCACCTTTGCTCTGATACCATGTAGAAATTCCCACTGTAGATCAACAGATTATGCAATATACTAAAACATAATACAAGATCTACTTCTACAACACTTTGCGGAAGCTTAATCAATTTGAGCACGATCAATGAGAACACATATAACTGAGAATGAGAAGCAATCACACATAACACATAAGAAATAAACCAGGGAATCCTCAGCCTAAAACCCAACTCTGTATTATCATACAAGTGGAAAAATAGTCTGTATTACAAAAAGAATCAGCTCACAAGCTATCCTGCTCTCTCTGCAATCCCTCTTCTACTCATAGATAGTCAAAGGCCTCTCTCAAACCTTCTCCTCTGCCCTCCAAGCCTCCTATTTATTTTCACAATTTTCCTTGGGGTCCAGTGAAGCCACTTGTGTGAATTGGCCTCTTCACACACTCACTAACCTCTGATCTAACTGCACAATCCTGAAGGAGATAAATCCTTCTCCATGGAGCTTCCTTTATAAGAAAAATCCATCCAACTGATAATACATTGTCCCTCCTTTGATCTCAATTGGGTCTCTGTCTGAACTGACATGCATGAGTTATTCATGAGAGAATATTCAGTTATCTGAAGTGCAGCAATTATATGCAAGCATGCATTAATTAACTGAACTCACATTAATTTAAACAAACTTTTTAAATTAATCTAACTGGACTTGACTCAGTTAACTGAGCCAACTAATTACAACTCAAATTAGAACTCATCCTTATCTCTTTAACTGATGGATAAATTCCTCAATTAATGGAGAAACTGTTGCATGTCCTCACATGGACTTCATGTTTGATTTTTCAAAACTAATTAACTCATGGTGAATTAATTTATTTATTTTCAAACAGCTGTTAAGTTCAAATTCGAATTTTACTTCCTATTTTAGTCCAGGGATTGACTAAAATTGGAATCCATCCTGAATTGCTAAAAATATCAATGCTATTTTTAGCACTTCCATTTTTCATTCCCTGTTGCTCAATCCAGCACCGGTACCCAAACTGTTATTTATAGCAGTGCTATTTTTAGCACTTCTATTTTTAGCATTTCTTGTTGCCATTTTCAACAAACTCATAGTTGATACATGATTCACATGTACCCTCCTTCTAAGAACATTTGCAACCTTTTTCTCCTTACCCTTGATGTACCTAATCTCAAAGTCAAACTCACTAATCGTGGCCAACCATCTAGCTTGCTTGGCATTCGGATTCGGCTGGTCAAATAGATACCTCAATCCATTGTGATCGCTCATCAATACAAACATCCTACCAAGAAGATAGTGCCTCCACACCTATAATGCATGGATGATCATTGCCAACTCAAGATCATGTGTTGTATAATTATGCTCACACTCATTCAGTTTCTATGACCCATAGCATACTACCTATCCTTCCTTCATAAGGACTCCACCAAGTCCTTTCTTACTAGCATCTGTGCACACCACAAACTCCTTATCCGGATTTGTAATCTTTAACACTGGAGAATTCATCAAAAATTGCTTCAATTGTTCAAAAATTGATGCACATTCCTTTATCCCTTCAAATTTCTTACCTCACCTCTACAGTGACGTAATAAGATATGTAATTCAAGAGAAGTTCCTAATGAACCTCCTATAATAACCTGCCAACCCCATAAATGATCTTACCTCATCCACATTTCTATGAGCTTCCCTCTCCACGATAGCTCTTATCTTCTCTAGATCTACTACTATGCCTTCCTTGGAAACAACTTGTCCCAAATAATGTACCTTTTTCTAAAAGAAACGACATTTTCTAATCCTGGCATACAACTGATGCTCTCTCTGTAATCTCAACATTGTTGCTAAGCGCTTCACATTCTCCTCCTCATTTTTATAATATATCAAGATGTCATCAATGAATACAATAACAAACCTAGAAATATAAGGACACAATACACTATTCATCAAGAACATGAAAGTAGATGGAGCATTAGTCAAACCAAATGGAACTACACCAAACTCCTAATGCCCATACCTGGTCTTGAAAGTTGTCTTGTAAATGTCATCTTCCTTGATGCATACTTGATGGTATCTTGATCTCAGATCTATCTTCAAGAACATTGTTGCTCCCTTCAACTGATCAAACCAGTTTGTTACACATCATTTTGTCACATTAGGAAAATGACCATCATTTTGGATCTCTCGCTATCCAAAAATGTGTCCTTGAGCATTCCCCTGCAAAGTTTAAATCTAAATCATCCAAAAGAAAGTGGAATTAATGGATCCCATGGTACAAAACTTTGATTTTGGCTACCTATGCAGTTCCCTAGTTGATTTTTGTGAATACGCAAAGAAGTCCATTAATAGTTGTGAATAAGTACGCATTGTCTTCTAGTGTGACCTATGAACATGACTTAAAGTATGTAAAAATAAAAATTAAAGTCTAGAAGGATTGTTGGTAACATCTATCACAACCAACAAGCTTTGAATGGGTGCCTATTCAGCATTGATCCCTCCTATCATGGAACTGTAACTCCCCTTTGTTTGTGGAACCTCTATCCCACTAATAGTGGATCTCATCCCTTGGAGAATGGATCCAAAAATTCCCATTCTTGGCCTATAAATCTACTACAGGTTTGGGGATTGGAAGAGGATTGTTGGAAGTAGGTTTATGCTGTTGAGATTAGGTTGGAAGGCCTTTCTTGCAAGGGAGAGGGTTGGATATTATAGAAGGGACCTTCAACATCAAGGCTATATGGTTGTAAGGATTTTCTCCAGTTTTATCAATATAAAAGCAATTGTTCTTTCTCAATTACATCTTCATTGATTTAATTTATAGGATTCCTTGATCACCTACATGGGTTTTGGTTGCATATTGATCAATTTATGATATATAATTGGTTAATTAATCCATTTATCTCTTTGGTTATATGTTGTATGCTTTGATCTCTTGTTTGTCTCTGTCTTTGCAGATCTCTTTTATCCCATTATGTAGAAGTTGTCAGGAGTGACGAGAGGACATCTAAGGCATCGAGGAGCGAATGGTCGAAAGCTTTGAGGGACTTCGTCAATCATTTCGTTAAATCGGTAAAAGGCTTTTATCATTATATTTTCTTTCAGTCAAATAGAGTCTAGAGAAAGGAAGCATTTCATGTTTGTTTGTTACTAGGGTTCTTTGAAGTCTAGGGATATCGCTCTTGTCCATAAGAGGGATAAGTCCACATAAAAAATTGGCGACTCCACTGGGGAATAATTTCAATCTCCATTAGTTTTCCTTGTTTCACCTTATCAACTTGCTGCACAAGCCTTCTTAGAGTGTTTGGAAATTTTAGAAATTTGGATTTTGAGCTGGATTTGATTTTATTTTTTTTACCCATTGTGCGCACTTTTACTTTAGGCACACTGAGAACTTATGCGCACTTTCCTTTTAGCAACAGAGTGTATTTGCACTGGTTTACTCCAGAGCTTGAGCACATGCCTTGAACTTTTGAAAAACCCAGTTATATGATCTTTAAATCCAAAATTTTGGTTTTTTCATGTTGTTTTACACTTGTTTGAACCTCCTGTGAGTGATTGTTAGTCTAGTTGAGTGTTATGAAGAGTTTTGCTTGTGATTATATTCTTTTTGCAAATTAGGGTAAGGTCTTCTCTTGTCAATCGTCGATTTATCAAAAGAGAGGTCTGTTAGTCTTGTCTTCTTGACTGCCTATATTTATTCTGTTGATTACATCAGGTTTTGAGTCCAATTTTCTCTTTTGTGAAAGTTTGATTTGTTTTTCAAAGTCAATGATTTGCAAGATTAGGTATTTTTTGTAAAAAATACTTCATGTACTAGTTTTGAGATGGAAAATTGTGTTTCTTTCTGCTACGGAAGTGTTCATGAACCGTTTTTTTTCTGCAAGTGAATTACTAACATTCAATTAAAGAAAATTTATTTTTAGTCATTATTGGTTTATTATTGCATTTTTTGAATTTCTGAGTCGTTATATGAAAAGAGAAATTTCTTGTTTGCTTGTGTTATTGGGAAAAGTGAAAATTTTAAATTGTTTTCAATATTTGAGTGATTTGAAATTGGATATTGTTACACAGTAATTTTTCACTGTCTTCACTCCAGTCTTCCTACTGTGTCATGTGTCCAAGTTGTACAGGCTCATGCTCTTTGATGCTGCCAAATGACCCACTTTTCCAAAGGTTTCTGCCTCATCGCGTCTGTTGGCCCAATAAACGCGCTGAAGGGCACTCCAAAACAGCCCGAAAGCGTTGCCATCGCGGAAGTACACCTGATTCCCGTGATGGTTCGATTTTATGTGCCAGTGCAACTGTAGCTTGTAATATTCCGCGATGACATGACTAGCTACGTTATTCAATAGCGATGTCAGCGCAGAAGGCTAGTTATGTGCCCGCGATGATCCAGATTGGGTGAATTTGTTCCAACAGTCGACCTTCCAGATGACTCCAAACCTAGTTGTTGGCCTAGTTTATGTCACCCTCCTTTCTCTGGCGTGGTTGTTCTGTCATTTGTGCTACCTTCCCTAGAGACAAGCTCCCTCTCCCACCTTTCATGGAGAATCCTTCTCCTATTTAAACTCTCACCATTGCTATGTGCTGCTAGTTTTGGAGTTCTTAGTCTTTGGAATGGTTGTTGATAGTGTTGTTAGTGCTTGTGAGTTTTCTAGATAGCTGGTGTGAGTGTGACAAGTGTGGGATTGTTGATAGCTTGAGGAAGGTTGTGAAGTTCCCTTAATCTTGTGTAAAACTTGTGAGTGAGAGAGACTTATGTATTGGGAGATCCATCTTCAAGAGTGAATGCTTGAGGAACATGCTGGCTGGATCCCTCTGAGAAGGCTTGTGACATCAAGACTTTGGTTGTAAGGTTACTCTTATTTCATAATTAATGCAATCAATGATGTTTTCCTATGTCTTGTATGTAACGTACTTGATAGCTCATGACTTCTTGACTTTGTGAGTAAATAGATCATTGTTGTTCCGGTTACGTGCTTTTTTGTATTTCCTTTGCATTGTTTCAGGTTGATTACTCATTAGGAGAAGGAAGCGGAAGCTGGAGCAACGCAACAAAACTCCATAGACCACCGGTTGAGGTAGGCCTCCAACTATGACTGTTTAAGGAAATATATTGTTGATCTGTCCTTGTTTGTGACTAGACCCACTCTAGGGCTAGAGGGGTTGCCTCTGTCCGCAGAGGGAACACTTTCCTGCATCACAAATTGGCGACTCCACTAGGGAGTTTTGGCCTTTGTTCTTCTCTTGTTTGCTCTTGTCTTGGTTTTTGTTTGGTCTCTTTTGAAGTTTTGGGGATTAGTTATCAGTCTTCTGAGTTTCCTGGCCTGATCTGAGAAATGCCCTTATTTGATTAAAGATTGATTGTCTTTGATTTGGGAGTTTTTGGTTCGCCTGTTACTATTTTGAACATCATCACGACTTTTAATCTAAAAGTCACGCTGTCATCGCGTAATTATGCCTAACAGTCATGACGGTTCTGTAAATCGAACCATCGCGGAAAAGTCGTGTACTTCCACACTGACATCGCTTTGTTGCTGTGGTGTGCTCTTTATCAGCGCTTGTTGCTTGTGTATCACCCACGCTGATTGCTATAGAATTGATTTTTTCAATTCTGCCTCCTAAATCCATCAATCTTGCTAGTCCCTCGCTGTTCTCACTTGTTTGATAACTTGTTTTTCACTGTTTAGAGGTTGAGGCACCCTCTTGTGAGCTTTGTTGAACGAATCTTGTCTTTTTTCTTTGTGACCTAGTTTCATTGTTTCAAATCTTTTGGATCAGTTTCGCTTGGTTGCTTGATTGCAGAGATTCATTTGCAGCTTGTTGTTGGTTTGATTAAGCCTTACCCTTTGCTTACTTTTGGTTGATTGTTTAGTAATTGTTATTGGACCAATCTCAGCATTGATTCGATTTCTCTTCACTAACCGGACATAGATTACAATTGTTTGGATCAACCGTTTTTCCACATTTGTTTGTTGCTTATTGGTTTCTTTTAGATTAGAGACATCAAAGTCAAAAATATTGCATTTCATTTAGCATGCGAAAGTGAAAGTGAATTTGCATTTCAAGTTGCATTTTAAAAAGTGAATGATTAAATCTCTCATTAGTAGTATCCGTGCACTTTAGGAATTGATGTCTGTTTGCGTTGAGTCACTGTTTTGTTGCCTTGGTTTTCATGGTTTGGGAATGATCTCTCTACCCTCCCATAAGTAGGTGTTCGTCGAAAAAAAAAGATATTTCATGCATTCTAGCTGCATCCTAGGTTCTGTTATATACATACAGTAAGGCCTGAAAACTAAAACATAATCCAAGATCAACTCTAAAATCAACTGAATAAATCTAACAACGCATTGGAACATAACGCACACATTTAGAGGTCTAGGCTAGAGACATGCTCCGACATCGTTAAACCTAGTCACTTTTGTTTCCACTCAAGGTTGGGTGATTCCTCCTTCTGTGACTCAATAGTGGTCTAGCACGGATTTGTGCTCCCATGTACCATCGAGTATATGCTGGGAGACCCCACTAGGTTATCATCCTTTATCCATAGGAAGCCGTGTCTGCCGCCTTACAAGCTGTAATGCACTGAACACAGCATTCAGAAGATTGACTGTCGTACGGAAAGTCCTTGGTTTTCATATGATTGCCACCTTGTGTATATGCAGTTTTACGGATTTGTCTGGTAAACCTTTTGCCTAGTTCTCCAGAGTAGTCACTTTCGTTCCTTTTCGGACTCCCTACAAGAAAAGGTCCATCTGAGCACTTGTCACTTCAAGCTCATTAAATATTCGAAGGCGACTAGAGTCATCTTATCAAGTTTTGTTCCTGTGTCTTAAAATTTATTCGGCCACGATTCACATTTACCCGGTTAGATCTTGTTTACGTTAGCTTGAGTAGGGTCCTTTCTGGTTAGTTTTCCTAGGATCTTTTGAAGTCATCATCCTGGCAGAATCACCGATCCCGTCACCCGTTCAGAGTAACCAAGGTTCTCCTTCTTCTGTTGCCCCTGAGGTACCGGTTGTGAGTGGTACTCTCCCCGTTATTCCGAGTATCCAACCGATTAACTCTCACGCTCCAGAGGACGAGACTTACGAGATTCACTGGAACCCCATTTGGGAGCCTTCCAAACAAGATATTCCTGGTACTCCTCCTAGCATTTCGGTCCCAATGTCTTCTTCTGATATGGAGGACACATCCCCTGTCACAAGTGAAGAATCCGTTGCAACTAGTAGTGAAATTCCCACCTTAATGGAAACTCCACCTTTCCGTATCACCCCTCTTGGTGTCATGTTGCCTTTACGCTATAAGGCGTTGAGGGATGTTAGTCTTCTAGGACTACCCCTACAAGTTCTATGTGGTTACACACCATCACTCCGACTTCGGAGTCCTTTATTCCTCAAATTCACAATGTGCCTGTCACCTCCGTCCCGACTATTCCAACTGTCTGTGCGGCTTCTTCAACCCCCGTTGTCGGTGCCGTTACTGCATCCTCAGTTGTGACCGCTGCTGCTGGACCTTCTTTAGGGTCAGCTAATAGTGGCCCATCGGCATCTGTACCCGGATTTGTTGACCCTACACTAGGTGCCCCACCTTCTTCTGGTTCTATTCCAGCAGGGGGGGCATACGACCAATATCTGCATGCTTTTCAGAATGCGGATCCTCAAAATCCGTTTCATTGTTATCATTCTAGAGGGGCTCATATCTATTACCGCGGACCTCTGTCACCTCAGCCTGCGGTTGAGGTCACGGTCCCATTATCCGTTGCTTGGACCACCACTGGTTACGGCGGTGGCCAAGTATCACCTGCACATCTTCAAGGACCACCTCATCAAGGCCAACCGTCTTACATGCAAACCTCTTATGGGCAGCAGTATTATGGGCAGTCTTATCCAGGGCAACCTGGAGGCCCACAAGGACAACCCTTCTAGGGACAACCTTCGGCCTCTGGTGGTCCGTCTTTTACCTATTTTGTGCAACCTTCTAGTAATCCGGGACAACCTTACATACAACAAGGCCAACCTGGTGTCCAGCAAGGCTACCCTTTTGGACAAGTCGGTCAACCTTACGTTCAGTAAGGCCAACCCACTATCTAGTATGGTCAACCATCTGGACAAGTCGGTCAGCCTCAAATCCAATCAGGTCAACCAACTGTCTAGTCTACTCAGCCATCCGGTCTATCAGGACAACCCTCAGTTGTGCAAGGACAACCCAACACCCAACAAGCTCAACCTTCTGGGTAGATGGGTCAATCTCAATCTCAACTAGGTCAACCTTCTGGCCAGATGGCTCAGCCTCAATTCTCTCAAGGACATCCTTCTGGGCCTGCTCAACCGGGCACTCAAATGATTGTTGCTTCTCAAGCTCAACCCGGTTTTCAGCCCCAGGCTGGGCTCCAAACCCAATCCGATCTTCAAATGCAGGTTGGACCTCAATCCCAACTGGCCTATCAAACGCAGCCTGCCTCTCAGGCTCAGTTTGGAGCCCAGCCACCTTATGGTTTCCAGCAATCCCAAGGGCAAACTCAATTTGCCCCGTATCAAAATTATCAACAACTGCAGGTGAGTCCTTATCAGAATTACCAGCAACCATATGTTGCTCCTGCAGGCCAAGTTGGTAATCAATGGAATGCTGGGGGGCAAATCCAGGGCCAGCCATCCTATAACCCCTATGGACAAAATCCCTACGGACAAAACCATCCTGGGCCAAATCCGTCTGGACAAAATCAATGGGGGAAACCGGCAGCCGGTTGGAACTCTGGTACTACTTCGTACCCGCAGCGTCAGATGTCCTTTAACCCTCATTTACCTTTTTAGCAATGTTGGAATTACCGGATATGTCCAAACTGACAAATGATCCTATTCTTCATAATCCCTATTGGCCCTCGATTCCAACTAAGATTCTCGGTGATTGTCCCAAATTCGATGGTAAAGCTGGAGAAGACCCCCAAGCTCACGTCATGACTTATCATTTATGGTGTTCATCAAATTCATGGCTTGGTGATTCAATCCGACTCCACCTTTTTCAAAGGACTCTCACTAGCTCTGCTGCTAAATGGTATATTGAGTTATCTCATGGATCTTTTCAGGATTTTAACTCATTGGCTATGGCATTTTTAACTCATTTTCGGTTGCCGGTTCGATATGAAACAGACACACACCTCTTGAAATCCTTAAAACAGACAACGGCTACGCATATCTCTGATCATATCCATGAATGGAGACGGCATCGTCGTTTGATTAAGTTTTGGATTCCCGATCAGCTTCTCACTGACTGGTTCACGACCTCATTCGCCGGTCCGATAGCACGGGACATTGCTATGGGGGCATGTGTAACTGAAGAGCAGGCTATTGCGCGTGCTCAGTACCTTGACTTGGTTTATTCCCAGTCCAGTACGCTATATGATTATTTTCCTGATGCCCCGAGACCTGGAACTTCCAAAGCCCTGCCAACGCCATTTGTTGACGGTATCATCGGTTCCATTAATCCGCCTTCAAAGAAAACTTCCGCGAACCATAGGAAACAAAATTCGAATGCTCTGAACGAAAATACTTCTCAGGTTGTATCCAATTCTGGTAGTACTTCCGAGGTTAACGTCGTCCAGTCCACCACGACGGACAAAGCCTCGAAAGGAAAGAAGAAGGGATTCAAAAGGAAAGAATAAAGAGGATCAAACTAAGCAGGATTCCCCTAAACCTCCACCCGAGGAAGGCACCAAATGCAAGCCCAAGTACCCTTGTCTTATCTGTGACGAGGATCACTATACCAAAGACTGCCCAAGGCGGTCCGAAGTTAGTCGTTTGTTGAAAGGTGCTCCCGGGACTCTTGCTGTGCTCAAAGAACCTTTTCCCTCACAGAAAACACAAATGGTGGCTGATCCATCCCAATACTATTCTCCCTTTGGTTCTCAAGTATTTATGGCTGGGACAATTCCTGTCCACATCAGTACTCAAGCAAAAGAGTATCCGTCGCCTGCCGGGAAAGAGCCTGAGGTCCCCTCTAGCGCTCCTCTGTCCAGTTCTGGTCTGCTCCATATCGAGAGACCTAGCACTGAGACGCCCGTCCTACCCCCTCCGAAAGGTGTACTTCGGAAATCTTCTTACAACCCTAATGCTCGTGCTACCCAGCACTACAGCATTGTTGAGGACTTAGCCCAGGCTCCGTCAGCTATGTCTGCCTTAGAAGTACTTCAGAGCTGCCCCTCTCAGAGGAAGTCCTTGCTATCGGCCATTGGTGGCATAGACCCGGCTGAATCGGATCTGATTACTTTTGACCTTGAAAGCCATATACCGAGACTGCCTCACCAAATTGCCTTCCTCATACAGGTCATCAACAATTCCAAAACGATTCATCGTATAGTCATTGATGAAAGCGCTTCAACTTGCATCATGTCTATTGCCTGTTGGAAGGCTATTGGTTCTCCGACTCTGAGCCAATCTCCTACCACCTTGGTAGCCTTTGATGGGAGAGAGTCATGCCCTTATGGTATAATCTAACGTCTGCCCATTACTTTGGAAGGGAAGATGGTCGAAGTGGAAGTTGAAGTTGTTGATGCTAATCTTACCTACAACCTCCTTCTGGGACGTAGCTGGACATACGCCATGCGAGCCGTGGCTTCATCTCTATTTCGTGTCATTCGTTTCCCTCATCAGGGGAAGATCGTCACCGTAGACCAACTGTCCTTCTTCGCTTCCTCTTCTGAAGGCAACGTGCCCTTTGTGGAGCATACCTCCATCCCATATGAGAGTGTGGGAGCTAGACTTTTTAAAGATCCTGCCCTGATGGGTGTGTTTTCACTCCCACCTCCTAACGTCGCTCCTATCAATATGATTTCCATTCGCTTTGACTCGTGGGTTCTTCCCCCCGCCGATCAAATAGAATCTTGGGGCGATGAGATGCCGTTGAGTCTTGCCGAGCTCAAATACATCAAAATTGTTTTTGCATCGGCTCCACCTTCTGAATCTGCTCCTTCAAGCAGAGCTCTCAACTCGTACGCTCATTCCCCTTGGCTTGGAGATGACGCTTCTTCGGACCCTTTAAAGGAAATATTTCCTTCTGATGAATCCATTATCGATACCATGTCTCTCGAGGAACCCCCTTGGTCTGATTATCACCATCGTTCCTCATTTCTCCCTGCCCACCGGGAAATGCTTCCTTGTCTTGAGCGCTTTTCTTTTGGTTCCCCATTGCACCCTGTTGATACGATCGGCTCTTTTGCTAAATGGGGCATTGATTATACGACCTGTAACCCTCACTCAGCAGAGGGGCATGGGTATATTATCGGTGCCGTTGATTATTTTAAAAAATGGGCTGAGACGATGCCTACATTATCTAGGATGATCACACAACGGCGCAATGGGATAAGCCTCGAAATGGGCTTTACTTGAAAAATTACTATGCGTGAATCCCATGCACTTTGGTTTGTACATACGTGTGTTTTTAGCAGGTGTGTTGAATGTGTGTGTTTTCATGTTTTTGGCTTGTTGTGAAGGCATGATTGCCGCTTATTGTGTCTTTGGCTTCTTGTGCAGATGTCTGGTGCACCTTATGTTGGTTTCGCCGATGGTGCCTGCCGCAGTACCCACAACTTGTCCTCTGCGGCATGGGTGATCTACGATCCTCATGGTGAGTTGATAGACCTTCAAGGTGTTTATTTAGGTTGTACCACAAACAATGTCGCTGAATATAGTGTTGTGATTGAATTACTGGCCGAGGCGGTTAATCTTAGTATTCGTACATTGGTTGTGAACCTGGACTCTCAGCTTGTCGCCCACCAGCTCAATGGGCGAATTTTAAGGTTGTATTTACGTGTTAAATTGTTAGAAAGGAATTTTTATTTCATTACATATCAGCATATTCCACGACGATTAAACACATTATCTGATGCATTGGCTAATCATGTATTGGACAGACATTTGCGTAACATGTAATCAAAACATCATACAAGAAAGCATGTAAAGCACAATAATAGACCATAGGAATATGTATATCTATATATATATATATATATATATATATATATCGCGTGGCGCACCGAGGCGCTCAAAAATAAGTGTACATGTCCAAATAGAGTCAGTGTTCTCCGTACATTTGGGACACATGTCTCTCAAAAAATCACCAGCAGGAAATAAAAACCTAGGTGTCTATTGTGGTGGGTTGTGCTCCCTATAGTACACCGCCGCTCGTGTCACTCGCCTCAACAGACGGTGCATCCTGGGTTCCACTCCTACTGTGTGGATCTGGGACGCTCTGGGGACCTTCTCGATCCCCATGTAATCTGGAATCCCTGCTAGCAGGCCCTCAAGGTTCTGGATCACTGTCTCCATCGTATCATCTTCTGGAGGAGCCAGGGCTAGTGTTGCAATGCCCTGCGCATCCCTCCACGCCTCTGGAGCCAGCCCGATGGGTCTCACTGGTCCTACATCTGCATACCATAGCGTTCGTCATTAGGACATATACATGAAAAAATAAAAAAAACATCATAAAAATAAAAATGTAAAAATGTGTGATCAAGTGTCTTACCACCGTCATCCCACTGCTCTCCATCGGGCAGTTGCATGTCAGGATCTCCGCGGAAGCCCATGCCGACATATGGCAAATCCTCCATGAAGATCGTTTGTCGCTCCAGCCACTCTCGGAAAAATGTCCCCCACGCCACTGGTCGTCCGCCACCTCCTTGTGGCATGACATGAGCCCATCGTGTGGCCCGTGTCTCACGTGGTCTAGGTAAATCCAAATCCATGTCCTGTAACTGCAGTGCCGACACTCGCTCCAGCATGAGCGGGACTAAGATGGATCCATAACCAAACTGCTCCGTCTCTCCTCGACGACAGTTGGTGAGTTGCCTTTTTATGTTCACCATCACCGTCTCTGCCCAGTTAAACATGGTGGGATTGAGACACTCGAGAGCCAGCCGGAGCTGGGTCTTCGAAGCCTCATGTTGGGCTTGGGAGCCCACTGCCCATGTCACCATGAAAAGCATAGCACGAAGGACTACGTCATCCACTTTTTGGATTTCCACCTTCCCACTCCTTGTCTTGCGTGCCCGTGGGCACACTTGATCCATCAGCATCTCTAAGGAATCACCCCCGAGTCGCTGCCCTTCCAGAATGGGCTTCTCACCTCGACGGGACAGCCCGGTTTGGAACATGCCTTTTGTAAAAGAAATTGGGCCATCGCGGACCCGATAGGGTAAACCCGCGATGACCGAGCGGCGGAGCCCTGTTTGAAAATCCGCCTAAACTAACACATGGAATGTTCAAAACGCATGAAAAAAGTATTAAATTGAAGCGCAGGGCAACGCGTGTCTACCTTGAACAAGTTTCAGAACGAATGATGCACGAACAGGGCCGAATTTCGCTGGCTAACTTCAGTGCTCCAAGTTGCTCCACGGTGAATTGAATAGTGCTATGGTAAAAATGAATGAGTTAATCCCTTTTTATAGTAATTTTTGCAAATTAAAAATTATGCTTTATAAATATGGGTTTTTCTCATTTTTTTGCCACATGGATAGTCAAAATATGGTTTTTACCTATGTTTTTATGAATATTGTTCATTTGATCTCGAATGGGTTTATGTGTGACGTTTTTTTGTGCAGAGCTACAAGTAGTGGAGTTATGATGGTCTCATAAACACTTGATCCATGAAGTCGCCTTTAAGCTCTTTTCCGACTTGAAAAATGAAAAGATAGTCGAGTTTTCCACTTGGCTCGTTAAAAGAAATGAGAGGCAGTCACCTTTAAGCTCTTTTCCGACCGTTTAAACACCAAAATATTGCCGGGCTTTTGTCGTTTCAAGCTCGTTATCGGTTACGAGACAACGTGCTTCCGACCACTTTTCTACTTTTTCAGGTCAAAGCCACTAGTTACAAAAAGTACTCCTTAATCGTAATGGTCGGGCAGTTCTTTCAAGTGTCGTTTTATACTTTTTCAAGCTCGAGAGACACAACTCTACGAAAAAGGACCCCCTTGGAGTTTTCTTTTCCGTGTCTTTTTCAAACTCTCTAACATGAAAAAGACTCCGAGTTTTACCTATGTTGGACTCGTTAAACCCTGACGACATTGGACTCATCACCATGACGAGACTCAAGCTTCTCCTTCCTAGGGCTCATTAAATCATTACTAGGTTGGACTCAAGAATAGGTTTATCATTGGTTGTCTATGGCAGCTAGACACTCTTGAACATCGACACTTTTGCTTCTTGTCTGGTTGGGACATCCATACATCATCATTTGGCCTTCCGTGGGTTTGGGTCATCATTCTAGCCTCATTCCATTCATGCCATCTCCATCAAGCCTCTGATCCCTTGGTGCCTGAATGCTGCCACCCTCCGGATTCGTGTCGCCAACATGTTCAAGAGTAAAATCCTTTTGCAGTTTACACCCTCGCCTTTTCCTCTGATACTCTATTTCGCCATCTACCACTTGTTCCTTGTCTCATGTCATTGATGGGGGAAACATTATGGCCCTCCTGCGACGGGTCGTCTCCTATCGACATCAGCTCATTATCCAGGAGATTGATCTAGAGATCCCCTTTGGTACCTTATAGCTTGCATGCCTCAAAGGCGATTTCTTCGCACCTGACGGTCAACTTTCATCATTGGTCGTTGATTGGGTGATTCCACGAGTGTTAGACTTCAGCTCCTTCTTCACACTTCGTGGATTGTGCTAGACAGTATCTTGAGATCCATTGGAATTATTGGTGGTTTCTCTTGCGCTTGTTAATGGTTTTCATCATTGACCAGTAATCAAGCGATTTTCTATCATGCTCGACCTCAGCACATCTATTCGCATGTTAGGATTTGTACTATGATCGGATGGGTTCAAGACCCTGAACTCAGATTACATATGTTCGGGCTGCGTGAGTTGGTTTTATGATTACATGACTCTTTGATGGATGGCTGCGACCATACCTTTATCATCATCATGGTCTCATTAGCTGGATGGCTGCTTCCATACCACAGACCTATTTCGTATGTCTTATGGATGGCTGCGCCCATGCCTAGACTACATGTACTTCATTATCAGAGATATCAGTTGTATTTGCGTGCAGGTTCTTCTAGATGGTTTTCCAGCTTAGTCAGTTTCGTAAAGCATTTCACCCCTCCCTCTCTCTCGAGCTTCATACTTTAGGGGGCATCTGTTACACAATAATTTGTCACTGTCTTTACTCTAGTCTTCATACTGTGTCATGTGTCCAAGTTGTACAGGCTCATGCTCTTTGATGCTACCAAATGACCCACTTTTCCAAAGTTTTCTACCTCATCGCATCTATTTTCCCAATAAACGTGCTGCAGGGCACTCCAAAACAGCCCGAAAGCGCTACCATCGTGGAAGTACACCTGATTCCCATGATGGTTCGATTTTATGTGCCAGCGCAACTGTAGCTTGTAATCTTCCGCGATGAAATGACTAGCTATGTTATTCAATAGCGATGTCAGTGCGGAAGGCCAGTTATGTGCCCGCGATGATCCAGATTAGACAAATTTATTCCAACAGTCGACCTTCCAGATGAATCCAGACCTGGTTGTTGGCCTAGTTTATGTCGCCCTCCTTTCTCTGGCGTGGCTATTCCATCATTTGTGCTACCTTCCCTGGACACAAGCTCACTCTCCCACCTTTCATGGAGACTCCTTCTCCTATTTAAACTCTCACCATTGCTATGTGTTGCTAGTTCTGGAGTTCTTAGTCTTTGCAATGGTTACTGATAATGTTGTTAGTGCTTGTGAGTTTTCTAGATAGCTGGTGTGAGTGTGACAAGTGTGGGATTGTTGATAGCTTGAGGAAGGTTGTGAAGTGCCCTTAATCTTGTGTAAAACTTGTGAGTGAGAGAGACTTATGTATTGGGAGATCCATCTTCAAGAGTGAATGCTTGAGGAACATGCTGGTTGGATCCCTCTGAGAAGGCTTGTGACATAAAGACTTTGGTTGTAAGGTTACTCTTATTTCATAATTAATGCAATCAATGATGTTTTCCTATGTCTTGTATGTAACGTACTTGATAGCTCATGACTTCTTGACTTTGTGAGTAAATAGATCATTGTTGTTCCGGTTACGTGCTTTTTTGTATTTCCTTTGCATTGTTTCAGGTTGTTTACTCATTAGGAGAAGGAAGCGGAAGCTGGAGTAGCGCAACAGAACTCCATCAACCACCAGTTGAGGTAGGCCTCCAATTATGACTTTTTAAGGAAAGCTATTGTTGATCTGTCCTTGTTTGTGACTAGACCCACTCTAGGGCTAGAGGGGTTGCCTCTGTCCGCAGAGGGAACACTTTCCTGCATCACAGATATTTTCAGGAAAAGGGTTATTGTGGGGTTTAGAGTTTTTTCTTTTTTACATTTCAGCTAAAAAAGTGAAATACTCTTTCCTTACTTTAGATAGATTTTCATTGAAACAAAATTATTATATCATCATTTTCGATTACATTAGGATTGTTTCAAGTCATTATTTCATCAAGTTTCACATCCATTACCCTTCCATAAACAACAACTATTAAAATCAACTCTAATTAAAATCAATCAAGAAAGTTTTTATTCTTAGGGCTCTTTTCCCCTACAATAGATTAAGTTGTAGGGCTTTGGAACAGAGAAGTGAGTAAACTTTCCAAAGTAGCAGACAAACACTAGAATCTTGTGATAGGGAGATCAATCTAGTTATTTCATTTTTTCTTTGGGAAGCTCCCCTTACAAAGGAGTCAAGCATGAGATCATATTAGACCTAGTGAAGTGATCGTACCACTTCATTGGCTATGGTACAATGATTTACAAATATTACAACAATGTTGAAAGGTACTTGGGGTCACTTGAAAGTAAACCTCCAATTAACCATGTTGAGGAGATTTCAAGTGGATTGAGATTTGTTACTCTACCATTGTGTGTACATTTGATCTATGAATTCCCGTTCAGGTAGAATTGTTGTAATTGGTAACCTTAGTGACCATAATCCTAGAGCTATTACCTAAGGTGATGGTAGAGGGAAGGTCTTGTTGTACCTAGAACATGCGTTGACTAG